>CM024670.1:51178255-51799492 GCA_014182725.1 Eucalyptus brandiana | reverse complement strand
TATTTAATCTTAAATGCGCTTTTCCATTCATCACCTTCTTTCATCCTAATTTGATGATAGCCACTTTTCAAATTGATCTTAGTGAAAATGCAAGAACCATGCAACTCATCCAACATGTCATCTAATCTAGGGAATAGATGTCGATACTTTACTGTAATATTATTGATTGCTCGACACCGACACATTTGCCAAGTTCCATCCTTCTTTGGCACCAACAAAACAAGGACAGCACACGGGCTAAGATTCTCTCTCACATACCCCCATGTTCCAATAGTTTTGCCGTTGAAGTTCCTTTGTCTCCCTCAGGATTGCTTCGATATGCGGGTTGGCTAGGTAATGGCGCACCAGAATCAAGTCAATTTGATGTTCTATGCTTCGAATCGGTGGTATCCCTCCAGGAAGTTCATCAGAAAAGACATCTTCAAATTCCTGTAATAAAGACACAATAGGACTAGGCAAACTTGGGTCAAGATCGTTAGTAGAAAACAAAACCTCATTGTACACAAGTACAAGCATTGGTCGATCTAGAACTAAAGCTCTCCTCACTTCACTTGATTTTGCATAAAAATTATTTTGCCTCTTTTTTTTCCTCTCTTCTTTTCCCTCGGTTTTTACCACAATCTTTCTCTCGGCCTCTCCTTTTCCTTGCGTCTCAGACACACCACGCAAGCCCTCGGATTTCTCACATTTTCTCTCCCTCTCGGCTTCTCGTTGTAACTTTAACTAATCTCGATACACCTCACTAGTGTCATTGGTATTAAGGTATAAGTCTTTTTGATTCATCACCAATGAATAACGATTAGTATACCCATTATGATGTACCTTTCGATCATATTACCATGGTCTTCCAAGCAAGATATGACCCGATTGCATAGGTACAACATCACACTCTACCTCATCCTTATATCTCCCTATCTCAAATGGAATTCGAATTTGCTTCAATACTTTCACCTCACCACTATCATTTAACAATTGAAGTCCATAAGGCCTAGGGTGTTTTGTCGTTTTCAAACCCAACTTATCCACCATAGTACAACTTGCCACATTCACACAACTACCTCCATCAATTATCATACTGCCGTATCTTACCATTCACCACACATCTTGTATGAAACAAGTTATCTCTTTGTTGGTGATGCTCCTCCTCTTTTACTTGCACACTAAGAGAATGCCTAACCACAAATAAGTCTCCTTTATAGCTATTTCTCCATCACTACAATCCTCCAACGGTGTCATCTCATCATCATCTTCTTCCTTTTCACTTTTGGACTCAATAACACCATGTCCAATTATTATCATCACTCTCCTATTAGGGCATTGATTCGCCATATGACCCCTACCCAAACACTTAAAACATTTAATCTCACGAGTTCTAGTGTTAGGGTTTCGGTTTTACCCCAAGCCGGATTCGTTCCAACTTTACCTGTCCCTCTCCTTCTCCTTTGAGGTTTCGATTTTGGTGTTATTTTCTCTCAAATTTGGCTTCTCATCTCTTTCCAATTGATTTCCAATTCTGATTTGAACCTCCTCCACTCTTGTGATTTCGGTCCAACTTCAATTACCGCTCAACTTTGATGGCTTTGTCCACCAATTCCTCCAATTCAATATAGTGTTGCGCTTCCACCACCCTTGTTATATCTCGACTCAAACCACTCAAAAATGTTGACATTGTGACATCACGATCCTCCACCACATTGGCACGGATCATGGCAATCTCCATCTCCTTGTGATACTCTTCCACGCTCTTATTGCCTTGTGTGAGATTTTGTAACTTTTGAAACAAATCTCGATGGTAATGACTTGGTACAAAACACCTCCTCATCACCGCTTTCATCTCATCTCACGTCTCTATCGGTCTTTCACCATTGCATCTCCTACTAGTCACAAGTTGATCCCACCAAATTATAGCATAATCGGTAAATTCAACAGCTGCAATTTTTACCTTTTGAGCTCGGAGTATCGTTGGCAATCAAATACCATCTCCATGCGTTTCTCCCATTCTAGATACACATCGGGATCATTCTTCTCTCGGAAGAAGGAATCTTCATCTTGATATTGCCAAGTTCATTATCTTCTCGGGGTCTAAACCCTCGGCCTCCATTCCACCTTCCAAATCGAGCATCTCGATCATCCTCCATGTCGGCCTCATCATCATCATAATGCCGCTACCTTCTATGTCGTGTTCTAGAGGTGTCTCACTGTTGTTGCGGCCTTCCCGGTAGCTCTCGGTCACCATCAACCCTCGTGTCATTCCCCATCATTCGGCCACTAAGCTTCTCCACTACGGCCCTCAATTGCTTTGGATGCTTTCCACGAGCGTTTCATCCTTCGTATGGAGTCAACCTCCCTTTGATTCATGCTTTCTTCGCGTGACATATTTTAGATTTGCAAGTAAATGTTAGTCACAAAAATCCTCATCAATCGCTCCCTCACATGTTTCTTCCAAGGTGTTTGTCACTCCCCTCATGTTTAACTCAAGTCTAAGCTTTTTCCACCCTCAATTAAGCTTATACACTCTTGCCTTTTCCTCTCGTATTCTCTTTTCACAAGCTTTTTATTGGACTCAAAACCCGTCTCTCAACCCTCACGACAATCAATCAAACTAGTCAAACAAGATTAGATCAATTCGGCAAGTATCAATTTTAAACCAACTAGTATAATTTTCAAAATTCCAATTGAAACGCAAATCACTACTGATTTTGTTTCAATTCAGTCTACTAACAAACGAGTTGCCTTCTTGATTTTTTTTTTTGTTCGGCTAATTTTTTTTTTGCCGAATCTGTTTTTTTTTCTTGCGCGCTTTTTTTTTTTTTTTTGCACGTTTTCTTTCTTTCTTTTTTTTTTTTTTTTTGATGAATTTTTTTTTGATGAACTCGGATACAATTTAAGATGCTAGAAAAAAAAAATTAAAACTAACAATAAACAACTACATATGGAAGATCAAAAGCAATCGAGATCCTTAAATCGGCTAGAATCGAAACCCTAGCTCAATAAATTTCAAATTGCTGAATGTAAACAGAAAATTAAAGATAAATAGACCTTGTAGAAACAAGCTTTGATACCAACTAATGCGAATCGTTGCGGAAGGATCGTTTTACGAAGGCCCAGATGGTGCGAATTGCGAACCTTAACCTCCAATCAAACCTATGATTGGCAACCTCGGTATGAACGTGACCTGGCAAACACGTGTCAACCAATCAATGTTATAGACGCCACGAGCGAAAGAATTCGCTATCTCGCTCGATAAGTCGAATTGACCACCACAAGAGAATCTTGATTAGGTCAAGTCCTCAAAAGAACAAAAGAAAAGAGAAACCTCTAAATTCTTTTCCTCCAAAATAAAATATATCTCGTCCCCTAAAGAAATTCGTCGGTCTTATATATAGGCATTCTAGCCGCCACACAAACCCTAAAACCAACCGTAGAGATATAATGCATTAGAGATATAATGCATCATATTCTAGAATATTCCTATTCTAGAATATTACTAAACAAGAAGAATATTCCTATTTGACTTGGTCAAATATTTGATGACCAGATAATCAAGTTGCGCCAAGATTTACAAAATTCTTCAAGATCTAATCCAAGGTCATCTCCACACCAAAGATCACAAATCATGACGCCAATAGCTTGCCTAACTTGCTTGACCCGCGCTCGAGTGATCGAACCAGTAGGAATAGACAATGGGTCCTTAGCACCTCCTCCTCTATATGGCTCAATGTCCACATCAAAGGGTCAACCTCCCCAAATCTAGCAAGGCCGAGCCTCACCATGCCTCACCGCCAACAGCCACAAGACTCAACCTCACCAGGCCAGGGCAAGGTCAAGCCTTGCTAGCGGTCAAACAAGCTTGCCCAGTCACCTGTAAGGTTCAACCTCAGAGCGAGGCTACAAGACTCAGCCTCACCAGGCCAGGGCGAGGTCAAGCCTTGCCAGCGGTGAAGTAAGCTTGCTCACTCACCTGAAAGGTTCAACCTCAGAGCGAGAAAAAGAATCATTTATAGATAGAAATTGTTTTCAAGAGCGAATGGTTCTACCAAATGCACTCTTAATTATCACATAAATCGCAAATCATATGTCACTTGCACATTTACAATTTAGGTGCATTCATGTTCCTATTGAGGATAATGCATATTAGAATTCATATAGACTTAGGTGAGTCTAAAGTTTTCATTAATTAAAGAAAAACCAAATAAAAGAAGTCATTTAGTTCTACTGCCTGGAGGATTAATTAGTCTCATAACTTGCATGTCATAAATTGCACGTCATTTAGTCGGTCACATGACTTACTATTAATGTTTTAATAAAAATAAATCATGTAGATAAAATATATTAATTGCATCCCATGCATTGTTCACGTTGCATATAGTTTACATAAAAGGAATGCCAGAAGAGTAAGTACGCATTATTAGGTCACTATTCTTTTTTAATAAATAAAGCCATTAGGTCATATTTGGTGTCCTAGAGTCTAGTCTTCTATTTATAAAACGAAAAAAAAAAAAAAAAATCTCCCGCATCGTTAAATAAAAGGGTTAATTTATAATTGGTTCCAATTCATGTCATTAGTATTGGATGTAGTTTGCATTCAATTCATCATAATAGCATACATGTCATTTAGACTCAATTTTAGCTCATTAATGCATGATCGGATTATAATTCATATAATCGTACCATTTAAATTAATCATGTTCGTTTTAAACAAGAAAAAACCAAATAAAAAATTAATAATAACATAGCATAATCACATTTAGAAATCATGTCTAGGTCATGCATATGTCGCATTCTTGTTTGGCTTTTGGTTAATATCTTTGCATAATCCTTGCTGCATTGGCCGATAATGGAACTTTGCTTTTTATTTGCTTAGCACATCAAGGTTCTTCCATTTCCCCAAGTAATTTATTTATCAATTTGATTATTGATTGTTAAATTATTTGCTTGCGCACCCGAATGATGAATGATCACCCTTCACATGTTAATGGTTTAGGATTAATTGACAAAGACTATTTACAAGACTTTTTTAAATAAAGATAAAAGGTACCGAAAAGAATCAAGTCCCCATATCCATCACAAAATTAAAATGTACTCTCACATTCTACTTAAGCATCTAATCGACTCCTAACTAATTAGCAACGACTCTTATATAAATTAAAATGCATTTGTGAGATTGTTTAAATCAAAACCCCAAGTTGCGATTGGTGTGAGCTTATTAGAATCCACACTAGGCGACAAGACCATCTCTTTAATGAGTAACCGTTTGTACCGACCTAGTTATTCATTAGCTTTCCCTTGATAGTTCACCTCTGAAAAGTCGCAACAATAGTCGTTGCCCCTCACCACTTGATTATGCAAAATAGTAATAACTTGAGAATATTAGTTGCCATAATGATGGATCTATCTTCACTTAATTAGTATCATGTGACATTGTACACACTAGAATTTGCTTTTATGCATCAAAGACAATAATTTTAGCATAACATAAGCTTTTGTGAGAATATACATACATACCCCAACTAGCGATGATTTTAACTGCCGAGTACAAATAAGCAAATTCCCCCAATGACGAACGAAGCTATTCTTTACTTGCATAGCCTATTATCCCTTTTGCTTATAGACTGGGGTAAATGGAATAGACAATTCCCTGGAGTAGTCTTCTTACGGGAATGTCTCCTCATAAAGAGCCAATCATGAGTCATCTGTCTTTGACCAACCGTAGCGAGGTTTTCCAGCTTTGAACAACAACTTTTGCATCATGGACATGACTTGGATGCCCGAGGACGGGCGGTTCCCCAGAAGAGATCGAGTCAACGTTATCTGTACCTATGTCTAGAGATCCTACGTTTGACTGGCAAATGAGATGTCTCATTTCAGGGGGGAGAATATCAAGAACAAGGCCCGAGAATATGAGATATGCTTGTTTTCTTTCAGTAAGGATCTCTATAGCTATCACGAGGCCAAATCTTATTTCTAAATAATAGTCGGACGATTCATGGAATAAGCCTTTGATCCTTGATGGTACCCTTCATTAAGTGCGTGCATGTAGCCATACCATTCATCGACTCAATTCATGCCCATTTATTCGGCTACTAACGCGTAGCAAATACACAACATTATGAAGGTTTGAGAAATATCTTATATCGAATATCTGCCATTCTCTTGAATAGATAAACATTTGGATTGTGCCTTAGTGATTGTGCTTCTAGTAAATGGATTCCTAACCACAAAGATATCTAAGGAGAGTACGAAGCGCATCACTCTAACCGAGAAACAAGTATGAGACGACTTGAATTTTTACATTGGTATCGGTATTGTTTACCCCACCATCAATGAAATGGTCCTGTACAGTGTCTGCTTTTCTATGCATCATGAATCACACATTTTAGAGGTAGACGGGTGATAGAAGATCCACTCCTACTGGAGGCTTGTTATAGAAAGTGATGTGTTAAGAAAGGAAGAAGCGATTTTTAGAACAAAGGTTTTCACTATGCTGATGTTGTTTTCACACAAACAGACAAACTCTCACTTTTCCAATGAATCTTTGCTTCTTGCTAGAGTTGCCTATCAGGCATGTCCCCCATTCTTTCTTTTTCGTTGTTTTTCTTTTCTCTTGTTTTTCTTGTTTTTGGTATTAATCGCAGTATCTCTGCATTAAGACAACAATTGATTATCCCGGTCTTACTTTTTAATCTATGGTACGTCGAGAGGACGTGGAGACATCTCATCCAATCCGAGGTCCGTGATTAATATTCAGGATTCTTTGCTTACTTTCGTGATTCGTGAAGAGCACATCATCAGCTTATTGCATGCAAGTGTGTAGTGAGCTAGGCTTTTTATGTAGAATGAGACAAAAAGAGGGTATATTATAGCACTATCACTCACAATATTATTCAGAAGTAACAAAGGACAATAGATGGAGAACAAAATCTCACTGGAAACCCTGCACTCTAAGCACCCACAAATGGACTTAAGGAAAGACTGAGAATATGACGAGAAACACATACGAGCGTGGAAAGGGAAACATCTATGACACATGATTATCAAAGCAGGAGACCAACTCGAGAGAGCACAGGCACCCAGATGCCAGACTCATGAATAGGGCCTCACTGCAGCGACGGATCAAGAGCGGTCCCGGACGTGGAAGATGTTGGGGTTCTTGACGACAATGTCGTACATGTGGACGGAGTTGAACTTGGAAAAGTCGCGGGGGATAGAGATGAGGTCGTTGGAGTTGTGCTTGTGGAAGCGTATGAGGCCGGCGTCTCCGCCGCCGTGGTACCTCTCCCATCCCAATCCCCTCAAAATTTGCTCCAGTGAAGAGTAGGAAGATATCACCTCCCCGCTCGGCAAGTGCACCAGCACCTTCCTCGCCTGCGCGTCTGCCTGCGGGTTCTCGACCAAACGGTACACCCCGTTCTTGAAGACCCAAACCCCCGCCATTCTCCCACCCCGCAACGGTTGTCTTTCCCCCCTTTAGGGGTGAAATAAGATGCTTCTCTTTAGATCGCAAGGACTAGACTTATGTAGGACTAAGCTGAGGTTCTTGCGGTACGTAGATGGCGAGGGTGCGGGGGGGTTTTATATAGGCAACATAGGGGCGCATAAAACACACGATCCATCGCTCGATTGGACGTACAGAATTGTTTGTTTTTTTGGGTGTAGAATCAAGATATCGCGGGTCCGATCCAAATGGGTTCTAATCAATGGAAACATAGGAATCGGGGTACACTCATTATTCCTCGGCTTGGGATTGGGAGAATCTCATGCTGGGCGACTTTTTCCTCTTGCTTTCGGGGGAATTATTAATGGGAATCTTTTTGGGGGGTTGGGGGCGGGGTGGGGGTGGGAATTATCTTAAATTAGGAAAAATGGGGGAATTTTCGTCCTCCAAGATTGATAATGAAGATTAAACGACGTGGCGGGTGCACCCACTCATGTCACGAGAAGTCCACGTGAAGGGATTTGAAGGGATTGGGGGGGATAGGGAGTTTGGTAAGCGCTAATGGCTTGGGAACTGAAAAGGAAGGGGATTCTTCCTTGCCTACTCATCATTGGACACAGCATAAAAGAAAAGGAGAATAGAGGCCTTAAAAACTAGAAGTGGCGATTGTCCTTTTCTTAAACGTCGTGGGTTTTTTGTTTTCTTTTCGTTTTCGGAGAAACAAAGAAAGGCTGTCTCATTGAGAGATTCCATGAAAGGACAGCGCATTAATCATAATGCAAGAGATTTTTACAATAGATTACTAGGTTATTCCTTGTAGGAAGCTCGTGGAGCCGGGAAAACCCACTATCCTCCATGATAATTAATGTTAAGTACGGCAGTAAAACTAATCTAAAATCGGTAGTGCAAACTGCAAATGGACGTGCAAAATATCAATTGAGAGCATGTCACATCATTTCATATATCAGTTCTTGAATAATTGTGAGAAACCTAGCACTAAGACTATTAAAACAGATAGTTTTTCCAAAATTTTGAAATCTTAATAAAGGATAACCTAATATAATAACAATAAAATAGAATATGATAGTTCGATTCTCACTACGTATTTTGATAGCATGTCAAACATTTTTTTTTTCCATTTCATAAATTAAATTGTTAGGAAATTAAAACATAGTATATGATTATTACATTTATTGACGTCTTTAAGAGTTTTGGAAAGTTACGAAATGTGCCGTGTCGAAACTAACTTCTAGAGATGTACATTTTTAATTCTCCCTTTTACGCATGAGGGTTTCTTGGAGTAAAGCAGAGTAACTCTATCTATAGGATCTCTTGACGATGTAGACTCCTAGTTTACGAAAATCAGGGTGCATACTCACACGAGGTCACCATCAAGAAATCACATTCTCAAGGCAGGATCAAGTCCAAAAAGGAAGGGGGATTCTCAGCAAGGGACCACTCTTCACGTTGCAACTCCATTTCACAACTCTCTCATCCAATTGTTCTCGAGCTCGACGAGCTCTAGGCGGATGATACCCACATGGGTCATCTGGTCCTCCACCTACAAACCTTCGAGCCATCATCGTTTTAGCCTAGCCTCCTTCCATCGATTATTGAGGAGCCCCCGCTAGAAAGGTTCCAGTCCACCCCGCAGGAAGTAGGAAATGAAAAGCTTTTAGGTTGCATCTCACTTTCTGTCCGCGTGGTCCGTCGTACTTGGTTAGGGAAAAAGGGACGCCACGCACCCCCTCGTGCGGAGGGTTGACATGCGA
This sequence comes from Eucalyptus brandiana, assembly GCA_014182725.1. Taxonomy (NCBI): domain Eukaryota; kingdom Viridiplantae; phylum Streptophyta; class Magnoliopsida; order Myrtales; family Myrtaceae; genus Eucalyptus; species Eucalyptus brandiana. The sequence continues at coordinate 51,790,285 of CM024670.1, read as the reverse complement.
CGTTCTTGCATGCCTTTAGCCATGCAGATGGGGCTCACCTTGCCTGGCCTTGCTCCCACTCAAGCCTGCATCATGGTCCTACTCGCTGCTCTTGCCTGTTGATCTCTGCCCCTCTCGCAATCGCACATCACGCGCGTCCTTTTGTTCTGTTGAACTTTCGAACTTCATCTAGACAAGGACGTGTTTTGTGGCGTGGTCGAGATGGGAGGAACTTTCCGCTCTTTGCTCGATTGTGATTTCTTCTTCCTTCTAGCAAGTGCCAGCCAGCAATCGCCACTGTACCCGAGAGAGTAATTTTCGTGCATCAATTGCAAATCCGATGTCGCATCATTGAGCCAATTCACAATGCCAATTGTAGGAACTCCCGAACGGGATTAAAAGAGGTCATTTCGTGACATTGGATAACTTGAGTGTCTCATACGTCCCAGTAAGGACAAACGAGAAGCCGAGAGACTCTGTGAATTTTTCCCCTGATGCAATTTCATTAATAACACTTCTAACATATAAAGTCATGTTGAAACAACTCAAACAACTTAGATGACGAACAAAATTAAATCAAATTAAGATAACTCAGCATCAAATCTGTCGTACTCGATTGCTATCGAAATATTCCTTATCTAGTTTTAATATAGCCCAAGACTGAAATTTTGGATAGCAAGAAGGAACTTTTGCATAATCTGGCTAGCAAACCTGTTCACATTTTGAGTTTAGTCGTCCCCAAGAACCAACCAAATGGCTTAGACCCCTTGTATGTGGAGATAGAGCCGGGGTTTCTTTTCCTTGAAGTTATGTATATTTGCGGTTTTGGTGCCTCCTTTCTTCTCTAACCAAAAAGTTAAACGTTGTACGAATTCGACTAAAACTTGCAACATGTTGTTCACTTCGAACTCCACTTGAGCACTTAGATTTGGAGGTGCACAAAAGGGAGGTCGCCAAATTCATGTTAGATAGCGGAATCAACGGTTGCGAAATGGCCAATTCGAATCTCAAAGAAATTTCTAGGGAAAATTCCTCTTGATTTCATAAAAATTAAGCATTAACAAAACTCATGGCAATGAAACATTTTGGGTCCTTTTGATATCGTATTCGTACGAAAGCCAAATATTATATACATCCAATGAATACATGCGCGAGGGAATGTTGACAAAAAGCATGCAATATTTAATTAGGGGATCGTTTTGCGTGAGGAATCAACGATAAAGTAGGCAGTACAAATTGCAGGCGGTCGGGGAATGTCTTTTGGAGTAGCCTTTGCAAAGCTTAAAGGGAGAGATTATACCAAATTAAATTAACCTGAGCCATCGGATCCACGCTATCTTATATTGCCACAAGGAGCAACCTTTTTGCATGAGGAAACACTAATGCATCTCAACTTAGGGGAATAATATCGCCAAAAGGGTCTTCAAAAGGCAACTTTATGGGAATTGGTTATAATGCACTTAGCTAGATTTCCTAGCACAAAACAATAATAATTGCATGCTATATGCCATATTCCCATGCAAAAGGAGCACGTAACGAGACCCAATTTTTATAATCATCGAGAATAGAGGCTTCTGCGCATGCGCTATTAATGATTAATTAACCCAATTTCTATAATTGCGGGATTCCCCATCTTCCGGACGGGAGGGAGGCAATTCGTGCGGATTTGACGGATCCGAGAGCATGTCAGTGGGCGGGAGGTACCTTCATGGCGGCTAAAGTCGCTCCCCCACCCACGTTCGAATTACGTAAACGCGACGGAGGATGAGTCTAGAAAAAGGTTCGGAATAGTTCTTTACGGGCTGTACACCGTTTATTGAAGGTTAGATTAAATATTATACTGGCATTCGGCATGGATAAGACAGGCAGAGATGCTCACTACCTATTAAACTCTTTTCTTGTTAAAATGGCTTTGCTAAGCGATGTGACGAGATTTAAACACGCATTGCAATGAGTAGGATCCATGTGTTACGATTACTTTTTTCTTTGAAGTATTATTCAATTAGAAAATTTTGGAAAAATGACACTACAAGTGTCGTAATTTTCATACAACACTTATTATACATTTGTCTGGCGAGAGGCATTTTAACTTTCCCATGTTTAATATTTGGATTGAACATACGTTTCATTTTTAACATTATCTTTGAATGAAAATATTATCTCTTCGACCATTGTAGAGAGCAATCTATTGTCGCTCCTCAGAAAATTAGCAATATCGAAAGGTCATGGCTGAATCTCCATGAGCTAACCTATGTCCTCCAACCTAGCAATCTCTCTCATCCGCTACTGTATATGACATATGTTGGTTAAATATATGGCTTCAAATGGATTGAACAATGAAATCGGATCGAGTAAAACAACTCGGACTTTGAGGTGTGATATCACTTTCTTTAAGGATTTATTTGCCCCACAACGTTGCTAATGGTCACCGGCAAAATCCTCCGGGATACAACAAAGTCTCGGATGAGAATCTAGATAGCAATTCTAGTATTTCTCCGTGGTCTCTAGAAAACAATCGAAAAATTGGTCTGTTTTTTCAGAAAGAAGACTCGAAAATGACCACACTATTTCTTTCCGAAAAGTGACAAGTATATATATGAAACAGTCTTGCAATTCTTCGTGAAAATTGCGAACAAACACGTCTTTAGAAAATTGTTCGGATAAACAAATGCGACTCTTCGGAAGAAGTCGAAAACGAACAATTGCAACCCTTCGGGAAAAGTTAAAACCGAATAAGTAATTTTTCAAAGGTTGTCTTAAAAAGACACAAACAAAATTCGGAATAATTATAATTTTTTAAAATAGAATTTCGAATTTTCTTTTTATATATTTTATTTCCGAAATTCTCAAAATAAAAGACAACCTTTGAGTTTACTAAAAATTAATAACAAAGAAATAAAAATTAGAATAAATAACAAAGGGTTTAGTGTTAATTAAACCGCGGGCGTGCCAAGTGCTAAGTGCGCCAAATAATCGCGTAATTATTCGCGCACCCGCCAGAGATATGGTGGGGTCTAGCCCCACCTAATCATTCTTTAAATACATAAAGAAAAACCCGCACTTTTAAATTAGTCTACTCCCTCCCACTTTTCCTATGTGGGACAAAAAAAACACTCTGTTTGTTTTAACAAACAAACCTCCAACAACATCTGCCATGCCAACTGTGAGATAGCCATCGCTGTCAAGGCCTCAGCCAAGACCTTAGGCGGCCAAGCTAAGGTCGCAGACAGCAGCCTTAGATTCCGATTGAGACTTTTTCCTTCGATCATTGAGTAGTGAATTGCTACTAGTGATAGATAGTATATTTTAGATTAAAGTAGAGAAATGATTAGGTGACGAGTCTATTCTCGACCATAAAAAATTAAATAAAAAGAATCATAAATTGTTGTAGAATCCACGACTTCAAGAATTTATCTCTCACAACAAGCGAAAATTGTCGAAAAGTTCTAAACCCACTTAAGTCCATCTAGCTAATTTTAGCTTGACATGATTGACGTGGACGACGATGCCGATGTCGACATGATAATTTTAAATAATATTTAATTTAATAATTTTTTGAATTTTTATGTTTTTTTATGTTTTTTCACATTTTTTTAGGGTTTGGAGAGAAGGTTGGCAAGGGTGGCCAACCGACCCTCATAGGTGAAAGCAAGGGCGTGTGAGCCTCCCAATTCTCGTCGATTTTGGGCAAGAGCACGCGCACCCTTGCTTTCGCCGACGAGGGCGTTGTGGCCCTCACCCAAAGCTAGCGATGGCCCCAACGCCCTCGCTCGGGGCCAACAAGGGTTGGTCGGCCCTCACCTCTAGGTAGCAAGGGTTTGTTGGCCCTTGCCTCTAGGCAAGGGTCTACCAGCCCTTGCCGGCCTTCTCTCCAAACCCTAAATAGAAGAAACAAAAGTAAAAGAACAAAAAATCATAAAAATTTTAACAAACTATTAAAATATCATTAAACATTATTTAAAAATTGCCACATCGGCACCAGTTGTCCACTTTAGCAATTTCCAACAAAAATTGGCTAGATGAACTCAATAGGCAAAAAATGAAAATGATTTAGAACTAAATTGATAAAATTGAAATGTTTAAAACTGAATTAGCAAAAATGTAATAAGTTTAGGACTTCTTGAACAATTTTCCCCACAACAAGCTACTCAGTCAAAAGACTATTATGCTAGCAAAGGACATTAAAGTAAGTAATTGAGCAACCACAATTCCTAGTGAGAGTTAAGCCGCAAATTCCATTTAAAGAAACTTAAAAACCTTATTGACCAATTTTCACTCAAAAGTTCTAGTAGCCTTTCTCAAATGGCGTAATATAATGTCCAGCTCCCCCTACACCTTCTTTTTATTTGCTCGTTATTTGGTGCTATAAACCTTTTTCCTTTTGGTAGTAATCTCTCTAAAAGAATCTTTTATTATTATTTTTACTTAAAAATTCATATGTGATATTTTCTTTTCAAACTATTAAAATATTCAAAACTAATTTTCTTCTTAGAAAAATCTGTCACTAACGAAAACACAATAATTCTTCGAGATACGCACATAACGTAAGCATATGCCTGTTTTCACCCAATGACCCAACTTCTTGGAACTTTAGATGGTATTCACTGTCTTTTAATTTTTTTTTACTTAAACAATGTCACGAACAAAGAATAACTCGCTAGTTGGATATGTGTTAATTAATGAGAGAAGACATTCGAAAGGTGCCACTTTCTTTGCTAAATAATTAATGTGTTCTATTCTGATGTATCATTCCAACAAGATGATAACAAAAAGAAATGCTTTATTTTGGTCATATAACATGATGCGAAACCATGAACTAGAATTGCCTCCAATAGTTGCAGCTCATTTCTTTTGAAACATATGTGTTAATTAATGAGAGAAGACATTCGAAAGGTGCCACTTTCATTGCTAAATTCTGATGTATCATTCCAACAAGATGATAACACAAAGAAATGCTTTATTTTGGTCATATAACATGATGCGAAACCATGAACTAGAATTGCCTCCAATAGTTGCAGCTCATTTCTTTTGAAACATATGTGTTAATTAATGAGAGAAGACATTCGAAAGGTGCCACTTTCATTGCTAAATTCTGATGTATCATTCCAACAAGATGATAACAAAAAGAAATGCTTTATTTTGGTCATATAACATGATGCGAAACCATGAACTAGAATTGCCTCCAATAGTTGCAGCTCATTTCTTTTGAAACATATGTGTTAATTAATGAGAGAAGACATTCGAAAGGTGCCACTTTCTTTGCTAAATTCTGATTTATCATTCCAACAAGATGATAACAAAAAGAAATGCTTTATTTTGGTCATATAACATGATGCGAAACCATGAACTAGAATTGCCTCCAATAGTTGCAGCTCATTTCTTTTGAAACATATGTGTTAATTAATGAGAGAAGACATTCGAAAGGTGCCACTTTCTTTGCTAAATTCTGATGTATCATTCCAACAAGATGATAACAAAAAGAAATGCTTTATTTTGGTCATATAACATGATGCGAAACCATGAACTAGAATTGCCTCCAATAGTTGTAGCTCATTTCTTTTGAAATAAAAATCCGCATAGTATTTTATCTATATAGATGATTTAAGTAATCATCTATATATTCGGTTGACATGAAACAGGAATTAATGTGTGCTTTATATATTTTGGACTTAGGACAAAAAGGACCATACTTAAACTCTCGGTTAGGAGTGAGCATGGTTTTAGGGTTTGGACCAGTGAGAACTTGTACAATTCTAGGTTTTAAGATATGCAAGGTAGGTTCTCGAAACCTGTTTTGACAGGTAGATTTCAGGTTTTAAGTTGGAGGAACTAGAATATCGAACTTGTAACTTAGAATCTGGAATAAATTTTAATGTTTTTCGTAGTCAATATCTTCACTAGATCCCGTGATATTTCATGCTTTTTAATAATGAGTGTATAATCTGAAAGCACTAGTCTAAGCTTTCATCTTATGGTTAGTGAATTGTAGCAATAAATGATGGTCATTAAATGTCATAATTCACTGTATTTGTTCACTAATAATATAAGTAGAACTTGAATAGACCTTCGAACCAACCCCGGAACTCATGACAATATAAGTTTTAGGTTCTAGGGCATGCATGGTTGATTATAGATTCCAAAAAATAAGAAACCTTTCCAACGGGTAGGTTCCAAATTTCAAGTAAAACCCGCACGAAATTTGGAACCGCTCACCCCTACTCTCGATTGCCCCTCTCACCAATATATGTATATGTGAAGCAATTGGCTTTGCTAAGCGATGGCTTGGATAAGGTTACATTAAGATTATACGGCAATTGGCTTGGATAGGATAGGGAGAGATACTCAATACCTAATAAAGTCGTTTCTGGTTAAAATGGCTTTGCTAAGCGATGTGGCGAGATTTAAACACATATTGAAATGAGTAGGATCCGTGTGTTACAATTACTTTTTTCCTTGAAGTATTATTCAATTAGAAAATATGGGGAAAATTTTGGATCCATGTGTTGATTTACCTTTTTCTTTCATACATTCAATATAAAATTTGGAGAAAATAATATTAGAAGCGTCATAACCTTTGTATAACACTCATTTTAATATCAAAACATTTCGTTAGATCACTTAAATGCCACTATTAAAAAAAATCATCTCTTAAATGTTGATTGGGGTTGCCGAAAATCTAACGTGTGAATATTGTATCAATTTTCCTCAACGTGGCTTGTCGACGTGCCCAATCAGCAATAGTAGTCCTTGTCTATATCTTTGCCTCAAATATAAACCCTAATTTTGAACTATCCAAATTAGGGTTTTTGTCCACATTTGATATCAAATTTTCTTTTTCAATTTGCGTACAATCAAACAAGAAGGAAAAATAAAAGATGACGAGAAATTCAGCGCAACCAATGGCAAGGAATTTGGTTTGCAGTAAGAGATTTGAAAAAGGAAATCGAAACAGAAAGTAGAAGACCGATCAGGAAGGAATCGAAGTGATATTTAGAATTTATTGAAATCCATGTAGAAAAATCTAAGCTGCGTTGCATTGGGAAAGGCTCTCTGTGTAGTCGTTGGACGAGAAAGTTAAGAAAGTGAAGGAGATTGAACGAGAATGAAGGAAAACGAACGACTATACCATGTTGTTTATGGAGAGTCCTGCCACCTCATAGTCTATGTTGGAGTTGCTTTTTAATAATTAAAAAAGCCACGTATGAATTATTAATTAATTAAAAAAAAAGTTACATAGGGCTTTTGGCTATAATTTGTTACCAAAGACATTTAAGTAATCGTTTTTCTTCGATTTGGTCTAATCAAAAGTTTTTGTACTAAAATAAACGTTGCATAAAAGTTATGACATTTATATCATCATTTTCTCAAAAACTTGCCATGATTTGATAAGGAATTTTAAAAAGATGTTTCAGTATGTGTAGCACTTTCCTTTAGGGAATAACTAATAACACTTAGAGATAATGGCACAGGCGACCCTGTACTTTTGTCCTTAAATCAAAATCGTTCTTCTACTCTCTTTCTTCAAAAGCATCCCTCTATTGTTTTTAAAAATGTTTCGAGTTAGTCATATTGTTATTTTTTTTCTTTTGTTGGCCAATTTTTGCCTACATAAAATTGTTGAATTGGGCATCGGAGTATGTATGTGATGTTATGATTTGCTCAAAATTGTTATGTAAGGGCCTGTTTGGCAACTTGCCAAATAGTCTTGTGGATTCGATTTTTGTTCCTGCAATCCGCCGGGACGAAATCGCGTTTGGTAAACTTTTTGTTCCCTAACGATTTTGGACAAGAATTGAGAATCAAAAAAATTTGATTCTACGTCCGAAAATCAGAAAAAGAATCAAAACGGTAAAACCCTTGTTCTTCTCTTTCAACATCTCGGTTGCCGTTCGCCATCGCCCGCCGCCGCCCGCCGCCGCCTGCTGCCGCCGCCAGATCGGGCGAGGCTCGTCCAGCCCCGCCGGTGGCCAAGCTGGCCTCGCCGAGGCTGGGCGAGGCCAGCCTGGCCACCAGCGAGGCCGAGCCTCGGTGGGGGGCGGGCGAGCCTCGCCTAGGCCGCCCGAGGCTCGCCCGACGAAGGCCGACCTCGCCGAGGGCCGGCGACGCTCCGGTGAGCGTCACCGGACCGGCGACCGGCCAAATGAAGAAGAAGAAGAATAGGAAAAAGGGGAAAAAAAGAAAAACAAAAAAGGAAAAAAGAAAAGAAAAAAAAGTAAAAAGTAAAGAAATTATTTAAAATTTATTTAAAAATCAAAAGAAATTAATTTGGAACAGAATCAATTAATACGATACCAAATGAAATTCTATTCCGAATCAAAAATTTTGAACGATTCTAAACGCGCTTTTTACTCGTAATCAGTTTCCGGGAATAGAATCAAAAATAATCATTTCTAATCAGAATCAGCTCCCGAGAACAAAATCGTTACCAAACGCGCCCTAACTTCACCTTAGCAAAATTGAGAAAGGGGGAGAGGAGAGCTCTCGAGCTCGTGGCGATAATGACAGTTCCAGCTCCCGACTTACTGCTGCGAAGACTACTGAATCTCGAGCTCGTGGCATGGCAACTCAAGCTCGGAGTTCTCGGCCATGATGAGATCCTAGCTTAGCTATCTATCATGATCGCTACCAGATCAAGAGCTCGTCATATCGGAGCTCACGTTCATGGCCACGAATGGTGATCATAAGCGAGCATTTACGAATGAGAGGTTTTGCATGTTGCAAGGGTGTTCGACTTGATGAATAGGTGAGCTTAACTCTGTCATATCAGCTTTGTTGGGGTTTTAAGAAGAAGATAGGTGGAGAGGGAGAGACAGATATAAATTTGAAACAAGTAGGAAAAAAAATCCAAATAAGCAAATTATTATAGGTTAGCAAATTTCATCGTCGCAACAATCAATAACATTTGTAATAATTCATCACGGGTCTCAGGTATGGATTATGGCTAAAAGACGTTTCGATTCAATATCACAAGTAAATATTTTCTTTTTATCTTCACATTTTGCAAAAAGTAATTTTGGTGTTTCTGCTAGGGGATAGGCTTAACGATAGATGGGCCCTAAACCCAATTCAAAGTTTGATGCAGTCGAAAATAAGGCAAAGGCTGGCCCGGGTCAACTCGGCCCGGACAATGGGTGAGGAGGAGTGGACTGCAAGATGCGGCCCAATTTTTATGATGGGCCGCGGTGGACTCGGCCCGTGATGAAGACAAGAAAAGACCACCGGCCGAGACGTCCGTTCAGCGCTTCACGTCGGTATGGGGGAGGGCAACGGGGGCCCACAATATCACCACGTGCGTTGGGCCCCACACTGGAGAAATGATTTATCCTTATCCAAACTTCCCATGAAAATTTCTGGCGAGAACCACTCGACTTTCCAAAATAATAATAATTATTATTATTATTATTATTATTATTATGAAATACTCTAAATGCCTCTCGAATTCATTTTTTGATCACAAAATTCTTTAATTAGTTTTTGTTAAATTTTAATATTAAATTATTAGGTGGGATGACACGTGGTTAACTACTATATTAATTCGAAATATTACTCTGAATTTTATTATTTGTTTGTTGTATTAATTTTGTGATTTTTTATGATATTAATTTACTTTAATAAATAATATATTTATTACAAATTTATCAATTTGAGGTATTTTGCTATTAAAAATTTAGTTTAGAATAAATTTATCATAGGAATTTTTTTATAATTATTTGGATTAATTTGTCATAGTTTGAGATTTTTTTATAATAAAAAAATTAATTTATGATAAAATTTATGATTGATGAATCGGTTTAAGAGAACCGTGTGGAAATTAAATTAATTAAAAAAATCGAATTTTTATTATGTGGCTGGGCATCGTTCCGTGCACCTGTCTCTTCTTTCCGGTCTGATTTTCCCGTTCAACCGAATTTCGAAATTTGGGATCCGAATCTCCTCCATCGCAGCAACCGAAAAGCCAGAGACGAAGAATGGAGTTGGCCTGCTGCTCCTGCTCCTGCTCCGTCCCCGGCCGGAGCTCCCTCTCCGGCGGCGACGACAAGGAGAAGAAGACGCGCCCGAGCCGCATGCCGGACGCGCGCCTCCCGTCTCGCCGTGATCAGCAAGGCGACTGCCGTCGAGCTGGACGGCGCCGCCGCGTCGCGAGCCCTGAGGCGGCGCCGCGGCGGCGGCGGCGGCGGCGGCGGCTCTATGGAGCTCGCCAAGTCCAGCGCTGCGATGGAGAAGCTCGACATCGAGCGCGGCGTCTGCGTGCCCTTCCGCAAGTACAGTCCCGAGATGGTACCAATCTTTCGTCTTCGCTCTTTGTGTCCGATTTTACTGTTCTGGCTGCGTAGAATTGGGGGGCTTGTCTGGTGTTGCTGATGTTGTTGTCGTTGTTGATGATATTCATTCTGCTTGCCGTGCTTCTTATGGTATGGTAATTTTGTGTTATGTGAGGTTGAAGCATGTGTTCGCTTGCCCTGTGCAATTAGGTGAGGAGCAAGGTCTTGGAATCCCAAGGGGCTATCTGGTCGCTCGTCATGAGGGGAGTCGAGATCGTGTGGAAACTGGGCTTCTACTGGTCCACGCTCATGTATGATTGTTTCGTCGGACAGGACGAGGAAATTGTTCCCTTCCGAGCCATGCAGCTTAGGAATCTCTTGTGTGACTTGGGGCCTTCCTTTATCAAAGCCGGTCAGGTTGGTTTGTTGTAATTCTGCCGCAAAATATGTTCTTGATGATGCGTACGTGTTTGGTGGTCCGATCCCCTTTTTCCCTGAATTTCTGTTCCGTTGTTGACAGGTTCTTGCAAACAGACCAGATATTATTAGAGAAGACTACATGAATGAACTCTGCATTCTACAAGACGATGTTCCTTCCTTCCCAAATCAGGTGAATGCCATAATTTAAAAGAGAAAGAAGCATTCTAATTTAATAGTTCAATAAGCTTTTTCACACTATCTTGGATGTTATAGGATATGAATCTTATCAATATGACAATTAGGTTGCTTTCAACATCATAGAGGAGGAGTTGGGGCGGCCTCTTGAAGCTGTGTTCAGCAAAATTTCACCTCGGACGATAGCAGCTGCCAGCTTGGGTCAAGTTTATAGAGCTACGTTACGTGATACTGGAGAGGATGTTGCAATTAAGGTTATCTTCCATGCTGTGAACTGTTCTTTCATCACTGACATCTACGGCTCTACGTTATTGAAAAAAATAGACACTTGCAGGCCCATCTTGTTTTCACATTTCTGCTGTAGCAGATTTGATGAACTTCTTGAATTTTATTTCATTGCTTTAGGAGTGGTAGTCATGCAAGATAAATATATTTGTCTGCCCATGGCATCTTTGCCATGAAGTTCTTTATATTCATTTTCCTGAGAAGCATACATGATGTAGCATTTCTTTTTGGGAGATGATATAACTTCAAATTCAACATCTACCTCTATGGTTACTGAACATTCTACTTTGTCCTTCTGTACATTGTTCTCTTTTATGCAATAATGCTTGTTACTTGTCTTGTTACTTCTAACTGTTTGACTTTGTATATTTTACGATGCCATTAGCACTGAAATTCATTTCTGTCTTTTAAGAAGTTTCATATCACGTTGCTTTGCCACAGATGATTGTCAGATTTTGATGATGAGTTTCACTGGATTACAGGTGCAAAGGCCTGATATAGAACCCATAATATACCGAGATCTTTTCTTATTTCGTACTCTCGCTTCGTTTCTGAATGGCATCAGTCTGCAGAAGCTGGGGTGCAATTCGGAGCTGATAGTTGATGAGTTTGGTGAAAAACTTCTCGAGGAGCTGGATTACACATTGGTACCTTCCATTGTCATGTCAGGGAAATTATTAACGCATGTGCATTTGTCTTTGGAGTTAATAATCATATCAATATCTATTTTGGATTTACCAGGAAGCCCGAAATATTGAAGATTTTCTGGAGAACTTTAAGGATGATCCTACTGTAAAAATCCCACGCGTCTACAAGCAGCTTTCTGGTTCTCGTGTTCTGGTGATGGAGTGGATTGACGGTATTCGATGTACTAACCCAAAGGTTTGAACTGTGACAAGATATAAACTTCTGGTGTTGAATATTAGCCAGGCAGTAACTGAAACTTGTTAATTTTCCCCTTTATGTCAGGCAATCAGAGATGCTGGCATTGATGTAAATGGATTTCTTACAGTTGGAGTAAGTGCCGCATTACGGCAATTGCTAGAATTTGGGTTATTCCATGGTGATCCACATCCTGGAAACATTTTTGCCATGCGCGATGGACGTATTGCTTATGTAGACTTTGGCAATGTTGCTGTCCTCAGTCAGGTAATGTACGAAGAAAACAAAGTACCGTGAGTGCCTGTTCATGAATTAATCAAGGGGGGCACCATGAGAAGAGTCGAAGGAAATATTGAGAGAAATCTGATAAATATAGCATAAAGGAATCAATAGGATGCAATGCAGTGTATAGCTTCTACTGAGACAGAGCTGTAGGCAAGTAGAGTGCGAAAATATATTTGAAGTCATAAAGAAGTCATCATCTTTTAAATGATTTGTTCTCCTCTTACACAAGGTGCCTCTTGATTCATTGTCGACGGCTTGTGAGTCAACTCTATTTCTCGACTGCACATAGATATTATTTTGGGTTATTCAGCTACCTCTTTCATTGTTAAGAGCTTTAATTACATGAAGTAAGGAGGGGCCCGTTTTCCCTTTTTCTCCTTAAAAAAGTCTGAATTAAGAAAAACCCAAGAAAGAGGACCTTGTGCGTGAAACATGGAAATAGTCACTGTTTAACTATATGGAAGGAAGTAAGTAGAAAGGGAGATGATTAACCTGAACAATTAAAAGACAGTGATATGACCTGTTTGCTAGAATTAGGATTAATGCAGAGTGATGAATTCAGAAGCCCTTTTTTTTTTTCTCACCCGCACTCTTAGCTATGAAGTCTCGTTGATATCCTTTCAACAATGTTTGAATTGAAAGTGAATCTACTTTGGAATTTTCAGCAAAATAAGCAGATCCTGATTGATGCTGTTGTCCATGCTGTAAATGAGGACTATGTGGAGATGGCAAATGATTTCACCAGGCTTGGTTTCTTGGCTAGTGGCACCGATGTCTCTCCAATTATTCCAGCTTTAGAAGCAATTTGGCAGAACTCTGCTGGAAAAGGACTTTCTGATTTTAACTTCCGAAGCGTTACTGGTAATTTCTTTTTCAACTTCTGTTACACTCACATCTCTGCTCTAGGAAAATATCATCTGGAAGTTGTCAACTTCTTTTGTCCCTGGTGGATTTTGCTCTTTGTAAAGGATAGTCAATTTCCTTCATTGCTCACGGAAGAAATCTTCAAGGGACAGTTCAAGTTTTAGATTTAACAACTCAAATTCCAGATGAAGCGGGAAATTTTTGTAGTTCATGCCATAAAGTACTTATTTTGGAGCTCCACTGGCAAATTTAAATTCCCATTATCATTTTGGGGTGCCTGGTTCACATTGACTGGGCTCATGTCTTTTCAGCAGAGACAAAATGCCATGTAGCTGAATCCTATTGGACACATTAAAGGGCATTAGTTTGATTCTTCTGTTAAGTGGACACTATAAACTGCTTATGCTCACTTTGCGCAGATGAGAAGCTGATCGTTCACACTGGGCTTTAATCAACCTTCATATTGCTTGCTCAAGTTTGACTTGATGATATACCTGATCTATCTACATTGAGTGAGCTAGAGTCTAGGAGATTGTTAAGATAAAAAAACTCATTGACCTCAAGTTTCAAGTCAAATCAAACTTAACACAGCGACAACGACTTAAGAAGAATTTATGCCTTTTTATAGAGACATGATTTATTGTAACGGAAAAGCATGTTAAATTGTTAATACGACTTACAAACCGCTCAAGTGAGCTTGGAAGTTACCATGAGTGCTCAAGTCATGTATGATCAAACTTCTCATGGTCGAGGATGGAATGTCTTCAATTTTCATGTTGCACATGTATGTTTCTTATGGGAATATTATATAATGAGAGCAAGTCCTCGCAAGGACCTCAAGAAATTGTTTTATCCTTGAATGCTAAGAGAGAGCAGTTTTTCCTTTTCAATTTCATTATTCATGTGAGAAATAATGACATGTAAGGTGTCCTTTTCACCTTGTATGCTTGCAGGGAAGTTTAACCAATTAGTGTATCAGTATCCTATCCGTATCCCTGAGAGGTTTTCACTGGTTATCCGTTCTTTGTTGACTCAAGAGGGGATCTGCTTCACTCTCGAGCCTGACTTCAAATTTCTAGAGGTGCAACTTAAGGGCATGCTTTTCCTCTCTCTTTTCTTTCCCCGCTAAGACGACTCATCAGTCTACCTTGCTTTCCATGACTGAAAAGGATATATCATTCTCATAAGATGGCTAATGGATAATCAACTTTCAATTGTCAATACCTGTCACTGATTTGGAGATCCTCCAATCTTATTATTACTCCTACTTGTGCTTAAATGTAATTAGAAATAATGAGATGATCACAATCTATTTTATCTTTTTCCTTTCGTTTCTTTTTTGTTCTGGAGATGTTGGTGCTCTTTAGTGGAAAAATAAACCATGCTTCCTATATTACTGCTTTAATGTAGGGGCAGCAAACTTGGAAATTTATCATTCCACAACATTTTTTGTAGATTTCTTGTCTATTTCTGTGAGACATCTGATATGTCATTTTATAGATTCACTTCATTTATGTAACAGGGTATCAATTTCTGTGAGCATTACAAAATTTCAAGCTTCATGTGCTTTTTTCTCATTCGTGTTGCATTAAGGAACTAAACTAGGCTTAAATGCTTTTGGCACAGACCAACAGCTTATACAGAGAACTGCATAGCTGTCTTTTCTAGTTAACCGTTAATTTTTAGCTAATGCTTTGTGCATTCATATTTTCTTGATTTGCTGACGACATTCACTTACTAGGTTGCTTATCCATATGTGGCAAATCGTCTTCTGACAGACCCAAATCCTGCGCTACGCGAGCGCCTGATACAGGTACAATCAGGCATATTCCGTTAAATCAATCTTGTTGTGACATGAACTTCATTTTCTTTGCTGTTGGAGTTCTTAGCAAAAAAAGTCTAATAGTGGCATGCTTGTCTTGTAGACCCTATAGGGCAAGCTGTGTAACTTCGTCTTCCCAACTCTAGTAGATTATATGTATGCATTTCTGCAGTCCAAAAAATAGTAATGGATGTTCTTGTAATTCAACCAAGATGCAGAGTTTTAAGATACTTAACTCTTAGTATGTGTTGAGTTGTAGTTTTTAAAATCAATTCATAGATAGTGCTGTTTATTTGTTTGTTCACTTGGGAACAGATCATGTTTGCACACTTGTCTTTTGCAAGGCAATTTACCTGGAAGCAACTTGACCTTGCCTCTCTCTGATGAGAACTTTTGCGAAGCACATTGCTTTTTTCCCCCCTTCTTAACAGTGTGTGCATCCAAATTGGCCAAGTTAGGCTCCTAAGATAACTGTCTACTGATTGGTGATGCATAGCAGCACTTGGGGAATGACTTGCAAACTGGAAAGTCATGCTGATGGTGCAACTCATGAAAGTTCTCATCTTATTACAGGTTTTATTTAAAGATGGTCTCTTCCAGTGGAAGCGGCTCGAAAACCTTATTGTTCTTGCCAAGGAAAATGTGGCTAAGATGAGCAGCAACCCTGCATTGCGGGAAAGGACATGTATGTATCTTATTGCTGACTAGATTTTTTCGCTTATATGGTAATCATGGTATGTGAGCATGACTGGGGTGATCCTGTTTTCACAGGCAAAGGTCAAGAGACCGGCAAGTTGAGAGGAAACTTGACCTTAAAGATACCATCAAGGATGGAGCTCGCCTTTTCATCGTTGATGAAGGAATTCGAAGACAGCTCCTCCTTGCTTTGACAGAAGACTCAAAGCTTCACATTCAGGAGGTATGTGTCCAAAGCTTTACATTCTCAACTCTACTTAATGTGAATTCTGAGTCGTGGCACTTGATTTTGCAGCTCGTGGATGTTTACAGACTAGTTGAAGATCAAATAGATATACCCTCAATAGCTATGGAAGTAGTACGAGGTAAAAGTTTAACCATGTTCAAAGGATGATTAAGCACTGCCAAACACGAAAACAAGTTCATTCCCCCCTAGTTCTACATCCTTTCTTAACATTCACGTGCCTTCCATTTTGCAGACTTACCAACAGTTGCTCGGGATCTTATGCTTTCATGGAGTGAATCTGTCCTGTCTGAAAGATGATAAAGAACACTTAGGAGCACCCTGAAGGGAGATCAATTTGAGGGAAACAAAAGCACTATTGAGTTGCTGCAGATGCCTGCGATAACTTTTTTGCTGCTTTACTGATTTGAAGCTCTTCCAACATGTTGAAACCACAGTATTCTTTTTGGTTCCAATTGCTAAAGAGATGTATATAATTTGTTAGTATACGAATTACAGTGAGTTTTTGAATTAACTGTATAGATCCTTGGACGCCTTGGGTGCGACAGCATGAGATTATTGATATATATCTAAAGATGTATCTCCTCTTCTTCAAATGGTTCTCTCTAATTGGATTTGTCTTATTTGACTGTAAGTTTTGCATATGGTTGAATCGTTGTCTATAAATCGAGAGTTTATGTACTCATCGGTATTTGCAGAGATCTTGAACGAAGGGACCAATCTTGCACTGTTGAGAAGTGGAAGGTTTAGGAAATTAGGAAGATTGAACGATCATTTGGCGATTCATTCTTCAATACTAGAATAAAAAGCGAAATTTGTAGCTGGCCAATGTGTTTTCCACCTTGTAAGGTTTTGGTCTAAGTGAGTTTGATTTTTGTTGTATGATTAGAATAGATTAGATTAGATTGTTAATGCTTAAAGGGCTTGATTTGCGAGCGACTTGTGTACGTGCAATTGATTAAAACCGTAAAAAGAAAAAGGGGAGACTATTACAAGCATGATTACTTCTCACCTTTTTATCAGGAGTTAATTAATCATATAAATATCTTCTTTGGCTTGACGAGGAGACCCGAAATAGTGAAGATTCTCCTGGAGAACTCCAAGGGTGATCCCACTGTCTAAAATCCCACGCGTCTACTAGCAGCCGTACAGTTCTCGTGTTTTGGTGACGGAGTGGATGATGGTTTTCGGTGTTCCAACCCGCGGGTTCGAACTGTGACAAGATATAAACTTCCCAGTCCAGCATTAGCCGAGGCAGGAAGCAGACTTTTTTTTAACTTTTCCCACTTATGTTGTGCAATTAA
Organism: Eucalyptus brandiana; assembly: GCA_014182725.1. Taxonomy (NCBI): domain Eukaryota; kingdom Viridiplantae; phylum Streptophyta; class Magnoliopsida; order Myrtales; family Myrtaceae; genus Eucalyptus; species Eucalyptus brandiana. The sequence continues at coordinate 51,773,047 of CM024670.1, read as the reverse complement.
GGATGCCCGCGTTGATGAAAAATTGATCAAGAAAATTATCCTAAAAGTTTTAAAACTTATAGCACTTTTGTCAATTTAATTTTAAATTTTTTAATTATATCAATTGAGATATAAATAATTTCACAATTTGCCAATTAAGACCATCTATCCCGCAGTATGATTGATACTAACGAGAATTTTTAATAATATTTTAATATTTTTTCAAAAATTTTATTTATTTGTTCTCTCTAACCTTGATCGGGAGGTCGTTGGCCAATCTTGAGGGCCGACAATTTCTTTTGGTCTAGGCAAGGGCCACAATACCCTTGTTAGATCTAAACAAGGGTGTCTTGAGCCTCCCCCTCCCCTAGGCTAGGTGAGGGCATAGTGACCCTTGCCGACCAAAGTGTGAGAGGGTTGTGGCCCTCACCTAGATTTGGATGAGAGCCAACGCTCTCACTTGTGGCTAGGGAGGGCATGGAGGCCCTCCCCGTGGTCGACAAGTGTGGCGATGCCCTCACCCAGACTAGGTGGAGTCATCAACCTTAGGTTAGAAAAGAAAAATAAAAGGAAAAAAAAAATTAAAAGTATAATTAAATCTTAAAGCTTACAAAAATCAATCAAATTCTAAAACTTATTTAATTTATTCAATTGAATTCTTTTAACTCCATTCAATTTGATTAAGGGAAATTACTAACATGAATTTTTATTTTATTTTATTTTCTCTATCCTATGTGACGATGACATGAATAAAATAAAGTCATTTTGATCTAAATTTGATTTTTCATACAAATTTTACTTAAATTAAATTTAAAAAATAAGCTCTTTTTTTAAAAAAAAAAAAAACAAAGGGGAAAGCATTTTTAAATTTAGATCTCATCCTACCAATGCTCAGGTGTCGCATTCCCTTCAAAAAGCGAAAGGCTTAGAGCCTTGCCAGAATCTTATTTATCTTATCAAACAAGCATCGATTATTCAAACAACCACATATTTGACAAGATCTTGACCATTTGTATATTTCAAATCTAATCTATTCGATCACGCATGTGGAAGTCGCTGCACACTCGAAAAGTGCCTAGTGAATTACATGACATCCAATTCATGAACCAAACTTTTCTAAGTAATTGACTCCACCTTTTAAAGTAATTTTGATAATCCTCTCTTTTTCCAAACAAGTTGCTAGACCGCTATTGTAAATTTAAGCCGCGAAATCATATAATTTTACCTCTTTAAAATATTGATCACGAGAAAAGTAAGTAAATCGGCATTAATTTTTATTTTCACGAATACATCTTTTTATTTATTTATATCAAATAAATACAAGGGCGTGCCAAAAAAAAAAAAAAAAAGAAGAAGAAGAAGGGAGAAAGGAGAAAAAGAAAACAGCATATTTTTATGCACTTTTTTCCTACCCTGGCAATAATTAAAATCAGCATGAAATCATGCCAAGTAGCTAACGCTAGGTAAAATCTGAAAGTGGGAGATCTAAGGAAATCCTTCTCTGTAAGCAATCACCTTCTAGAGAGAGAGAGAGAGAGAGAGAGAAGAGAAGAGAGAGAAAAGGAGAAGGAGAAGGAGAAGAAGGGGAGGAGAGGAGCTTCTACAGTGTCGTAGAGACTGCGTCGGTCTGCATTCGCCTCAGCAAGTCAGTATTCCTCTTCCAAAGTTCCCCTTTCCTCTTTCCTCTTTCCTCTTTTCTCTTTTGCGCTTGCTTTCGCTGTGCTTCGCTTTGAGAATCAATGCTTCTATCAAGAATCGCGGAATCTCTCTCCGTTGCTATTGCCCAACTCCAAACCAAGCAGCATGGATGAAGTTGAATAGTCGATCGACTGAAAGATTTCGCTTTGCTCCTCTTTTGCGTTTGGCAGCAGGACTCCATGGAATGCCCCGTCAAGATGCGATTTTGATCGTTTCCCGTGAGAAAGTCTTGGAACGGACTTCCTGGGTATTTCTTACTTTCTGCCCCTCTGGTTATGGTCCGGGCTTTGTTTCTTGATAGCTCAAAGCAGTTTCGTCCCTTTTTCGGCAGGACGATGCCGCGCAAATTTAGTCACGGCCTTGATTATGATGATGAAGACTACGATGATGACTACGACTACGACTACGACTACGATGTTGATTATGATGCAGAAGATAATGGTGAGCATTCTTTCTTCGAGACGGAGTCCCCTCGCAAGAATTTTCTTGGTCGTTTTTTGTCTTAGGGGTTCTTGATTAGGCCTAGTGCTGAAATTGTTTAAAACGATAGGGGTATGAGTTACAACCACATGAATTGGCTATTTTAGGCTCATTTTCTTTAGTTCCATAGTCCCATTTATCGGTGTACGCTGCTTTTCCATTGCCTAAATGAGAGATACGGGTCGTAGAAATGGTGAGACTGCTGCCATCTAATCTGAAAGCTAAAATTGTTGGTTAGATGAAGGCCTGGTTTAAAATGCTATCGCAAGTGTGAAATTAGGTCACGCAGTTTGTAGTTTTGTGTTTCATTTGAAAAACTAACTCTGTCTGGACATGTTGGATTCTATCTACCAAGCTCCAAGTCACATGACTGTGGTCGTGAAATTCTTTTCTGGCATGGCTTCTTGAAGCTTTTTCTGTTGTAACAGGCAATTCACCTAAGCCAAATCAAGAGACCACCGGGTCTGCTGTTTGGCGTTGCTCCATTTGTACCTATGATAATGACCTGAGCATGACCGCATGTGATATTTGTGGGGTTCTTCGAAATCCTTTGCCTTCGAGTGTCATCAGCAATGGCAATGACCTGAAAACAGGTTTGTAATCTTTTTGGAGCGGCATGCCATTCTGAGAAGTTAGCTATTGTATAGATCGACCTTTGGCTTTTAAATTATTTGTTGTGAACGGTGTACCTTCTCTTATACCCTTTGACTCTTTTCCTGTGTCTTTTGATGCATTTCATGTTGTGTACTTTGGGCTTTGAGATCTTGTTGCGATTGAGTTGAAAGTTGCAGTGCCAATTCATGGGCCTTTTTTAGATTTGCACCAACTGCTATCTTTTGTGGTGTTTTGTTTTCAGTTACTTGTGCCTTTATAGCATAGATCTCTTTCATGCAGTGTGTAAAGATTCTGGAGCATCCAAAATGGCCAGGTGTCTTTTTGAATCATTGCCCAATCAGACACCTAAAAGGGCTGCATTAATCCAACAGCAAAATGATGATCCCTTGACAGGACAGCGCACCATCTTACATGAGTTTGCTGATGTGCATGGGAACTTCGATAAGCTACATGAGGCATTTAACACTCGTGCCCATAAAAGTGTCAATATAGGTCTGCATGTGTTTGCTTTAGAGACTTAGCACCTTTTCTTGTTTGTGGATTGTCTTGTAACGCTGCTGAAAGTTTATAATTGAAACCCCTCAATTTATCTGTAATGAATCTATTTTCTGGAGTCTTGTCTAGTTTTCTTTTCTTTTTTGAACATTTGGATGGTACAGCACCACACTGTTTACTCTAATCTTTCGCTTATATATTTACAGTGCCTTTTAAGTTTGACGTCCCATCCCCAGATGATATAGTCACTAATGGATTACACTCCTCCAAAAGGGGTCCAAAAGGTATTCATTAAATTGCAGGCCTAAATACTTCTTCCTTCTACTTTGAGTAAAAGTTTATTGTCAATCTTCTTTTTGAGATGGGAAAGAACTGAATTTGCTCCAGAGCATTAGCATCTGTTTTATTTTTAATGTAATGACTTGTTCTTTTTAATCTAGAAAGAGTGCCTTTTCTTTGTTCAATGAATGTGATTCTTCCTGGTGAAAGTGTTCTTTGAATTTTTTATATTTGCATTGTTTCTACTTAAGAATTTCCACTTGTCCTGCATTTATAGAGAAAATTGAATTGTATAATGATTGTCATGGGAAGTTTTTTTTTGGTAAGGTTGTCATGGGAAGTTCGACTGCATTGTTTACCAATTTGATGGTCTTCTAGAACATGGCTGTACCAAATGCAGTGATGGTGACTCGGTAATTCAGTATTTAATAGGTAGAGCAGTTGAAAGGAAAATGTTATTATCTGATGGCCAATAAGTTGTGAGCAGAATCACATATATGCCTCGCCACCCCATCTTTAGTTGCCTGGTGGAATGGAATGAATCATTTTTAGACATAGACCCCATAAAGTTTCTGATGAGACACATAAATATGAAGTGAATGAGTGGGTGTAATCTTCATTTGTTCACTTATGTGCATATTTTGTAATACTTGGTTTCTTGTATGATTTATATTAATTCATGGAAACTCTGATTTGGTTTTAGCAAGTGCAACTGTAAGGAAGGATAACACTTCTGCTCCAATGAGCACAAGATCATCAAATAGCTCATCTTTTATGATGTCAAAGGGCAGAAATGTCACTGGTAACGAGAACAATCGAGTAAAAGATGAAGAGCGTAATCTAAGATCAAGTGCTAAAAGTCCAGGTAGTTCACCCACATTAATGCAAAACAAACTTGGTTTTTTGGACATTAGCAGCTCATCTACTTATGTAAACCACAATCTAAAGATGAAATGGCAGGCACCTCGTCAAGCTATCATGAGGGTGGGGTTGAGTACACTTTACCAACGGATGGGATCAAGCCGCAAAGTCTTGTGCGTAGTTTAGACAGTGTCTCTATTAATGATAGAGGTGGCACTGGAAAAGGTGCTTCTCGGGGGCAGTATAAACCTGAAAAATGGATGCTTCCTGAAGCAGAAGATGGCTTATTGAGTCAGCTGAATCTTGCCATTGTGAGTTAGCACTCTTATTTGATTCTCATGATGCAGGCTTCATTAAGCTTACCCTAAGTCCATAAAATCTTTAATGCCTTAATTCTATTAAAATCCCTCTGTAGGTGGGGCATGTTGATTCTGGGAAATCAACACTTTCAGGTAGACTTCTGCACCTGTTGGGACGAATATCTCAAAAGCAGATGCACAAGCATGAAAAAGAGGCCAAACTAGAGGTACCTTCACTTTCATAAATTTGAAATGCTTCCAATTATATATGTGTGACTACCGGTCAGTCTCAAATCCGGTTCTTTTGCTTCTATTTCCCCTGTTAGGGCAAGGGGTCCTTTGCTTATGCTTGGGCATTGGATGAGAGCCCAGAGGAAAGGGAAAGGGAATAACCATGACAGTGGCAGTTGCTTATTTTGATACCAAAAAATATCGTGTTGTTGTGCTGGACTCCCCAGGGCACAAGGATTTTGTTCCGAACATGATATCAGGAGCCACACAAGCTGATGCCGCATTGCTCGTCATTGATGCGTCCATTGGTTCTTTTGAAGTTGGCATGGATGGTAGTAAGGGCCAAACTAAAGAGCATGCACAGCTTATCAGAAGCTTTGGAGTAGATCAACTTATTGTTGCAGTTAATAAAATGGACGTCGTGGAGTACTCAAAGGATAGATTTGATTTGATCAAACAGCAACTTGGAACATTCCTCCGGAATAGCGGTTTTAGGGACTCATCGGTATTTTGGATCCCTCTGAGTGCCATGGAAAATCAAAATCTGGTCACAGCTCCTTCAGACGTTCGTTTACTATCCTGGTTAGTATGCTTTCTCTGGTTCTTGACTTCTTGCAGTTGTAGGATGGGTTGGGGAGACAATTACTTATGGTGAACCTGACTCCGAAAGAAAACAGATATCTGGTTCAGAGAGTTAATATGGGGTGAATGAAGGTCCGTGTGCCAAAAATGGTCCCGTTCAACCAAACCCAAGTCTTGGTCCTGTCCTGTTTTGCTGTATGGACCTGGTTTGACCGGGTCAAATTGATAATCTCCATTAACCTTGGGTTGGCTGTTTAGACGCTACTTCTCCCAGCAAGTTTTTCCTTATCTCTGAGCTTGGACTAGATGATTCAGGGCTGACTTTCCTTTTTTTCCCTTTTGCTGCATTTCAAATATGTTGGTTTGACTGCAAGATTTCTATGAGTTTGTTTGCTCAATCTGGCCCTTTCCCCTTCTGTTTATCTTATGACATCGGTTCACTCAAAGCCTTGGGGAACCCAGCATCCAACATGGAAGGGCATGTTCACTGGCTGATGTCCTACTTGAAGTTATATCATAGCTGAGATACTAACAGTGGAAATTTCTGGTTTGTTGGTATGCAGGTATAAGGGACCATACTTGTTGGATGCTATTGACTCCCTCCAACCTCTAACTAGGGATGTTTTGAAACCTCTAATCATGCCCATATGTGATGTTATTAAATCACCTTCGATGGGTCAGGTCTCTGCTTGTGGTAAATTGGAAGCTGGAGCTCTTCGAAGTGGAGTGAAGGTACACTATAAAGATTTAAACAAATGATAATGAAGTACAGTTGAAGCTATGAAGCATCTTTGTATGGGTGAAAATCTTAAGATCACCTTGAGGTTTAGATCTTAAGTCGTCAATGCAGAAGTTTTCGATATGGATCATGACTACTAACATCATTTTGCTGCTACATCTGTTGTTAGAGATTGTCATCAAGTTGGATAATAGATTTTTAGATGTAATAGACCAGACGGAGTACTTTTACATCTTTGGAATTGCAAGCCATAACCTAACTTCGTGTTAAATGCCAGGTTCTTGTCATGCCATCAGGGGATGTGGGGACAGTCAAGTCTTTGGAACGTGACTCTCGCCCATGTGCAATCGCGAGAGCTGGGGATAATGTTGCTGTGGTTCTTCAGGGAATTGATACAAGCAAAGTGATATCTGGCGGGGTCCTTTGTCACCCCGATTTCCCCATTTCCATTGCGACACATCTGGAGCTGAAAGTGCTCGTCTTGGATGGTGCTTCCCCCATTCTGATCGGTTCTCAGGTAAGTTTATGGTTGTTGCAAGTTCTAGCTTTGATCCCTTTGTGAATCTTGGTGCTGAAACTCTCACCATTTTCTTGGTTGACATGGGAAGTTGGAATTTCATATTCACCATGCAAAGGAAGCTGCGAGAGTTATAAAAATGGTGTCATTGCTCGATCCTAAGACTGGCAAGGTGATTAAGAAAGCCCCACGGTGTCTCCTTGCAAAGCAGAGGGCAGTTATTGAGGTGCAATTGGATTACTATGATTTTCATATATACTAGAAATTTTTTAACCATTGATGGCTCACCATTATGCTCCAAGGTCTTATAAATATATCTTCCTCTAATTATCTTTAAATTCAGGTGGTTTTGCAAGGACCAGTTTGTGCAGAAGAGTTTTCGAGCTGTAAAGCTCTCGGAAGGATCTCCTTAAGAGCACTGGGGAGAACTATCGCTGTAGGAATTGTCACTCAAGTAATTGAGAAAGAGCCATAGCATTTCCGGAACTAAATATTTTTTATTCTTCGGAAAATGATCATGTCATGGCATGTGTTTACTATTGAGCAACGGCCATGGTGTCGAGTAAAACATCAATTTTTAATGGATGATAGAGGGACAAGTTGTAAGATATAAGATAATACAGAGAAGACTTGATGGGACACGATAGAGGCGCTTACAGTATCTTCTCAGGCTAAAAGACGATTGGCCATTGCATACCAAGGCAAAGAAGAGCTGGGTGGGTTATAGTTCAGAGCCTAATCCTATTGTAACATGGAGTATTTTTTCATTCTTTAACTATGTTACGGAGGGAAGAAATTATTTATTTCAGGTTGTCTTTCCAGCAATTTTCGAGTCTTTGTCAAGGCAAACCATATGGGAAAACTTCCGTGGATAAATTGTTGTAATTAATGCAAATGAGAAGTCGCAACTGATAATGTCGCAATAGAAATGACTCGAGTTCGTCTCCATGACAATAAAGGAAAAGCGGTGGAAGAACAGGACCCAAATTTAGAAGGGGTTCCCCTTCTCGGTTAGGATTCATTTAACCCGTTTGACTTTTGGCTTTGTGTCTTTATCAAATTCTCTCCACATGCAAAGATACGTCAGTCTTAGTACCGAATTCCAACCCAGTTAAACTGAGTTTGGCAGTATGAGGGGCGCACTTTGGCTCCATCTCTTACCTTGTATCAGCTGTTCATTGTTGCGTCCGTTCTTGCTTGCTTTTGACAGTAATTAGACATATTCATAATCTATGTTCAATTCCCTTCTATTACTATCGGACGTGATGTCCAGTTTATACATATCATAGAAGAATGAAGTGTGTTTTATCCAGTCAGACAAGAAAATCATAGCTACCTTTCTCCATTTCCCGCAGTCATCAGACCCCAGCCAATCCAAAGCTTAACCGCCTGCCACTTGCTGATCCTACTGCCAGATATCACTTCCATCCTTATGCAACACAACTGATCAGGACATACATTGCTCTTTAGCATCACAAGTTACAGAGAAAGATCATATCAGTCGCAGCATTATATTTATCCAACAGTGTACTCGCTCATCAATGTATGAGAAGAAGCTCTATAAGAGCAACAGATTTGAGACGAGACCTCAAAATTGGATACTGCTCAATGTAGTCATCAAGAAATAAACATCCTTTAGCAACGAAAGCCAGAAAGCCTGAATCTCTAACGGAAACTTACATGCACGTGTATATTAGGCCATAAAAAACATGACAGATAAAATACAAAATCCCTTTTTCTAATGTGTAACATTTTTCGGCAGATTTCTAATGACATTACTCTTCATCCCGATTTTGGAGCGCATCGCCTCCACTCCTGATCGATTCATCTCTCTTATCACCTTCAGCCTGACCATTTGTTCTCTTGACTGTACAGTGGTAGTTAATCCCATACTCCTGTACCTGAACATCAGGGATAGCACACCATCATGAGTCTATATTTAAAAATTTTCTTGATTCTCTGCCAACATCAAGAATTTCAAATAAAGTATGGAGAGTGTGCGCATGTGGTAGAGACAGGATGGGAGGATGGATTGGGATAAACCTTGAGGCCAGTGCAGCAGTAATTGCCGCATTATGTCCAGTCGATGGACGAGGTTTCTGGCGGTAGTATCTTAAATATTCCCGTGAGCCAAGTGTTTTCATTGAAACTCCACCATCCGATCTTCTGGTAATGACGAGCTCAGAGCCACCACTTCCAAGTTCTACAGAATTTCCCATATCACCTGAGGCAACCAGTTGTTTCCCACCCTCATCCACATAGCTGCAAATAGAGAGGAAATAGAACAGAGATAGACAAGTTAATGATGAGATATGAGAGCTATCACAATATAATCATTAACAGACTGCCCTTCCTTTCACTATAACAAGTCAAGGCACCTATCCAAAAAGGTGATCGACTGTCGACATATGACTTAGAAGTAGAGATCGATGGTGGAAATATAACCTGCTACTATAATCGTAGAACTCTTCTAACTCTGCTTCCTCATCATCATCACCATCTCCAAAGTGAACTTTGCAATGACTTTTTGCTGTCATGTGTTTCCTAACTGCCTCTAAGCTGCTGAAGGGATGACACCTCTCATTACAGTACAAACACATTAAATCCCTTGTCACCTGTATGAGGGCAAAGAATGATTAAAAATGAGCCCAATTTTTTTTTTTTTTAAAATAAAAAAATCAAGAAATAGAACTACTTGCAGCAGCATGCTTTTCACAGTTTTTGCAGATTGTACCTTAAGGCCGAGGTATGTAAGAAGTCCTTCTGGATCCTTCAAATACTCAACATCAGGGATGAAGAAACCGTGTTGCTTGTGCATGTGAACCATACACAATTCTATGCTATCATGCTTGCGATCGCAGATAAAGCAGCATGATGGATCCACTTCACAGAAATCATCGTCATCAGAACCATCTTCCATATGATGGTCGGTGGACAGCTCATCTACATTCATTTCACTCAAAGAGTTTGCAGCTTCCCCAACCAAGTCATCCTCTGAATCCACTTCTTCCCACTCATCTTCACTATCTTCGCTTTCTGCCATTGCCGACTCCTTTTGTGGAGCAGGCCTGCTCTGAACACGTGGTGCTAGTGGTCTAATAATTGTCTTCTCCCCATCTTCAAGGTTCACCCCTTGCGAAGCCCTCAGGATATGGCTTCTGGACTGGAGATGTTGAGCATGTGCTTTATCACTTCTATATCCTTTGCCACAAATGCCACAGCTATAGAGCATTGGAGTCTGGCTGGACTTATTTTTTTCTTGTGCCAGTGCAGCTTGCCTAGCCAAAAATAAAGCCTCTGTCACTCCTGGAACCCCAGCAACCTGACAAATTCAACTCATCAGGTCGTGTTCAATTCAAAGCTATTCATGCTGGCAGGAATAGTTTGACGCGAATCTCAACCTACTGTTACATGACTTTTCGATTGAACTGGTAATATAGCAAAGATGGTACAGAATCACAAACATCAAAGAGATCTGTGATAAATCGGACATCACATACATTAAGGAAGCATCAACTCGAAGCTTCCAATGAAGCAACAGTTTTCTCTGTTTGGATCACCGTGCTAATACCCTATATATATGTTCAATAATTTTACTAGAAGTTTGGTAAGAATAAGCAAAAAGAAATCCCACCAATACATCATTGGACACAGAGCAAAGTACAGCCCATCAGGAAATGGCAATGTAGAAACCTCCTATAGCATTTTAAATAGGTCATGGCTCTCAAGTAAAGATCATTGCCATGTCCCAGTAACCTCACACCGAAGCTTCTGAGGTCGGTAGTTAAAAGAAAGATGTACTAAAACGAACTCCGATCTCTTCCAAACAAATGGAATGCAAAGAATTCAGAAATTCAAATAATTCAAGCAATAACACACTCCTCAAGCCTAGAGTAGCAAATGTCAGGCTAGATGTCATCGTTCTTCACACAAAAAAACAAAATTTCAGCTAACGAAAAGGAAGGGATCACCGACCCAATTCCCCTTGCGGCTATCAACATCGAAATCCGATAAAAGGGTACTGCTCGAGCACGAATTTTAATAAAAAAACATGAATTTTAATCAAACGAAACTCCTAAAAAAACAACGGATCCCCCCCCCCCCTTCTCATCCGCTCCGAACAACACAAATTAACATATCTGGTCGATAAGAACTCAAACCCGGAGACACCCAAAAGGGAATCATCAGGTACGGGGAGCCTGTCTGTCCAACAAAGAAGCCGTCAAGACAGACGACGGAGACTTTCATCGAGGCTAAAAGCACGCCGCTTTAGCTGAAACCAAGAAGACATCGCCCCTGCTCGACGACGACGACGACGACGACGACGACGTGAGGATGGCGCGATTGAAGATGGATAGAGAGGGAGAAAGACCTTGCGTTTGAGGTTGTAGCGGTGCCACTCGGACTTGTAATGGAGCTTCTGCTCGGCATCGTCTTCGAATTCCTTGTTGCAGGCGTTGCAGGTCAGCCCCGGCATTTTCCCCTTCCCCCACGATCAAACCAAAAACCAGAGATTTCCAACCCTAAAGCAGAGAAGTCTCTCTCCGCCGCTCCTCCTTGTATTTTAGGTTTGCGGGTGTGGAAGGGAGAGGCGAAACGACGGCGGATTTGGAGTCGGTGGCGACGGCGGCGGTGGTGATCGGCGGACTACGCACCGCATGACGTGGTCCGGCCCAATTTCTCAAACTTTCCTTCCTGGGCCGACATTTAGCCCATTTCGAGTGCGTCCCCAAACGTTGATAAGGTCAATGTCCCAACCATGTATTTTTTTTTATAGATGAAGTAAAAAGAAAAAGGAAAACAATTCCCTTATAGAATTTCGAATTGAAGCATAGGTTCCAAAATTTCAAAAAAGAAGAATCGATTCTAACATTTATAAGTTCTAAATTTTATATTTGAAATCTATCAAATCTAAAATCGATCACCTCTACTCCGACATATGCGTATGAGAAGGGAGGAGAGGAGAGGGGCTGGGGGTCCAATTTACAGGGCAGGCCATGAATTTGAGGGTTGTGTCACAAGGCGAATGGGACACGGTGGAAGAATGTCAATTGCGACGTGCTAATGATGAAGCCTTTTTTATTATATCCTTCCAGGAAGACATACGTCGTCGTCGTCGTCTTCGGTGGTTGTTGGGTAGAAAGGGTTTTGTGTTTCGCAACCGATTCCGCAGTCACAACAGAAGGGGGGTGGGAGGGCTCCAAAAGAAAATCCAGAGAGAATCGAAATTCAGTTAAAAAACGGAGAACGTGGCAGGAGCACGCGAGGCCGTGCCCCCGAACCAATTTCCCTGTTTCCCTCTCTCCCACACCTTACCCCCAAAAACAACACTCAACTCTCCTCTCCTCTCCTCTCCTCTCCAACCAACGATAGAGAAAGGACGAGAGAGAGAAGAGAGAAGGCAACGACGCCAACTTGGGGAAGCGCGCTCTCTCCGCCACGTTCTCTCTCCGCCATGGCCTCCGTCTCCAGATCTCTTCGCGGCGGCTCCGGCGGCAAGATCCTCCGCCCCCGCCGCTCCCTCCGCCCCCCGCCACCCCCTACGACCGCCCCTCCCACCCCGCCTCCCCCGTCCCAAACCCTAATTGGCTCTCCAAGCTCATCCTCTCCCCCACCCGCCTCATTGCCTCCGGCGCCGGCAAGGTCCTCTCCTCCGTCTTCGGCCCCGAGTCCGAGTCCTCCTCCGACTCCGGCTCCGGCTCCGACTCCGACTCCTCCGGCGATGCCTCCGCTTCCGGTACGCCTCTTTTTTCCTGCGAATGGGACGGGATTATTGCATTGCTTCTCTCTGCGATTTACGAGCATCGAATTCCTCGCAAAAGACGGGGACATTAGTGGAGCGTACTCGTATGCTCGTCTGATTTGATGAATGCGTCGGATATATATTATGTCTTCTTCGTTTACATGATTTTTTTTTTTTTAACGGGGATGCACTGGTTGTTTACCTGGTTCTTCTTTGCTACCTTGCTACTGCACCGCATCCTCTGATAAGTATGATTGAGCGGGTCATTTCTTTTCTCGGTGCAGATGACGATATTGATTCTAACGACAATGACCTCGGCGGGGCAGTCGATTTGCATAAGGTCGCTACATATCTCTTTTCTTTGCCCTAGCGTGTTTGACGGTTTGGGGACTTTAAGTTGAGAAAAAATCTCGTTAGGAATAATTATTGGATCTCTGCACAACCATATGTTTTGCTGCGGCATGTGTCCTTAATTTCCCCCGTTGATGACTAAGCTCAGTTTTCTGAACTTGTGAACATTTGGACCTCGGTTTAGGTTGATGCTGCATTTTTATTTTTTATTTTTTCAATTTGCCTATCTAGTCTATAAGTAAATGAAGAATGGGGTAAAAAGCATGTACCTACACCATATGGACAATATGTCATCCTACAGTTTATGATAGAATCTCGATGGCTAATTTCCTGTGATTCTAGGTGAAGGGTAATTACAGCTTTACTTGATGTGCCATTTCTAGGCATAAGAAAGTTATTTCGTACATGCTGAGTCATATTGTGTTTTGGCCAACTGTCCTGGTCCTGGTTTGCTGAAATGGAGATCAATAGTTTGAGACGAAGGGGTCAACACAGTGAAATTATTTTGTTGCTGCTCGCATTGACACAACATATTAACTTTTTTTTTTTTCCCAATCAAGAGAGTGTTTATAAGCATGCTTTTATCGATCCTATACCATTTCTTTCACAACCTCGAGCTCAACTTGGCTAAGCCTATTGAAATTGGGTTTACCTTGTTCAACCGATCAACCCAGTTCGATGAAATCTGGGCCGTTCTGATATTAGATTCTAAGTTGAAAGGGCTGGCATGAGACTTGTGTCACATAGGAAAGCATCTCACGGTCGAGACCAATAGGTCGAGCTTCACTTTTCTTACAAGCTCTTAAGTATTGTGGCTTAACATCTGAAAAGTTTTTGGGAAAAATAATTGTATTGGGGAACTCATTTTAGAGCTCGAATCTAAATGCTCCCTGATACTTGTATTCTATAGTTTTCCTAATATTGTGTTCTTGTCCACATCCTCTCTTTCATTTCTAAGTTCTAGTTTATGTGCAAGGATTGTTAAGTTATATGCTCGACATGCATCATGGGCACGCTTCATAACAATAAAAGTATTTTTGGAGAACGGTTGTTTAACACAAACATAAGCATTTGCATGTTGAACAATTTGTTTATTACTTGCATGTGAGCTTTACTTCCATAAAAGTGCACTAGTTGGTGGCAAGGGAGGCACAATTATATCTTTTATATTGTCTGTTTTTTTTTTTTTTTATAAATAAGTTGCCGTGTTTAATTGTTTAAACGGCACCCTGGAAGCATGACTGGTTCTTATGCCAGTAGGATTCTAAAACATTGTTCATGGCTTTGTGTTCTTTAGCATAAGGTCCATTTCCAAGTGACAGTGTCCAATACTGATTGCATGAATGGTCCTTTTACATTATACGTTCAATAGTTCTTCTGATAGCATATGTCATCCTTATATTTATTTGTTTTATGGCAAAGGTTGAACCATAATGGAATTAATACTGATTGTTGCTTTCTTTAGGAGAATCTGTCATCAGAAATAGAACCAAGGACAGAGGCCCCAATAAATGTGGGAAAGGTTGGAGCAAAGCACTTAATCGAGAAGTTAATTTTGCAGGAGACTTTCTCTTGGTAATTGAAGGATTTGTTTTATGTCCATTTTTGAAGTCTAGTATTTAGTGTGTTGCATCCACCTCGCAGAGCTTTTACTCTTCTCTCCATGTTTCTTCTTGAACAATACTTTCAGAAACTATTCCTTTTTCAGTTAAATTGATGTTTCTCAGCACCAAATGCTAGGACTAATGGGGAACTAATACCATCTACTATGCGTGTGAATTCCATTAAGTTCATGTTCCTCTTGGAGCACTATTTAATTAGCTCACTAAATGAAAAGTTGTTTTTTTTTTTTTTTTATAACGATATTTGTGTACAATGAAATGATATAATGTAGTTATTGCTTATGCACCTCACTGTCCAGTCTCTGATCCTGCTCTCACCATGTTTTAGCCTCATAGTGTGCTTATTAGGTTGGGAGGGGAAAGGAAGGGAGGGAGGGAGGGAGGGAGGGAGGGAGAATAACACAGCACATGTTGAGGAAAGAATTTAGTCAGTTCTTTACAGGCCTCAGACAAAGGGCAGTGCCATCTTGCTACTGTTTGTAGTGGAATCTCTTCATTTATCAAATAAAGAAAAGAAAATTGATCTTCTCAATGAGGATGTACAAACACATTTGCGATTCACCCCTTATTCCTGGGGCAGACTAGTGATTAGTTTTATTAGATGTTCCTAGGCTTTTAGTTTTGAACCACTTTTGATCTTTCCAGTTTTGTTTTGATTTATTTTGGAAATAAATTGTTCTTCATGCCATGTGGGGTTTATCCGTAATACTGAGTTTGATGATTCTTTTACAGGGAAGAATATGACAAATTAATTGGCATCATTAAAACTAGAGTAGTGCGATCTCCCCTCAGCTTAGATGGAGAGGGTGGGCAGATGAGTGAAGTTCACGACAGAGCAAACTGTGGAGGTACTGCCCTTTTAGGATGTTTGGAGACCCAACAGGAGGATGATTGATAACCTGGTGAAAACATGCAGTTTGATTTTTATTTTTGGTTTTCTGGTTTCAGATGTAGACATGTCTCATCTATGCAGTACAGCTGTCGTGGAAGCAAAGAAATGGTTGCAGGAGAGGAAATTAGGATCAAATCCAGAGTTGGATCTGGATAATGCGACCCCCAGTGTAAACCCTAGTTGGTCACCACATGTTAGTGATCCTTTCATCCAATTCCTTTTCTTTTAGATATAACATCTTCCTGTACTGAGGTCTTCTGTTTGTTAAACATTGTGCAAACATCAGACGATTTTTGTGGTTTCATGTAGCAAGATATAATCTGCTTGGTTGTTTTAATGTCTCCAAATGTGTTGATGTGCTCGAACCATATGGTTTCGTTTTTGGTCGAAAGTATATTCTTCTCTTTATCTCTTTCTTATGAATGAGTTTGTAGTTTGTACTGTTAATGCAACAGAAGTTCACATGATTCTTTTTGCTAGACAATTCACCTCTCTAACTGCGTCTTTTCCCCTAAGCCCTAGGGAAGTGCTGATTGATGCCTATCATGCGGTGCCCTTGCTTTTATGCCTCATAGAGTGGACTTCTTCCTTATTAACACACAGCTTGAGGATATAAAAACTGAACGTCAAGTAGAGTTTCATAGGAATTGCCATTCAAAGGAGTAGAATTCGTAATGAGATCTTTCTTACATTTTAACAAGGAAATAAGCACATACATGAGTTCACTCCGGTGTCCTCGAATCACGACATTCTTGTTATCAACAATGTCATTCTTATGTGCCACTGTATGTCAATCTTGTCACCAGCAATGTCATTATAATGCGCCAGTTTATATAACTTGTTATTTACAATATCATTCTGATGCACCATTCTTAACCACCTTTTTCAAGTTCTCAGCTGCTTGTCATGCGACTTGAATGTGGTGTTACATCTGAAATTTCTCTTTTGGTCCAGGTTACTGAAGGTGAAACTGGCTCACCAGTGGATGTAGCCAAGTCGTATATGAGTGAACGTCCTCCATGGGCCTCTCCATGCTTTAATACTGCTGGGCAAAGATGTGCCTCGCCAGTGAGGATGCAGTTTTCCAAGGAAGATACACTGTTTTCAATTGGTGGAAACCCCCTATCTCCATCGAAGCTTCAGGTTAGGGATCTGTGTCCTGGGGCAATATTTTCATCTTTCTTTTTGTCAGAGGTTGGCAGGACACTGCTGTATGCTCACCATTAGTGTATTAGGCCTTTCTATGAGGAATGCGTGTGAGAGTTGCTTAATGAATGAACCGGTGAATATTGGGTGGCAATATATTGATAGAGCTCTTTCGAACTGTTTAATCTTTTTAAACAGTGGAGATAGGACTTGTCTAAATGGTTTACTCTTTTTTAACTTTTAAACTCGCATCAACTAAATTTAGGACTTGTAGTGGATGAAGAAGCGAGAATTATAAGTTAACTTTAAAATGGTGTATACCACCACTTTGTCAAAGTTTCAGTCATTACAGCAGTTACCATGCGGCAAAGCATTGATAACTGAAATAAAGGAAAGATTTGACACTCTCTCCCTTTTGTTGTTTTATACTCAGTTTTTAGTTTCTTATAGAGGAGGAACTTGGATTTAGCTTGTCACGTATATGTATGAAAAGGACTTGTAAATATGTGAAAAGGCTCTTGTTTTTCTTCTGCACTGTGGTGTGATATGGATATTCTTTTCTTGACTGCATTCTAGTTGCTGACGCTTCTTTTTTCCCAACTTGAATGTAGCTGAAAAGGGATTCACCTATCAGTGGTTCATGGAACATTTCCGAGGAAATAAGGAAGGTGCGATCAAAGGCAACAGAAGAATTGCTAAGGGGTTCATCTTCCAAAAGAGCTGATCCTGGATTCAATCTGAGGGACTCATCCATGGCAAAAATCGATTGGTCTGCATCTGGACATGAAAGCAGTCGTAGCTCATATTTGGGCAGCAACCTAGCAGATGTCCTGGGAGAGAGAAGGCCTGGCTCTGCATTACTGGTTGATGCATCTTCGGACCTGCCTGACCCACAAGCTGCTTCTCAGCCATCAGGTATAAGCGCTTGTGAACATCAAGCATTTCAATTATATTTTATCAAAAGTAGAGACCATTTTATGGTATCAGTTTCTGCTTCAATCTCAGCAAGCGCGCAAGATGATCTGCAAGAGAGAGTGTTGCCTTCTCCACCTGCTATAATTTCTGAACAGATTAAGGTACTTTGTGGGTTTTGTGAGAGGAATAAAGAGTTTTGCTTTTTATCTAAACTGTATGTAACATAAGTTGCTTAATATATGGATCTTTCTAATGGTGCAATGTGGCTTACTGCATGTTTGATGTTTTGCTTGCTTAATGCTTTGTAGGATTTGGAAGAAGATCTGGTCATGACTGAAGGAAAAGGAGGTTCTGTCTTAAATCCCATCTACTTGTTTTTTTTATCATTATGCAAGATTCATGCTATTGCAGTGTGCCTGATTGCATATATCTTTTCAACAGTCTTTACAAGAACTGTGGTTTGTTTGCATGTGCGGCTATTATGTGGCCTTTTCTTTTCTGTACCATTTTACATTTAGTAGTCATGTAAGTAAATTTGTTTATAACCATCAAGTGTTTGTGAATTAGGTCTGCAGGATGGCTCAAGAGATACCGCGACTGTTCTACATAGGTAATCTCTTCTCTGTTTGGTGGTGGTCTTGACATTTTACTTTTAGCCTCTCTATATAATCCTCCTCCTCTGATTGCCTCTTTATTCTTGATACTTCTATTTTGAATAGTTTAATGTGTCAACCACTGTGTGGACATATTATTAAGCAGAAAAGGTGCAGTTTATGTCTACTATTCTGTTTAATGAATAGTTATTACTCACATGAGCATTTTGTTTTGTGTTCAAACTTTATGTTGCGAGAGCTTGAGGAAGTTATCGTTCTGCGATTCCTCTTGCTCATACATGCTTCTATCTGGGAGCTTTCTGCATGATACTCTCCTGTTCATGTGAAAATCTTCCAGTGGCGCATGCTTTCTATTACCTATATAATTCGACATATTGACAAAGGGCCATTTGAGAATTGTCGAATGACACCTGGACTACCTCCTTATCAAATTCCTTCTGAAAAAAAGAAAAAAAGAGTGATAGGTATATTGCTCCTGCTTTGGTCTGATAAGCTTTAGTATAAGCAGTCTTCATACATTTGTTGAGCTATTGTGCTACTTGCAAGTATTTGTTGTATGTTTGTGGGCATGTAGTACATAGCTCCATGTGCAGTGTGGTGTAATTCTGTCAGGTATTTTTAACTGATGAGAAGTTAGATTGTCATCTCCTAATTATATGCGATTGAGGAGGATCCCATCTTCCAGCCAGTCCTCATTCTTATCCTCTTTATTATTCTTATCTGTGTGTTATTTTGTTCACAGTGGTGCTGGTTCTACTGGCGTTTGTGATGGTCCCAAAGACCTCAATGGATTTAGCCAGCAAGATGGTTCAATGAGGACAAGTATACCTGGTAATTGTCCATTCATGTGGTCTTCACGAATTATTATGCGTATGTTTGGTTGGGTGAGCTACTTAGTTCTTTGAACTTTTTGTGATTGCTCATGAGGAATTATTGAGATGTTAACTTGAGGTTATCTATGTGCAGCAGAATCAATTCTGCATCTTTACAGGGATTATCATCCAGCATTTTTCTTCCACTAAATTCATCAAACTTGCTACTGACATTCAGTGTGTTTGCACATTATGACTACGCTTCATCTCATGTCCTGTTGTTTGTTTCAATAGTGAATGGGTATAAAACTTGTACTCTAAAAGATGCAAAATGATTTAAAATTTGGAGTTATTGGGAATCAATGTTATGATATTGATTGCAAGCATTTTGAAAGAGCTTGAGTAAGGGTGTCCTTTCTTCAGAATTAGTTTCATGCTGTTCTATTGTGGGAGTAAAAGGAGTTCCAACAGACAGTCTGGTCTCATTACTGCTCAGTTAGAAAGTAGAGGACTAATCAGAATAAAAGCCTGAGCTCTGTCCAAGAATTTTTGCACGAATAGCTCGACTTTGATTTTTTTGCTTTAAAGATAGATGACTTTTTAGCTCGACTTGTGCAAGTCATTGAGTTGCATCTGCTGCGGGATGTTCCATGGTAATTTTGGTAATTTTGTTGGTTTATTTTGAGTGTTGCCTCCTTTTTCAGTCTTCTGTTTGTTGGTTCAGTGTGGATCTGTTTTGTTTATTTGAATGTCATCCCTGTTTGTGAAGTCTATGCTTATGAAGAATAAAAAATGTAATGTTGACCTGTTAATGTCTCTCCAATGTTTACAGAGGGGGCTCAAACTGAAGGTTCAGTTGACGCTAATGGTTTCCCTGCTCCTGGAGCAAGGTGAGCCCCTACCTGACCTTTTTTTTTGGTAATGCATTATCAGGCCGTTATGACTGAAATTTTATGCCTCCCTTGATAGCTTGTCAGCTGGGGTGGAACCAGAGCATGAAAATCATAGGTCATACGACGAGGAGATTAAGCCCATTGAGCCGAGCATTCCTACCATTCCCCATGCGGAGGAGACGTGTGAGCTCCTCAGCGAAACTTCTATTGAGGTCCCAATTGTAAATGAGAGTAGCGAGATTGATGGTGTTGCCATCGGCTCCCAAAACAATGCCGACATGCAGTATGAAGAATTATCTCAGGACCTTACTCAACCACATGAAAAATACAGTGGCACAGGTAAGAGACGCATTGTGAGTGAGAAACAAGAAGGAAGAAAGCAACCCAGATACAGCAGGAGGGGCAGAGGACGGGGAAAACAAAATTAAGTCGCGATCTTGTATTTAGATTTTGATTGTTGTAACTTAGTTGAAGGGCAGTTAATGGTAGGATAGGATAAATACCGGGCAGCCTTTTTTAAGTTGCATGCTCTGTGAGCAGATCTTTGTGGTTTTTTTTCTCTTTTTAGTCCGTACTGTGTCCCTGTTGGGGCTCTTCAAATTGGTTTGTTTCTTTTTCACTGCCATTGGGTGGAGGTTCAGTAGGGAAGAAATGTTTCCACTTCATAAAATTTATAAAAAAAGGCGTTGCAAAAATGTTAATGTTTTGTCTAGTCTAAGAAATTGACAGTATGTCCTCAAGTAAGTTGTCTACCGACAAATCGACCTTTCTAATGCCAAAAGGAATAGGTGGTGGATACGAAAAGGAAGTGCTCCTATTCCTCTGGGGATGACAATTGTTTAGGAATGAAAAGAAGACTGACAAGTGACTTGCCGTTAATAATATAATGGGACTTCCTATTTTATACCCGAAAAGCATTTGCATATAAATCATTTTTCCATAAATCAATCGGTACATTCTTTTTTTCTACTTTAGGTTATCTTGTCTGTGATGTCAGTATTTAATCGTGTCCACATTGAAAATTGAGGATGCCAAGGGTGGAGAAAGTCCTCCCGAGAGAGTAACATCCAAAGAGATTTACAATTTCAATAATAGACCAATTCAAGTATATCCCCCATTCTGACTCCAATAGCTCATTTCAATAATAGACCAATACAATTTCCATGATATTTTTAGGAAACAAATCAGAGCACTCCCAAGAACAACTCCCGCCAAAATGTAGTCCCTCCTTTGAGCTTCATAATGACAGTCAAGAACTAGGATCAAATGAAAACTTCAAGTGACAATAAATCCACAGCTTACTCTTTCATCGTCTCCCATTCTTAATAGATCTCAATTCAGCATCCTCTGAGAAAAAAATGAAAAGCAATATTGAGTCCAGACTTATCAAATCCTTATACTACTAGGAAAAAGTATCAGCAGTACAAATTATTCACATAAACGATATAGTTGGGCAATTTGGGCGTTTTGCTAATTACACTGCATGAAGTTATAAAAGTTCAACTCCCTTGAATTCTCCTCATCTTTCAAGCTCCTCTCAGGTCATACAACCTACAATGCAATCAGTTGCTCCCTGTAAGACCTTGGTTTCACTTGTCATCACCTCATTCCACTGTCTTGATTTGGCAGTAAAGAACAGTTGCATAGTGAAATAACAAGAATAACATAAATCCAATATGGATTCCACAAGGGACAGAAGGCAAATGAGCTCATAAGCGTGCATTCAAACAGACAAACAAGGCAGCCAAGAAAAAAAATCTATGCATACTTTGAAGACCAAAAAAGATGGGCCTAAAAAATTTAAAGAATGTTAAAACTACTATCAATAATTAATGGACCTGACAAAGTAAAACTGAAAGGAAGAAAAGGACCAATTGGGTGGCACAGCAGTTACGATGAAACAAGAACAACAATGTCTTTTACACATTGAAAATATAAAACAGTAGAACTTGGCCTCACTGAGAATTTGGACTGCTGGATATATTGATCAGTTGGAAATAAAATGGGTGAATATCACGAGGATGTTCCAATCATTTTTTTTGTTTTTCACTATGATCAGGATGCAAAAATAACCAATAAGAACATTAATACTAATCCAAAAACACGATTGCAACTAATTCCCGTAACTCCCAAAATGAATTTAGCAAAGTTGGAAGTTAATGAAAAGTGATATTTTCAGCAAAATGATGAGCAGCACATTTTAAATGAAGCTTAGTGACAAGAAAATTTTCCTTTTCTGATAGTTCTGAAGTATAGTGCAGAATAAGGGGAGAAAAAAAACAAACAAGCAGAAGTTGGACGTGAGTACCTCAGATATTGCTGTTACATTTTACATTTTGGAGCTTTGTCAAGTCCAAATTACTAGGAGGTGCTTCTTTGCTGATATGATTGCTGGAGAGCTTGTGGCAAATTTAAAACAATTTCTGCAAATGCTGAACATGGAAGAGAGAAAACAAACAGAAAACAAAATTAGTGTCAAGCGCTCCATCACTCCAATGCCATATGTTAGATCCACATAATAAAACTTATTCCTTCATTCTCAAAGTTGTTCATGTCAGATAGTCTAGTACGGACTCAATCTAAGATTTATCTCATAACAACAAACTTCTATTTAAAAAATTGCATATCCAGTAAAAGTCTTAGCCTTCAAATTTATAGCTCGTGGAGTAAACCAGGAATATTGGCAGTTCAGTGCACCAGATAAAAAATTCAACCTGCCAAAAGCCTTGAGAGAATTTGACATCCTTTCTTTTTCTAAGTGAAACTTTGACATCTTACCTGAAAAGTGGGCAAGAGCTTCACAAATTATATAGGCAGGGAAAAATACCTTCTGGTAAGCTCATACTTCGCAAGGCCTCCTCGGCATAAGAAAGACGAGCTGGGCTAGGGTGACTTCCTACAACTCCATTTCCCCTTCGGTTCATGGAGACTGGACTGGTAGAGTTCTTCCTTGGCCATGCCAGGACTCTTATACGAGTTGGAAGTACGCAAATGAGGTCTTCATACCTCAGAGTAACAGTTACCTTGCTGCAAAAGATACCATCACAATGTCATCTATTCGGGGACCTCCTAAGAGTTGGATATTCAAACAAAGGACCTCCTACACTGAGATTATGTAGAATTAGTGAGACCACCACTCTGATTCATCTAGAAATTCAAGTTGATAGAAGGAACAGTGGCATAATACTAAAATGCTCCAATAAGGAAGAACAGCAAGATTACTTCAACTGGGACAAAATCCTTCTGATAGCACTATACGTGCAAATGAAACAGATTTATTTGACAAAAGAAGACAAGCTGCAGGACCAGCTTAACCATTAAAACCAATCAACATAGAAAAAATACAGCAGAGCATGTGATCAAATTATCAATATGTCATCAGAATCAAAGGCTATCCATTAAGAATCCCTATACACATGAATAGATTAAAAAAAATTCACCAACCACTCATAGTCATCAAGTACAAATTCGACCATGTTGAATGGAAGACTGTGATACAGCTCTCCAATTTGGTTCCCATACAATTCTTTAATAAGGCGGACCTGCATAGACAAGCAATGTAGATAAGAAAAAGAGAATCCGATTTGAGGTTTGCAGTTACACATTAATGACTCGAAGCAACCAAAACTTCAGAAAAGACCAGAAATGCAGTAAACATCAAGTAAATACACATAATGACATACCTGTTCACGTCTGTCCACATAAGCCTGCAGAAGTTCTCCAACACGGTCTATAAATTTCTGCATATAAATCATTTTGATGAGAAAAGATCTAACACAGAAGCCCAATTCCCAAAGGATTCAGGCAGGAGACCTCACCATTGCGTTTGAAGAAAGGAGCTCATTTTCTGCATCACGTATTGGTATAAAGAACGGAACTGTATGTTCCAGGACAGTCATCTTTTGCAAAAATGATTTACTCTCAAGAACGATGTGGTATAGTTCACATGGCTCTCCTGCAAAGGTTCGAAAACAGATGTGCTATTACCCTTGTTAGATTTAATTAAAAAAAGAAAAAGAAAAAAGGACACGGCTGATACATGAATTTTCCCCAAAACTATTTGTGAAGTACACGGGTCAAGAAAATATAGGGTAAACTGTGGTCTTTACAACTTCCACTTGGGCCAGCATGTATCTATCCCTAGATAAGCTCAAGATACCTTTTCTAAAGAAATGCAATGTTTTGTACAACAATCATGCCAATAGGGATAGGGAAAACCCTAAACTCACACAAAATTTGTTGTTAAAAAATCTTAAAGTATAGATAATTTACATGATAGTAGATAAGGCCTTTGACAAAAAAAAAATTCATCAGCCAACCTAATTATAATGAAAAACATTAGTTGACGACGCAATTCCATTAGGGGTGCACACCCATGTCATCAGACATGAATTTCATCAGATAAAACTGTTGTTCAAATTCTCAAATAAGGAAAAGACAATAGGTCCAGACAATGCAAAAATTCACTTTTAAATCATCATAATGTAGATAATCTTTGCGTGTAACTAATTGTTGCATTTTGATCAATCTGAAACTGCAGCTTCAACTGCACAGAAAGATCAACTTGGCAACCGTGTGTGTGGTAACAGATGTGCGGTAGCTAAAAGAAGACAAAGTAGGATCATAGGAAGAAAAGTCTCTCATGACTCAGGATCATGTTTCTAACTGTGTTTTGTTTGGTCCCTCCCTTCCTCTCTCTCTCTCTCTCTCTCTCTCTCTCTCAGCCTCACTCCAATCCCTAGTGTACTTGGTACTTTTAAATCACTAAATTGGTATCTCATAGTTTATCCACCTACACACATGTTGCTGCAAGTGATGCATATCCCACTTGTCCAATCAAGTACACTAGCCATTTTTGCTTATAAAAGAAAAGAATTTTATGGGAACAAGCAAAACCCTCTATGAAAAATATGGCACATAAACCAGATAGATAGTTCATACTCCAGCTAATTACAACAAATTACCAGCAAAAAAAGTTTCATACTGTATGCCAATTCTTGCGCCTTCCAAACAACAAATCACCTGCTCACAAAAATTAACACCAGATCAAGACTTCATTTGCATGTAAAGTGTCAATCAACACAAAGCCCCAGATTTCAATTGCAAATAGAGGGGACTACCAATCAGTTTTCACAATTATCCCTGATCCTGGCATGAGATGATACTAAAGCCGAAGTAGATATTTTGTGAAGAATTTATATTTAGCTTCCCGTGTTCAATGAATCTAGCAAGCACCACAAATTCAACTCTAACAATAAAACCTACTGCATTGTGCATCCATGTTTTCTGCGGGATACTTCAGCATGTGGTTCTACGGTGTACTTTGTAACAAGCCACAGACTAGAGTATCTCAAAACTACAGTTATACGATCATCAATATAAGTTCAAGGATCCAAACAAAACAGTGTATAAATATCAAAACCTTGCCTTGTTTCCAACTTTATACGTAATTTTTTCCTGAATATAAGTGCCTGAAGAGATAGTTGTGTCCCCTGCCATAGACTTCCTGTCTGCCTCCATGTGAACCTTATGCGAAAGGTGAGAGGTTCTCAATTAAATTTCAATCAAGCAATAACAAGTAATAGCAAGAACTGCTAGAATACAAAGAGAATCTTATTCATGAAAACCAAACATTAGTAAGGAGGAGAGAACTTAGCAGAAAATTGGAATCAGCAGAAAAGTACCCGCTCTCTTATGGTTGCTAAGAGGCCATCATTCCATTCTTCACCATCCAAGTGAATCTCTGAAAAATATTTCATGTGTTTACTTTATTAAAGCAGCAGATTAAGCAGATTGCTAATAGAAACGCAGGAGATGGTACACTTATAATGAGAATCTAAACAATATATACCGTGGCAGGCCATCTACATCATAGCTGACTAGCCTAGTAAATCTGTGACATAGTTTGTACGGGTGACATAACTAATGGATAGCACAATCTAACAACCTCAAAAGAGATGCAGCTGTTCACTGCATGAAATATAGTTGACATGGTCAACAAGAAGTTCAATTAATGGACACAACAACAAGAAAAGACTTTGGCTGACGTGAAAGACCTGAAATAAATAATGCTTGAAGAGTAGATCTCTGCAGTTGTAAGTGAAATAAAAAACCTAATCCAAACTCAGAAGCATAATCCTAAAAGAAGCTTCTTCGGCAACTTGAAATCGATTTTTCTGGAATACTATTAGTTGGCCTTGGCTGGACCTTATTAATTGCCAAGACAGGGCAGGCAAGGGACAAGCCTCAGCTTAGCCCTAGAAGCATCTGTCAAAAAAACAATGTGGCCAATG
This sequence comes from Eucalyptus brandiana, assembly GCA_014182725.1. Classification (NCBI taxonomy): domain Eukaryota; kingdom Viridiplantae; phylum Streptophyta; class Magnoliopsida; order Myrtales; family Myrtaceae; genus Eucalyptus; species Eucalyptus brandiana. The sequence continues at coordinate 51,746,991 of CM024670.1, read as the reverse complement.
ATCAGGCCAGCACTTATAGCCCAAGTCCACTGCAATAGCCATATAAAGACGGGCCTACCCAGCACTCACTTTTTTTTTCCACCTAAGACTGAACATTTCACTGTTACACATTAAAGAATTCAAAAGGCAATTGAGATGGAATAATTTACTACCAGAAGTGACACAAGAATTAGGATCCAAAAGCCAAATGCTGTTTGAAGGAGATAAAAGGTTAATAAATGATAGGAAAATACGCTATCAATGTCAAGAGATACCTTGACTTTGGGAAGCGCGTGCAGTGTCAAATTCTTTCTGTAGACGCTCAAAAACAGATTTGTCAGAGTCCCTGCAACTTCAGATCAGTCTGGCCTCAGTACCTAAGTCTATTAGAGTCAAAGCTGTCCCAATCATCTGATACTAGATCCATATACACCAAGGTGAAACTAGACACTGAATTAAAAAGCATTTAATAGCACTACAACCAGGAGCACCACTTGAGGTTATGTGAAAAGAACACCATCATAACTCTTGGGCATAACCATAGACAACTAAATATCATTTGGCCAGACAGCAAGTAGCCTGTAAGAACTATAAAATGTAATTGTACACCGGCAGAAATATAAAGAGAGTATTCCCTCCAATAACTGTATCGACTATATACCCAATCGTTTTTATTTTAGTTTATTGAGTACAACACTTACTTGAGCTATGACCACAGTGTAAATTGATGATCAGCTTAAATGAGAATCAAATCCGAATCAAGTTATTAATTATGTCAACACTAAGGATCAAGAACTTTCGATTAAAATACTGAAATTTGAAAGATATGGAACCCTAGTATAAGGCCCGACGCACTCATGGCCAGAAAAGGAAAAGGAATTGAAGGGCAACACCGATAGGGCATATTCAAGGACCAACCAATAATTGCTGACCAGCTGATCTTACGATACAAAACCTTCGGATTCCTGATAAGGAGAATCTTGTTTTCACGAAACAGCTCGATTTTACTCATTTAATTTCACACAATGTCATGAGAAATCACATCCACCGCGGACAGATGACGTCAGAATGAGCGAATGAAATCATAGTACGGAGCCACGTAACAATGCCCAAAGTTCACTACTAGAGCAATATTGGAATTTTTTCTTGCCAGAGGGATTACCAAATAGCTCCATTATGAACACAATAAATGGATATTCAGGCCACAAGATGAGAAGCGATCCCAAATAGATTCCTACTACTCGTGATCAAAGACTAGGAAACTTCCGCGGCCTGCGCATACAGATATACTTCGCGACTGCAACGCTAGAGAAGCCACTGAATCCGTACGATGAGGAGCGACGATCGACAAACAAATGCCGACGTGGGAGAGGGTACCTGGAGAGACGCTCGGACAATTCCGCGTGCTTCTTGAGGACGTTCGAAACTGCCGGAAACAACAAAAATCGACGCCGATGAAATTCGCGGACGCATGCAGCAGCAACAACAGAAGCGAGATTTAGGGAAAAAGAGGGGGACAGAGAGATGGTTACATCTGGATCGAGTGGCCTCCAGCCTGAAATCTTCGTCCGGCAGGAAGCTCTGAGGGGATTGGGCGAATTCCGCGGGGGTTTGGGCAAGACGAGCGAGGACAGTTAGAGGAGAAAGAAAGAAAGGATTTTCGAGGCGGTCATTACGTTGAAGAAGAAGGAAGGGAAGGGAAGGGAAGGGAAGGGAAGGGAGGGGAAGGGAGGAGAAGAGGAGAGAGAATGGACAGTTACCGTTTCCGCCATAGCTGCAGCAGGACTTAGTCAGGGAACGAACGGATTGAACCCCAGCTGATGATGCTGATGCTGATGATGATGATGATGATGATGATGATGATGATGATGTGTTCTCCGAGTGCTCCCAAAGTTTTCAGATTGATCGTGAATCTCAGAGGATGGAGAGAGAGAGAGAGAGAGAGAGAGAGAGAGAGAGAGAGAGAGAGAGAGGGAAAGAGAGAGAACCGCCGCTTCGCCTCCGTGGAACAATTCGGAAATCAGCGAGGAGGAGGAGGAGTTTGCAGTTTTGAAGTGGCACTGGTTCGGAACGATATCATCTCGTGTCGTGTGGTCCAGGAATGGACCGGACCGGACCGGACCGGACCTCAGCGGGTCTCCATGGGCTTTCGGATATACCCGACCCGACCCGTCCCGTCCCGTCCGTGGGGCTGGACATTATGACCCAGACTGACCGATTCGGTTACGTTCGGGTTTTCGGTTGGACTTTTTTCTTTTATATTTTGTGCTCTTTGGAATTTCATTTGCACCGGATAAAAATAACGAGCAAATTGGAAAAGGATAGAAGCATACAGTTTTCTATTGACATGAAAGAGAGACAAAAAAGGAGGAAAAAAAGGACAAAGTGGTCGCATGCTTGCAAGGGATATTAGGGACAATTATGACAGCATTAGAATTGTTTTGAAAAGTAATTATGATTGTGAAGATGTTATTGATACAAGAAATTTGCCAAACGCCTTATATGACCTTAAAACTCTTTTTGACAATTGTATCATTATAAAAAAAAAAATACAATATGTATGGAGTATCATTGTAAACATTACATCTATTTAAAAATTGCTTAACTAAATCATTAATAACTTTATATATTACATTATTCTTTTTGAGGAAGTAATGGCTCTTAAGTCGTATTTTGTGTGATTACACTCTATGTTTATCTCGGGTTCACGATTCCTTAATATTGAGTTGTAGACATTCAAACCCTTCATTAATTCTCTAATTTCTTATTTTAAAACACAAAAATTCCCATTATCTTACAATTATGTTCTGTGATAACTAACGAAGAAAATGCCTCACGAGAACTAGACTAATTAAACGACACTTGTCATCACTTAATGCAAGCATGTTCTTGTATGATTAATTATTTACTTTGATTAGGAATTATTACATCAACCGTCGACAAAAAGACATTTTAATAAAGTCATTCATGCCTAGAAAAAAGAAAAACCCTTACGATGCGTGCACATATTACTCATTCATGTACATAAACCTAAAAATGGGTTAAACTGTGTCGTCTAAAGCTTAATAATTAATGCAATACAAAGTAGGCATTTTTTAGGGTCCTACTTTGGTCCGAGATGGGTTTTTGAAATTGGGTAGGAGAAACGGGCGGGGGTTGGTCCAGATGATGGATGGATCCGATCCGATCCGGATGTCCGGTCCAGGACACATTCACACGGAGTTGGCGCGAGCCGAGTCGCGACGGCTCGGTCGCGCGGAGCCGCGAGACGGGAGACCCGCCCGATCCGCCCCATCCCCCCGGCCCCGACCTTTTTGACGCACGAGCGAATCGAGCGAAGAAAGAGAAAGACCAGCCAGCCAGCGAAGACGGACTTTTGCTCCTTTGCTTCTTCTTCTTCTTCTTCTTCTTCTTCTTGCTTCCTTCTGCTGCCTGCAATTTTTCAAAAAAAAAAAGTTTCCGCCATTGCTGCGCTCCCCTAAACACTCGAGCTTCCTCGTGTCGAGCACTCGGCCTGCAGTCTCTCAGCTAAATGCGCCCGCATCCGAAACCCCACGGAGCTCTCTCCTGAAGACGACCCCCGAGAAGATAGAGCGCGGGGGAACCGAGAGGCGTTGGAGCCCGCGAGATTCGAGCTCGCAATTTCCGCCAGGTCAGAATTCAATCCTTCCGCGCACCTCTAATCGCCGGTCAATTCGTAATTTTTCCTTCTTTTGCTGCACCGCATTCTCTGTTCCCGGCCTCCACCTCCGTTCCACTCGACTGCCGTGGGTTTGGGTCTGTAATTTTGCTTTTTCGAGTGGGTAGCTTTTCAATTGCGTGTGGGAACGGTCGTTTTACCCGGGGGGGCTGATTTGATTTCTTGTCCGTGCAGCTCGTGGAAGCGCCGAGCTCGGTGGTTCGGAACTTAGGGTTTCTGATATTCGTGTCCGCTGTTGATCGATTGGGGAGCTCCATTTTGGTTTTCTGCGAATTTTCTTCGCGGAAGTTCTTGCCCTAGGGTTTTTTCGGGATTTCCCGGAGTTTGTATATGCCTTGGCGCTCTGGACATGTGGCTGTCTGAATATTTCTTTTGGAAACAGAAGTAGCGGCAGTGGCTGGGTGTTTCGATGGGGTTCTGGTGCGTATGAAGATGGTTTACTGGTCTGCTGGTATGTGCTGAGCTCGAGAATTTATCTGCATTTGATGGGTGTAAATCAGGTATTGCAGGTCATTCGAAGTTGGAATTAACGGCAGTTTTGTGGCTGCAGTTGTTAATTTGGGCATTTGTGGGGCCGTGCTTGGTGCATGATCCTATTCTTTAAGAAATGCAACCGCAGCAGAGCTTCAGAATCGATCTGGGTGACCTGAAAGCTCAAATTGTGAAGAGGATTGGAGTGGACAGATCAAAACGCTACTTTTATTATCTGAACCAATTCTTGAGCCAAAAGCTCAGTAAGGGTGATTTCGACAAGCTATGCTGTCGAGTGCTTGGAAGGGAGAATCTCCCGTTGCACAATCAGTTCATAAGGTCGATATTGAAGAATGCATGCCAAGCCAAAACACCGCCACCGGTTTACGAAGCAGATCCTGCAAAATCTGTCTCACGAACCACCAAACTTTCGCCTAGCGTAGAAGACGGTTCTGACCAAAATGGGTCACTTATTCAAAATCAAAACCAGAGTTCCTCTATTTGGTCAAATGGAGTTCCTCAAGTCCCTCTCCGAAAGGCCAGATCTGGAATTCGTGAAAGGAAGCTCAAGGATAGGTCGAGTCCGCTGGGGCCAAATGGAAAGGGGGAAAGCTTGTATCATTCAACTGCCACAGAAGATAGCGGTAGCAAGGTTATGACTGAGAATGGGCTTTTGTCTCCATGTGATTACCGAAGATCATTGCAGAATTATCAATCTGTTCCTGGGCTGCTTGAGAAGGATAGAGGTCTTATTCAGGAACCAGCAGATAAATCTAGAGTGCACAGTAAAAATGAGGCTGCAATGGCCATAGTGGAAGATGGGGAGGAGGTGGACCAGGCAACCCTCTCTAGTTTATCTAGAACTTCTTTGCATGCACCGCTTGGAGTTCCATTTTGTTCTGCTAGCGTAGGCGGTGGCCGCAAAGCCATGTCGGTGGGGAACTCTGATGATTTTGTTAGTTATCATGACACTGGGGAATTGTCTGACACGGAATCCCTGAGGAGACGTATAGAGCATATAGCGACTGCACAAGGAATTGGAGGAGTGTCGGTTGAGTGTGCTAATATATTAAATGTGATGTTGGATATCTACTTGAAGCGGCTTATAAAGTCTTGTATCCAGGTGGTCAGAGCAAGGTCCACACCTGAGCCACATAGTCATCTCGTCCAGAAGCATCAGGTTCCAGATAAGGTCCTTAATGGTACGTGGCCTGCTAGTAATCACTTGCATATGCGAAATAATGTCATTGGAGGGATGCCCGAGAAGAAATTCCCAATTTCTGTATCTCTGGTTGATTTTAAGCTTGCAATGGAGCTGAATCCACAGCAAATTGGAGACGACTGGCCATTGCTGCTTGAAAAGATTTCTTTGAGTTTGTTTGAGAAATAAACGTGATGGATATGCCTTGATCATGCCAAATGTGTGTCCATTCTGGTTCAAAAGTTCCAGAAAGATGTCATTGGCAATTGGCATTTGATTGCCATCTCGTCTTGATACCATGAGGAGTCCGGTGGATAATGCAGAAAACCAGTTGAAATACATGGTCTCAGCGCGGTGTGCATTCTTCAGCTTGCACTGCATGGGGCACAATTTGGAGTACTAGCAACCACACATTGGGAACTTGCGATCATAACCCATTACCAGTTGATCTATTACAGATATGCAAGTTCAAAATCTTTGTAATCCTCTTCCATCGACGTGCTACTCGAACTTTTCCTATTATTTATGGCTGATGAGGATGATTTCAAAGATGTTTTGCGGGATAACTGGATGTAACTTGATTTAAGGTATAATCACTTCTGTAAGAGCTGCGGTACTCCATTGTATGTAACTTTAGAACCTCATGATTGTTTGAAATCCAATATTAATAACACATTGATTTCCATTTACTTCTCCGTATTTCTGTATTTGGGTATCTCGTAAATGAATTTTTGAGGGTTCATACTTTGATCATTTTGTCTTTTACTTGGGCTGTCATCAATAAGAATACATGGCATTCATGATTCGTATAGAAGACAAACACATACTTTCTTGCCTAAATTACTGACATTATTAGCATGATGCTGCAATGATTATATTCGTTAAACTTCTGCTGAAAATGAGAACGTGCCTTCAACATGAGTTTACAGTTGATCCTGACATCTAAGCAAACGGAACTCCCTATAACCATGCTGCACAATAATGTTGTGCGTTCCCATTACCTGGCTGTAGTATTAGTTATATGAGAAATTGATAAGTTCTATTGAATTTAGTTGACTCTGTTTATTGTCATTGATATGATAATTGGTATGTAATAAATTGCAGAAATTGGATAAGTATGTCGGAAAAGATGGATGCCTTTTGGACTTCTCTAGATCTGTAGATTAACAACATTCGTATGAACTACGATGCAGACCCTCAGATATTTTGCTTATGTTATTATTGGTATTAGGAGAAATCCTTTGAGTTTTGAAAGATTAATGCCTGTTGAGCTTCATCTTGAAAAACATGCTGAAGAAGGTGTACAACAATGGTAATACAATGTATCCTGGATTTTTTCTTATGTTGTACAATCTAATATTGCAGAGGACAACATATAGTCTTGTTATGTTAATATCTTTCTTGATTGCACCTGGGTTCCAGCTTGGGTGTCGATTATATGCCTCCATCATTAGCTTGGACATTTCTGCAGGCTGACACACTCTTTTGAGATGCCTGGGGCCCATGTGGATTTAAGTATGTCTTGAGACAAAGTAGTATCTAAGTTGTGAAAAACACTTGTGGTATGCATAATGTGCAAATTTTGAGTGCATCTTGGTCTGGTAGGACAGTGGCTTGAGAAGATGGTAGCTAGCGTGATAGGTATGCTGGCATCAGGAGCCCGCAATGCTTGGGTCATTCGCGTGACACGTAGGCAGTTGTGTGGAAGACAGCTACAATAGTGTGGCTTCATATATGACATTCCAACAATTTTCATTTTGAAGGTATTGTCAGCAAAGGTTCAAGCATGAGTTGTGATGTAGTGGAGGAACTTTTTGTCCAAAGTCCCAACTAAATTAGGTAGTGAAACATCTGGCGACCTGGAATTAGATCCTGGGTTTATCAAATGAGCATGAGGGAGAGGAGGTGAAGTTAGCCTCTGTCATGCAAATGAAATGTTGGAGTTATTATTCATTAGATATTCAACGCTTGTGCATGCATTATATATAGCGGAAGCAATCTACTGACTCTTTATTTTTTCTTCGCACTTAATTGTGTCATCCATGAGTCTTAATTCCTTCTATTCCTTTAGAATAATGCATCTGTTCACTGCCTTTTCTTTTAATAGTTCTTCTGTGAAAGGAATAGGAAGATGTATTGCTTATCAATTGGTAGTTTGGAAATATTTAAATTAATTCAGTGTGGCACTGCATCTGAAGCGTATTGTGTAAGAGAGGACTGGAGGAGCAATAGCTGATCTCCATTCATTGGTGCATCAGATTTGAGTACTTCTTATTGGCACTGGAAAGATATACAGAAACAGATTGTAACCCCAATATCTGTCTGATTTTAGTTGCCGCATCTATTACTGTGGATTAAATTGGATAAGACAGGTAAGTTTTTCTTTTCTTTTCTGTCTTGAGGCTTCTAGAAATATATATTCACACAGTACATGGGTTTTCCTGTGTCTTGATCAGGTCTGCATCTGTTTATTTGAAGTATTCAGTGACTTTTGGTAGATAGTCTGAGGCTATCCAGCTTCTCTTACAAACAATCACATTCCTTTTAAAGTGAGCTTGTGTTTTTACCTTCTTTTATCTTTGTTAAATTTGTTTTATGGAGCAGAATGAAACTGCAGGAGTAAATTCAGCAGGAGTCTGAGGAGAAACTAATTGCTGACTGTTGATGCGCCGCTTTTTCATGAGGTTAGGCATTTGAACTCTATGGCAAATGCTACAGAGTATTTCCTGATTGATGAAATAGTTTCTAAAGGTAATGCTCGCATTCTCAAACTCAGTGATGTCTGGTCCGATATTCCTCTAGAGATGTGTTGGAAGGTTTGTTTGCCATAACTATTTTTTAGCATCTGCATCTTAAGATGTACTCCACCAGGTATTAACTTGTCTTAACAACATCGTTTTATTGGTATGTAAGTGATGATGTCATCACAAAGTTAGCCTAAATCATGCACCACTGCTGATGCATTATGTCAAGTCTCATATTAATGAGGTGTGCTGTGCTTCATGGATTGAATCGTGGCAATATTACTGAAGTTGAAAGTCAAACTGGACAAGTCTTCTTATCTCCTGTGTGCCAATTTGTCGCTGGATCTGTCTTTTTATATTACTTTTTTCCCCTATCTGTATACAATGTTTTTGGAGGAGTGCGATCTGCATGCTGTCAAAAACAGATCTTGGGTCTTGCAATGACGCAACCAAATTAAGTGACGGTGCACTAGACATGCTCATGCAAGAGCAATCTGTTGGTTAAGTATGCTCTTCTTAAGTTGCGATGCAGCACTGGTCAAGCTTGGGTCAAGGAGAGTGTCCTGGGATAAACGCGATCCAAGAAGACTAAAAGAATAATGCCTGGATGTAAGTACTAGTCTGAGGCCAAAATAATTGGGTTATTTTTTAGAGCTTGTGAGGCCAGAGTCTTATCTTATTCGACTTTACAAAGGTCCACTCTTCACTTGCAAGGTGCAACTCGAGCTGTCGATTCTTTTTTCTTATTCTTTTTTTGGTTTGGGGGTCATCCAACAATTTTTTCTTCACTTTCTACGCGGAAGTGATGGTGGTGAATTGTGCTAATGTCTCCTTTGTGCTATGTGCTTTTACCTATAACTAACCCTAACCAGTTAAGCTGCACTTCTTAAAACTTATCATGGAAGTGCAATTGAATTCTGAAACTTACAAAAAGTGCAATCAAATTCCAAAATTGATCAAATTTGTGCAATTAAGTCTTTTGTTAACTCTATCCAATTTGACCAATGCACAAAGCCTATTAATGGTTTATTGTCGTCAAGATTTGAGAACTCTTTAACTTTCTATCTAAAGAAAAGAGAAACGCTTGGAACCAAGAGGAAGTCCTTGCTCTACAAAGATTGTCGAAAGTCGTGTAGGGCGTCCTCATGTCTACTGAAATCAAATCATGCATATCAAGAAAGGGGTGGGAAGCAGCAGTTGAAAATGCACCGCAACACCATCGCATCCATACTCTCAAAGACAACTCAAATGAAAATTATAAGGGCAAATGATTTTGTTGTGAAAGTTTGGAGATATGAGATGGTAATTGTAATCATCCATTTCAATGAGGCTGGGTAGTGATTGTTGGGGCTAGAGGCCTTCGACAAGGAGCGGCTTCTAGTAGGCTTTTAGGAGGACGAATGGAGCAAAAATGGAGAGGGAGAGCATGCCAACATGTGTATGTGAAAAGAGGTCTTTCGACATAATGACAAGTTTCATTTCGAAATTAACGTGTTCAAGATAGAGAATTATTAGGATGGGTGACCTATTTTGGGAAAGTGATAGTGTGTACTCCAAATGTACGCCAAAGCGAATGATACCTCATGTGAGTTAATTTAAAAATATCAACTTCTGTCATGTTTTGGTGGATGATGAGAGATAAACAAAGTAATTATTTGCATGAATAATTTAAGAGGAACAACGGGCTTTATTGTGACAATGTATCAAGGAAACCCCAGCATGCTATGATAACTTGAATTGTGCTGAAAATCTGATGGATGGTCGTCATGTTATTACCTTGGAGCTTTTGAAATGACTTCTTCAAGTTCTGCTGCAGCTTCTTTTGCTTCTTCTTCGCTTTTAGATGTTGAATCCGGCGGTGCAGTGGAGCACGACCGTTCTTATTATGGCAAAACGGCCAACGACTTATATTATTGCTAGTACCAGTTAGAGTGATCCTCCTTAAGCTCCTTGTTGGCCCCAACCATTTTAATTTTCTCATAAAATGTTTCTTCATCGGCCTGAAGTGTTGCTGTCAGGTTAGAGCATCAACTCTTAGAGTAAATTTTAGAGGTCCAGCAATCGACTGATCCCTCTAACTTGCAGTGAAATTTCCCAACGAAGACAAGCGGGAAGGTGTTGGGAGATAGTGACAGCAGCCGCTACTTTTTATCCTCCAGTTCCGGCTTCTATGGAGCCGGACAAAGAGACAAAGCCTAGGAAGCGAAGCCCTGTCGCGGTCCATTGTTAACGCTGCTGTGGACAGTGGGATGAACTTTCTTTTCGTGCTATATTTCAACTTATGCTGCTGCTTGTTGGCAAGTGCCATCGCGCGATGATAGTTCAATCGTTGTCGAATTAATTGAGATGGTTCCGAATCACGACAAGGATATTCTTTTGTGGGCTACTCTGAAGGGTCTTGTTCCTAGAAAATCACTCGATTCGGGGTAACGGGGGGATATTATCATGACTTCCAAGGCGTACTCTATCACTTATGTCGACACACATTTAGAGAAATTTCCGGGGATGCACTTGATTTAGAGCATTGTTCTTGATGACTAAAATTTTGATATGGGTTAAGCTTTTCTCTTCGTTAGAATATAGGTGTTAAGCTGCTGAACAGACATATGAATCCGTTAATATGAATGATAGTTTTTTTTTTTTTTTAGGAGACACGCTGAATAATTGAATATTCCTTCAAGGGAATTTCTCTATAATATATCCACTCATTTGATTATAAAACGCATTTCTACTTGTTAGAAAATAAGTAAAATTGACTTTTGTTTTTTTTTTAACAGGAAATTGACTTTTGGTTGAAAGAGATAATATTGAACTGGTCGTTGGATGAAGTTACGGCTAACTTTGTCCTCACATGAAATCGGCAAGCATGTTTGTGCAAAAGGATTGATCAGAGAATACAAGATAAAGGTTGTGATTTAGGGTGCGTTTTGGCAATCATTCTATTCTAGATAATAATTTTTAATGAGAAATAATTTTTTCTGTTTCTATTATTGCGAATAATTTCGAGTAAAAGAATGCGTTTGATAACTTACCAAAATTTCTAATCCTAGGATAGAAATACGTTTGGTAAAATTCTTAATTTTTTTAATTTCTTTTAATTTTTTAATTTTTTAATTTTTTAATTCTTTTCTTATTTTTCTTTTTCTTTTTCTCTTTGGCCGGTTGCTAGCCACGGTCTAGCATTCTCGCCGGAGCCTTGCTAGGCCAGGGTGAGGTTCGGCGAGCCTTGGCCTCCTCGCCGTGGCTCGGTGTCTCTGAGGGCCAACGAGTAGTGACTCTCTAACAAGGTCGTTGGCCCTCGTCTAGCTGGTTGTCGGTGCCGGCCATGGCCAAGGCCGGCAACCGGCAAAACGGAGAAGAGAAGGAGAAAAGAGAAGAAAAAAAGAGAGAGAGAAAAATTGATTCTAGAAATTGTTTCCGAGAACAAGAAATTACTTTTTCTACTTCTTGTTTCTATTCCAAATCTATTCCTGAAAAAAAGAAAAAATTTTTGTTCCCAGGAACAAAAGTTTTACTAAACGCATTTTTATTCTTTTTCCATTTCCCGAAATAAAAGAAAAAAAATTTTATTCCGGAAAACAGAATTTGTTTTTAACAAACAAGCCCTTATTTCCTTAACTCTTTGGTTTTGAAGCACACGCGTCACCCCCTCAATTTTTGAATTTTCAAGTTGCTGTGGAGCTTCTGCTCCTTTAACCGCCTCCATCAACTGAGCTCTGCAAACCGGCAGAGAGGAGTGATCAAGTGCGGGCTGGTTACGAGCTGGCTTAGAGATTTGTGCTTGCACCAGCTGGACCTTTCTTGCCGACTTCACTTGGCAATTGTTTTTCTTTTATATATATGTTCACTTGGTAGAACTTAGACGTAGAGAGAGAGAGCTTTAGAAGCATAGAGAGAGAAATAGAGAGAAAGAGAGTTAAACTTAGCAAAGTTTGTATTGTTAAGTTTGTAAGAGTGTGGTGTATATTCCATATTAAGCCTTCGCAAAGCATTTTGAATATTATATTCTCTCTTTTGTGTGTTTGCATTCTCTCCTCAACAAATCCTTCAAATGTCATTTATCCTTTGTTTTCAACAATTGATATCAGAGCCAGCAATGGCATTCACCATTTCCATTCAGTTAAAACTTCCAAAGTTGAATGAAAAGAATTTCAATAATTGGTTTGTTTAGAGGAAGGTTCTTTTCAAATCTAAAGATTTGTGGAACCTGGTGGAGAATGGCTACACCGAATCGGCTTATGCTAAAGAATTTAATGCTTTCAAAAAGGAGGAGAAAGAATTGTTGGAGGAGTCCCGAAAGGAAGATCATAAAGTATTGTATGTGATCTTCCAAGCCGTAGAGGAATCGATATTTCAAAAAATATTGAGCGTGGAGACCGTGAAAGCAGCATGGGATATATTGCAAAAATCCTACAAAGGCGATGATCATGTCAGCGGGTGTGGCTTCAAACACTTCGAGGAGATTTTGAGTCTTTACATGCATGAATGACTCTGAATCTATCTTGGCTTACTTTGATCGTATACAAACCATCGTTAACTAACCGAGGGTCGATAACTCTAGGATGTATGAGTTTTAGAAAAAATCTTGAGATCTTTGACTGAAAGGTTTGACTACGTTGTTGTAGCGATCGAAAATGGCCAAGATATATCAACCAAGATGTTGGAGTGGTTAATGGGTTCATTATGCTCGCATGAGCAAAGAATGAATCAGAAGTCTATCGATTCAAATCTTGAGCAAGCACTGCAGAATTAGGTCACTCACTCAAATCGAGGAGGTCGTCATGGTGGTTGAGGTCGTGGAGGTGCCCGAGGTAGAGGTGAAAATCCGAATTCCACTGGAAGATATCAAACATGTGACAAATCAAAAGTCAAGTGTTTTAAGTGTAACAAATTCAGACATTACAAATCCGAATGCTGAGCAAACATGGGGCACGAGCAGCCAGAACATGTACATGCCGTTGTTGCAAATGAAAACATGGTATTAGCATGCAAAATGGATGACTTGAGTACCATGGACTCAAAAATTTGGTACCTCGGTACTGGGTGCAATAATAACATGTGTGGTCGAAAGGAGCTATTCTCGCAGTTAGATAAGACGGATAAGATGGTTCGTGGTGAAGTCAACTTCAGGAATAAATCAAAAATTCCCATGATGGGCAAAGGTGACATTGATATCAAATCAAAAGATGGGACTAATGTTATTATTGCAGACGTTTACTTTGTGCTGGGACTTTTCTAGAATTTGCTGAGTGTTGGGCAACTTTCCGAAAAAGGCCACAAAGGTAACATTGAAAATGGAGTTTGCACAATTAGAGGTATAAACAATAAGTTGATCACTATGATGTAGATGATGAAGAACCGGATGCTTCCTCTATCCCTTCAGACGAAGACATTGTTGAGTTTCCAAGCGATGACAAAAGAAAGCAAGTGGCTATGGCATCTTTGGTTCGGTCATTTAAATTTTCGTGGACTAAAATTACTGGTCCAGAAAAAGATGGTGATAGGCATGCCTTTGATCGCCAGTCCTAATCACTCATGTGAAGGATGTCTCATCAGAAAACAACATCGAGAATCTTTTCTAGTTGGAAAAGCTAGAAGAGCCAAGCAACCTATTGGGTTGGTATATACAGACATTTGTGGCCCTATTGAGGTGAAATCAGTTGGACAAAAAAGGTACACCCTAATTTTTGTTGATGATTTTACTAGAAAAACATGGGTATATTCTTTTAGATGAAAATTTGAAGCTTTTGGCAAATTTAAAGAATTCAAAGTCTATGTTGAAAAACATAGTGGCTTTAATTTAAAGACATTGAGGTCAGATGGAGAATTTACTTCTAATGAATTTGACAACTACTGTAAAATTCTTGGAGTGAAACGTCGGTTGACTGCTAACTATACTCTTCAGCAAAATGGTATAGCAAAAAGAAAGAATAGAACAATTTTTGAAATGGCAAGAAATATGCTAAAGGCTAAAGCGTTACCAAAGAAGTTTTGGGCAAAAGTGGTTGCTTGTGCTAAATAGATGTCCAACAAGGAGTGTTCTTGGAAGAACCCCAGAAGAGGCTTGGAGCAGCAACAAGCCAGATAATTCATTCCTATGTGTAATTGGGTGTGTGGCATATCCCCATATACTAGATGAACAGAGGAAAAAGTTGGATGACAAAAACTAGAAGTGCATATTCATCGGCTATAGTATTGTGACTAACGGTTATAGGTTGTATAATCCAATCATAGATAAGGTAATTATCAATAGAGATGTCCAATTTTTTGAAGATGAAGCCTGAGACTGGAACCAAAAGATTAACCAGAAAGGTATCCCTATTGAAGGTGAACCATTGGTGGGGAGGGGACAGGAAAATCTTCAATTGAACATCCATCACTTTTGCTTGGTAGTTCATCCTATTCACCAGCAACGACTGCAGAACCGTTGATTCGACATTCACAAAGACCATGGAAGATGCTAGTAAAATTCAATAATTATGTGGTCATAAGAGATGATGATAATGACAATGACGAAATCACTGATGAAACAATAGTAAAATTTTATTTATTTGCATAATGTGACCCCATATCCTATGATGATGCAGCTATAGATGAGAAGTGGATCCAAGCAATGGATGAAGAAATCCACTCTATTGAAAAGAATGACACGAGTACTAACTTCTTTACCAGATGGTAAGAAGCCCATTGGTGTCAAGTGGATGTACAAGACAAAGTACAAACCCGGCGGTCAGGTGGGTCATTATAAGGCCAAACTAGTTGTGAAAGACTACAAGCAAAAGCTAGGTATTGATTATTTTGAAATATTTGCATCAATGGCTTGAATGGATACCATTTAGATGGTCTATTGAAGATTCATCAAATGGATGTGAAATTAACATTTCTTAATGGTTTCCTCGATGATGAAGTATATGTGGAGCAACCACAAGGTTATGAGAAGAAAGGGTGTGAAAATCAAGTTTATAAATTGAAGAAAGCATTGTGGCCTCATTTGGTTCAGCATTCCCAAGGGGCTTTCAGCCCCAAAAGCCCCTTGGAAAATTTTTTAGGTGTTTAGTTCAACATTTGGGGATGTCATTGGCCAAATGCTAGCATTTGGAATGCTGTGGAATGCTGATACAAAGTTTAATGAGTTTTTTTTTCTTTCCAATATTGCCCTGTATGGACTAAAATAGGCATCTTGAGCTTGGTATACAAGGATTGACACTTACCTATTGGAGCATGGCTTTTAAAAGTGCCTTGTGAGTATACATTATACATCAAGTCAAATACTAACGGCGATATTATAATCATTTGCCTTTATGTTAATGACTTGATATTTAAGTTGTTGTGAGAAGATGTTTGCTGAATTCAAGGAGGCCATGACTAGCTAGTTCAAAAGATGATAGATTTGGGATTACTGTCCTTTTTTCCAGGCCTTGAAGTGAAGCAGACAAATGAAGCATGTATGTCTCATAGCAGAAATATGCTAATGATATTTTGAAACGACTCAATATGGAATCGCTCAAATCAATTTGAACTCTTGTAGCAAAATGGTTGGAATTGAAGAAAGAAGGAATTGGTAATTCCCCCTTAATTTAAAAGTGTTGTCGGTAGTTTAAGATATTTGGCTTCCACTAGGCCAGATATTACTTATGGCGTGGGAATTATTAGTCGGTTCATGGAGAAACCATACCAATCACATTTGCAGGCATCAAAAAGAATTCTACGGTAAGTCCGTGGAACTCATGATCATGGAATTTTATATTCTTATACTAAGAGTTTCAATTTAGTAAGGCATACAAATAGTGATTGGATCAGGAATAATTTCGTGGTCCCCAAAAAACAACAAGTTATTGCACTCTCCGCAGTTGAAGCAGAATCCATAGTAGTAGCTTTAGTGACGTGTCAAGTGATATGGCTTCATAGGATGCGTTTTGAATTGATGTATGAATAGAAAGGTCCTACTAAATTGATGTGTGCTAACAAGTCAGCAATTGTATTAGTCAAGAATCATGTTTTTCATGGCAAAAGCAAACATATCGACATCAAATATCACTATATTCGTGAGCTGGTTAAAGACGGTGAAACCGATTTTGATTTCTATCGATCTAAAGATTAGATTGCAAATATTTTGACAAAACCATTGAAGATGGATTTGTTCGAGAAATTGAAGACAATGCTCAGTGTTGTTGATTTTCAAAATCAATTTTAAGGGAGACTGTTAGAAAATAGTAAAATTAATTTTTTTTTAAAAAAATGAATATTTGATTTTAATTTCATTAACTTTTTGGTAGAGTGTATGAAAGCTAGGAGTGTGGCGGTTTGCAAACCGCCAAAGAAAGGTATTCTTCTTCAAGAAGGCACACGTTAATCAAGAAAAAGGAGCTACGGTGGAGATCCTACTTCCCTTCATCGACTTCATCATTGATGGCAAGAAGAGTACAGCTTGCACGAAGACAAGTTGAAGTCGGCAATCCCCATTGACATTGAAGACGGCAGAGTATACCCAATCTTGAATAAGATAAATACCATCGCTTCGATCTTTTTCAATAAAATCATCATGTAGTAAATCAACAAAGTGAATAAGATAAATACCTACTACAGTACCAGAGTAAATGAGAAAGTTCTTTTTTAAAGTTATCGGACTTATGCTTATCTGAAAAATGGATCTAAGAATGATGATCCGCCCTGTGATCGTTCCATGTATGATACTAAATACAGTTGGAATAATCATATATACACAATAGTCATGAATGTTTTTGAGTGATCTTTTCTCACATGTAGAGAAAAGCTTTCCTTTGCTTTGTAATGCACCCGACTATATAGTAAGCACTTCCTTGTCCTCTGTTGTTGTTAGTCTCTTTCATTCATCTCCTTTCTTGTTGTGTTTTACACACGAGCTTCCACAAAACTAAAATTGGTTCCAACACTACAGTCCCGACCCAAGAGCTCCTTTTGCTATCATTCAATGGTATAAATGTATTTGATTGACAATGACAGCCTTTTTTTTAACTTCTCATCTAAAGTTAAAACACACACACAGAAACACCCTCGAGTAGTATGCTTATTGATTAGCATTACAGGCAGATCATGGTCAAAACATTGCAAGGTTCTATTAAAAGACGGAGCATGCTAATTAGGATTTGTCTGAAGGCATGTAAATTAGCCCCAAAGAAAGCCTATTTTTCCATGCCAAGTCAACCCCGGAAGTTTTGCGATAAAAGTCTCTGCGCTCCCCATGGATATCATCAGCAGTTACCGCTCGCCAATTGGATGATGCCATATGGCTAGCTACACGAGCCCATATGGAAAGGAAACGTTTGCTTATTTTCATTCATGATGTGACTGGAGAGGAGATGATTTGTGTTTTACACAACAGTATATGGTGTAACAAGCCAATATAGAAGAAAAAAAATTCAAAATTTAAATGCAGCATCTAACAAAAATGCACATTTTGCAAGCCTTGTGATTGATTGATTAGCCATTTCGGTTATGTAATTGATACCTAACATATTTTATTGTGAGTGGGGGCCATTGGCCTGCAAAAAGAAAAAAAAAAAAAAATGGTCTTTCAATGCACACCATCAAGCTTTTGACGAGGCCAAGTGATGTTCTAGTGATAGATAAATTTTGACATAGAATAATATGTCCATAATTACTAAACTTTGGTATCTGATGGCAATTGGGACGAAGGATGAGGGTACGCATAATTCCCAAAGCTGGATACAAAGGGACTTTTTGAGAATCTCTATACCTCTTTGCTTCTATGGTTGGCAAGGAACGGAATCAATTAAAGAGACATGAAGCAAGTAAGGAATTATGTGCGAGGATTCATTGAACAACAAGTTTAGCCCTTTAATGTAATATAAAATGGCCGCTTTGGTTCATCTTTCATGGCACGAATGAGTTCACTGCTTTCAATATAGCCTATAGATCATTGGCGAACGAACTGTTGGTATTGGAGGGTATGTATTTTTCAAATTGATTAATATTTCCTTTCCTTTTTCTTTTGCTAATTGTCTAATATTTCCTTTGGCAATATAATGGTCTTCAATCTTGATGCTGGATCACAAACTTTTTCATTATATTCTTTCTTTATTGGTTCACTCTATTCAATGATGCTCCTAGCATATCGATACAATAAGTTTTGTTTCCTACTGCATCGGGACTAAAATTCTTTCTCTACTTAGCTCAAAGTATCCCTTCTTCCCGGTCCTTTTTGCCTCCGCACCCCCACTGGCTGACCCTCCTAATTTTAGTTTGCACTTTGCACGACATCGCCCATGAGAGGCGATATCCCGCAGCGACCAATCTTCCGGCCCAAAGAAACAGGATGAAATAAAGGACCTGCTAAACACGCACCTAGTGGTGGCAACACTAGCGTCGATATTAACTCCACTGGTTTTTGGTTTTAGCACGTCATAGCAAACAAGCGATATGTTAGGATATTCTCTTTGTGAGATTTTTGAGTAAATTCTTTATGAGAGATTTCAATATAACATTTGTGGATGGCTTATGAAGTATGCTAGTGGATGCTAGTGGCTCAATTGTCTTTTAGCAGCCTGTGTTGGATGGCCTCCATACTAAACTAAGAGCCTTCATGTAAATGTAGTAATTATGAATGGTTGGGTGTTGAAATGTCATTATTATAATTACTACCTTTTTTCACCAAGATCATATTTTCTCAACTAGTCCAATTCTAAAGACATTTGAAGAAATTTGTGAGGCCCAGATATGCAATTAAGAGGGAGGTGATGGTTTTGCAAGAAATTATATACTAATTTTATATAATTAATCCCAATAAAAAACTTATGCTTCTACTTCAATATAAATTAGCTTTTATAAACTGTGGAAAGTAAAAAGTTTTAGAGAAAAATAAATTGCAAACGAGATTTATAAAGGTTGGTATTGAGTTTGTCCACTCCTCTTTCCAGCTAGCAGCCCAGAAAGGTTGAATTCCTTTTGTTATGGCAAAAGTACATACACAGTGTAGAACTTGCTGTCATCGCAGAACTTGACTTCCTTCAACAGCAACCTCGCTGTACACTAGATAGTCGTTTTCACACATTTTACGCAAAACAGAGTAGAATCTCTCCCCGAATTTGAAATCACACCTTCAGGTGTTCACAAAGAGTCCATTATACACTTCATCTCTCACCTAGACAAATGTCTTCACTCTTAGCACATATAACCACTTCTCTCATATATTTATAAATCAATTTGTCATTCTTGCTAACTCTCGGGAACAATACTAAAATGGATATTGCAAGCTTACAAAAGAGACGAACTCAAAAATCTCTCAATCATGTTCAAATTCACTTGTGGTTCTTATATCCATCTAGTCCTCTGTAAAAAATTCTCGACAAAATATCTGCAGAAACATGTGCAAAACCTAGCTTCAATCTGGGGTGTCAATCTGAACTTCTTTTATTGCAGGTTTTGATCACATCATTTCGACAATCTCCAGAGCATTAGTCCATCATTTTTGGTATAAATAATCTTTGAATATCCTATTTTATTGCTATCATTTGGGCCTTTGATTAAGAATTGATATGCTTGAGTTACAAAGCAAAAGGATCTAACATATAAACATTTAGATTGTTACATGTTTCAATAGTAATAAACTTATTTTCAATTTCTATCCATGAACTTTTTACATCACGTTATGATGGTCTCTAACATGCATTTGCATTGCCAAATTTAACAACCTTTTTGGATGACTTTTGGACTATCTATGTTGATCACAAAATTATTTCGTGAAACAATTACATCATGCCCAATGGCAATGACTAGAACTATTGGCAATTTTAGTTCTCTCACATTTATTTGAATCTAAGTTACTCTTATTGCACATGATTTAAACTTCAATAATATCCTCACATGACATTTTCGGCTTGTCAATTATGTAGCTATAATGTCAAGTAAATCAATCGCATGGAAAAATTTTCCGATCGATATTGACAGAAATAGAAGTTGTGGACCGAAACCACATAACATTAGATTGGATGAGCGAAATCTAAATTTCAAGAGATTGATAACATAACTGCGGTGGATATCAAACTTCAGGGCCGTGAATAAAATGATCTTCATTTTCTTGTTGCCTCCACTGAGAAAATCTCCGAGCTCCGCCACTAGTTTGCAAGATTCTAGAGTTGTTGAGGGGAAACGTGTGCCGACTGATTAGCCAATGCAGCATTCTTTCAAGGGCCACATTTTGCTCATCACTTTAGTTTACCTATGATGCCTGTTTTTAGGAGATAAAGTAGGTGTTAGAATGCGGAGAGTTGCAGATGAGATGTAACTTGTGTTCATCGTCGCGCCACCACTATCTCTGAGCTCAATCCGGTGGCACTTGCCACCAGCATTTGCCAGGCAGCTCCCTCTCTCTCAAAGAGACTTTCTGAGGGAGAACCTCTAGTTTACCCTTTCATTCATTTTTTTGAGGATTTTTTTATGAGAGCACTTATAGTCCTTTTGTTTGTTTAAAGCTCTCTATGGAGAATAGGTACATCCGGTTGAACAACCGAGTAAATCCGTGACATCTTATTAATTTCTTGCACTTAAATTCTCACAGTGAATCATTTGTATCTGCGATCTTTTGCAACAATTTTTGGACTCTAAATTTTATGTTCAGATCCATATAAAATTTTGTGGAACCACTATTAAATATTATGAAATTAAATGCTTTATTTAATATTTAAATTGATATCGTGTCACCTTACACAACTCTTGTTCCCAGCAAAAACTCGATTACCTGCATATTTTAGGCCAGATGGACGTAAAGATATGTATAGGGGAAAAGGACGTTGGCATGAGCAACCCTATCAAGGAGGAGGTCAAGAAGGATGAAATGGACTCTTTGGAGGAAGAAGAAATCTGGAGGACTCGACGGGAGAGGATAAAAAATGCTCTGACGGCTGCAAGAGCCGCTGCGCGACAAGAACCGGCAGATTTGTATGCAGCTGCTAGCGGACTGGTGGATGTAATAAAACGCGCCGATGTGGAAGAGTTCATTTCTGAGATTGAAAGTCTTGCCGATCAAACAGATCCGTCCGCCACTTTCAGTTTTCAGGGGCTTCCAAGGGGTTCACTGCTCCACATTTCAGTACTCGAAGGCAAGGGCGACATCCTAAGGCTCCTGCTTGACAGTGTCCATGACCACTTCGTTGCCACCCAAGATGATTGGGGAAATACCCCCCTCCACATCGCCACTAAGGCCAAGGAAATTGGATTCATCGATATGTTGATTGGCCGGGTAAAAGACCTCCCGAATGTCGAGGACAAGCTCCTCCTGAGGATAAAGAACAAACATGGAAACACCGCTTTGCACGAGGCCGTGCTTACAGATGAGGTTGACCTGGTGAAGCGTTTGTTGGGGGAAGATCCGGAGCCCGTGTACTTGAAGAATGAGGATCAGAAATCTCCCCTCTACTTGGCCCTTGAAACCCGCAACCAAGAGATATTTGGGATTTTACTTTCACTCCCACTTGACCCGTCGAGGATAGAAGGCTTGCCGCCCGTTCATGGTGCCGTTGCACATGAACAATATGGTACGTACTTAAATCCATAGGAAATGTCTAATTATATGTGGACCAAACTCGTTTCAAATCTGTGCAACCACTCTTCGTGCTTACCCAAATCTATTGCGGGTGTTCACATAAACTTCCACACCTTGCTTATTAAAGTAGTGGGGTACCCATGAAGAAGTTGCAACTAGCCATATCATTCTCTTAATAAACAAATTATCTCCCATTAGAACATAATAGATCTGCTCAAATACATTCCAGACTCTAGGAATTCGAGCATTTGCCCTAAATCTGTCCCACTTCCCCATGGAATTGGGCAGAGGGCGGGGTTATGCGGAGCGTCCTTTGAACCGACACTTCTTTATTTATCATTAAAATAATCATAATTTGATCGAGTATATATGTCTATTGAAAATTTCATCATAATTATTTTATTTTTATTTTTTCATAAAGATATATCATTTTAGTTTTTGTATAGTTATATAATTGTAATAATGAATCAATGTGATGTTAAATGAAAATTCATCTAGGTAATGAAATAACAAAAATGATTGGATGACGGGCTTTAATTTATTATGAAGATAATAATATATTTTGAATCACAAATAAATAAATAATTGGTAATTATAAATTCTTGTGAGTCCATTCCTTTAAAAGTTTGTGACTCACAACATTCTGTTACTTTGAAAGACTATTATGTTTGCAAAGTCCATAAAATAATGCATGTTTCAATTTAATCATGGATTTGTAGATTAAGGGAATGATTTTTAATATCTTTGGTTATGTCTCATGAAACTATACTTTCTAATGTATTACTTGTACTTTATATACGTTTTGTAAAAATCGGAGACCGGGGCTGCATAAATTGTGCCCTGCATCTTTTTGCCTAGTCCGAGAAAATTTACTCGGTTAGGGCAAGGCACCTCGGGGTGACAAGCCCTGTGCCCATTCGAATTATCAATTAATCCATAAATCAACGTATGCATAAATACATGCTTTCACCTAATAATAATAATTAGACAGTTTTAGATTATTCAGATTGATATAGTATATAGAGTTTCTTCAGCTATGTTGATAACAACATATCCCAAGTAATGCAAGTTGAAACTAATCTTGCAGTCTCTTTTACTCTATGCACGTAATTTTGTGTCCAATCGCACTTTCATTTTGGACTTGCATTAGAAATCCCAAAAAAGAAAATACAGAAGGTCCTCAAGTGTACTAAAATCCCCACATGAAATCTTACGACTACAGTAAATAAATCTCAAATTTTAATAGTGAATCATTAGGTGCAGATTATTTCTATAGAATTTGCACTTCTTGCACGTTCCGTACGCAAATAAGAACCTTATATGTGTATTTGATTTTTGAGAATGAGATTTTCACATGATCAAGATTGTGAAAGTACAAAGAATCATGAATTAGGTAGACGTTGAAATTCGACATAAAATTATATTCCTGTTTAGGAAAAATAATGCATCCATCTTTGCATTTGTCCACATCAATGTGGTGCCTAAAAGTTCATACAAAGCTCTTATGCCTTTTATCTTATTTTCTGATATTATTTTACCTTGATATAATTTGAATGTGCAAACTTTTAAATCGGCAAAACTCATAGATCTTCGACTTATATGTGATCATTATATACATGTGTGTGTGTAATAATGGCACCACATATTCTGAGTTGGGTCAATCGGATCCCACGCAACTCTAAAATAAATTTTACTTATTTTTTGCTTAAAAGTTTTGGTAAATACGCAACATCTTAATTAAGCTTTATAGGTGTCCACCTTAATGAAGGTCACATTTGCTTTATACTTGCCAAAATTTAACGAACATAATAGAAATAGATCCATTCTCCTTTCCTTGATCCCCTAGCTACTTAAACGTCGTTTCCTTTTCTTTCTTTTTTTTCTACTCATTATGTTTGCGGACTCTATAAATACTTGATAACATGGAAATGCCATATAATTTGCCATGTCATTTAGTAAGATTTTTACAGTAAAATGTTAGTACATCTCGATGTTGCATTTCTTTGGATGAAAATGGTCTGAAATTTATCTAAAGTCTCTCCAAAATACGTAAACGGGGTCCTTTCCAAATTTATCTGAAGTCTCATAGATTGTGTTCCATCATATTAGAGAAGGAAAGTTATAATAATTCAAGATTCATAGCTTGAAGAGCCATTATTTTTCAAACCAAAAATGGGTTAGGCAGACCTTTCAAAGCCTTGATTATTCAATCGAAATTATCACCAGTTTCAGTACCAAGCCCCAACTAGTTCAAATGTTTATGTGGATGGTGGTCCCTAATTTGGAGCTCATGATTCCAGAGTCACTCGGCAAGATACTCAAAACGAACATGAAGCTTTTCGCAATGAGAGACTTTGGAGGTGGTAATGTATTCCATTTAGCAGCTTTCTGGAATGTGCCCCAAGTATTCAAACTCTTACAACCAGAAACCAAATATTTGGCTCGAGAACAGGACAACAATGGAGATCTTCCCATTCATATTGCGAGCAAGGGGGGTCATGTTGCACTAATCAAGAAGCTATATCCTGTGTCACAATGGGTAAATGGGCAAGGACAAACCATTCTTCACATAGCAGCAAAATACGGGAGAGAAAATGTAGTGAGATATATACTCAGACATCCTGATCTAGGGGAGATGATAAATGAAAGAGATCATGATGGAAATACACCTTCACACTTGGCAGCGAAGTATTTACAACCTACCGCTTTGCTTCATCTTGTGCTGGATAAAAGAATGAAACCCTCCCTTCTCAACCGCGAATGCTTGTCTGTTGTCGACAGTGCTCCAGATCACCCACGAAGTGGGTTACGAGCGGTAGGTAACATGAACAATCACTATTTTATTTATCAACTTACTGGAAATTTCCATAGACTTATAAGTTAGTTAAGTGCAGATCTCGTGTTCAAATCGTTAGTCTCGTAGTCAACGGGATTGTTAGAGTATCAATCAATTTTCTAGAATAGTGAAGACTCATTTAGGATTAATATTGCACAATTCTCTAATTTAGCCTTAATAGGAAGTACTTAAATTTTGCCCATGAACACGTCCGTGGCTAGAAGCAAGTGAATATCTCTGGTAAATGCTGAGATAAATTGCTATATGTCTCGATTAATTGAGCTTATAAATAAGATCAGGGGTTGTCAATGTTGCAATCTTTTTTTCTTAAAAAGCCAGAAGCCAAGGCGGCAAATTTGACCCCTCTAAACATGGCGTAATCTCATTACATTATCAGTAAGTCAACCTATGACAAAGGTGAACCATATACATTTCATTTGTGCCTCTTTTCTCATTTGAAGTGAACTTGTTACTCTAGTGTTAATTCTTCAAACTG
Source organism: Eucalyptus brandiana (assembly GCA_014182725.1). Classification (NCBI taxonomy): domain Eukaryota; kingdom Viridiplantae; phylum Streptophyta; class Magnoliopsida; order Myrtales; family Myrtaceae; genus Eucalyptus; species Eucalyptus brandiana. Next base: position 51,722,024 of record CM024670.1, on the reverse strand, counting down.
AGCAGACCCTGCATCTTTAGAAGTTAAAAGTTTCCCTTTGAATGCGTACTCTAGAGTTCTTTCCCGTTATCGATTCGCTAACAATTTGTTCTCTCTTTCCTTTTATTTATTATTCCGATCTCAGGGTTGGGCACGCTTTCTGTTATTTAGCGTGTCAGCTAAGAGACCAGATCTACTCATACTTAAGCCGGAAGCTCGATACAAAGCAAAGGAAACCTTTGAAAGTGTGGTAAACCGTATCGGAATGAGGGAAAATATCAATACCCTGTTGTTGGTGGCAACGCTTGTGACCACTGTGACTTTCGCAGCTGGTTTTGCAGTTCCTGGAGGATTGAATAGCTCAGACATGGCATCCAAAGATGACAGGGGCATGGCTACGATGCTGGACAATCGAATGTTCCAGCACTTCGTGATTTACAACACCATCGCGATGTTTTGCTAAATGACCTCAGTCGTTTGCTTCATGCTTGCATACCTGACCGAAGTTTACGTATCAATATTCGCGTGCCTGACTGCATATGTGCTACTAGCATGTTCACTCCCGGCAATGTCTGCCGCTTTCTTAATTGGTGTCACCTTGACCGTTGGCAAACTCTCTTGGCTTGCCACCACGATATGATTGTGCGGACATATTTTCATCGTCATCATCACAGTTGCTTTATCTTCGCCGGTGGTTAATGTATTAGGAGTCCCTGTCTTCCTTCACCCCTGCCTTCGTCCTATCCGTCCTCTGATGTCCTTCTTTATTCTCGCTCGCTTTAAATTTTTACATGTTGAGACGACGATCATTTCGGATGACTCAAAAGAAGACAGGACGGGGAGCAAGACCTCTGCTGGTCCACCTCTGGGTGGTGGTGGTGAAGATTGCTAAAGTATCTAATTTCAACCATCACTTCCTTGGTGGATTTGGCTCATTCTATAGTTGCTTTACTGTTGCATTACCTTAACGCTGATTGCTAAAGTATCTAATTTCAACCATCTCTTCCTTCTATAGCTCATATTATTAGAATAGTCAAATGGATTCCACAACATTTCACATGATATCAAAGTTAGAGGTTCTGAATTCAAACGTCTCAGACCTCCCGCGTTATATATTCTCATATTTTAGGCTTGGCGTAAAGTCTGGCCTACTCACAAAGAGAAGTATTAAAGCATTCAAATTAAATTATGCTTCGGGCTAAATAGTTTAAGCTTTTAAAACGGCTGCATTGCAATTTAACAAAAGATTACAGCGATACACGCGTTATGCGATATGGATGAGTGGGTCATTTCATCGGTTTCACCACATGGAAATCAAATCTTTTAGTTTTGAACCGGTTGAGCCCAGCCACCGTGCCTTTCCTTTCATTTCTTGTTTTCTGAGATGGCGGCCGTTGGGCCGTTGGCCGTTTCGAGGACTCATCCATGGCGGTCGGGATATCGACCTCACCATTGAGGCTCGCGGTGATGGACCGGCTGTGCCCTCAGATCCGTAGGCGTGGCTCTCGTTTTGGAAGGTTGAAGCTCTCCATGGCACTGGCAGCAACTAGTGTTTTCTTCCTCTCTTTGGTTTTGCTTTTCAAAAATACACAATTTACCTTTTCTCCAAAACGAATACCTTTCGTTTTTCCACTTTTCTTTTAAGCTTCAAAATGTATTTTGGTTCTTTTATATTTCAAAATCAGCCAACTAATGTCTTTTTTTTTTTTTCTTTTTTTTTAAAATCTTTTTAGGATATTACTTAATGAAATTCAATTTTAAATTATTTATTTTATCATTCTAAATTTATTTATTATATGAAAATCAAATTTAGGGCAAGAAATTTGAATTCTATGATACTATTGTCACATGATACAATTAGTACCGATTATCTCCATCTCATTTGATATGCATTTCATTATTGTGGGGTGCGATAAGATATCATGCATACATTTTATTTGCCAAACCCCTACTAAAGATGCCATTAACCTAAATATGAAGTTATAAATTCTAATATTATTTTGTCAATAGGCTCTTACTTTGGCAGAATTGATTTTTCTCGATGGAATTATTTTTTACTTATTAAATTATTTCATTTTCATCATCAAATCATTGATTAACATTAACTTACTTTACATAATTAGTTCATTTTTTTTTTTATCGACTCATACAAGTTTCTTTTTTTCATGCGAGCATATCTTTCTATCTAATTTCTTCACAACCATTCATCTTTCATTGTAATCAAATCAATATATACGTAAATTATCTTGCGTTGTTATTGTCCAATAAAATATGGAAAATAAACACACTATAACTGAAAGTACTTCAATGCTAATATCAAGTGAATTGAAATAGTTATATTTCTTTTATCGCAATAGACAGACTTGAAATTTCAGAATATGCTATTAGTTCAACTTTTCATGATACATAGTTATACGCTAATTTTTTTTAGAGCACGGTTTTCAGCGAACTTCACCTGCTCTAGCTTTAATTAATTTTTTTTTTAGAGGCGAACTTCACATGCTCTAGCTTTAATTAATTTTTTTAGAGGCTTCCTTTCTCTGCCATGCACCCCACGCAACGCTCAGATTTTTAATTTTACTAATAGAGCCAATCGTGGTGGACTAGAACATGCAAGTTTGACATTTGGACCCGCCAATCATGGGCTGTCAAGAAGAAAAATATATGTGTGACCCCTTTCGATATACTCATAAAATCGATTACCAAATACAAAATCTCGTATAATTTTAAAAAAAATACAAGATAATTATATATATATATATATATATATTTCTCATTTATGGATTAGCTAAATGAATCAAATAACTTGTTGGGCTTGACAATAACATGATATTCTAATATATCGTGTTATTGATGTCAAATTCAACCTCCAAAATTCCAATATATTGATGAATCTATCTCTTTCGCCCCTTTGCTGAATATAATTTATTGTCCAATCACCGAATTAAGATCCAGCATTATTATACATTGCACATGCATGAATGTAGTTTCAATTTGATAGATCAAATCAACATATTATGTCAATTCAGACAGACAACTTTTGCTCTTTCACCCTTTCTAGATTAAAAAAAAAAAAAAAACCTCTTAAAGGCCAAATGTATATACTCGGTACTTGAGACCCCAAAGTGGAATTGGGCATTAGGCAGACTCAGACAGGATTTTAAGCATTTGACCCTAAATCTGTCCCATTGGCCCAGTGGATTTGGCCATTGGGCAGGGTTGGGCGGGGCGTCCATTGAACTCACACTTCTTTATTTGTCTTTAAAATAATCATAATATATTTGATCAAGTATATATGTCTCTTAAACATTTCATCAAAATAATCCTAATTTTAATTTCTTCGTAAAGACATATCATTTAGTATTTGTATATTTATATGATTGTAACAATAAATCAATGTGATATTAAATGAAAATTCATATAAAAAAATAAAATAATACCCGTTTCAATATTAATCGTGAATTTCTAGATTAAGTGAATAATTTTAATATCTTTAGTTTTATCTCATGATAATCTACATTCGAATGCATTACTCGTAGTTGATATACGTTTGGAAAAATCGTAGACCGGGCCTGCATACGTAAATGATTTCACCTAAAAATAACGATTTGATATTTTCATATTATTCAGTTTTATATATTACATAGTACTTCTTCATCTGTGTTGATCACACATCCCAAGTAATGCAAGTTGAAACTAACCTCGCAGTCTCTTTTATTCTATGCACGTAATTTCGTGTCGAATCGCATTTTCATTTTGGACATGCATTAGAAATCCCAAACAAAAAAACAGAAGGTCCTCAGGCATACTAAATCCCCACATAAAATCTTATTACTTCAAAGTAAATAAAACTCAAATGTTAATAGTGACTGTTAGGTGCAGATCATTTCTATAGAATTTGTGCTAATTGCACGTATCCGTACGCAAATGAGAACCTTATATTGTATTTGATTTTTGAGGGTCACATATCATACAGACAAGGTTTCATGAACTAAGTAGACCTTGAAATTTGACATAAAATTATATTCGTGTTTAGGAAAAATTCATCCATCTACGCATTTGTCCACATCAATGCGGTGCCTAAAAATTCCTACAAAGCTTTTATGCCTTTTATTATTTTACGATATTATTTTACCTTGATATAATTTGAATGTGCAAACTTTTAAATCCGCAAAATGCAGAAGTCTTCAACTTATATGTGACGATTATATAAATATGTGTGTGTGCGCGTGCGTGCGTGTGTAATGGTAGCGCCACGTATTCTGAGTTGGGTCAATCGGATCCACTTTACTCTAAAATAAGTGTTACTTAGTTTTTGCTCAAAAGATTTGGTAACTACGCAATTTCTTAATTGGGCGTAATAGGTGTCGACCTTTACAAAGAAGATCTTACTATAAAAATCGACAAACTTGGCTTTGCGTGTTCCCACCATCCAAAGCAATGCGATATCGACATGTACGAAGATCTTACTATAAAAATCTTACTAAATGACATGGAAAATTATATGAGATTTGTCTAAAGTCTCTCCAAAAAACATTAAACTATAAAATAACTCTCACGTGACAACAAATTGTTCACTCGAAGTAATTATTCAAACAGAAACGCAACACTTCTCGCACGCTAAATCCCAAAATTTCGCTCTAACCAAAGCGTTGCTTCAAATCAATGACCGTCAAATCCCATGACTTTACAACACCACAATCCATCGACAACTTAAATATTGGACTTGGCAACTCAAATCTCACATAATTTTGAATTTACGACCTAATTTCGAAATCTACTCCGATTGAAAGAATGAGAAGTATATGTACTTACCAGGCGTTGCGATACATAATTAATCCAGTTTGGCGAGGTTTTGATGGTGGGAACACGCAAAGCCCTCGTTCCTTTTCCTCTTCTTCTTTCTTTTCTTCCTGGCAGAGCTCTCGGCTAAAGAGTTCTCGAGTGAGCCGGGTGTGCCCTTTTTCCCCCTATGTTGACTTGTCAACCTTGCTTTTGTTTTTCTTTTTGTTTTTTTTTTTTTTCTGGCCAACCTTTTCAACACCGCATATTACACATACATTGGCTGAATCATCAGCAATATTAGGTCCTTTTTCTTTTCTTTTTTTTGGGAGAATGTCACAAACAATCCCTAAACTCCCATTTAATGTGCAATATCGTCCATAAACTTTTAATTTGTTCAATTTGGTCCTCGAATTATCAATAAATGTCCGATCTAGTCCCTAATATTTGAAAATTGACTAATTTCATCATTCCGTTAGTTAAAGTTAACGGAATTGGCTTACATGGCTTTTAGTCTTTTAAACATAAAAATAAAAAAGGACATATGGAATATCCAAATGGAAATTACCTTTAAAACAGGTCGAATTGTAGCCACCGTCCAAAAAAGAGATACAAAACCACTTATTCTCTCTGCTTTTGTGATAAGTGCTTTTATCTCCAGCTGACCCCTAATTTGTTTTCCTTTTTAAAGATATATATTGACTCATAATTCTAGTAATCCAACTTAGTTCCACGTCATCAATTAATGCTCCATGTCATCACTTAACGGTTTGAACAAACGGAAGGACTAAATGGAACATTTGTTAATGGTTCAAGGACCAAATTGAGTAAATGGAAAGCTCGGAGATGAAACTGAACATTAGATGAAAGTTCAATGACCATTTGTGACATTTTTCCCTTTTTTTTTTTTTTTTCTATATCTGTAGTTATCTTGCTTCCTTGTTCTGATTTTTTTCGAAAGAGAGAAGTTTTGGAAATGGTAGTGGAGTTGGCGGAAAAGGGAAAATTACATATTTGTCAAATTTCATGCGTAGACGAATTTTTGAAGTCTCTTGATTTAAATAGAACATTGGCCCTTAGGCAAATAATGTCGATTGGGCTTTGGATGGAGAATTCAATAGATTCGATTTAACCTTATTAACAATTTGACATTGTCGTAAGCGTAGTGCTATGTCCTCTGTGGATGACGGTTTTCTTAATTCTGGAAGAAAATAAAAATGTATCCAACGCTGTAAAAGTCTAGGAGATGTGCCTTTAATATGTCACCATCAATGCCTTCTTTGATACAAATACGTCTTTTTATCTTCATTCACTACATTTATCGACACAACTTGTAGAAGCTTAACTACGGGCTCATTATCAGGATAATTCAAACTCAGAACTCAAAAGAAGGAAAAAATATATATAAAAATTAGTCCCAATGCGGATAGACAAAAACATTCTGACTCGAATATGCAGAAACCATAAAATTAAAAAGGAGCACAACCAATCCTGTCTCTTCAACTTAACAGAAACTATTCCGCCGGGAGTAGCGTAGCTCCAAAGAAACCTGCCTTTCCATCTGAAGTCGACGCCGGAAATTCGTAATGAAATTCTCTGCCCTCCCATCGATATCATCCTCTTCGCAATCACATTCATATGGGTTGTTGTGACCGCTGCCATCGCAATGGAAAGATACCATCTTTGCACGTTCTAGTGCTCCATCTGATTCGGAACTACTCTCTTTCCAATCTGCCTCTTCAATGCCGTGTCGCCTGGCCTGTGAAGTTCGACCACGCTGCAACCAACGCCTTCTTTGAGCACCACTAGCAACTGAATTGGTTATTCTTCGCCATCTGCGAATCAGCATGTCCTTTATCTTCTTGACTGCCCTCTTCAAGTTCCTTCGTAGAACACTCGCTTCTTTACTCGGTTGCGTGTCAGGAACAGTAACAGCGTTTAGACTTCCCAGTTAGGAAGCCATAACCGACTGTAGTGGCAATTGCCCTGAAAGTCTCAGTGAAGTTCTAGAAAAAACCACGAATGCTACAAGTTCAGGCCCATTAATTAGTTTGATATACCCATCAAGTTCAATCTCACGAATGACATTTGACGTCACGCTTCTGGTTTTGTTAGAAACGCATGTGACTTGAGGCCTCTTCCTTGGGTGCTAAGTCTTGACTCTTGATATATAGGTTAAGCCAGACAGACAATGTGAACTGAGCTGCATTTCCAATTGAGTTCGAATCTCATTTGCTTGGCCTCAAATGGCTGGTGAATCTCATCATTGTATATTCGCATACCACTTCTTTTTAGGACGGAGTTATATGAAGTTGAAACTCATTGACGTTAATCAGAGAAGAATCCTTCCATTCTATTTGACCTGGTTGATAGATCAACCATATCCTCTCCTTTTTTTTTTATATATCCAATTTTGATTAGAAGTCCGCATTCTCAATTGAAAAGCCATAAATGAGGTGCGCTGCGCTTCATGGATTGAATCGTGGCAATATTACTGAAGTTGAAAGTCAAATCGGACGAGTTTTATTATCTCCTGCGTGCCAATTTGTCACTGGATCTGTCTTTGTATATTACTTTTTTTCCACTATCTGTACACAATGTCTTTGGAGGAGTGCAATTTGCATCCTGTCAAAAACAGATCTTGGGTCTTGGAATGCACAACCAATTGTAGTGACGGTGCACTGGAGATGCACATGCAAGAGCAATCTGTTGGTTAAGTATGCTCTTCTTAAGGTGCGATGCAGCACCGGTCAAGCTTTGGTTAAGGAGTGTCTGGGGATAAACGCGATCCAAGAAGACTAAAAGAATGATGCCCGGATGTGACTACTAGTCTGAGGCCAAAATAAATGGGTTATTTTTTAGAGTTTGTGAGGTCAGAGTCTTATCTTATTCGACTTTACAAAGGTCCGCTCTTCACTTGCAAGGTGCAACTCGAGCTGTTGATTCTTTTCTTTATGTTTATTTTATCTTTTGGTTCGGGGTCATCCAACATTTTTTTCTTCAGTTTCTATGCGAAGGTGACGGTGAATTGTACTAATGTCTCCTTTGAGCTCTGTCCTTTTACATTTCGCTTACTCTAGCCAACGAAGCTATGCTTTTTCTTAAAATTTGGCATGAAAGTGCAATTGAATATTAAAACTTACAAAAGCTGTCAAATCGATGCGATCAAGTCCATTTGTTAATTTTATCTAATTTGACCAACGGAAAAAAAAAATGATGTAGATATTATTATTATTTTTTTCCCTTCATGGAGCTGATGTGGCATTTCAACAATTCTTGCATAGATGTCAAGAAGGGATAGCCTAAGAATAGTTTATTGTCATCAAGATTTGAGAACTCTGACTTTCTATCTAAAGAAAAGAGAAACGCTTAGAACCAAGAGGAAGTCCTTGCTCTACAGAGATTATAGAAAGTAGTGTAGGGCGTCCTCATGTCTACTGAAATCAAATCATGCATATCAAGAAAAGGGTGGGAAGAAGCAACTGAAAATGCACCGCAACACCATGGCATCCAAAGACTCTCAAATACAACTTAAATTAAAATTATAAGGGCAAGTGCTTTTGCCATGTAAGTTTTGAGATATAAGATGTAACTATAATGATCCGGTTCAATGAGGACGGGGAGTGATTACTAGGACTAGAGGGTTAAGACCAGAAGTGACTCCTGACAGGCTTTTAAGATGACAAACCGGGTAGAAATGGTGGGGGAGAGCATGCTTGAGATATATATGTGAAAAGATACCTTTGAAGTAATGACAAGCTTCATTTTGAAATTAACGTGTTTAGGTTAGAGAACTACTAGGATGGGTGATTTCTTTTGGGAAAGTGACAGCCTGTGTGCTAAATGATAGGATCGTAAGGCTTGATCTGAGATGAGGCAAAACGAACAATACTTTGAGTGAGTTAATCCAAAGATATCAACTTCTATCATGCTTTGTTGGATGATGAGAGATAAACAAAGTGATTATTTGCATGAATAATTTATAAGGAACAACAGGCTCTATTGCGACAATGTATTAAGGAAATCCCAGCATGCCATGATCACTTCAATTGTGCTGAACATCTGATGGATGGTCATCATGTTATTACCCTGGAGCTTTTCAGATGAATTCTTCAAGTTCTGCTGCAGCTTCTTTTGCTTCTTCTTCGCTTTCAGATCCTGTCCAGCGGTGCAGTGGAGCACGACCGTTCTTATTATGTCACACCTTACATTGTTGCTAGTACCAGTAGAGTGACCCTCCTTAAGCGCCTTGTTAGCCCCAGCCATTTTGATTCGCTCATAAAATGTTTCTTCATCGACCTGAAGTGTCGTTTGCTGTCAAGTTAGAACATCAACTCTACATAAGTGTTAATTTTATCGGTCCAGCAATCGACTGATCGCTCGACTTGCGATGAAATTTCCCAACGAAGACAAGCAAGAAGGTGTTACGAGATGGTGACCGCAGCGGTGACTTTTTATGCTTCAGTTCCAGCTTCTTTGGAACAGGATGAAGAAGAAAGCCTAGGATTTGAAGCCCTGTCGTGGTACGTTAAAAACGCTGCTGTGGACAATGGGATGAACCTTCTTTTCGCGCTATATTTCAACTTATGTTGCTCGATGGCAAGTGCCATCGCGCTATAATAGTTCAATCGTTGTCCAATTAAATGAGATGGTTTAACCAAAGCAACATGCTCCGCTTCAGAAAGCGCGGTCATGATTTCGAATCATGACAAGGATATCGCGACAAGGGTATTCTTTTTGGGGACTACTCTCGACGGTCTCATTCCCTGAAAATTACTCGATTTTTTTGTTGGTTTTTTTTTTTTTTTGGGGGGTTGGTAATGTGGGGATAAAATTATGACTTCCAAAGCGTACGCTATTTAGCGAAATTCCTGAGGATGCACTTGAACTTAGAGCATTGCTCGTGATCGAGTAAAGCTTCAATGTGGGTTAAGTTATTTTCTTCTGTTTTGGTTGGAATATAGGTGTCAAGCTGCCTGGCAGACATATGGATTCATTAATATGAACGATATTTTTTATGGGAGATGCCTGAGTATCCCTTGTAGAAAATTTCTCTATAATATATTATCATTTACACGATTTCAATATGTATTTCTACTGTCCCGACCAAGAACTCCAGAAAAAGTGTCATAAAAGTCCCAAACCTATTATTTTGGTGTCAATTTAATTCTAAACATTTTAATAATGTCAATTTAGTCCTAAATCTTTTGATTTGATGCCAATTCAATGCTTCCAATTAATTTTGGCTAGGTTTTGCTGATGTGGATGTCGATTGGCTTACATGACATGTTAATGCTAATGTAGTCGACTTCGTCAACCCTCGCCTTTGGTTGACCACCGTCCGACAACCGACTAGAGGAAGAAGGAAGGAAAGGGAAAAGAGAAAAAAAAAAAAAAGAAAGAAAGAAAGAAGAGGAATAAAGGAAATAAAAAAAATACATATTAAAAAAGTCTTGAATTATCGGGCCAATTTCATAAAAAGCACGAATTTTAGGTGTTGTCCCAAATCTAACTTGAACTCTATTTTGTCTATAAAAAAAAAAAAACATCAACTTTCACTCGTGTCCCAAATCTGGCCCTCCATTAACCCTCATTCTACAGACATCCGACATGATATTTCCACTCAAAGTCTATTTGAAGATAAATGAAGTAAGTCTATTACAAATAGGCTTCACATCTCTATTTAACTATAAGATGCACACGCTTTTAACAACTCGCTTTAAGGCAATGTAATCTTCTACTTCCAACCCAGCTTCTGACATTGAAAACAGCTTAGCAATTGTTAATTAATCTAATGGCCCTAGCTATGTGCCTCGTCCCCTAGAACTGAAGCTGCTGAATTATTTTTCCCATGAGAATCATCTGTAAAATTCACCTCATTAGAGGGCAGACTTAAATTTAACAATTAACAATTGGCAAGCTGTTTTCTCGTTCTTTTAGGTCTCATTCTTAAATTTAATGCCACGCCTGATGACTATGGAATGAAGGTTAACGGAGGGTCAGATTTGGAACACGAGTGAAAGTTTATGCTTTTTTTAAAGACAAAATAAAGTTCGGACCAGATTTTGGACAAACCTAAAGTTCGTGTTTTTTTTAAAGACAAAATAAAGTTCGGATCAGATTTGGGACAACACCTAAAGTTTTTTTTTTTTTTTTTTTTTTTTATTGGAGGAACCAGCTAACACCTAAAGTTCGTGTTTTTTTTTTTAGACAAAATAAAGTTTGGGCCAGATTTTGGACAATATCTAAAGTTCGTGTTTTTTTTTTTTTATGAAATTGGCCCCTGAATTATCAGCAATATTAGGTCCTCTTTTTTTTTCTTTTTTTTTTTCCCGTATATGTAGTTATCTTGCTTCTTTGTTCTGATTTTTTTGAAAGAGAGAAGTCTTGGAAATGGTCGTAGAGTTGGCGAAAAAGGGAAAAATTACATATTTGTCAAGTTTCATGTGTAGATGAATCTTTGAAGTCTCTTGATTTAAATAGATCTTTGGCCCTAGGCAAATAATTTTGGTCGGGCTTTGAATGTAGATTACAATGGATTTGATTCAACCTTATTAACAATCTGACATTGCCGTTAAGCACAGCGCCATGTCCTTAACATCGGATGATGATTTTCTTAATTCTTCAAGAAAATGAAAGCGTACCTGATGCTGTAAAAATCTAGGAGATATGCCTTTAATATGTCACTATCAATGCTTTTTTTATACGAATACGCATCCTTATATTCATTCACTACATTTATCGACATAACTTATAGAAGCTTAACTATGGGCTCATTACCAGAATAATTCAAACTCAGAGCTCAAAAGAAGTAACAAAAAATATAAATCAGTCTCAATGTTGATCATCAAAAACATTCTGACTCGAATATACAGAAAACACAAAATTAAAAAGGAGCACAACCAATCCCGTATCTTCAACTTAGTAGAAACTATTCCGTTGTGAGTAGCGTAGCTCCAAAGAGACCTGCCTTTCCATCTGAAGTCGACGCCGGAAATTCGCAATGAAACTCTCTGCCCTCCCATCGATATCATCCTCTTCGCAATCACATTCATATGGGTTGCTGTGACCGCTGCCATCGCAATGGAAAGATACCATCTTTGCACGTTCTAGTGCTCCATCTGATTCTGAACTACTCTCTTTCCAATCTGCCTCTTCAATGTGGTGTCGCCTGCCTGGTGAAGTTCGACTACGCCGCAACCAACGCCTTCTATGAGCACCACTAGCAACTGAATTGGTTATTCTTCGCCATCTGCGAATCAGCATGTCCTTTATCTTCTTGACTGCCCTCTTCAAGTTCCTTCGTAGAACCCACCACTTGTATGATGATGTGCCCATTGTTATACGTCCCTTCCTCCTTCAAGTAAAGCTTTTCCTTTCAATAGGCCCTGGGAGTGAGTCGAAGTTTATGCAGCGAAAGAAGAGAATGAATTGTATGGGATAGCAGGCGTCACAATAAGGGTATTTATAGGGCTTGAAGATAACTTTCACACGAAACGAGAATTGCCCGACAAGACACTCGCTGCTTTTACTTGGTTGCGTGTCAGAAAGCAACAACCGACTGTAGTGGCAATTGCCTCGAAAGTCGCAGCGAAGTTCTAGAAAAAACCACGAATGCTACTAGTTCAGGCCCATGACGTACAATCTCACGAATGACATTGACGTCACGCTTCTGGTTATGTTTGAAACGCATGTGACTTGAGGCCTCTTGCTTGGGAGCTAAGTCTCGAGTCCTGATGTATTGGTTAAGCCACACAGTGTGAACTGAGCTGCATGTCCAAGTTCGTTCGAATCTCATTTACTTGGCCTTGAACGCGGCTGGTGAATCTCATCATTGTATATTCGCATACCACTTCTTTTTAGGACAGACCTATATGAAGTTGAAACTTATAGACGTTAATCAGAAAAAAAAAACCCTTCTATTTGACCTGGTTGATAGATCAACCAAATACTCTTTTTTGCATTCTCAATTAAAAAGCAAATAAATATAAAAAAAAAAAAAAACACTAAATTATTCGGGGCAGTACAACATAATTTTTGGGTAGATCTCTTTAGGAGAAGAAATGTGCCTGAGATGAAACATCCGTCCATTGTGTGATTTACACAATTACTACACAAATACAACCAGTGCGGAAAGGCCCCAACATGCTAATGCCTCCAGTCCCCGTACTGCCATCCTTTAAGTTGAACCTTCTCATCCATACAAAAAGAAGTCAAAATAGGGAACTGACTGGCAAGAACTTGACAGTGTTATGAGATCAGGATTAAGAACGAGCGAGCACATGCTCATGAGGTTGCTGGTGATCATTTGCATGCGAATGTCCATCACCAATCATGGCCGATTATATTCATGATCTGCAAAGTTAACATCAGAGAGAGTTATCCTTCAGTAACTTGTTTACTATGTCCACTACTTTTCATTTCTGTTGATACTTTAATGTTGAAGCTCCAGATGACTTCTGCATGGTTCTGTTGATCTTGGTTTTGTCGTGGATATATGCCATAGTTGAGCTCAATTGGGATATTCCAACAATTCTTACATATATCATATAAGTGACATTGAGTGTAGCCTGGTAATAGTTCATTGTTATAGAGATTTGAGAAGTCTTTGACTATCTATCCAAAGAAGAGGGGATGGCTTGAAAGCAAGACGAAGTCCTTGCTCTACGGAAATTGTAGAAAGTCTCGTGTAGCGTGTCCTCATGCCTACTGAAATAAAATCCTGCATATCAAAATAAGGGTGGGAAGAAAGCAGCTGAGTGCACTGCAACACCATCGCATCCAGGGACTCTCGAACACAATTTAAGTGTAAATTAGAAGGGCTAATGCTTGGGAAGTGCAAGTGTGAAGAGTTGAGATGGAACTTCATTCTCATGTCATGATATGATATTGCTTCTTTGAATGGGTGAACAACAGGATCTATAAGAACAATGGAGCGAGGGAAATGCAACATTCTATAATCAATTTAATTATGCTGATTATGTAAATGATGCCCATTGTGTCACCACCTTCGTGCACTGGAAAAGAATTCTTCTTCTGCTGCTGCTTCATTTTCTTCTTCTTCTTCTTCTTCTTCTTCTTCTTCTTCTTCTTCTTCTTCTGCTCCTCCTCCTCCTTCTTCTCCTTCTCCTTCTTCTTTGCCTTTAGATCTTGAATCCGACGGTGCAGTGGAGTACGACTGTTCTTGGTAGACCAAGACCACCTACCCCATACACCGGTGCGAGCACCAGTAAAGGTGACTTTCCTCAAGTGGATTTTTAGTTCCAACCATTTTGATCTGCCCATAAAACTTTTCATCATTGAGTGAAGTGTTTTCTCGTAGGTTTAGAGCATCGAATCTGCATAAAGTCAATTTTATAGGGCCAGAAATCAACTGATCCCTTGACTTGCAATTAGAAATCCCTCAATGAAGTCAAGTGGGAATGCGTTAGGAAATAGTAACAGCACCAGCTAATAGATGTTCATCTCTGATGTCTCAGTTGGAACTGGACAACGAAGCAGCTGATGAATCCGCGTTTGGTGGATACATTAATAATGCTGTGGACCATGGGATGAACCTTCTTTTGGCACTTTTCATCCTTCAATGTACATCAATAGTGCCATAGAGCACCAGTTGAGATAATTAAACAAAAGCACCATACGGCACCTCAAAAAGCGTGGTAATAGTTTTGAATCATGACAAAGCCACTCTTTTTTGGGGCCATGCTCAAGGGTCTCAATCCCTGATAATTATTCGACTGCGGTGTACGAGGGGAGATTATGACTTCTGAAGCATATCTCTATCACTCATGTGGACACCCATTTAGAGAAGTTTCCAGGAATGCACTTGACTTGGAGCATTGCTCTTGATGACTAGTGTTTTGATATTGGTCAAGCTTTTGTTGTTGTCTTTTCCTTTTCTGTGTTAGAATATAGGTGTTTAAGCTGCTAACAGACAAATAGTATGCTCTATTTTCTTATTGTGAACGATAGTTTTTGATGGGAGATGCCCTGAATATCCCTTGGAGAGAATCTCTCTACGATGTGTTATCAATCAAACATGACGCATTTCTGCCGTATCAACTCATGAGCCCCTTTTACTACTATTCCATGTTATCCTCGCATTTGATTGACATGACAACGTTTCTTAAACTTCTCATCTAAAATTAAGAGACACATCCTCAGAAACACTCCCAAGTAGTCTGCTTATTGATTAGCACTTCGGGCAGATAATGTTTAAAACATCGCAAGGGTTGAATTGATAAAGAGACCACGCTGAATACAATGCTGGACGTGAAATAGCCCCAAAGAAGCATATCTTTCCATGCTAAGTCAACCCCAAAATTTTAGTCTCAGCCCTCCCATGGAAATCACATAACCACCATCATCATCATCTTCATATTCATCGCTGGGGCAATCAGTATAATAGAAAGCTAACATATTTGTAAGTCGTTCATTCAAGTGCTTGATTCTGAACTTCTCAGGTTCCAGTCTGCAGTCTTCAGTACAGCCTCGTAAGCCCGGTGAAGTGAAGCACGCTCTCTTTTTAAAACCAGTAAGACATGAATTTGGATATGCCTATGAAAAGCTTTCATTCGTTCTTCGTTCTTTTTGCTTTGCTTTTGATGGGCCAAAGAATGAACCGAAATTTATGGAAAAGAATGAGTGGCAGCTGAGAGCATCTTAATCGTGTGTTTATTCATAGGGCGGGTACAACACCTGAGATTACTAAAGAAAAAAGGGAAAATTACTAAAAAAAGTTATAAACCAATTACAATTGTGTCAATTTAGTCATAAATTAATTTTTTTAGTTAATTGAATCCTGAACATTTTGAAATTGTGCCAGTTTAGTCCCTCCGGCCAAAATTTGCTAACCGGCATTGACTGCCACCAACAACAATTTTTTCAATAACATTTTATTTTTTTTATTTTTTATTAATTTTTTTTATTTTTTCTTTTTTTTTTCCTCCTCCCTCCTCCTTCCTTTGGCTCCAACAACCAACTGAAGGGGGATTGACCGGCCACCAAATTGGCTAGGCGACCTCGCCTTCGTTGTCGCTAGGTCTAGCAAGGCAAGTCCTCACTAGATTTGGCAAGGGCTTACCTTGCCGGTGGCTCTAGTGACCAGCTAGCCCAGTCATTAGAGCCAAGGAAGGAGGGAGGAGGAAGGAGGAGGAAGGAGAGAAAAGAAAGATAAAAATTAATAAAATAATTCAAAAAAATTATTATTAAAAAATCGTACTGCCGCCAATGCCAGGTTGGTCAATTTTGGTCAAAGGAATTGAACTCGCATAATTTCAAAAAGTTTAGAACTCAATTGACAAAAATAAATTTAAAATTGGATTGGTATAATTACAATAAGTTTTAAAAAAAAATTCGGTAATTTTCTCAACGTATAAAATTAAAAACAAATAAGCAGGCGACACAAGGTCAAATCATCAGCGATATTGAGTGTTTTTCTTCGTCTCTAGTTATCTTGCTTCCTTGTTATGATTCATTCGAAAGAAAGAAGTTTTGGAAATGGTAGTGGAGTTGGCAAAAAGAAAAAAAATAAACATGTGTCGAAGTTTCATGTTTTGATCAATCTTTCGGTTTCTCTTGATTCCCTATATAACCTTGGCCCTTTGGCAAATAAGTCAATTGGGCTTTGGATGCAGACTTCAATAAATTTGATTGAACCTTATTAACGATTTGACACTATTGCTGAGCGCAGTGTGATGTCGTTTTTCTTACGGTAGCATTTTTAATGCAATGACGATCTTCATAATTCTTGAAGAAAATGGAAGCGTATCCAACGCTGTAAAAATCTAGGAGATCTGCATTTAACGTGTCACTACCAATACCTTCTTTGCTACGAATAGGCCTCTTTATCTTCATTCACTACATTCATTGACACGACTTATAGTAGCTTAACTATGGGCTCTCTATCAGGATGCTTCAGACTCAAAACTCAAAAGAAGGAAAAAATGTAAATTAGTCTCAATGTTGATTGTCAAAAACATCAAGATTCGAATATGCAGAAGCCATAAAATTAAAGAGGAGCACAGCCAATCCTGTCTTTTCAACTTAACAGAAACTTTTCCGTCGTGAGTAGCGTAGCTCCAAAGAAACCAGGCCTTTCCATCTGAAGTCGACGCGGGAAATCTGCAATGAAATTCTCCGCCCTCCCATCGACATCATCCTCTTCACAATCATTTCCATATGCATCACTGTGACCGATACCATCACAAGGGAAAGATACCATTGTCACACGTTCTCGTGCTCCATCTGATTCTGAACTACTCTCATTTCGATTTGCCCTTTTAATGGGGTGTCGCAAGCCCAGTGAAGTACGACGACGCCACAGCCATCGCCTTTTATGGGCACCGCTAACAACTGAAGCGGTTATTCTTCGCCATCTGCGAATTAGCATGTCCTTTATCGTCTTCACTGCACTCGTCAAGTTCCTTCGTAGCACCCACCACTTGGATGATGATGATGATGTGCCCATCATATGTTCCTTCCTCTTTCAAGTAAAGGTTTTGTAATTTGATAGGCCCCTTGAAATGAATCAAAGTTTATGCAGCGAAAGAAGAGAATGAATAGTAGGGGAGAGCAGGTGTCGTGTGGGCCTTTATATGGCTTGGAGATCACTTCACATGAAACGAAAATTGCCCAACAAGACACTCGCTTTTTCACTTGGTTGCGTATCAGCAACAGTAACCGCGTTTAGACTTTCCAGCGATACCCGTGTGGTGGCAATTGCCTTGCAGTCTCAGTGAAATTCTGGACAAGCCACGAATGCTACAAGTTCGGGCCCATTAGTTAATTCATTAAAAAGAAACTGCCAAAGAACCTTACCATTCGGTATACCCATGACATGATGCATTCAAACTTGACCAGATTATTATTATTATCCAGCTGCTTTATATGCTCAAATTGAGCTGTCAATCTCACGAATGACATTGACGTCCCGCTCCTGGTTTTGTTATACATGCACTTGCCTTGAGGCCTCTTCCTTGGGAGCTAAGTCTTGATGTCTTGGTTAAGCCAAACAATCAGGGTAAGCTGAGCTGCATATCCGACCAAGTTCGAATCTCATTTACTTGGCCTTTTATATTCGCATGCCACTTCTTTTTAGGACAGACTTTTTTTTTTTTTTCTTTTTGGACTTGTTTGAAGTTGAAACTTATCGGAAAGAATCCTTCTATATGACCTGGTTGATAGAGCAACCAAATACTATTCTTTTCTTATTTCGATTTATATTAAAAGTCTGCAATCCCAATTAAAATCTGTTTTTTCAAGAAGATACCAAATTATTCAGAGCAGTACAATGTATTTTCAAGTAGATCTCTTTGGGGGAGATACGTCTGAGATGATATATCCATCAACTACGTGAATTACAAAAAAAATGTACACAAATACAACCAGTGTACAAAGGCTCCGACATGCTAAAGCCCCCACTCCCTGTCTTGCCATTCTTTAAGTTGAAACCTTATCATCCATGCAAAAAGAAGCACAAAGGGAAACTGACTAGCAAGATCATGACAGTGTTACGATTAAAATTAAGTGTGAGCAACCACATGCTCATGAGGTTGCTGGTGATCATCCAAATGCAAATGTCCGTCACCAGTTATGGCGGAGTATTTTTATATGATCTGCAAAATGAAACATTGGAGAGACTTATCCTCTGGTAATCTTATACTATGTTTATTACTTTCCACTTCTATTGATATTGTTAAGTTGAAGCTCCAAATGTTTCCTGCATGGTTCTGTTGATCTTTGGTTTGTCGTGGATGTGTGCCATAATTGTATACATACTCGATTGGGGTGGATTCAAACAATTCTTGGATAGATCATAAAAATTGACAGAATTGTTCACCGTTATCAAGACTTGAGAACTCTTTGACTATCTATCTAAAGAAAAGAGAATGGCGTGGAACCACCATGAAGTCCTCACACTACAGAAGATGCAGAAAGTCTCGTGTAGGGCATGTCCTCATGTCTACTAAAATCATATCCCGCATATCAGAAGAAGGGTGGAAATAAGGATCTGAATGCACCGCAACACCATTGCATCTGGAGATTCTTAAAGACAAGTCAAATGAAAATTAGAATTAGAAGAGCAAATGCCTATGATGTGTAAGTGTGGAAAATCAAGATAAAACTTCACTCGCATGTCATGGTATGACATTGTTTCTTTGGACAAGGTGGAGATAAATAATGTAGTTATTCACAAGAACAATTTCAAAGTGAAGAACAGGCTCTGTTACAACACTGAGATGAGGAAAACACAGCATTCCACAATCACTTCAATTGTGCCGATTGTGGGAATAATGGCCATCACGTCATCACCTTCGAGCTCTGGAAATGAATTCTTCTTCTGCTGCTGATGTTTCTTTTTCTTCTTCTCCATCTCCTTCTCCTTCTTCTTTGCTTTTAGATCTTGAATCAAGCAGTGCAGTGGAGATTGACTGTTCTTATTAGACCAAAACCGCCAATGCCTTTCATTGTTTCAAACACCAGTAAGAGTGACCTTTCTCAAGGGCCTTGTTAGCCCCAACCATTTTAATCCGCTCTTAAATTTTTTCTTCATCGAGTCAAGCGTTTTCTCTTAGGTTAGAGCATCAAATCTACATAAGTCTAATTTTGTAGGTCCAAAAGTCTACTGATCTGTTGACTCGGAATGAGAAATTTCCCCACGGGGACAAGCAAGGCACAGTGAACAGCAGCAGCCAAGTTTTTTTTTCACCTCTGATGTCTCAGTTGGAACTGGACAAAGAAGCAAACTTAGTAATCCACGCGCTGTGGAAACGTCAAAACTGCTGTGTACAATGGGATGACCTTCTTTTGGCGCTTTACATCCGTCTAGCTTTTTTGTTTGTTAACAAGTGCCATCGACCACTACTTAAGCTGCTTTCCGGTCAATTCAGACGCTTAAACCAAAACACCATAGTGCACCATGAAAAAGCTCAGTCTTGGCTTCGAATCCTGACAAACATAATCATTTTGAGGCCACGCTCAGTGGTCTCATTCCCCGTGATGAGGGGATATTATGACTTCCAAAGCATACTCCTATCACTCATGCAGACAGACATCTGGAGAAATTTCCGTTTATGCACTCGACCTAGAGCATCGCTCTTTTGATGACCAAAGTTTTGATATGGGTTAAGCTCTTTTCTTCATTTTTTGTTAGAATATAGGTGTTGAGCTGCTGCTGACAAGACATATGAATGCGTTGTCTTTTACTGGGAACAATAGTTTTTGATGGGGATGGCCTGAATATCCCTCCAGAGAATTTCTCTATGATATATTATCAATCAAAACGGTGCATTTCCACCTTACCCACTTATGAGCTTTCTTTACTATTATTCTATGGTACCTTCACATTTGATTGACAACGACAGCCTTTCTTTTAACTACTCATCAAAAGTTAAGACGCACACAAACAAACACCCCAGCGTGTGTGCTTATGCATTAGCACGTCGGGCTGGACGTGGTTAAAATATTGAAAGGTTGAAATAAAAAAGAGAGCCCGCTAAATGTGATACCTTGGAGGGTACTGAAAACAGCTCCAAAGAATCCTATCTTTCCATGCCAAGTCGACCTCAAAATTTTGCGATAAAATATCTGCCCCACCCTGTATATCAGAGCCGCCAGCGCAATCAGTACAATAGAAAGCTCACATATTTGTAAGTTTCTACTCGAGTGCTCGATCTGATTCTGAACTGCTCAGGTTCTAGTCTGCAAGTCTTCAGTACAGCCGTGCACGCCCAGGAAGTGAAGTCCGCTGTCTCATTCAAAACCAGTGAACATGAATTTGGATATTCCTAAAACAAACATCCGTTAGTGTTTATGATTTTTGCCTCATTCACTTCATTCTTCAAGGGCCTTCTTCTGGCCTTTATGTTTTTCCTCCCCCTTCAAAGTGAAGCTTTTGTGTTTTTTTCTTTTTCCCCCCTTAACTTTTGATGGGACTTAGGATGAGAAGAAGTTTATGGAAAAGAATGAGTGGCAGCTGAGAGCATCTTAATGGTATAGAACCTGAGATAACTGAAAAAAGAAAACTGTAAACAAATGAACAAGTGACGCGAGGCCGAATTGTCAGCAACAGTGAGTTTTTTCTTCATCTGTTGTCATCTTGCTTCCTTGTTATGATTCCTCTGAAAGAAAGAAGTTTTGGAAATGGTGGCGAAAACAGAAAACATATGCGTCCTAGTTTTATGTTTAGATCAATCTTTTGCAGTCAATTGATCATTAACACAGCCTTGGCCCTTAGGCAAATAAGTCAGTTGGCTTATGGATGCAGACTTCAGTGAATTTGATTTGACCTTATTAACAATTTGACATTGTTGGTGAGCGCAGCCTGATGTCGTTTCTCCCGTAATAGCGCATTATGGAATGAAGATTTTCCTATTCCTTGAGGAAAATGAAAGCGTTTTTACACCATAAAAGTCTAGGAGATGCATTTCACTATCAACAGCTTCTTTGACATGAATATTCCTCTGTATCTTCATTCAATACATACATCAACGCAACTATAGTAGCTTCATTATGGCCTCTCCACAGGATGATTTGAACTCGAAAATTGATGCAAATTGTCAGAACAGTAAGTGTCGAATATGGGTAGAAGTACAGCGCAAGTGCCAAAACTCGACACGAGTAAATATTTAAGTGACAAAAATTACAAAAGATACACATAAATGCTACTTCTTTTGAAAATTGAGACATTTCAATGCCAACTTCAACGAAGGATCCCAGAAATTCTACATGATATTTTTTTAATAATCCTGCGTGACTCATTAGAAAGCTGAGTAGCAAAAAAGAGCCAAAACGACGTTCTTTTGCTTCTTATTTGAATTTTTAATATAAATATTAATTTAATTAAATTTAAAACTATAAATAAAAATAAAAATAAAAATAAAAATAAAAAAAAGAGGAATTAGACGATTGCATAAGGCTTCATTGAGAATTGTGTGCAAGCTCTCATTGCCGCCTCCCCACTATCATTGGCCCTTCCCAGCAATGGTGGGGGAAGGTCGGTCAAGTTTGTCGATCTCGTCTGGCTCTAACCAAGGGCTGACAACCCCGACCAACCGACGATGAAGACTTGCAAGCCCTCACCCAGATTCGACAAGGGTCGCTAGCCCTCGCCTAGTCAAGCCAAGGGCCGTTGCCCACTAGGGCAACCACTCAGCTAGGGGCTACCCTTGGCCTAGCTAGGTGAGGGTCGATGACGTTAGCCGGATTTGAGAGAGTGCCACGAGTCTTGTTGAAGAGTTATGCAATCTCTTTTTTTTTTTTTTTTAATTTAGTTTTAAATTTAATTTAATTAATATTTATATGAATATTCAAATCTCGAGGCAAAACAACGTTGTTTTAGCTAATCTAGCCACGTCAGTATGTTGTCCGCCGGAAAAGTAGCACGTTGACATTTTGGCTAGAATTTTTTATTATTGGCACTTAAATGATATATTTTTTATTTTATTTTTTTGATTTTGACACTTAAGTGTACATTTTCGAACTTTTGGCACTTAAGTATCTTTTATATCAAGTTTTGATACTTTAGGTGTGAACACCTCCTTAAATGTGCTGAAACCATAAAATTAAAGAGGAGCATAACAAGTCATGTCTTTCCAACTCAACAACAAATAATTCCGTTCTGACTGTAGCTCCAAAGAAACTTGCCTTTACATCTGAAGTCGCCGCCGGAAATTCGCGATAAAATTCTCCGCCCTCCCATTGATAATCATCCCCTTCGCAATCATATTCATATGCATCATTTCCTGATCGATACCATCATTACGGAAAGATAACATTGTAATCCGTTCTAGTGCTCCATCTGATTCTGAACTACTCTCATTACCATCTGCCTCTTCGGTGGGGTGCTGAAAGCCAAGTACAGTACAGCTACGCCGCCACCAACGCCTTTTATGAGCACCAGTAACAGCTGAATTGGTTATTCTTCGCCATCCGCGAATAAGCATGTCCCTTATCTTCTTCACTGCACTCCCACCACTTGGATTATGATGATGTGTCCATTATATGTCCTTCAAATAAAGCTTTTGCTATTCAATTGGCCCTTGAAACGAATCAAAATTTATGCAGCGAAAGAAGAGAATGAATCGTAGGAAAAGGGCAGGTGTCATTTAGGTAATTTACAGGGCCGAGAGATCACTTCACACGAAACGAGAATTGCCCAACAAGACTCGTTTTTTTTACTTGGTTGCGTGTCGGCAGCAGTAACAGCGTTCGGACTTGAAAAGCTAGGCAGCAATTACCTTGAAGTCTAAGTGAAACAACGCCAGACGATACTGCGAGTACGGGCCGGCCGCATTAGTTAACTTTCAAAAAATAAAAAGGAGAAAAACCGTCCAAAAAACCAAAACATTTCATATACCCATGACGTGGGATGCAGTCGAACTTGACCAGAGATTATCATTGTCATTCACCTGCTTTATGTGCTCCAATGGAGCTGTCAACCTCACGGACGAGATTGATGCCGTGCTCCTGGTTTTGTCAGAAACGCCCGTGAGTCGAGGCCTTTTCCTAGGGGGCCAAGTCTTGATGTATTAGTTAAGCTAGACAGACGGTATGAGCTGAGCTGCATGTCCAAGTAGGTTTGAATCTCATTTACTTGGCCTTAAATGGCCGGTGAATCTCGTCATCGTGCATTTGCATACCACGCCATGTTAGGACAGACTTGTATGAAGCTGAAACTTAATGAAGTTTATCAGAAAATGACCCTTACTATTTGACCGTGGTTGATAGATCAACCACGCACACGTTCTCAACAAAGACGCAAAATTCTTTGGGGAAGTACAACTAACTTTTGGGTATATCTCTTTGGGGGAGATACCAAACCAAACTGCTTATGAGGTTGTCGGTGATCATCCACGTGTGAATATCCTCACCAAAAGACTTGTTAAATCATAAACATGTTTACAATTTACTTAAATTCAATCTACTTTTGTCTTATTCATGAATCTCTCTTCATTCGCTCTCGCTTGCTTGCTCCGCATTCTCTCCTCACAAGTTATAAATTTTTGTAGATTAGGTTCAGTATGGAATTATTTTAACAACCAAATCAAATCAAGTGTGTATCGCTATATTTATATCATATGAAAATATATCAAAATCGAATTAAATAAATCTATTTGAATTTGAACATTTTGTATTCAACCCAAATCTAATTCGACCAAATCATTTGATAGGTCTAATCACAATAGGTTTGCCCTTTGAATTCCCTACAAAGCTTTACACAACACGCTACTCGATCACACTAGAGCCCGATTGATAAGCTACATGATCCCGATGTCTCGGAATAGAAAAGACAAACGTTTCATTCCGACAAGGGACGGCCTGCAGCGTTTCATCTTGAGGCCCATGTTTCACCAATCACCATGGTCAAAAAAATTGCCCCTCCGTATGAGCTTTTGTCTCTACAAAGAATATTTGATAACTGGAATCGAAATGACCACAAATTACTCAACAACTTGACATTGGGGGGGCTTATTGATGTCCGATTGATAATTTTTCACATGGTGGGTCCCAGTGCGTGATTGAAATTACGCCCTGGATTGACTAGTGTTTTTGCTGTCGTTGGTCCGCCCCCCATCCCTGAAAAGACAACACCAAGAGTCCCTTTCACATTAAATGGAGGGGCCCTCCCCTCCCCTCCTCCTTCTACTTTCAATTATTAAAGGTTGGAAAAGCAAGTGCGCCTCCAGATCGAATTAACCTTTTCCATCCCCCACGCACTCCCTCAAGATCAGATCTCTTCCTAGTTCCTATCGCCTCCCTTCTGCTTTTCTGGGTACGGCGTGGGGTTGTCTTGTTTGGTGTCTTCTGCGCCCAGTCTTTGTGGCTTCGCATCGTGGCTTTACTCGGCGGCTCCTCGAATTCCTCGGATCGCAACCTGCTCTTCTCTGCTTCTTTTCTCCAGCAAATCAAATCAATCCGTTCCCCCTCTTCCCCCAAAATTCCGGTTTCTAGATTCACATTACCCCACAACCCCAAACTCCCATTAAACAATTCCCACGCCTTTTTTGACTACTTTTTACCCGATCCCCCCGAGCTATATAAAATCCATCGCCGCCTGCTCGGCTCGGCTCATCATTCTCATTCGCTCTCTCTGTTTTCGTCCTCAAGAATGCCGATCCTGACGCCCCATCAACCGGCTGCGAATTCCCCAGATCCCAAGGCTCTCATCCCGGGGCTCCCCGACGACGTAGCGGAGCTCTGCCTCGTTCACCTACCCTACCCATATCAGGCTCTGGCCCGCTCCGTGTCCTCTTCCTGGAACAGAGTCCTCCGAGACCCCGGCTTCCTCCTCTCCAGGACGTCCCTCTCCCTCTCCCTCCCTTTCCTCTTCGTCTTCGCCTTCCACAAGACCACCTCCAGGATCCAGTGGCAAGCCCTCGACCCCCGTTCCGGTCGCTGGTTCGTCCTGCCCCCCATGCCCTGCCCCAAGTCCGCCTGCCCGCCCGCCTTCGCCTGCGCCGCCATGCCCCGCCAGGGCAAGCTGTTCGTCCTCGGCGGCATGCGCTCCGACACCGAGTCCCCCATGCGGACCGCCGTCGTCTACCAGGCCTCCACCAACCAGTGGTCCACCCTGCCCCCGATGCGGAACCCGCGGGCGTTCTTCGCGGCCGGGGTCGTCGGCGAGGGCGGCGGCGGCGGCGGGAGGATCGTGGTGGCCGGCGGGAGCGGCCCGGACCTGTCCAGCTCGACGGCGGCCGTGGAGTGCTACGACCCGAGGGAGGACGCGTGGCGGGAGGCGGCGGGGATGGGGAAGGGGATGGTGAGGTACGACTCGGCGGTGGTGGCGGGGAGGATGTACGTGACGGAGGGGTGGACGTGGCCGTTCATGTTCACGCCGAGGGGGTCGGCGTACGACGCGGAGGGGGACAGGTGGCGGGAGATGGGGGTGGGGATGAGGGACGGGTGGACGGGGCTGAGCGTGGTGGTCGGAGAGCGGCTGTTCGTGATATCGGAGCACGGGGACCACCAGCTGAAGGTGTACGACCCCGACGAGGACATGTGGAGGTACGTGGGAGGGGATAAGTTCCCCTGCGAGGAGGTGCACAAGCCTTTCGCTGCGAGCGCCGTGGAGGAGAAAGAGGAGGCACTGGAAGGGGTGATCTACGTGGTGGGGAGCGGGCTCCACGTGGGGGTCGGCCGGGTTCGGGTCGGCGAGGACGGCGGGTTTTGGGTGGAGTGGCGAGTGCTGGCTGCCCCCGAAGCTTTTCAGGATCTGTCTCCTTGTAATTGTCAGGTGCTCTACGCCTGAACCCCAAAATTCTAAAATGAATAAAAGTCGGTTTAAATTATATTATGTTGCGTGTCGCTACTCTGTGATCAATAATTTAAAGCCAGGTGGATACCTCCTCTCTGTTTTCCTACTTCTTTTCCAGTTTATAGAAGTAGAGCAATGCACACGGCTCTTCCTCCTACTAAAGCACAAGCCCCAGAATCCCACAAGCAAACAAAAGAGGAGATGACTCGATGTGTTATACGTGTTCTCCGCCGACTGCTTGAATGTATAGAGCAACAATAGTAGATAAAATAAATTCATGCAAAGAAGAGCTACAATAGTAAGATCCTGGTTCTCTGTCGACAACTTTCCAACACATGTATTATTAGTAATCATCAAATCAACGTTCAGCTGTTGTGCTTTCCTACTGTCCTCATGGCTAATTAGAAAATCTGGCTATCGGCATCCATAGAGGCAAAACATAACTACAAATGCAAGCAGAGGGAGTGATGTGCTATAGGGGTATGATGTGTGGATGCCAAAACATAACTACAAATGCAAGCAGAGGGAGTGATGTGCTATAGGGGTATGATGTGCATTGCGCTCGGTGTTGGTGTGTCACCTGATGATTATGGAAGGGTGATGTTGAGAAAGCTAGAACACACCAATGTACCGTCTATAAAGCAAAGACAATGCAGGTTGTGCTTTCTGCTCGGTTGGTCTAGAACCAAGACGATGAGGACGCACACCTGCGGCAGGTGCTCCAGATCTCTTGGGCATTAAACAACCGAAAACCATGAGGACTATAGATCTCCAAGGTAGAAGTAGCCAGCTTGTAGCAGCACAAATAGACAAAGCGACAGAGTGAACGAATATGACAGTTTTTCTGGTAATAAATTGCATGATACAAGGTAAGGGATATAAACATCCCACCATGACGCTGACAAGATGTTACAAGTTACAAATCTTTGGCACGTAGTTATCAGATCAATGCCTACATATCCCAGCTAAAGTTCAAACACTAATCTTGAGGGGGACAAGTAACAAGATTACCAGCGGTCCTCTACAGCAGTGCCTTTATGTCCCCCAAAAATTTGCTTAATAAGGGGAACAAGAAAGAATCTGTCAGGCTTTGAGAAAATGCAACTCTCACTCACTTGCAAAGCTTCAACTTCTTAAAGTACGAAGATATAACAGATTTGGGGTAAGGCTTTGTGGCAAGGCAGGTAGGGATGTTCTCAGGTTGTTCTATCCAAAGCTTATGCGCAATGTCACCAGCTTTGAGCTTCTCTGCCAAATTCAAGATCTGGGGTTCTCCCTTCACCTCAAGAGTTACCTACAAGTAAAAGCAATCACACAACTTAGGGGAAAATAATTGAAGGAGCGCAAAGGATATTTTGCTTGAATGCCATTCCTTGTATTGCAGAATCCTATAAGACAACTAGGTGGCAGCTTAAAAGTGAGAAGGGGCATAGCGGAGAAGCATTTCATCAAGCAGTTGGTGCTTCTTCCTGTCATCAGTAACACCTAACTTGACAGGCAACAACAGATCGAGCTTCAAAAACAAACGACGAGAAAAGCAGATCACGTAATTCCTCGAACAGGACAGCTCCTATCTTAGTAAGACAAATGAATTTAGTCGGCATCATCACAGATGGGAGGATCAGCATCACATTGGTCTGTGCAGTCACGATGATAGAAAAGAATTCTCGTTGAGGAATGGGGACTAAACAAAATACAAACTTGGGATCGATTATTGCCTTCGATTCCTGAAAAGTCGTCAGCTTTGCATTCATTCTCGAAACTCATGATCACCCATCAATCAATAAGTCGCATTTTTTGTGCGAAGACGGAATGAATCATTACGGAAAACACGAAAGGCGAAGGGAGAAGAGAGATTGAAGACCTTGTGCATGGAATCAAGATTATCGGGGCTGCAGTACTGCAGAGTGACGGGGTCGTCCCGGTGAGACCAGATGGCGGCGACGGAGGCATGGCAGCCCTGGGTCACCACGCTCCCCAGCGGCCACGCGTCGATAAGGTCCCTCCTGAGCACCACGTACTGCACCATCACATCCTCGGCGGCGGCGACGGAATCCGACGGCGCCTGACTCATGGAGCACCGACGGAGTCGACTCCCGGTAGCGACGGCGAATCCGATACGGCGAGGCGTGGGGAGGAAGCTGAAACGACAGGGAGAAAGAAGAGCGACGGCAGGGGATGCCATCTCTCGGCTCGACCACCCCTGGGAAGTGGGAAGTGAATTCGGCCTTCCATTTTTGGGCCATAATGCAGCTTTGAACTGAAGGTTTTTAGATGGGCCTTGGACTTGGGATGGGGTGCAACTGTAGCTAAAGCACTTCATCATTCCTCCCCCTCCATCTTCTTTCTTCCAAACAAGCCAAGAAACCCAATGACCCAGACCCTCTCTTCTCTTCAACTCCTCCAAAGCAAAAAGGCCAGGAACATCTTTCCGCTCTAAGTTGTCCTGCGCCATCCTCGAAGATGATCCCCACCAACGCCACCACCATTTCCCTGTAACAACGAAATGATCGCTACCCATGCATACATACATTGTGTCTGTGTAACCTTCATTTTCACTTGCAATGAGAATGGGGAGATTGGATCATGGGCTAAGAAACTTGTGTCGTGGGTTGATAGTTCCT
This sequence comes from Eucalyptus brandiana, assembly GCA_014182725.1. Taxonomy (NCBI): domain Eukaryota; kingdom Viridiplantae; phylum Streptophyta; class Magnoliopsida; order Myrtales; family Myrtaceae; genus Eucalyptus; species Eucalyptus brandiana. The sequence continues at coordinate 51,693,383 of CM024670.1, read as the reverse complement.
TGGTCATGGAATAATCTATGCAGTGTCTAGTGAGCAGAATTCACCAAGCCGGCCTTTGTTCAATTATTGTTCTAGATAGCAATACAACAAACAGCTTCCTAATACGAGGTCATATCATGCCCAGCATAACTTGAGCATTGGTCCATCGAGCAAGCCAATAGATTACATAAGCCCTACAACTGATTTCAACCTATCATGGCCTCATCGATATAGCGGTATTGGTTCATAATCAGTTTGTATATGGAAGGCCAATCTCACCTTCAAAACTCCTACATAATATAATTTTTGTATTCTAAAACTCCTAACACCAACTGTCTTGATGCCTAAGAGCGTCAAAAGCCAAACAAAAAATCAAATCAAAAAGTTCAGTTTTTTCGATTTGATTCCATTCTCATTTAACTCGATTTTCATTAAAAATCGAAACTTTTAACTTATTTGATTTTTATTGATTTGGTTAACCAAACCAAGCCAATAAAATCTATAAAAAAAAAAAAATCCATTTTATTTTTTTAAAATCTTTTTTATGATTTTTTTCTTTCTTTTCTTCTTCTTCTTCGTTGGCCAATTATCGCCTGCAATGGCGGCCGATGACTAGCCAAAGGCAAGTTGGAGCCTTGCCACATGCCGACGAGGCTCAAGCTCATTCGATTCTAACGAAGTCGAGCCTCGCTAGCCTATGGCAAGGTCGAGCTCACCCAACATGGGCAAGCTCGAGAATTGCCAAATCCCACCTAGGCGAGGCTTGAGCCTCACAAGAGGTCACTAGACATCGGCAAGGCTCTGACCACCTCCGAAGGCTCAAACCTTGCCCAGCTCACTGGATCTAACGAGCTCAAGCTCACCGACGTTCGGCAAGCTCAACCTTGCCTCACTAGGCAAGGCTCCAACTCGCCTATGGCCGCTTGTCGGCCGCCACCGTGGCCAACGGCTGGCCAATGAAGAAAAAGAAGAAGAAGAAAAAAATAACTAAAAATCGATTTTTTTTTTAAATTATTGAAAATGATGCATGTAGGGAAAAAAACAAAAAGAAAAACAAAAGTAAAAAATTGAACCGAACCGAACTAGGATTTCGATTCGGTTCGGTTTCAGTTTAGATCGAATTTCGGTTTAATTTAATAAATTTCTTTATCGGTTCAGTTTGGTTTGGTTTTCCAAAAAACCTGAACTAGACCGAACCATTTACATTCCTATTGATGCCACTCTCATAGACTAATTGTGTTCATCCTTTTTGTATTCTCACTTTTCATTTGATAACTCTATACTCTACTCACAAGTGTCACGTGTAAGGACCCAAGCCTCCCACTGTGTAATATTGTCTGCTTTGGGCCTTCGGCTCTCACGGCTTTAAAACATTTTAAAACCGTGGGAGCCGAAGGCCCAAAGCGGACAATATTACACAATGTGAGACCCGGGTCTTTACAAATGGTATCAGAGCCGATTTCTGACCGCGTATAGGGTCACAGCGAGGACTCTGTGCTCCCAATGGGGGAAGAGTGTGAAGGCCAAAAGCGGACAATATTACACAGTGAAAAACCTAGGTCCTTACATCACGAGTAGATGAGGATTCATAAACTGTGACACTTATCTATCATTTATGGGAGAACCCTTTTAGATTTAGGATTTTACGAGTCCGGAGTTGGTATTTTTCTGACTTTGATTATTGACTTTTCAGCGCGTCAGGTAGATTTGGACATCACGTTGGTTAGGAGGGAGATAGCACGCTTCTTTCTTGTCTTGAAACTAATTTACGTACTTGCGATTGACAAATCTCTCTGACTTTTCTCCCCCTTCGTTGTTAATTATTTTCTATTTCTCCTTAATTTGTTAGCGAACGCATTTTATGACTCGCATTAAAAGTCTTACGGATCCAAATCCATGATTATGCTATGTTGGCAACTAGACCGGTCGATCGCCCCCCTTCCAAGGGATGAATTGGTAATCTTTTAGGAGTGTTTTATACCCAGAGGGTCAGTCGATCATCAGCTCACCTAGACTCAAAACAAATTTATACTAATTGGCTCCCACGAGATGCCGCGGACAAAATAAGTAAAGTACTCTAAATCAATTAATGGAAACATAGGAATTTTACAGATTATATATTGGTCCTCGAGTTGCTGAAATGACTCAGCTTTGTGGATTTAAGATGGGAAGTTTGCCTGTAGAGTATGTGGACTTCATATAGTACCTAGGGAACTTTCTGAGAAAGGCCGCAAGCCTCCGAATCTGACAGAGAGAATGTTTAGTAAGGTGAGGATCAGAAGTGCCAGACATCCTGTCTTTTGCTAGCAGACTTCAGCTTATCAGCTCTATGCTTTATCATGTTATTTCATGCTGGTGCGGTGTTTTTGTTTTGTCAAAGTAGGCTACAAAGAAGATAGGGAGTTGTTGCGATGCCTTCTTGTGGACTAGTTCCGATGGCAAGGCCAAGGGAGTAAAGGCTTAAATGGATTGATGCGGCTAAAAAGAAAAGAAGGTGATTTGGGTTTAAAGCTAGTCTACCAGTGGAACAAGACTGCAATCACGAAGCTTATTTGGCTTTTGCTTGTTAACTCTGGCGCTTGGTGGATAGCTTAGTTCAGGACTCATTTGATAAAGCAGCAATTTTTTCACCAGTTAACTTCTTCTGCTAACTCCTCTTAAATTCTGCAGGAACTTCTAAAGTTGAGGAGTGAATTCTAGCCCTTAGTTCAGTATGTTATAGGGGATGGCAGGAAAATTTCACTAATAGATCCCTAGCATCCATTGGGACCTTTGGTGGACATATTTTCCTTTCAAGTGGTTTATTATATTGGCCTCCCTCTTGATGCTAAGGTGGCTGATGTAATAGAGAATGGCCCATGGCATTGGTCGGATGCTAGATCAGAAGCATTGATTCAAATTCAAGCTGCATCTTGTGGAGTTGTTACTCCTAATATATAGCAGGCAGATAAGATCCTATGTACTGCTTCTTCAGGGCAATGCACTAAACATAGTTTATGGAGTAAGATTCGAAACTCAGCTGGAAAAGTTTCTTTGGCTCAAGATGTTTTGGTTTTATTCTAACATCCCCAACCACAGTTTCATCAGTTGGTTGACCATCCTGAATAAACTTCCAACTAGGGAAAGATTAAAGAAGTGTAATCCTGGTTTGGCCGATGCCTGTCTCCTTTCTGGTTCATTCACTGAATCTAGGAACCTTTTATTTGTTAATTGGGCAATCTCATAGGAGGTACAGAGAATGATTGACGGTATTTGTGGACTAAATAGAGCGCTGCAGAGCACGGATGATGAATTGCTTTGGGTTTGCGCCACTCAAAAAGGAAGAGCTATTGCTAGTGAAGTCTTTAAGATTAGCCTGGTGGGCTGCCATTCATCATATTTTGCTTGCGAGGAACGAGAAACTGCATGTGGAAGATCTCATGGTTTCTACCAGTTCTATTTTTCCTAGAACTCAGGGCGAGGTATTGTGCAGAATTGGTAGCTTGCGAACTTGCAATTCCATTCCAGGATCAATGTAGAGAAACTTGTAGGAGGTGGAGAATGGTAGGCCAAGTGTGGTGTTCAGTTGTTATCTGGTTTGTTGTTTGGGGCAATTGTTCCGCGAAGTTTTTGTCAATGATTCCACGGCTTGTTTTATTAATATAACTCGCTTGTTTTATAAGAGAGGTTTGCTGGGGGAAAATGAAATAAAATAAAAGGAAGAATAGAGGAGAAGTAAAAGGTAAACATGGTCAATACCTAAGTTGATCAGAAACGTAATCTTGGGTTTTTGAAAGAAAGTCACCGGATCGCTTAGGTTGACGCGAAAGTTACTTGTATATAGGCATGTAGACCTAGATCTAGGTTGACACGAAAGTTACTTGTGTTATTGCATGAAGACCTAGATCTAGATTCAGATGGCCGATATATTTGTGAGGAAGGATCAATATTCTCTTTATAACTTATGTAACTACCTTTCTATTGATTAAGTTATAAATTAATGCGTTATATAACTTTCTAAGTGCGAATTAGCATGAGATTGCATTTTTATTTTGTACAAACACTTCAAAATTTTAAGAAATTAACAATTGTTAATATCTAAAGTCACTTTGAAATCCTTACAATACATTTCAATTTTTAAGTATAATTTTGCTTGTGGTAGTAATTTTTTGGTTTGATCCAAAGCGAAGCGGCACGCAAATTATTTTATGCAATAAACTTAAGGAGACGTGCTTAAAGAGAATCCCAAAAACGACATGGATTATGAAATTATGAAACAGCATCAAACAGTTTTCTTTCAGAAAACTCTATTTTAAGGAGAAGACAAGTGAAATTTCAAAACGAAGATGAAAATAAGTATAGACATAAAATAAAAATAAAAAAACCATATAAAGTGTACAATTTTGTTGATAAAAGCAACTAAATGATGCATTTGTTTCTGTAAAATATCCATGAGAAAGGAAAATGTTTTTCAAGAAATCATTTTGAACAAATTATTTTCTCCCGTTTTAAGTTAAAGAATTCATTTTCCTTAATTTAGATATGCATATTTTTATTGATCGTAAATGGTTTCCGTTGACTAATAATCTCTGGTAAACCAAACTCGTAAAAATTCAAGAAACCATTTTACGAAAACCTTTTTTACTCAAACTAACACACCATAGTTGTTCTACATAAAAGATGACGAGAAAATAAATAAATGAACTGTGAATAAAAACAGAAGAAAGTAACGAAAGCAGGGCATTCAGTGAGAGACGTGTGCAACCCAAAACCCTCCTTTCATCCTTTTTGTTTATACATTTCTTGACAGCCATGTGACTGTTGGGGGATAGAAGTTGTGTTCCAGCTATTTGTCAAATCCCATCCGGTCGTGTAGGTATGTCGGCAAGAGGAGAAGAAGCCCCCACACGATCGGGATTGATCAACGGCACCCTTAAAGAAAACTGTAGCTGACCCCAATCTCCTCTTCCTCTTTTCTAATCCTCTAAGAACCCGACAGGGGGATCACAGGTTGGGAACTGTTTCTAGTGATATCCATCACGGGTCCATCGAAACTGATAGGGTTACCACGTGGAATCGCGATCTTTGGATCTTTAAGACTTTTCCTGGATCGGAAGGTATGGAGCAGACGACATAACGTAGCTCGATCTGGAGAGATACTTCACCTTGGTTTTTTTTTTGCCCAAGTTAAGAACCCCATTATTCGCTTGCATCTCAATTTCTCTCATTTCCGGACCATCATTCAGGCCGAATGAAACCCACCATCGGCTCGTGCCTTTGGTTTGCAATCGTGACCATGTCAAAGCGCTCAATGGCTTTCGGCTTTGTCTTGTGTCTTTGTTGCCTCATCGCACCGATCCAACCCATGTCTTGCTCTTCTTCTCTAATCTCATTTAGTCAGATCGCATGTTACTCTCTATATCCTACTAGATTATATATACCTACCGTGGCGATTCAAGTGCATTATTTTTCCCTCCCTCTTATCGTTAGAGCTACTGAAACCTAATGCTTTGAGCCGCGCAAACTCATCACCTCCATCTCTCTCCGAATTGCTTTTCCACCGCATGCTTCATCTCGCTCCCGAGACAAACGCCAGAGGAGGAAAGCGACAGCAATCCACGTTAGACTAGAATTGTCAGTTCCCCCAATTTCCATCGTGCATTCCAAAGTAGACCCCGTTTGTCAAAATCGGTTTTACCAATTTTGCTTGGCTGGAGCCAAGAGTCCGATCCAAGGTTCCAACTCCCTCCTCGGTTTCGTGACGTCGACAGCTACCCAACTTCAATATATACAATATACATAGAATGCCATTATGAGCTTAGTTTAATAATGGCATTAGATTGATGCCCTTCATTATAAATGTTCTATTGATAATACAAGACTAAAGCTCCCCCACTAACCACACCTTTGACTAAACATCCTAGAGATTATCGCCCCATTGTCTCGTCCTAATCATCCCGCATTAAAAATCAACACGGAAGTGGCAGACAACGACAAATCTCTCTTGGACCCTTGAAAGTAAACGAATTTAAGATTAAATTAAATATCGGGGACCCAGCTAGCTAGTCAAGTTTGAAAATGTTGTGCCAATTTCTGTTTCTTTAATACAAAGTTGGGGAAAAACAAAATTTACATCCGCTCAAATTTGAGGCAAAAAAAAACCCTATCTCCTCCGGCTTTGACTTGTCAGCCGCCCTCAGGTTGACTTGAATACCAGGTTCATCGCACCGGCGGGCACAATCTCCTGCGACGCGGGCTGGGAGTGACGATGCTCCCCCTCGTAAGTCACGATCAGCATCGTTGGATCGTCAGGGGCCCTCTCCACGTGTTTCCTCGCGGGGCACCCTCTCATTGTACTGCACTTGTAGTAACCTCTGCACCCGCATAAAGGAAAAAAAAAAAAGTCAAAATAGGTAAAGACATGGCTGCGTAAAATCCGGGACCGTGTGATTGGTAAAAAATCAACGGCAGGCAGAGGACGGAGGAGTTACCGTGGGAAGGGAGACCCTTTGATCGGCTTCTGTCCGTACTTCCTCCACGAGAACTCGTCGGCCGGGATGTCCGCGATCTTGTTGCTGATCGCCGGCACTCTCGTCACCTTCTTCACTCTGTTTTTCCTGCGGAGAACAAAAGAATCGCCACGTTTATCATCCGGATAAGGACAAACAAAAAGCAAAGCAGAAACCTGCGGTTGCAGGAGCAAATTCCACTTTTTCCCTCGCTGTTGCATAATTAATGCCTACTACACAACGCGACAAATTCTACTGCTTGGCAAAGCGTGAACCTTGGATGCCCAAATTTGACTAAAACTGCACCGACCGGTGGAAAAAACTTCGACGGTTTTTTTAAAAATTTAATGTTATTTGTCCTTGTCACGCGTGCTGGCTGGGCTGGGCTGTGCGAGGGGTAAGGCGACCAGCTCCATTAATGGCCAACTGTTCCTCCCCCAAGTCGCCTCGTTGACCCTCTAGAAACCATGAACAGTGCATTCATTGAACCGGGTCAACTGGGACGAATCGGCATCATCTTCCTCAGATGAGCGTGCGAGATGAATAGTTTGCAGGCATACCCAATTGCCCGTTTTCCACCAGATCGGTTTCGACTCGTGTTATTAACTTAATAAGGGCTAGAAATCGGCCATCTAACGCAGAACTCGGGGCTTAATTGCGATAGAACCGCCTCGTACCTTCTTTTGGAGCAGTGGCACTTGCCGCTGCCGGAGCCGGAGTGCTTGCCGGAGATGTTATCGGAGGGGTCGTGCTCGTGGCACCGCTTCTTGTACGGCACGCTCGAGATCGGTGGCTTTCCGGCGGACGAAGCCGGGCCGGACGCCGGAGCTATGAACATCGACGTCCCCAGCTTCCCGTTCGAAACGCTTCCGTCGCCGGTGATCGCCGACGACATGAAGGAAGAGTTGGACGACACGCTGAAGCTGTCCTTCGCGAACTCGATCTCGGAAACGCCTTTGGAGTTGGGGCCCAGGAGGCTCGGCCGGGTGAAGTCGAGGGTCAAGCTCTGCTTGGGCTGCGCGTGGAGGAAGCTGGCCGGGGCCTGGATGGGCGTCGGCGCTGGAGGCTGGCTCCGAGACTGAACCGCCGGGGGGACAGGGGAAGCGACGGGGGCAGACTTGGAGGAGGAAGAGGAGGAGGAGGGGAGCGGGGCGCGCCGGAAGCGGGCGTGGCCGGTGCGGTCCAGGAGGGAGATGACCTTCCTGAACTTGGAGACGGTCCGGTCGGTGAGGTCGGTGCAGTCGACGGCGGCGGGGTGGTGGAGGTTCTGGCGGGAGAGGACGCCGATCAGGTGCTCCATGGTCTTCAGCCCCTGCGACGCGGCCTCCTGTATCGCCGTGTGATCCTCCATCTTGGAGAAGCCAAGATGCAGCTCGATCGCCATCGGACGGCCCGAGAGAGAGGAGGCGGCCGGGGAGGAGGAGGGGTGAGATGGGTTCTGCGGCGGCGGTGGACGACGGTGGCGAGCTCTCTCGATCTCAAGCTTTCATGGAGGACACCGGAAAAAATTTGTGTGGATGAAGGGGAGAGGAATGGCAGAGAAGAGACTGAGGCAACGGGGGTTGATATAGGGGGAACGAGTGACCGGTTTACCCGGTAACGGCTCAAGGAGAAAAACAGCGTGGTCAAAGGAGGTTACTCTATGTTCAAAAAGGAGGTTACTCTGATGGACGGTCGAGATGGACGGTGAGATTTCTGGAGGGATGACGTGGGGGGGTGTGCAGTGCCAGTAACGAGGTAAAAAGAAAATTGGCGGGCCCCGGGGGTTGAGGAAGTGGAACAGCTCGGAGGGTTGGGGGAAAAGCTGGTCAAAGTCAAAACTGTGGAGTTCTCGCTCTTTGAATTTTCGAGGAGAGTGGAATATTAGGATAAATTTTGGGGGTTGGTTGACCGGTCCACATCTTGGCCAAAAAAAGAGAGATGCAAAATGGAACCCGATGTCACATTTTGGTTCCTCCTGTCATGACCCGCAATTCCATATATTCGGTTGCTCATTTCCCTATTTTGCAAATTATCTGTGGATATTTTCGGTCACTCCATTATTACATAAGTAGGGCTTTATTAATATAATCATTTTTAAGTTATTAAGAGAATAACAACTTATTATAAGAACCACCGGCCATGATGGCTTTGCTGGGTAGGCTTCTACCTTTAAAGGGAAAAGTCAGGTGTTCGAAATCCCTGCAACGCAAGTTACAAGGGGGCTAGCAGACCATTAGGTGTATTACGCATAGTGCCTTGGTGGTGGGTCCTGAGCTAGCGTCACCTGGGGGTTTACGTAACGACTATCAGCCAAAGCAATTCCTCCAAAAAAAAAAAAAAAAAAAAAAAAAAAACAACTTATTATAAGTCATAAATTATTGAAAAAGTGAATCGTGTAATAATTTATAATTATTTACTATTTGATTTTTTATAATCCAAAATGGATTATTATCTTCACAATAAATCAAAAACTATCATCTAGTCATTTTTCATAAAGAGCGATGCTATAAATATTAATTCCAATGCATAAAAATCGAAGTGAAAAATGAAGTAATCGAAATTTAAAAAGGCCGTTCAAATGACGAATGCACATTAGTGTTCCTCAATCATTTCAACCAATGAAATTACATGAGGGTTTTGATGCATTACCTTGAGATAAAATATATAAATAAAAGGCGCCCAACTTAGATTACATTCCTAAAGTTTGGCGCACACCATTTGTTATGAAAAAAGAGCATAAATTTCTTTTATCATATCGCCATCAATGTGTCTATTCTAAACAAACCTGAAACCCAAGTCCGGCACGTTCGGGATGTGCTTGAAATACCTTTCCAAAGCCATGCATCTGAGTCATCAAATCACAAACCCCAAGACCGGCGTGCTCGGGGCACCCCTGAAATGCCTTTTTCACGCTATGCATTTGAGTTATTAAACCACACGAACATTCTTGTAGATGTAAAAAGACATTTACTCGAAAGGCAAGACGATCCCATAATTACGAATGGTTTGTTCGCTTACTTCAGCCGAGAGTCATCCCCTCCATCATCTCTATAAACTAAGATTTGACATTCGAAACACTCGCTTTCGCTAGTGGAAATATTAAAATTGTGAAAATTCGTCCCTCCGTTAGGTGCTCCAAATCATTTCTATGAATCCCCATGATCCCAAGGCCGTTGACTTCCCCCGGTTGACTTTTTGCAAATGAGCACTGCCCCAGCCAGCACGCCATCCTCCTCCCCGGCAATGGAACTTTGTATTCAAAGCATCCATTTCCTTAGAAACACATCCGTTCTAGAAACCCCACCTCGCCAAATTAGATTAAAAAAAAAAAAATAATCGATTCCACTTCCAGCAGAAACATTATAAAAAGAAACGAGATAAATTAAGGGGAGACGTCAGAATTCATCGCCAGTGAACGCGAACCCGAGAATTATTTTAAGGAACACTGCTGACAGTGCGACAGCAAGACACGTACTCCAATCGAAAGCTGACTTCCGGGAGGGACATCACATGGAGTTCCCTTTTTTAAAAGCTTGCGACTGTTGACCCACTTCTCAATGGATTCCCCGCTGGCCCTCCCTCCGACCGTTGGATCGGTCTCGGTCGATCCGAGGGCTGATATGCTCCCGAGGGAGGCCGAGAGAGGGGTTGACTATGCATTTACTTTTCTTTTTTTAATATAAAGTTTTGTTTATCTCGAAATACGCCCGGACAAGCAATGACAGCCTTGGTTGTTGTCGACGTATACGATGAGCATACGATTATGACGCTTTGGCGCTATTCCACCTTTTCGGTGATACCTTTAACCATGGAATTAAGTGGATACAACTCGGCTTTAGCTTAATGATTTGTTTTTCCATGGAAAGGAGTGCCTTGATTGGCATTTGGAATGTCAAGCTTTTAGTGCTAGAAATATCGACATACCATTTATTTTTTAATCTTCGGAATAACGTCTCCTCTTACGTCAATGATTAGATATTTTGCCAGCAAGTGAAAAATCAATGCATCATCTTAATTAATAAAAAATGTTTATATAACTGTCTTTAATCAATTGTGAGAATAACAACTTATTTTTATTTATAAAAAAAACAAATAATTAGAAATCGTTATAGGATCCACTCCTCCAAAAATTTGGGGCTTATAATATGTTGTTATTCTAATAATTGCTCAAAGATTGTTATCCTTGTAAAGCTATTGATTTATATATCATATTTGAAGAACTCACTAAAAAAAAGTTTTAGATTTATTGCAATTATAACAATTCATTCCTAATTTTTTTTTTAATTTAGCCAATTTAATCTCAAACATTTTGATGATTTGCTTTTTTAATTATTATAATCAATTTTAATCGAAAATCGCTAACATGAACATGAGTCATCTTACGTGGTATGGCATGTACTAACATTAACAACTTTCATAATTTATATTAAAATCTAAATATATTATAATTCTTTATTTTATTTTTCTTCTCTATTTTCTTTTATTTTTTTCTTTAAAGCCCCACAAGGGTCGACTAGCTCTTGTCAATCACAAACAAGGGCTGGGTGTTGCTGGTCACAATCAGTGAATGACCCTCACCTAGACCTAGTGAGGGTTGCGAATCCGTATTGGCTATAGGTGAGGGTTGCAGTCGTCATCAAGTGCCCATCTAGGCAAGGGTTGCGACCGTTGCCCATTACCGGCGAGGACTAGGACCCTCACCCATTGGCCGTTGAGGGTTGCTGGCTCTTGCCCGTAATCGATGAGGGTTGGTTGGTGACCCTCCCTAGACTTCATAGGAAAAAAAAAAAGGAAAAGAAAGAAAAATAAAAATTTCTAAAAAATTGTTCATGTTGGCAGCCGACTGTTCTACGTGGCATTACTAGCGTTTACGTTAGTGATTTCTGACTAATTATTTTAAATGAACATGGCAATGTCACTCATTAATTTAAAGTTTGTCCGTTTGCCGCCCTGATTTTGGAAGATATTTAATGGCATACTAAAATTGTCTTTCATACCAAATTAGAGGGGAAAGAATCACGAAACATGTTTTTTCTTTTCTTCTTAACTTTGTAATTATCCATTGTATTGCTATTACAAAATTAAGATTAACTTAGCGGCAGGAAGCATATCGCTCATGTAAAAGAGCCTGTAGTGATGACACAAGCTACAGTTATTACACGGTGAGAAAAAAATTATATACTCCTATATATTTGTTGATTTTAGAAAAGCCCGATAGAAAGTATTATGTAAGAAAAAAGCAATTTAGACAGGATTTATTAACAATAATATTAATGAACTTAGAATCTTTTCTAACATTTGGTTTGTACAAGTCTATCGCACAAAATTATGCAAAGCAAACTCAAGTACTCTTGTTAAAAATACAGAAAATGACATAAATGGTTGAACTTTGGTCCAATGTGTAATATCATCAATATACTTTAAATATGTTCAATTTAGTCCTTGAACTTTTGGTATATATTCAATTTAGCAATTGAATTATATCAAGGTATTCAACGTAATCTTTTTTATTTATAATTGAAATTGTTAAAAATATGACCCAATAGGCCAACTTTATAGAAAGAGAGTGGTTTGGCCCTAAGTACAATTTTGAACTGCTTCGTCTAAGACTTCATGCAAACCTCAGCATCCTTTAGATGTTAAGGGTGCGCATGACAAAATTTACAAAACAGAAATTGATTTCTGGCTAGAAGTTGATTTCTCAATTTCTATTTCAAAAATTGAGAAGTTAAAAATTTTAACTTATGATTTATTCTTCAAATCTATTTCTGGAATAGAAATTTGTTTCAGAAATAGAAAAATCAAATTACGTTACCAAACGAATTTACATTTCAAACCCTGTTCCTAATGAGCAGAAAATAGATAAATAGAAATTTTATCATGCACGCTCTAAATAAACAGTGAGTACACTAGCGTATGTGGCTCGAAAAAGATATTATACCAATGAGAGAGGTAAAGCATGTAGGTACCAGCACATAAAAATAAGGGACGCAATTTAACAACCCACCACATTTGTTGAGGGTTGCAGACAGTTTAAGTTGTTGGAAACGACCAATGTTGATTAAAAGGTTTAAAAGTAAACCGTGGGATTCATGACAAGCATAAAAATTGTGTCGAGACTGTTTTATTGAAATGGAAGATTTCTTGTTGGAATAAACAAAGAAATTGAAAAAGCCATGTGAGGAGAGGAACTGATTTATCTGTCTCACAAGGGATGAATGGCTGTTTAGATTCCTAACCCTTCTTAAGTAAACAAGAAGAGGAGGTCACCCCCCAAGAAAAAAAAAATTGATGAATAGTCCTTTTCTGCTTCCATGTAGCACGTGCGATTAGACTCTTTCAAGTCGCTCTCGGGTTTCTCCCGAGTCCCGACTCAAGGCGTTCGCTGGCGAGATGCTTGATTGATCAGAAGAGAGGAAGAAAGTCAAGCGCCCAATTCGTCATTTCGCATCTCTCTCTTTTTTTTTCTTTTTTTCCTTTTTTTGGGGGGGAGGGTTAAAAGGATTCGTGACATTTGTTTTACTTAGAGCATATCTTTCGTATGGCAAGAACAAGGAAAATGTCCATTCCGTACAAAAAATAAAACGAAGAAAGACAGAAGCTGGTCTCTCATGCTTTAACGTGTCGACCGGGGCTGCGAATTCAAAAACTTCGACAGCCAACGCACGAGCTTCGAGCTGAAGACCGTGTGGTCCGACGCTCTCGATGGGTTTGATCCAGAGTGGTGGACTAGGACTGGAACGAGATTCAGAGGGCGATGCGAAGGAATCAACGGTTTGACTCGGTCGTTCCGGGTCTCGATGCCGTTTCTATTCCTCCTCAAGGACTTGGTCAAAGGTCGCGCGTTTGTGATAATGGGGGAAACGCTCTCTTGGCGACTTGTGGGATTTCACCAACACAAGGCTCACTGAGATGAGAGCATGCACGTTGAACAGGTCTCTGGACGCGTGGCGGTCTTTCTTCTTGCTTTGAAACGCGTATTAGCGGGGAGACTGTGTTAAGTGGATTTCTACCTTTCTCAAACTAGTAAGACTTCTATACAAATTAGGAATGTCCAAAATGAATAGCTCGAATCGGGAACTATCCAAATTGGACCAAATTGGCCGGTTTAGTCAGGTTCTCCAGAGTGTTGATTCGGTTCCCGATATCTAAGTGAAATTGGTGTTTAGGCAGTTTAGTTCCCAAAATATTATTTCAATCCGATTTTAAGTAATGGGAAAAAATAAGTAACTGGTTCCATTGGAGTAGACTAAACTAATGGTGCGATTCAATTCTAAATCTCAGGATCAACTAGTCCAATCCCTAGTTCCGATTTTTTAGAACCGAATTGGACTGGGAAACAATCACTCTTATTACAAATGTAAAAATAAGATTTTTTTTTTCTTTTTAGTTGTAAAGATAGGATTACTTGCACCGCTATTAACTGTTCTAAAAATTTGAGATTTTGTATGAAGGTGGGGTGTTTCAAGTCTCAGATTATTCTCTCTATGCTAATGAGTGAAATACTCCCCTAAGCTTGAGCTTTTATACAAAGGTAGGGTGTTTCAAGTCTCGTCGTGGTTGGGCGAGGCTCGACCTCACCCAGATCCAGCGAGCCCAAGCTCGCCCAGCCCTACCCCACGCCGGCGAGGCTCTGCCTCGCCTTGGCTGGGCGAGCTCGGCCTCACCGGGCCACTGCCAGGCTAGCGAGCCTCACCAATGGCTGGGCGAGCCTAAGCTCGCCCAGCCAAGCAAGGCCGAGCCTCGCCAGGGGGCGGCGAGGCTCGGCCTCGCCGAAGGCCGGTAAATCGGCCAAAGAAAAAAAAAAGAAAAGAAAAGAAAAAAAAAAAAGATAAGAAAAAGAGAGGAGAGAGAAAATTTATTGTTTATTGTTTACATTCTAAATATGTTCTTGGGAATAAAAAAATAGATTTAGAACAAAAACGCAAACAAACGCGTTTACATTTTTTTTTTTTTTTTAGAAACAAAAAAAAACAGAAATTTTGTTTATAAATAGAAATAAAGAACGTTAACAAACATGACCTAATTGATTTTGTGGCACCAACTATCATTTGAATTGCTTATGAACATTACCTATTTTAATTCACCGACTTTTCTATAGACTTATCAGTTTTATTTGCCTTACTTTTAGACTCGTAAAATTTAGTAACTGTTTTTAGAATTTACAAACCTCAATTATAGTGATTACTAACCTTTCTTCATTTAAATAACCAACAATTTCGCGTTATCATTAACTATATATATATATTATTTACAAACTCTCTTATTTCCAATGAAAAAGAATTTTTCTTTTTGTCTACCAACTTTTGTGTCTTGTCAATTAAAAGCTTGTAAACTGAATAAACGTCCATAAGTAACTCAAATAAAATCGAGAACCAAAAAGGTGGTAATTTGATGGGAGAAAAATTTGAGAGTTTCACTAATTTAGATTGATAATCTTTATAAGTAATTAGTTAATAAAAGGGAATACTAATAAGAAAAAGTAAAAGTTACTAATTCCATTAGAAAGTTAATAAAATAGAAAAACAGTTCCATGTTAGTAAGTAAATTAAACGAGAATCAGTAACTCAAAAATAGTTGGTAATCTAATATGATAAAAATTGGTAAGTCACTCTAATTTAGATTTGGTAATTCACATCAAAGTTAGTAAATTCGAATAAGTTATGCAAATGAAAGTTGGTAAATTAGCATAAACATGTTCAATTGCCAACTATAAAAAAAAGTTGGTAATTATACAAAAGTGTTGATAAATTACTTGAAAATAAAGTCCCCAACCATGGTCTTCCTCAAATTTCTAACACTTATCAAAATTGATTGAAATATACCAGCACCGAAAAAAAAATCCACATCTTTAGGTACGAAGCAATTGGTACAAAGCAATAGAATAATGCTCGGTAAGGATTCCACCTAAAACGCATCAAATCCATATGTAAAACATGCACCGACTGCTATCTCGAGGTTGACCACTTGCACACACCCCCGAAAGAGAGAAAATACTGAAGAACAAACGAAAGAGAGATGGCCGATCTCCATTATTCTACTTGGTCATATCTCAAAAATCAATATCTAAATCGGCAAGTATCTCAATTCAATAATGGCCAAAATCCTTAGTTCACACGAAAAGACATAGCTCTAGGTTAACAAATACACTCCTTTGTCTTGCCCAAATCATGAAAACCTCGTCATTAACAATTTGTCATATTAGTTGACTTTCGTTTAATGGTCTATACGCGGAGTAGTTTATTGCTCGGGAGGAGATTTGGGCAGGGATTTGATTCCATCGCTCCTCTTAAAAAATACCCTGAAAGATAAGGGGGGAAGGGAGAAGAAGATACGACCCAAATTCTCAAAATCATTCGGCCACCTTATCATCATCACTTTTATTAGGATTTTTGGTAGTCCGATGGAACTTTAATTAACAGCAAAACACGGTTGACCAAGAAAAGGCTTGTGGAATGGAGCTGTGGCACGCACTCTTGGAACTTGGGGTCGATTTTCGTTCACTAAATTATTGAAAAAGACAGCGAGTATGCCGATTTTTTTATTTTTGTGGCGAGGACAAAAAAGGTCGTGTCACATGTTTGGCAGCTTTGGAGAAGATAATGTAGCGTTTTGGGTCCTCGTGCATGCGGAATCTTACATCATCAGTGCTTTAATCTGCGCGCTTGGGGAGGAGGAAATTTCATCTCGGTTCCGGATGAAAGCCGGATCGAATCGGGAATGGCACTGAAAAATTCCATTTCTCCCTATTTAGCTTTACTTAATATCTTGTATTCTTGTTATTACCGTCTCTGCATCTCCACTTTACTGTAATTATTATTTATCTCGATGGTAAATAAGAGAATACTTTACTAATGTTTATCTTTTCGAGCCATAAAAATAAAGAGGAATTGGGCGATTTTCGAGTAAACCTTGGAATCGTACCGGATCAGCAAAGCATGGATTTCAAGATTTAAAAACTGAAAAATGACCTCGACAAAGTCTACCCATTTTAAAATTATGAAATTGATCATTCCTAACTATGGTAAAGGCAAACAATATTTTTGTTGGGTTGAAAGTGGCCAGCTAATCCACCACTCGGGGGATAGTGGTAACTTTTCTCTTTTTGACCGCCTCGAGGATAGTGATGATTGATCCTTTTCCTTATTCTATACAAAAAAGAAGAAGAAGAAGATATCGATCCTCCGTTAATGGAGTTCCTAACAGGACAATTTACGATGCTAGCTTTCATGTACTATAAAGACGGGCATGTCCTCCAATCATGAATTATATCATTTGTAGCTGGTCTTTCAATCTTCCTTAACTCTCCCCCTTTCCAAAGTAGACTTCTTTCAGTCTAAAATACAACTAGTCCACATTTTTCGGTATCTCTTTTTGGAGCTGCAGCCCTTCGAGAAGTTTTTAAACCTCCCCACTATTTGAACGGAGTGTACAAAATAGAATACCCAAATTGGGAACTATCCTAACCGACAAACTGAACTGGCCAGTTTGATCTAGTTCCCCATACCGTTGGTCCAGATCAAACTAGACTGATTATATATACCTTTTATCATTATTCTTTAAAAAAATAAATGTAACCACCTTTTTATTTATTTATTTCTCCATTACATATAATATCAAGTTTCCAGTCTAGTCCCGATTCTTGATTTCACCTTGGAACTGGGAACCAATCACTACTAACCATATATATTTCACTTTCTGTTTTGTTTGTGCACAAGTTTAATCCTTGTTTGAAAACTAGCAAAATCAAGGAGAAAGAAAGGAAAATTATAGCACACGCAATCAATACACATTCTTTTTTTTTTTTTTCCCATAAATAGCCTTATTTACCATTGATATGAGAGGTCCCACTCAAAACCATCAAATATATGGCAAAATAAGGCCTTTTATGAAAATTTTCTTCACATCAGCGATGTTGATTATATATAGTTACCCGAAGAAAAAGAAACCCTCGTCCAGATTAGAGCCCAAATCGGCGAATGCGAATGGTTGGGTGCGCTTGGCTATTGGAACACTAGCCATCGGATTAACTTTCTTATAGAGGAAATTAACGGGGCAATTCACTTCATTCGGGGTTCTATCAATTTAGGGGAATATTGAGAGAGTAAATTCGCTGGAGATTAAGCTCCATTAGACCGCGATTATCCCATATTTTAGTGCGATAAATCATAATATGTGACCAAAAAAAAGCGAACCAATTTCAACCCCACCTCAACGATATGGGCGATAAGAAGGGTTGGTTCCAAGATCAATCAATTTGAGAGGCAATCAGTATAAAGTCACAGCCCATTATATGTCCACTAGATGAAATCGAATTGGGTTTTGAGGCCTGGCCCAAGGCTAATAATGCGGAAGCGCCGCCTCTTCGGGTCTTCGCCCTCGGCCTCTTTTGTTTCGAGAAGTGAGACAGCTTCATCTCCAGCATCGCGATTCGTTGGTTGGAACTGAAACTGCAAGTCAGCACGTGAGAGTGAAGACAAGATCGGACCGACCGACTGGGCTCCAAGGTACAAACGTCGACTGGCGTTTCCGTTCGGTTACTTGGGTCGTTTTCGTTGCTCTGTTTCGCGCCTCAATGGGTCCTCAGCCATCGGCCCGCGGCATTCTAAAAGATGAATTCGGCTCTGTTAGCGTGCTTGTTCATCTTCAAGTTGGAGAGACTGCACCAGACAGGAAGCAGCCTCTCACCTTCCTCTAGCTTTCTCGCTGGTCGGGGCAGACAAAACCCCTGTGCTGTAGAGTTTTCTTGACCGGATAGATGATTTTCCAGGCGGGTTGTTCGAGTTAATCTTGTTAATATAAGTATGTTAATGGAAAATAATAGGTGGGTTCGTTTGCCTCAGTTTTGGTCTGCTGTTCGGTTTGACACTGCAAATTCCTCACCTAGTAGCGGGAAATTGAACTGGACATGTTCTAGGGATGATGACGTTTGCTGGTGGTCCGTACCCTTTTCTCAGGTCTCTGAGTGTGGATTCGATTGCCTGTTGAAATGATGCCTGGTTTAGTTTGGGCGGCGACACAACACTAAAACACAATCTATTCACCACTCCATCGAAGGCACTGCTAGAAGCGGGCAGCGCTCAAAATCAAAAGATGTAGGCATGTTGTAGTCGGACAAGGACGTCGGTCATGATCCTGTAATTGCGGTCTAATGCCTAAATGAACGCCAACATCTCAAAGTGCGGGGATGCAACATGTGCTGCATTACTTGAGTTATGACTGCATTTGTTACTCTGTGTCGAAGAGAGTCTGTGTCGCATATGGCAGGATGACAGTCTTTTACTCTTGCCTCATGCATCTAGCATATTTCCAGTGGATATGCTCTTGAAAAGCATTAAGTTATTCTACACATTCAAACTCACAATCTGTAGAAACCTACCCTGAAGAAAGACATTACACAAGTACATCCTGCATTCTTATTGTGGAATTATATAGTAGGGCACGACAATCCAGAACATAGTTAATCTTGGTGTTGACATCTGAGCGTTCTTGGAGGAGGTCTAACTGTTGACTGCTAGTTATGGCTTGATGCTGTCAGTTCATTTATTCTGCACGTGCTTTAGTCTTTTGTCATAGTTAAAATGCAGAGTTCAAATCAGGGAGAGTCCTCCATCCAGAAGTCATCGTAGTTAGTTCTTTATAACGGGCTTCCATACTGAAAGGGTTTGATTCTTCTCCTGATGCTTATGCTTTTTATCAATCAGTTATGAAGAGTATGGCGGCTTCACGTGCAAATTTTGATTTTGCAGTAAGCCCTCAAATGTTACTTCATGGTGGCCATGCAGGAATCTGATGGTTGAAACAATTTGGAAACTTTTGAATGGTTTTGTTGCATAATGGAGCTTAAACCTGTTTTTTAATAAAAAGAAAATAAGAGGAGATATTTTGGATACTAAACTTCGGGAATATCCTTTGAATTATGCTGATTAAGGTTGTTTGTTTTTTTTTGGTCCATAACTCATTAGCATATTCTCCGTTGGAAGAATTGTCTGGTTGTGATAAGCAATCTTTTGATTACGCTGCAAGGAATTTGCTTTATGGAAACCTAAAGCTATTGAAGATGGTCAAAAGGAGTTTAGGGGCAGAGTTGAGTAAACATCCCAAGTAATATGAGACAGCTTGCAGCTTGGAGTAACGAGCTGTAGTTGCTGCATTCAAAGACTCAAGGTTGTTTATATCCTGAATTTTAATTCTTCTGGCTATGAATTGCAAAAACAAGCTGAAGTGATAAAGAAGGGAAACTGGAGCAAATATCCATAGATCAGCGATGGAATTAGAAGTTGGGCTTAGATTTCTGACTGATTATCTAGGTGCTAAGCTTTTATTTATTGCTTCTATGGATTTGCATCTACCCTTTTATTTATTGCGTGGTTGTTACTAATGTCAAGATATGTGATTGACACGTGAATTTCGTACTACCTGTTGATGCCAGAAACTGGGCTTTGATTCAGCACTTGTGAGGAGCAGGAGCGTACATGACTCTTAAAAAAAGCAGAAGAATGAGGTTAATTTCTAGAGGCGGTGCAGCAGGCAGTCATTCACCTCAATTTTCAATCACCGTAAGTGCAATGTGCTCCACCATTTCGGCACATCTGCGTGCATATCTCAATATCGACTTATTCTTTCATACAATCATACATCAGTGATGAAGATATGTGTGAGATGCTTGACTTGCATGAGCCATTGACTTAGTTGGAAGCCAAGTCTTCTTTGGTGGTTGACTTTGCAGATCAGGTTGGCTTCAACGAAAGTCCCTACTGGATAAGCACAATAATTGTGTCCTTTCTGAGCGTTGTCCGGCGGAGGTATGCTAATGCGTGTCTAATAAGCTAGACCGTCATTTTCTTTGTACATGATGGGTGTAATGTGAAAGATGACTGACAGCTCAAATGATTCCTCTCTTCAAAAGAACAAAGCATGCAGAAGAGATTTTTCTTTTCTGTTCAAAACACATAATAGATCACACATAATGGAGCATGAATTGCTAGTAAATCGACACACAACTTATTCTTCTGCCAATCGAAGAGCAAATGAAATCAGAACGAAGTTCCTTGTACAAATGTGCGAAGAAGAAAAACATCTAAGCTAAAGGACACGAATCAGCATACCTATCTCACCAGGACAGCGCCCGAAAGTGTTCACTCAGTAGGGACTTTCAATGAAACCAACCTGATCTGCAAATTCTTTTACATTCCCTTTTGGATTCTCGTCAAATCTTCCTATTCTGAAATGCTTGAGCTCCACTCCATCCGCACTCCCCGTGAGTACAAGGTCTGCCAGTATCCTCCCTATAACCGGGGACATCTTGAATCCGTGACCAGAAAACCCACCACCTATCGCTACATCTTCCCCGAACTCCCCGCCCAAGAAATCCAACACAAAATCCTCGTCTGGTGTCATTGAATACATGCAGGATTGTGTGGCCGCAGGTGTGCTACAATCCAGCAATCCTAGGAACCTTCCTTCAATCCATTCTTTTAATGAATCTAGGTCCCTTCCGGGCATCCATGGCCTTTTGTCCGGGTCGCACGGCCATCCGCCGTGCACCGCAATCTTGATCAGACCCGGGAACTCCAGGGATGGGGTCCCGTATATGTAAGGCCGGCCATAACTCGCGAATGTTGGGAAATCACCTTTAATGGCGAACTTCTCCTCGTGCCCCTCCTTGATTCTCCAATACCAAACCGCAGTTTCCAGGGGTTGTATTGGCAATTCGTGGCCAGTGACCGAATGGACCAACTTTTTTGTCCAAGCCCCGGCGGTGACCACACATTTCCTACCCCAAAACTTGTCGCCCGTGGCTGTGTAAACCACCATGCCTCCTCTGACTTCATCTCTCTTAATGTCTTTCACCTCCATGTTGTCCTTCAACACTGCGCCCCTTCGAAATGCCAGCGCTTGGAACATGGACACTGCCTTAGTGGGCTTAATGACACCCCCGAGCTCAGTAAGCACCGCGATCCAATTCTCCGGTATGCTGAGCCTGCCGGAGAACTTATTGGCGACTTCATCGTGGTCGAGTATCTGAAACGAGAAGGAATTCTTTTGACAGCTTGCTATGACAGCCTTGAGACTAGCATCATTAGCAGGTCCCATATCGAGTTGGGGCGTGCTGGTGTAGACTTTGTATCCGGCCTCTGACTCGGCCTCTCTCCATAGCTCGGAAGCCTCAAGGACCATGTCGGTGTAGTAATCCTCGGGGTAAGTTCCGCGTAAGGTGCGAGACTCGCCATGTGAAGAGCCGAGGTGGTGCAAGAGGTCGAATTGCTCGAGTAAGAGTGTCTTGCAACCTCTTTTGGCCGTTTGGTAAGCTGTGGCGCTGCCCATGATGCCTCCACCGATTACTATCACGTCGAACTCGTTGGTGCTTGAACCCATCTCTCCGTGTGTGTTTGGGTATGCGCGAAAAGACTTGGCAAGTGTCTGGTGGTTGGTTTTCTGCTAGAGCTGGATGGGATAGGCACTAGATATACCTGGGAAGTAAGAAAAGTACCCATAAGATGACTCAGAATTGCATCAGTGCCACCTCAACAACTCAAAATGGCCACGCATCTAACTATTTTTCACTCGAGAATTGTCAGAAGCTGAAGTTCGTGTATTTTTCTCCGACCGTACATTAGATGATGCAGTTCACCACGCATCTGTGCGATAACATGGGTACTATCAGGAAATTTTTACCACCTTTCGTCATGAGTTACGGCGATGCATCTTATACGATTCAACAGTAGTATCGTAGAAGCTCCCTTTGCATTATTTCCTTTTAATGTTCATCCGATTCCATGATGGTTTGAATGAAAGATCTTCACCAGTAATGAATGAATGGACTAGATCCTCAAACCCGACCTTCATTCAAGAAGTTGAACTTTCATCTTAAAAAAAAAAAGGGAGATACGAAACACCAGTGCTGACTCTCTCCATTGATACTCGAGAACTATGTCAGGACTTTCAGCTTGAGCATTTCTTGGGCAATATAGCTGAGGGGGGGACTACTTCCAAGTGGCATGTTATTTGACTGTCCTTTGCGTTGTCTTTTTACGCACGTGACTGAGAAGAAAGCACTCCTGAGAGACTACGCGTCAAGTTTGAATTTGAATTGGTCTAGAAATTGAAATGTTCTTATATGCATCCACAACCATAACATTTGAGTCCATTTCATCTTAGTCATTAAATGCTGCGCCTCGTGATTTAATGGTTGAATTAGAAATTTAGAATGAGCTGACATAAATTAGGTGCCGTAAACACTAAGCCCAACCAAAGTTATTCTCTTTGGTTAATTTCCATACCACTAAAGACCCCATACCTCAATGATTTTATCATATTATCTCTTGTGGGTTCTTTCTTTTTTTTCTTTTTTTATTTCCCTTCTTCCACTTTCCTCCTCCTATATTAAGTTTATACAATGCTAGCACCATGAGGGCTGCAATATCATGAGGAATCAACGTGTCATTGCCAGTTATTTTTACTCGAAAACATGTCTGGGACAACAATTTATTGGCACTAGCCAAGGACGGAGCTCAACACTCCACATAGGCCAAGGGGGAATGATGGGCTTGTAATATTTGTCCAGACATATTTTTATGATTTTTCTCTTCCCTTTTTCATAAAATGCTAAAGAATTCCATTGTCGAGACATACTTTAGGTAAAGCTATTGAAATAATACTATAGTAAGCTATATATGTCCATGATATGATATTCTTTAGGTTAAGAGAATCTTTACCTCCCTTTTTCTTAAAATGCTAAAGATTTCCGTTGAAGTCGAATATTCTCGTCCTCTATTCTATTGCATATTATGGCCAAGACAGAAAGTGTTGGGGTGGTAGGTGAAATGAAAACGAAGGCATGATTTTAAGGGGTTATGGCATAGCTTTTTCTTAAATATGAGGAGTCATTTGGTTTCTAAGGCTGCGCATGATAAAATTTCTGTTTCTTGATTTCTCTGTTTCTCTATTCCCAATGCGCCGTTTGGAAAAACTCGTTTGGTAACGTAATTTGATTTTTCTATTTCGAAAAGATTTCTATTCTAGAAATAGATTTGAAGAAGAAATCGAAGCTAAAATTTTTAGCTTCTCGGTTTGAAATAGAAATTGAGAAATCAATTTCCTGGCAAGAAATCAATTTTCGTTTGAGAAATTTTGTCATGCGCACCCTAAGAGTGCGCATGATAAAATTTCTAATTCTTTATTTTTCTATTTCTCTGTTCCCCGCAATAGATTTGAAACAGAAATCCGTTTGGTAACGCAATTTGATTTTTCTATTTCTGGAACAGATTTCTATTCCAGAAATAGATTTGAAGAAAAAATCATAAGCTAAAATTTTTAACTTCTCAATTTCTGATCCAGAAATTGATCTCCGTTCTAGAAATTTTGTCATACGCTCCGCCAAGTTTCAAAGCACTATAGCTTAGAAGGATGTGTTAACAAACGACGTTGAATAACGATGCGACGGCAGCTGTACGCCCCCGTGTTGATTTGCATAAGCAATGGCTTTAAATAGTCATTCTTGAGTTCTCATCTGGGTGGTCTGCAATCAGCAGTGTCGTTGAACCAGAAATTGCCCATGGTTCACAAAAGTTCTCTACTAGTGCATGTTTCATGTGATGGGATGGTGAGAGATGAGAATCGCGCATAACCAATGAAGAGATCCCTCGCCCTCGATTCTCAAGGTATTTCCTGCTATCCCAACATCTTATTGGTATTTGCCAAAGAAAAAGGTACTTGGTAACGTATTCATCATTAACCGTGAAGAACGCTAGAAAATATCGCCCCACAGGGTGGTCTTAGGAATCTGTCATGGACCAAAAGTTTCCCGGCCAAGAACGGGGTCATGCGGCTCCCGGCAAGCCTAAACACCAATCCAACCTTCCCTCGGTAGGTCTTTCCAAGTACAGTATAGCAAGTTGCATCCTTAAAATTGATTGTAGCACGCATTTAAATCGAATTGGGACGTGCAAATCTCTTCAACACAACATTTAACTTTGGCCAGCTTTGGTTATCATTAATAGAAAAGTATCAACTCTCAACCAATTTGTGTATGAGATAATCTTGCCTTAAGAGATCTTCTAAGATAATGATCATTACATTCCTTTATTCTTAACAAAAACTCCCTAACGCCTGTGAATCAGTCGTATAAATCTTTCCGCATTTATTGCACTTTGCTTTGATGCAACAAAGCCCTACTATTCAGCCCCCACGAATATGGGAGACATTGGATCATGACAAATCGCTATGGCTATCATCATGTCTAGGATTGAATTCGTTGTTGTAATGATTCGTTTGAGCCACCCCTTCCATAAACCAATCGTATAAACCCTTCCGCATTTATCATACTTCGATCTAATGCCACAATGCGCCACTTTTTAGCTCCCATGGGTATGGAAGAAATTGGACTGTGATAAATCGCCATGGCAATCATCATGTCTTCGATTGGATTCGCCGTTGTAATGATTCTTTTGACCCATTACTCCCATAAATCAGTCATATAAATCCTTCCGCATCTATCACACTTCGATCCGATGCTATAGTGCTCCACTTTTCAGCCCCCATAGGTATAGAAAAAATTGGACCGTGATATATTGCTCTAGCAATCATCATGTCTACGATTGGATTCGCCGTCGTAATGGTTTTTTTTGACCCACTAGTCTCATAAATCAATTATATAAATACTTTCACATTTATCACACTTCAATCCGATGCCACAATGCCCCACTTTTCAGCCCCATGGATATGGAAGAAATTGAACCGTGATAGATTGTTGTAGCAATCATCCTGTTTGAGATTGGATTCACCGTCATAATGATCATTTGACTCAATGTGGCGTGTGAGAATAAAGATGACCCATCCACTAATGTGATTTTACCCTATTTACGAAAAACATAAAAATGAAAAAGAATAACACGCTTAATGAAATCATTCACGTAATCATCCACGCATGAGGCTAATGAAATACATCTCAAACCCTTCGAAAGAGGTTTGATCTACGTAAGACACGTGGGGTTAAGAATCAGACAAGAACTCAACCACGGGAATCTCTCTCGTTCTTTTTGAAAAACGACGAATCTCTTCGATTTAAGGGGTGCGGCCGGCATTAAGAAATGCGTAATGACAATAATTGTTTGTCCTTATGAATAGCCCTCGATTTGACAGCTGCGTCAACCACGTGACTCGTTCAGGCTGCAGGACAGTTTTGGGTGCTTTTTGGAATCCGTGAATGAATATGCCTTTGTTTAATCGCCCGCCGGTCAATACTTTGCACTTTCCTCGAAGGATCGACTGAAATTTTGAAAACCCTTTTTCTTGCACGGGTTTCCATCGCCGTAAACTTCCTGGAAACATTCCAGCTCAGTAGAAGACACAAAGTTGATCATTTCCTCGATCGTTAACAGGATCCTCAGTTGTCTTACCGACTACAAAGACATATAAGTAAAGCACATCAAGATTAGGTTGATATTGATAGGTAATATAATAATGCAAGAGATCCAATCAGTGTAGAAAAAACAAGTTAAAGAAAAGGATGTACGTAATGTATCACTAGATGTGACATGGCTCGACTATTCAGTTTTCATTTTGATGCATGCGCAGAGTGCAATCCTCCTTAGCCACCTTTCTTGACTAATGGAAAGAGCTTCGAATTTTCATGTCAAGTTTCTGTACTTGTAGACGTTCACATTACGTACGTTAAAGAAAAGAGAAAGAAAACTTGAATAGGTCGAGAATATCGTTCATCCTCATACAAAACTAGGGGCTCAAATCCGCATGAGAATCATGCGGGGAGAAAATTAGTGGGGTCCGAGATTTCTAAACAAGATAGTGGAGTAATGAGCTAAGTGGAGTAATGAGCTAGCATCACCATCTTTGTGGCTCTAGGTCCCGTGTTCACACAACCTTTTCAAAATGGGATGGAAAGGTATCTCCATGATGTGCTTTTGTTTGGTGTTATTAAGAGTGGACAAGTGCTCTTGGTGGCTCTATATTAGTTAAAGATGTCGCCATTGATATTGCTGCATACACTTGTGAACGTCAGGGATTATATATGATTTATCAAATATTTGTTTCTTGTTTTCAGGAGTGCGAAAGACTAACATGTATCCATAGATGTGCCGATACTAAGAACCTTGCCATTAGTAACAAATAGTTCTCTAAACGATTCCTACATATGTACATCATACTTGGTTTTTTTGGCTGTGCATGTAGCTGTGCGTGTCAACTGCAATAAGAAAACATTATGTACATATTGATAGAAGTTCGTCATTTGTCCTTGTTGATTCAATGAATTATGCTAATGTATGGATTGAGATAGTTTTAGAGTGTATATATACTCGTCATAACAAGAGTTTGAATTGCCACGCTCTCTTTTCTTCTTTTTATCTTGCTTTTGCTTTTCTAAATGTGACCTGCCTTCACATGTAAGGCGTGACTAGGTGAGAGGAAGAAAAATAATATGCTTAATATGGTTTCCAAATTGGTTTGCACAAGCTAATTGAACTTTTGAGAGTGATGATTGTCCAAACACGTGGAATGCTCTTAATAATCTTTCGAGGTGCACCGATCTTCATCACCAGAACCTACATCAACAACGTTTCAATGCTACTCCATTCATATACTCAAACATGGCGAATGTGCAAACACTATGAAATAATGTCTTGAGTTCGAGCTCGATTGGTGAAGATACGACTTGAATTGTTGCTAGGAATTGCCTAACTTGTGTAGATTGAAAACTTGTAGGACCAAGACGGGCGTAGAGAGGATTGGATTGGATGCTTTGAAGGCGTCCGGTGGCTAGACAAGTAGGGTTAGGCATTCAGTGATGACACTAAGCATCTAGCTAGGTCTAGTCAAGTATTTGTGCTAAGGTACTATATTTTGAGTTTGAGCCCAATTGATAAAATCGGCTTGAATTGTTGTTGGGGATGGCCCGAATTGTAAATTACAGAGTTTTAGGACCAAGTCTGGCCGCTAGACAAGCAGGGTCAGGCATTTGGTGGAGACTCTAGGCGTCCAGCTAGGTCAAGTCAAGTGCTTGTGCAAAAGAATGAAGTTTATGTTTTGAGTTCGAGCCCGATTGGTAAAGACCCAACTTCAATTGTTACTGGGGATGGCCCGAATTGTGATTGACAGAGTTATAGGAACAAGTCCGGTCACTAGACGATTAGGCTTAGGGATTCAGTGGTGAGTCTAGGCATTTAGCTAGGTCTAGTTGAGCGCTCAGGCGGCATATGCCGAGCTCGACCAAAAAAAAAAAAGAAAAAGGCCCGGAAAAAGAGTAGAGAAGAGACATTATATCTATCGAATAAATAAGGCCTAAAGATGCACATACTTCCTTTTCAAGATTCGATATAAAAAGTCCTGATAAGATCCGATCATCTTATTGGATTTATTCTCTTATGGATTTCTAGGTCGAACCTACTTGAGGCGTTTGTCCTTTTTTCTTTTTTTTGGTTGATAAGTATTTCATTAATTCAAACCTAGTTTGTTTACATCCAAATATAAGATATCTAACGAAGATTGCGGGGGATAGAGCAACCAATTTGAAGGGAGTTGATTTTTCCTTTTAGCCTTGGCCACCCAATCATCAGGGTTATTTGCTCCTCTTGGACAGAACTCTAGGCGATCAAAGCTCAATCGGGCCAGCAAAGCCTTATATTCTTCAGCCCAAGGCCTAATATTCCACGGGGTTTCATCCATTCCCAGTACAGCGTTGACCACCTCTCTACAATCAGCTGCGACGGGCCTAATATTCCACGAGGCATTTTGATGGCACTGCTGGGACGGGCCTGCTTATCCTGCGTCTAGGCTCTTGGGATTCCTTACGGTCGGGACCTCGTGGCCAGTTTTTAGTGGTTCAACTAGGATCTGCGCAAGCAGAAGTTTTCACATCTCAATCGTTGAGACCGAGAGCAATGTGCTACGAGCTTGTAGGAGCACGGCACAACTTGGACTTCCCTTTGTAATATATCTGCTGGTATATGGTGAAATTCATTTCACGTGATGCTACAAAACCATCGAAACAGACGGTTGCTCGTCAGGTTCACCACTTTGCTGCAGCATGCATCTTGGCTTCTGATGCAGAAAGTCGTCTCTGCTGATTGATTGTACCAATGGGACAACGGACAATGCCTCAAAACGGCTTCTTCCCAAGTTAAAATCAGGGAAATCCTTCCTCTTTGCCAAAGAGAGGCTTAAGATAGGACAGAGACTACTCCCAGAGCCATGAAAATGGAATCCAAAACATGTCTGCAATTACCAGACCACATGATTTTTTCCAGTTCTGGAATTGAATCACCACGTTGTGGAATGGTTTCAACATTTTCCTTGCCCATAGCTGATATTTTCGGTTACTTGATTAGTTGAAATTGTGATGTTATCGTTCATTTGAAAATCCCAAATCAGAAAATCATCATGATGTTGTTTTGAACTCCATAATTCATTAGTTTCGGCGCTCCGACAGAGCCTCATTGCGAGTTGATCTGATAGGTATACATTGCATTGGTAGCAAATGAAACTCTGTTATGCTGAGGGATCCGAGAGAGATTATGCCTCATTGTGAACTCCTTAAGGCCTGCGTGGCCCACTGTCATTGGAAAACTCTATCTACATTGTTATTTGCAAATGCAACATTGTAATCATTTCCAATGATGAGCGCAATCCATGTCGACTATGCGACTTGCTCCATAATTTTCACTTATATATAAGCCTCCCTCTTCATCACTTGAGATCATCGCTGGAAGTAACAATCAATTGTCTTTCAGTCGCTCAATTTTGCATTTCAGCTAAGACATTCTCGATATCAACCAATAAAGCCAATGGCACCACGAGCCACAGATCTGGTTTTGTCTCTCATGACATTCTTATGGTTCACTATCTTGCTCTTCAGAGCCTCCGCTCAGAGATATGGGATTGCTACCTTTTACACTTCACCTTACAAGCGTAAGGCATTTCGTTGTGTTTGTTTCTGCTGTTAACAGTATCTACTGTACCTATGGGAGAAGGTGTTTTTTTCTGTGTTGAGATAATGCAGCCTCTGCTTGTTATGGCTTTGAAGATCAGGGGGTGATGATAGCAGCAGCAAGCGAAGCAATTTGGAACGGCGGCACCACTTGTGGCCAACACTACCAAGTCACGTGCCTCAGCAGGATGAACCTAGGCGTCCCAAAGCCATGCCGTGGAAGCGCTTTGGTGGTGATGCAGATTGTGGACCACTGCCCTGCCAATGCGTGCCGAGGAACTATTGATTTGTCAAAAGGAGCATCTGCATCTATAGCGGTTCCAAATGCTGGAGCTATTAAAATAAATTATTAGAAGTATGTGGACCTTGTTCCCTGTAATTTGCGAGGCTATTATACGATTATTGCCGTGACATAAGGCTGAACTGGTTCGATTAAGATCCTGTGCTGGAGTAACTTCTGATGGAAATGGAACCATTCCCCAAATAAGGAAAACCCACTGAAGTTTAGCTTCAACTCCTTTTGAAGTTCTTTAACGTTTTCAATGCTTTTGGCAAATGTAGTAAATTATGTTTTTGCCTTGTCTTCTCCTTGAGCGAGCTATGTTTGTTAATCTGGTCATATACTCCACATGACTTACTATCAGTCCGGTCAGGAAAAGCTCAAAAGCATTCGATCTTAACCTTTCGTACTCGGTTCCAGTCATAACGTCCATTGGCACTGTCACAAACGATCTTTCGCTTTTCACCTGAAAATCGAACTGAGATACGTGATCTTTCAGCGCCAACGATAATACAATGTTGTTACAGTTGTTCAGCTGAGTAAAAGGAAGCACGATGATCGATTTTCCAGCATTAATTGTATCTGAAATTGAGTCCACTTGGCTCAGAGAAGGTGCTTGGTCATGCAAGAAAAAGAAAGGGCAGAAAGCAATAACAGATGCTGTACGCATACAACTCGCGGATACATACAGCTGTTTATGTCGATAGGACATGATTGAGACAATAGATCATTAGAAACCAAATACCAAATCACAGATTATTAGTCGAGCATAGAGAAGTGGCTTTTGCTGCTTCACTTGGGATACTCTTCAAACCTTCCAATCCTAAAATGCTCGAGCTCCACCCCATCTGCATGCCCAGTGAGTGCGAGGTCCGCCAGTATCTTCCCTACCACTGGAGCCATCTTGAATCCGTGACCCGAAAACCCACCACCTATCACCACATCCTCCCTGAACTCCCCTCCCAAGAAATCCATCACATAATCCTCGTCCGGTGTCATCGAGTACATACAGGACTGCATGGACACGGGTGCGCAGCCATCCACCAGTCCCAGAAATCTCCCTTTGATCCACTCTTTCAGGGAATCCAAGTCCAGCTCGGACCTCCACTGCCTTCTATCGGGATCGCACTGGCATCCGTCGTGCAGTGTGATCTTGATCAGCCCCGGGAATTCCAAGGACGGCGTCCCGTATACATGCACATCTCCATAGCCGATGAACGTCGGGAAATCGCCTCCGATGGCATATTTCTCCTCGTGACCCTCCTCGATCTTCCAATAACACACTATGGCGTGCACGGGTTGAATCGGCAATTCAAGCCCAGCGATTGAACGAACCAGCTTCCTGGTCCAAGCCCCAGCAGTGACCACACATTTCCTGCTCCAGAACTTGTCGCCCCTGGTGGTACAGACCACTATGCCTCCTTTCACTTCATCTCTCCTAATTTCCTTCACTTCCATGTTGTCCCTCAGCACAGCTCCCTTTTGAAACGCGAGCGCTTGGAACATGGACACCGCTTTCGTCGGCTTAATGACACCGCCAAGCTCAGTATACACCGCAATCCAATCCTCTGGTATGCTGAGCTTTCCGGAGAATTTGTCAGCGAATTGGCCATGGTCTAGAATCTGATAAGGGAATGAGTTCTTTTCACAGCTCGCTATGACTGCTTTGAGGCTAGCACTCCCCCCTGGCCCCATGTCAAGATGGTCGGTGTCAGTGTAGACGCTGTAGCCCGCCTCTGACTCGGCCTCTCTCCACAGTTTCGAGGACTCCACGGCCATCTTGGTGTAGTAGTCCTTCTTGTACGTCGCGCGCATCCCGCGAGACTCGCCGTGCGAAGAGCCACGGTGGTGCAGGAAGTCGAACTGCTCGAGTAAGAGCGTCTTCTGACCTCTTTTGGCAGTTTGGTAAGCCGTGGAGCTGCCCATGACGCCTCCACCGATCACTATCACGTCGAACTCAATTCTGCAAGAAGAATCCATAGCTCTGTACTGTGTGCGCCTCTCTCTCTCTCTCTCTCTCTCTCTGAAACTGGTTAAGCTAAATTACGCTGGTTTGGTTTGAACATATAAGCAAAAGAAGACTTGACTAGTCCTGGACTACCATGGCCTAGCGGCGGACGTGGCCTCCGAGCACCAGATTTGATACTTATACCACCAAGGAAAGCTAGACGAAATTTTTCACACACCATAGTCGGACTATTGCGACATGTCCCTTCAGTCACGATAAAACAGAAGCAAAATTACGACATTCGCAATGCTTTAGGCAATGCATAGTTATTTTGAAAATGAATTTGACTTGAATGATTTGTTGCCAAAACGTTTACAAAGCTTTTTTCCATTGAAGGTGAGTTGCGAGGAAAGTCGCTTCTCCACCTAAACATCGGCCTCTCTTGAATTGACATAGTCTTCTTTTTGTTATTTTCAAATTTACATAAACTTTACCTAAGTTTTAATCGGAAGAAGTACACCCCAAGTGTTAAAATTTAGCACTGAGGAACACTTAAATGACAAAAGTTAGAAAAGTGATACTTAAAGTGTCATTTCCGGCGAATTCCGTCGAAAATCTTACGTGACAATTTATTATTTTTCTCGCCTATATAGCTCGTCGGAAAGGTGACTCAGCAAAAAAACGCAAAAACAATATCGTTTTTACACGGATTTGAATTTTAATATAAAAATTAATTAAATTAAATTATAAAAATAATTAAATAATAATGAAATGAGAAGGAAAGAAGAATCCGGCTGAGGGTTAAGCCCTCACCATCACTAGGAAGGGCTGGCGAAGGTGGGGGGAGGGTCAGCAGGGGTTGCCAAGCTTTGGCGGCGACAAGCACTCAACCCTCAACTACATGCCTCCTCTCTCCCCATTTTTTTTTTTTAAAAAAGTTTAAATATTTTAAATAAATTTAGTTTTAAATTTAATTTAATTAATTTTTATATTAATTATTTATCACATCGAGACAAAACAACGTCATTTTACATTTGTTTAGCCATATTAGTGTACAAAATGACGTCGTTTTGCATTTACCTCGTCGGAAAATCGTTACATCAGCATTTTGGTCGGATTTCTTGCAGTCGGCACTTAAGTTATTTATCTTGCTTCATTTTTTGCATTTAAATGTCATTTTCCTAACTTTTGACAGATAAGTATCTCTCCGTGCCAAGTTTTAGCACTCCAAATACTGCACTCTGAGTCAATCGCCCTCTTTCATTTTTTTTAAATACTTGTGTTGGTAAGCTTGCTCTTTGGACAATGTTAATAATCCAATCGATTACATCAGTAAACAATGACAGAGACTTGGATATGTACATGGATATGCATTTTTAGTCAACTCAAGAGTAGCAAAGAGGGATCTTGCTTCTTCCCCGAAACGCCGGTCTAAACGAGAGTTCAGTGCTCTTTCCAAGGAAAATGTTTTTGATTGGAAGATGATATGATGATTTTTTTGAACGAAAAGATGATATGATGATTGATTGGGACAGAGAGCGACATGTTTGTCCAGGGAACAACAAGATATTTCCTCCAGCCCACTTGCAATAAGCTTTTTCATTGCAATTATTTTTATGCAAGAGACAACTTCTCTACATAAAGTCACACCCTTATTATATCTTAGTACTACCCTTGGATAATGATAATGATGATGCCTTACGTATTTATTGAGATTAATTATTAAATTCAGTGATCACGACCATTCATTTTAAAATTTGCTATCTTTTATAGTGATATTAAAGTTATCTCGAACTTACTTGCTCTTGGGGGATTCATCATACCCTTATATAGGTTTGCTTCCTCAACCTAGTAATTTTGTATGCTTTTCAATCGAATACTTTGATGTGATAGCTAATGCTTTTATATCTCATTATACATCTACTTTTTTGTAAAAAGACCACGATGAATGATATTAGGTCTGCTTTGTTGAAAGACATTAGAAGAATGTTAAGCTCTCATTTTAAGTGTGAGCATACCTTGCGAAAAGGAAATTATGTTGCCGATTGGCTTGTCAATCTTGAAATAAAGACACACTTGGACACTATGTTCTATTCACAGCCTCCAAGAGTTTTTTTTTTTTTTGGTCGAGTCCTAGAGAGTTGATTCATGCTTTGTTAGGTGGTGAAGTAGAGACAATAAATTTTAGACGTTATTTTTTTTGTTTACATTTATTTACCTAATAAAGAAAACAAGAAGTTTATTATTGTCTAAAAACAATCAACAAGCGGACTCAGCTTGCTATACCAAACCTAAAAATCTCTTCCTAGATCAACCCATGATTAATTTTTTTCTTGGTATCGGTGAGTTGAGCCTTAAAAGGAAATTATTTCTTAACGCCTGTCTATTTAACTCTTTAGATCAATCGGGCTAAATCGGGTTGTTGGACGAGCGTATTACTTCCTTTTACCTATGAACTTTAGCTTTGAATTAGTTCGTCTAACAAGCAAAAATTCATGATCATAGTTTAGGAAGATTTTGGATCTCTACATTCACTAAATTCTAAGAGTTAGTAACTTTCCCACCTAAAAGTTACCAATTTTAGTAGTTTATACTTAATCAAAGTCTTATCCATCCTGTATCAATATTTATTTAAATCCTGCTCCATAATGAAATTACCGAGATCTGTCCATCTCTTCGAGAGCAATCATGGCATTAATACCAATCTTGACTTTCCTCTGTCATGGCCTTTTTGTGGAAGTCATGAATGCGATGCTACAATTTCCCCGAAACGCAATTGCTCTCATGTTGTCGGCTTCACTAGATTCTTGGAAGCCCAAAGACCCTTTGCAAAGTCAATTCCAAACGAAGCCTTTATCTTGATTTGCAATGTGACGTTCTTAATTAGCTTAATGCACCTGATTTGTTGGCTTATAAGCGAATTCTTTGCAAATTGAATATTTCTTTATGAAGTACTCTTAACAAGTGTCTCGAGACAGCATCTCGTGGACACTTGTTCGAGACACTTGTTAACATAACTTAAAATCCCATTTTGAATTTTATTTGCTTTATATTACAGCCATCGCTTAGAGCAGCGGAATTGGTGCCTTCAACCTTTCTATACATCTGTTTGCTTCTACTTGTTCTTTTAATCTTGTCGATAGCATGTCGAGTGATGTGAGTCAGTCTGCGCATCTCATGCATGCGGTTCGATTCGAATACAGCAGCCACTACTTGCTGTAGATATATGATGATGGCGAGAGTGAGTGAAGAACTTTGGGACGATGGTGGAGCTTATGGCCAATACGATCAAGTCACTTGTGTCGGCGTGACGAAGTCAGGTGATCCAAATCAATGCATCGGAGGCGGGACGGTGGTGGCGAAGATTGCGGATGTTTGCCGGCCCATCTTGT
Organism: Eucalyptus brandiana; assembly: GCA_014182725.1. NCBI lineage: Eukaryota > Viridiplantae > Streptophyta > Magnoliopsida > Myrtales > Myrtaceae > Eucalyptus > Eucalyptus brandiana. The sequence continues at coordinate 51,658,372 of CM024670.1, read as the reverse complement.
TTCAGAGAACTATTGATATGACGCAAGAAGCATTTCACTAACACAGCAAGTCCTAACAACATATAGTCCGTGGTCCTTGTTCATACATTGTGTTCATACACTAGCAGCCGTTTTTTTTCTTTTTATGTATATCTATACTTAAAATTAAGTCATAGTAATTTCTTTATTGCATTCAAGGCACATCTCTCTCTTGTTGCAATGCTAGAACAGCATTTATCACTTTGTATTGTCGACATAAAAAGGCATTTATCACTTTGTATTCAAGGCACATCTCTCAGTTCTTGGACAACACAAAAATGTTCAATATTATCATTGAATTCGAATTAATAGAATATGTTCATACAATTTAAGGATTAAATTTTTTTTTTTTTTTGGTCAATCCTACTCTATTCCTACTCTACACTCACTCGCATGAGACTTGCGCCCTACCTTCTTTGCGGGCGTGGGAGTCGCAACCCACTCTCGAAACTTACGCGTCCTACCCCCATCCCCCTCGGTGGGGATTTGAACCCCTCACCTCCCCCTTCTATGTTGAAAGGGTGGCGGCACGCGAACCCCAGTGGTTAAGGATTAAATTGAGTATGAACTTTTTATAGAGCTAAAATTTAACAATCAAATTGAATAAATTAAAAATTTGAAAACACTTCACATATTTAATTAAGAATTTAGGATCGTCACAAAAGAAGCCTTTGAGATCCCAAGTGGGACACAGTCAACCAATAAAGCCAATGGCACCACGAGCCACAGACCTGGTTTTGTCTCTCAGCTAAAATTTAACAATCAAATTGAATAAATTAAAAATTTGAAAACACTTCACATATTTAATTAAGAATTTAGGATCGTCACAAAAGAAGCCTTTGAGATCCCAAGTGGGACACAGTCAACCAATAAAGCCAATGGCACCACGAGCCACAGACCTGGTTTTGTCTCTCATGACATTCTTACGGTTCACTATCTTGCTCTTCAGAACCTCCGCTCAGAGATATGGGATCGCTACCTTTTACACTTCACCTTACAAGCGTAAGGCATTCCGTTGTGTTTGTTTCTGCTGTTAACAGTATCTTGTTCAACTGTACTGATGGGAGAAGGTGTTTTTTTCTATGTGTTGAGATAATGCAGCCTCTGCTTGTTATGGCTTTGAAGATCAGGGGGTGATGATAGCAGCAGCAAGCGAAGCGATTTGGAACCGCGGCGCCACTTGTGGCCAACACTACCAAGTCGTGTGCCTCAGCGGGATGAACCTAGGCATCCCAAAGCCATACCGTGGAAGCGCTTTGGTGGTGGTGCAGATTGTGGACCGCTGCCCTGCCAATGCGTGCCGAGGAACTATTGATTTGTCAAAAGAAGCATCTGCATCTATAGCGGTTCCAAATGCTGGAGCTATTAAAATAAATTATTAGAAGTATGTGGACCTTGTTCCCTGTAATTTGCGAGGCTATTATACGATTATTGCCGTGACATAAGGCTGAACTGGTTCGATTAAGATCCTGTGCTGGAGTAACTTCTGATGGAAATGGAACCATTCCCCAAATAAGGAAAACCCACTGAAGTTTAGCTTCAACTCCTTTTGAAGTTCTTTAACGTTTTCAATGCTTTTGGCAAACGTAGTAAATTATGTTTTTGCCTTGTCTTCTCCTTGAGCGAGCTATGTTTGTTAATCTGGTCATATCCTCGACATGACTTACTATCAGTCCGGTCAGGAAAAGCTCAAAAGAATTCGATCTTAACCTTTCATACTCGGTTCCAGTCATAACGTCCATTGGCACTGTCACTGACGATCTTTCGCTTTTCACCTGAAAATCGAACTGAGATACGTGATCTTTGAGCTCCAACAATAATGCAATGTCGTTACAGTTGTTCAGCTGAGTAAAAGGAAGCACGATGATCGATTTTCCAGCATTAATTGTATCTGAAATTGAGTCCACTTGGCTCAGAGAAGGTGCTTGGTCATGCAAGAAAAAGAAAAGGCAGAAAGCAATGACAGATGCTGTACGCATACAACTCACGGATACATACAGCTGTTTATGTCGATAGAACATGATTGAGACAATAGATCATTAGAAACCAAAGACCAAATCACAGATTATTAGTCGAGCATAGAGAAGTGGCTTTTGCTGCTTCACTTGGGATACTCTTCAAACCTTCCAATCCTAAAATGCTCGAGCTCCACCCCATCTGCATGCCCAGTGAGTGCGAGGTCCGCCAGTATCTTCCCTACCACTGGAGCCATCTTGAATCCGTGACCCGAAAACCCACCACCTATCACCACATCCTCCCTGAACTCCCCTCCCAAGAAATCCATCACATAATCCTCGTCCGGTGTCATCGAGTACATACAGGACTGCATGGACACGGGTGCGCAACCATCCACCAGTCCCAGAAATCTCCCTTTGATCCACTCTTTCAGGGTATCCAAGTCCAGCTCGGGCCTCCACTGCCTTCTATCGGGATCGCATTGGCATCCGTGGTCCAGTATGACCTTGATCAACCCCGGGAATTCCAAGGACGGCGTCCCGTATACGTGCACATCTCCATAGCTGGAGAACGTTGGGAAATCGCCTCCGATGGCATATTTCTCCTCGTGACCCTCTTTGATCTTCCAATAACACACTGTGATGTCCACGGGTTGAATCGGCAATTCAAGCCCAGCGATTGAACGAACCAGCTTCCTGGTCCAAGCCCCAGCAGTGACCACACATTTCCTGCACCAGAACTTGTCGCCCCTGGTGGTACAGACCACTATGCCTCCTTTCACTTCATCTCTCCTAATTTCCTTCACTTCCATGTTGTCCCTCAGCACAGCTCCCTTTTGAAATGCGAGCGCTTGGAACATGGACACCGCTTTCGTCGGCTTAATGACACCACCAAGCTCGGTATACACTGCAATCCAATCCTCTGGTATGCTGAGCCTTCCGGAGAATTTGTTGATGAATTGGCCATGGTCTAGAATCCGATAAGGGAATGAGTTCTTTTCACAGCTCGCTATGACTGCTTTGAGGCTAGCACTCCCCGCCGGGCCCATGTTAAGATGGTCCGTGCCGGTATAGACGCTGTAGCCCGCCTCCGACTCGGCCTCCCTCCACAGTTTCGAAGACTCCACAGCCATCTTGGTGTAGAAGTCCTTCTTGTATGTGGCACGCATGGTGCGAGACTCGCCGTGCGAAGAGCCACGGTGGTGCAAGAAGTCGAACTGCTCGAGCAAGAGAGTCTTGTGACCTCTTTTGGCAGTTTGGTAAGCAGTGGAACTGCCCATGACGCCTCCACCGATCACTATCACGTCGAACTCATTGGTGCAAGAAGAATCCATAGCTCTCTACTGTGTGCGCGTCTCTCTCTCTCTCTCTCTCCCCGAAACTGGTTAAGCTAAGTTTTCGCTGGTTCGGTTTTTAACAGATAAGCAGAACGAGACTGGCTAGTCCTGGACCTACCACTGCCTAGCGGCCCACGTGGCCTCCAGGCACCAGATTTGACACTTCTACCACCAAGGAAAGCTAGACGAAATTTCTCATTCCATCATTGTCGGACTCTTGCGACATATCAGTCACGATAAAACAAGAGCAAACTTATGACATTCGCAATGATTTAGGCAATGCATAGTAGTTTTGAAAATGAATTTGACTAAGAATGATTTGTTGCCGAGACGTAATTGACTTTTGCAAAGCTTTTTTCCATTGAAGGTGAGTTGCGAGGAAAGTTGCTTCTCCACCTAAACATCGGCCCCTCTTGAATTGACATACTCTTCTTTTTGTTATTTTCAGATGCACATAAACTTCAACTAAGTTAATCGCCCTCTTTCATTTTTTTAAGTACTCGTGCTGGTAAGCTTGCTCTTTGGACAATCTTAATAATGTAATCGATTACATAAGGGCCTGCATGTTTTCATTCTTTTTTTTTTATTTATGAACAGAAATTTTGTTTTTTTCCCTAAACAAAAAAGAATGTAAACACGTTTGTTTGCGTTTTTGTTGAAAATTGGATTTTTGTTCCGGGCACAAAAAGAACGAAAATGAGAAACAAAAAAAAAATTGTTTTTTTTTCAAACGATTTTGAAGAAATGATTTTTTGTTTCTTGTTTATTCCTCTTTTCTTCTCTTTTCTTCTTCTTTTCTTTTTCTTTTCTCTTTGGCCGGTCGCCGGCCTCGGCCATGGCCGACGACCGGCCGTCGAGGGCCGGCGACGCCATCGAGGGTCGGCGACCTCGCCGGAGCGTCGTCGGCCCCGGCGAGGCCGAGCGTCGCCGGCCTGGTGAGGCTCGGGCTCGCCGGATCTGGGCGAGGCTTAGCCTCGCCCGCGCCGATGACGCCGAGCCTTGCCTTGGCTAGGCAAGCTCGGGCTCGCCAGGATCCGGCGAGCCCGAGCCTCGCCCGGCCTAAGGCGAGGCCGAGCCTCGCCGGGGGCCGGTGAGCCTCGCCGTGGCTAGGCGAGGCTGCCGGCCGAAAGAAGAAAAAATAAAAAAGAAAGGAAAAAATGAAAAATAAAATAAAAATATTAAAAAATTAAAAGAAACAAAAAAAGAATATAAATTTACCAAACGTGTTTTCTATTCATTTTTTATTCCCTAACAAATTTACCAAATGCATCTTTTTGGTCAAAAATTGTTTCCTGAACGGAAACATTTTTTTTTTTATTTCTTCGCAGGCAGGTTTTGAACAAAAACGTTACCAAACGCGCCCTAAGTAAACAATGACAGATTGCTTCTTCCCGGAAACGCCGGTCTAAACGAAAGTTTAGTGCCAGCTAATGTAATCAGTAAGAATCAGGCACTTCATTGTGCTCTTTCCAAGGAAAATGTCTTTGATTGGAAGATGATACGATGATTGATTGGGATAGACAATGAAATGTTTGTTTAAGGAACAACAAAATATTTCCTCCAGCCCACTTGCAGCAAGCTTTCACATTGCTATTATTTTTATGCAAAAGATGAGTCACACCCTTTCTTATTATATCTTAGCACTACCCTTGGATAATGATAATGATAATGATAATGCCTTACGTATTTATTGAGATTAATTTCTTAATCTAGTGATCACGACCATTCATTTTATAATTTGCTATCTTTTATAGTGATGTTAAAGTTATCTTGAACTTGCTCACTCGCGGGTAGATTCATCATAACCTTATATAGATTTACTTCCTCAACCAAGTAATTTTATATGCCTTTCAATCGAATCATTTAATGCGATAGCTAATGCTTTTATGTCTCATTATACATCTACTTTTGTTAAAAGAGATCACAATGAATAACATTAGATCTGCTTTGTTGAAAGACATTAGAAGAATGTAGATCTCTCATTTTTAAGTTTAAGCATAAATTTTGAGAAGGAAATTGTGCTGTCAATTGGCTTGTCCATCTTGGAATTAAGACGCGCTTGGACACTATGTTCTATTCACAGCCTCCTAGAGTTTTTTTTTACTTTTTTGGGTGAGTGCTAGAGAGTTGATTCATCCTCTGTTAGGTGGTGAAGTAGAGATAATAAATTTTAGACGTTAATTTGTTTTCTGTTTACATTTATTTACCAAAAAGGGAAAAGAAGAAGAAGAAAGTTGTTGACGCACCACTTTTTCTAAGAAGTTTATTATTGTCTAAAACCAATCAATAAGCGGGACCAAACCTAAAAATCTCTTCCCAGATCAGTCCGTGATTAATTTCTTTTCTTGGTATCGGTGATGAGCCTTAAAAGGAAATTACTTCTTGACACCTGTCTATTTAACTCTTCAGATCAATCGGGCTAAAATCAGGCCATTGGGCGAAGGGTCACCTTTACTGGGGTCTTATGTGCGTATTACTTCCTTTTACCTATTAACTTTAGCTTTAAATTAGTCCATCTAACAAGCAAAAATTCATGATCATAGTTTAGGAAGATTTTGGATCTCTACATTCACTAATTTCTAAGAGTTAGTAACTTTCCCACCTCTAAGTTACCAATTTTAGTAGTTTATACTTAATCAAAGTCTTATCCATCCCGTATCAATACTTATTTGAATCCTGCTCCAGGTGAAATTACCAACGAGAGCAATCATGGCATAAATACCAATCTTGACTTTCCTCTGTCATGGCCTTTTTTGTGGAAGTCATGAATCGTGATGCTACAATTTCCTCAAAACGCAATTGCTCTCATGTTGTCGGCTTCGCTAGATTCTATCTTGGTTTGCAATGTGACGTTCTTAACTAGCTTAATGTACCTGATTTGTTGGCTTGTAAGCGAATGCTATGCAAATTGAATATTTCTTTACGAAATACTCTTAACGAGTGCCTCGAAACACCATCTCGTGAACACTTGTTAACATAACTCAAAATCCTATTTTGAATTTTATTTGCTTTATATTACAGCCATCGTTTAGAGCAGCAGAATTGGCGCCTTCAACTTTTCTATACATCTGTTTGCTTCTACTGGTTCTTTTAATCTCGTCGATAGCATGTTGAGTGATGTAAGTTAGTCTGCGCACCTCATGCATGAAGTTCGATTCAAATACAGCAGCCACTACTTGTTGCAGGTATATGGTGATAGCGAGAGTGAGTGAAGAACTTTGGGACGACGGTGGAGCTTGTGGCCAATACGACCAAGTCACTTGTGTCGGCGTGACGAAGTCAGGTGATCCGAATCAATGCATCGGAGGTGGGACGGTGGTGGTGAAGACTGCAGATGTTTGCCCGCCCAGCTCGTTTCAGAGAAGTATTGATATGACGCGAGAAGCATTTCACTAACACAGCAAGTCCTAGCAATCTGCCTCTCAGCATCAACATATAGCCCATGGTCCTTGTTCATACATTGTGTTCATACACTAGCAGCCGTTTTTTTTTCTTTTTATGTATATCTATACTTAAAATTAAGTCATAGTAATTTCTTGAGTGCATTCAAGGCACATCTCTCTCTTGTTGCAATGCGAGAACATCATTTATCACTTTGTATTGTCGACATATAAAGGCAATATCAAATTGAACCGTCGATCCCCACCTTAGCTTTTGCGGTTTTTTAAAACAAGAGGCCTTGTTTATCATTCGAACATGAAATAAATTTATAGAGAAAAAATTAGAATCCTACACTATATGAGGCAAGTATTTTGTAAGCTAGATACAAGCTGCACGTATTGAAGGAAATAGGTAGAAGAAAAAAGAGAGGAAATGAGATGTATTGGGGCAATCTAGGATGAGAGAAAAAAAAGAAGGAAAAATGACATAAATAATTCGTAATGTATAATATGGTCTATGAATTATAGTCCAATAATAATGTGGTATTAGGATTTTTAATTTATATAATATAATTCTTGAAATTTTAGTATATATTCAATTCACCCATCAACTACATAAAAATATCCAATATCATTACTAAACTCAAATTAATAAAAAGATAACATTGAATATCTTCATGCAATTTACGGATTAAATTGAGTATTGACTTTTTTTATTGTGTTAAAATTTAATAATCATTATTGAATAAATTAAGAATTTAGAAATTAAATTAAGAATTTAGGACAGCCACAAAAGAAGCCTTTGGGATCCCAAGGGGGACAGAGTCAGAGAGGCCGACTCACTTTGACAGAAGCGCACTTTTTGCTCGCTGTCGCTCCAAGTCGTTTGTTTAGACAAGTCCCCCTCCGCTGCCAGTGCCAGGCTCCCCCACATCTCTCTCTCTCTCTGCTCTCTGCTTTCAATCCGCTCCGCACGGAAAGGCCAGAACAGCTCGCGATCCAGGAGCCCTAGAAGCTTCTCTCTCCTCTCCTCTCCCTTGTACTTCGCTCCCGCTCCCGCCTGCTTCCGTCGTCAGATTTCCTCCCCCGCAATCTCTTCTCCGCTCGACTGGATCCGATCGATCGATCGCCATCGGATCCTGCATTTTGAATTCGCCGCGGCGGCGCTTCCGCTTCCGCTTCCGCTTCCGCCTCCGCCTCCGCCTCCGCCTCCGCCTCCGCCTCCGCAGTTTCGCGAGACTCGTCGATCCGCGAATCCGGGCGGTTGAGTGTTCGGCGCGCATTCGCATGGGGAATCGGCGGTGAATCGAGGCGCGCGAAGCTGCCTTTGATTCGTCCCGAAGATATAAGCGCGTCGCGTGCTCCTCTCGCCTCGGGCCTCGGCCTCGGCCTCCGCCATGGATAACCGCGGCGACTCCGATGCATCGCCATTCTTAAGGTCGGTCTCTCTCTCTCTCTCTCTCGTGGATCGAATACTGCATTCGGCCGATTGATCTGCTGCGTTTTTTTGGAGTGAATCGAGCCATGCCTTTGACCTCCGGATCGTCGTCTTCGCATCTGTTAAGAATTTACTCCATTCGATTCGCCCGATGCTGCGTCTGTCGTGATGTTGCATTTTCGTGCTGTTGCCTTTTTCGCAGGATTTTTAGAGAATCGAGCTGCGTTGGCATTTTCGACTGTTGCCTGTGTTGAACTGATGCTTTCTTCGTCATTGCTTTTTTTTAACACTCGGAGTTTTTAGCTGTGATAGAAATGGTTTGCCGAAATGCCTTTCTGCTTGCGTGTCCTTGTAAATCTTATGATTTAAGTTGGAGCGATCGTCTGGCGTTACCGATCTTCCATAATCCAATATCGTTTCCCGAGTTTGGGGGAAAAAAGAAGAAGTAATTTCAGTATTTTTGTCAGCCGTCTTTGAGTTTTGGTACCTTTGAGCATTGTCTTACGTTAGCTCCTTGTGAATATGTCGTTGCAGTATTTTTGCTGCATTGTCTTATGGGATCGCTTCGATGGCCATGGTCTTCATTAACAAGGCAGTTCTGATGCAGTATTCAAACTCAATGACCCTTCTTACTTTACAGGTAATTCTCAAAAGGGAAGGAGGTTGAGCACATTTGTAATTTTCTTCTGTGATGGACAATGTCGTAACTTTCTAATTTGTGGTGTGCCTCAGCAATTGGCCACAGCATTGCTTATTCACTTCGGGAGAGTTGCAGGATACATAAAAGCACGAGGAGTGAACTGGGAAACTGCAAGAAAGCTCCTCCTGGTTTCACTATTTTACAATGCGAATGTTGCATTCGCTTTAGCAAGTTTGAAAGGAGTTAATATCCCTATGTATATTGCAATAAAGAGGCTCACACCACTTGCTGTGCTGGTTGCTGGATTTTTTCGGGGAAAGGGAACACCTACTCCACAGGTGTGGTTTTTCAGTTTTTGGCTCAAACATTTTCGTATCGGCCTTTTCAACCTATATTTAAGTGCTTTAATGCTTTAACATGGCCTCTCGTGTCATAATTCAGGTTACTCTCTCTGTTCTTTTGATTGCTGCTGGATGTCTCATTGCAGCCATCGGAGACTTTTCTTTTGATCTTTATGGATATAGCATGGCCTTTACTTCTGTGTTTTTTCAGGTTTGAGCTCGATTTCCACCTTTATATGGCTACTTCGATACTCTTATTTTGCTTTGAATCTCAGAATCGGAAAAAGGATAATGATCAATTTTATAAAGATGTATTTAAGATTTTGAGCCCATTAACAGCAACTTACATTTAATGCAGACTATGTACCTTGTGTTAGTGGAGAGGTCTGGTGCAGAAGATGGACTTTCATCTGTCGAGATAATGTTTTACAACAGTTTTCTCTCTCTTCCAGTCCTGCTTTTTCTTATCATTGCCACAGGGGAGTTTCCAAATTCCCTATCATTGTTGATTGCAAAGGTTAGGTTCTTCCTTGTTTCTTTCTCTTTGCTTTTTTCTCTTGCCTCGATCTTTTAACTATTTACAATTTGGATTGTCGAATTCACTTTATTTTAGCAGACCATGGCTGTATCCTGAATTGGTTTAGCTACATTTAGACTCTGACAAATTAGAAGCAATCAAGGTCCCAGACACTAACTAGCCTTGTAATGTGCATAATTCACAAATCCTTAAACGTTTACATTCAATCGCGTTCATCATGCAATGTTGTAAATTGATTTCTTAAACTATTCTGAATCTTTAAACATTCTCTCTCCACAATTCTTTTTCACATACGCATGCATGTGCTCTTTGGCTAGATGTGAGAAAACAAACGCGTGTAATAAAGACATTATATAAAGCAAGATTCAAAAACATGTGGAAGGAAAATGAGGAACAAGTCTTGGAGACTTCCAACGAAAATGAAAAGTGAAATCTTTTCCAGTGTATTCTAGATATTTTGATAAAACTAGTATTTCTCATTTCCATAATTATCACTAATGAGATGGTTTTCATGGTGAGTTCATGGGAACTACCTCTACTGAGGATTGGACAGATATCTTTCAGTATACCTACATGATAGCTTTGACTAATGGAACTATTTGTCTTACAAGCAGAGTAATTCACTATCCTTTTTGATGCTGCTCATTCTTTCACTAATAATGGGGATTGTTCTCAACTTCACCATGTTCTTGTGTACCATTGTCAACTCTGCCCTCACAACAACAATAGTTGGAGTCCTCAAAGGGGTTGGTTCCACGGTATGTAGAATACCTTTAGTTCCAATGCTATTATTTGATGAAAAGATATTCTTCATTTTTACACTTTCTTCCTTCCAATTTAATAGAATGCCTAACCCTGCAATAAGTTCGCTTATGTACGACATAAAAAATCTGCCCTATCATGCAGACTCTTGGTTTTGTCTTGCTGGGTGGCGTGCAAGTACATGCCCTAAATGTGACTGGCTTGATGATTAACACTGCTGGGGGTGTGTGGTACTCCTACGCAAAATATCAGCAAAAGAAGAGCAAGCAACTGAAGACGATGACAGATCTTGAGGCCCACAAAAAATAAAAATGAAGAAAAAAGAGATGTCAAGTCTGGAAGTCTGCAGCCAGAGATCGTGTCAACCGATGGATCCTTTTTCATGGTTTGCTGTATTATAAGAAGTCCAACTAGCAATTGAATCTAATTGTCACCATGCTGTTCCTTTGCAGAATCGACCCTGGGAGCTTGCACACACAACGCAGTCGGTGGCATCTATTACGGTCCGCCATTCTGCTTAGGTTCAATTCCCAGAGCACCCATGTGAGTCGGTCTAAGTTGCCGATCATTATTTTTTCTTTTTAAAATTTTCTTGATTCGCAGAGGTCTTGCTTTTGTTATTCAATATTATTGGTCTTGAAGCATCATTTTCATAGGAAATGGGATAGGGTACCCTAAGTTGAATGGACCCTTTCTTTAGATAATTAGTTGGCTAGTGTATCTGGGTATGAAAGCTCTCATGGAGAAGGCATGCATTACACGAGGCATGTCACGTAGCCTGTTTGTGCTTATTGGACCGATCGAGTGTAATCCAAAGATCAAGGATTCTGGTCTGAGTCAAACGTTGAAGCTCAGTTCATGCGCAGCTCGTCAGTCAAATTTTCCTCAAGGCAGATAATGAGCTCTGTCATTCGCTTGATGCTTAGCCGTAAGTATGTAAATGCAATGTTTAACTAGACTATGTTCTATTAGGGGTGAAGTTAATGATGCTTATGCGTCGAAAGTAGAGGCCTTAAATTTTGTTTTAGTTAAATGAGTAGAACGTTAAGCTGTTGTGGGGTAGAAGTTGAAAAAACACATTGACAGGACTGCGGAATTATATATATTAAAAGAAAAGAGAGAGAGAAAAAAAAAAAGGCACTGTCGTGGGGCGACGCAGAAAATCGGTGATTTGTGCCCAAATTGCGTCCCGCAGACCCATTAAACAAAGACGCCAGAAGACGCCAGAAAACGAGCTAGCTCGGCCCACCAAGGCGCGAAAGGTGCAAGACGGCCGAAATTCGGTCAGTTCAGACCCACTAAGGACAAAGAACAAGCAAATTTAGCCCGCGCAACCGCCAAAAGTCACGGGCCGCAAATGGCCCAAACCATGTCCATTTAGCTTAAAGACTTGCAGTCCAGCTCACCTAAATGTGGGATTGTTGGGCCCAAGATGGCTCATGTAAAAATATATGAAGGCCCAGCTTTAGAATGCCCAAAAGCAGCACCTGCCCCAGGAAAAGGGGACACGGTGTCGAATGAGATTTGGGCCTGAAATGATCTCAGGAAGGCCCAACAAGCCCCAAAACAACGCTCCCTCAGACCAATAATCCGAATTTAGCAACTTGAGCCAAAATGGGCCTACTCAGGCCCACTAAGCCAAGTGACCCAGGCCACCTAGGCTCAGGCAGTTTGGGCCTCGGTTTGGGCTCATCAAGGCCCAGAATGGAAATGATCTTGTTCGGCCCGGTCATATAAGGCAACATATGGGCCTCGATTTGGACCGACATGGGCCGAAACTTCGGCTTTGTTGGGCCCATTTTAAGCCCAAAGTTTCGACCAAAGGTCGAGTTCTCTTTGCCATGGATGGGCTGCGCTCCAATCTGGGCCTATATTTGGGCTTATCTGGCCCATATCGGCGCTTTACTGGGCCAAAATTAAGCCTAAAATTTGGGCCCAATGCCACGATTTGGGCTTATCTAGGCCCGTGTTGGCATTGATCTGGGCCCAGTGTGGGGCTTGGGAAACGGGCTGTATCTGGGCTTCTATTTGGGCTGAACGTGGCTCGAACTTGGGCCCATTTAATCCAGGAACTTACGCCTAGGGTCGAGTTTCCTGTACCAAGGCTGGGCCTCAAATGGGCCCTAATATAGGCTGGGTTTTGGCCGAAGTAGGCCATATTTTGGGCCTTATTGAGCTATTTAAAGCCCAAGATGGCAAAGGAGTTAGTTTTTGATCCCTCCGCTGGTCGTTGAATGGACTCTAACATGGGCCTCGGTTTAGGCATATGTGGGCCCCGGTCGGACCTTTCTTAAGCCCAAAAGTATAAGATCATCTAGGCCCACGAAGACCTACGACCATCCTCTCCCAGGCCCAACCACGAGATATTTGGGGCCGAAATGCGCTATTGTGGGCCACCAAGATGGAAAACATGCTTGCCCCCCACCAACTCCGAGAAGCAGCGAGTTGACCAAAACTGAGAACATGTAGTCCCACTATGACGAGAGAACATATAGCCCAACCAAAAAGGCCCAATATGCAGCGAGTTGGGCTCGAGCGGTGCCTCTCCGGCCCATTATGCCCAATCCATGATGCCCAGCTAACCTATGCACTACTATAAGATATCGGGGACCTAAATGGGCTCTGATTGGCCCACAAAACCAAATGAGATGATAATCCAGGTTACCATGGGCCAAAAAGCAGCAGGCGGGCCGATATTTTACTTTACCACCGTGCCCATGGTTGATTCATACCCTGAAGGGTCCATTACAAAACTTGCTCATGGCCTCTTAAAGATGGGGCCCAACGACAGAAAACTAACGCATGACCAGATCGATACATGATACACTTGACAGACTCGATGAATCGCAGCCACTGCTACCATACTATAACCCCAGGGGAGTGAAGAATGAATTGCCTGTGAATATCAAGCCACTAGACGACATTTCTTCCGTAAGTGAACTAAAAATGATAGTAAAAGACCCGAGATTTATGAAAATAACTAAATCCCGGAAAAGAGGGAAAAAAAATTAAGAAAACCCAACTTCCCTTTTACCATGACGTTGGGGAGACATTACTAACTTACAAGAGGGAACAACAAAACCTGATTTTGACGAGAACCATTGGCAATTTATTTTTTCCTTCCAATCCCTTCAGGACTGGACTTAAGCCATTTTGCCATTGCTCGTATGGTCCTCTTGGTATCTACTTATACCGCGAGAACATTCAGCTGTCAGATTATTGTCAAGATCGGCGGCGGCAGAAACTACTCGTAAATCCTTGTGTCCATTGCAATAAACCGCACCATCCTTTGCAATGGATGACCGTGACTCCAGATTTACCATATCCACGTCTCCATCTTCCCCGGTAGCATTAGAACTCTGTGCAGCAGATGGCCCGTTTTCAGAACAGGAGATCTTCGGACTGTACAAAGGTATCTTATGGCTGATCTCACCTGTCTCCTCAACATTCACATGTGTCGCAGCTCTCACCTTCTGGCCAACCGACAAATCTATCTCACCGTTCGGAATTTTCTGTGAAACAGAATTTTTCTCAACATCGATATCCATCAGCTCTGCTCCATCATCTTGAAAATCCTTTCTAATGGATAACGCTTCACAACTAGAATGTCCAGAATCTGAATTGCCATCTACAGACGCCAAACCTTCATATTGATCTTGAGTGCAGCGTGCTATTTCCCTTCCTACCTTATGATGATTCTCCTCCGCAGAGATTTCAGGAGTCATCAGACATGAGGGTCGGGGAGAAACCCTGCCACGCAGACAAGACATGCAGCCCAATTTAGAGTCATAAACTTAAGTCCTGGAAGATATTGTGCCTCAACTTGAATGCATGAACAGGTTCAAACACATAATCAGTTACGAAGGCTGACCAAATAGTTTGTTTCTACATGGATGACTTAATTACTTTATGTAAAAGATAATGTTTGTCTAGTGCCACCCATAAAAGAGATCAAAAGTGGACATGTGACTAACTCCTGGAAACTACAGAACAACGAACACGGCAAGGAAATAATCAACATGAGATTATTAGGCCCAAGTCAAATCCTTAATCAACATAGGTCCCACCACTCTCATTAACACTTGATAAACAAATGCAAGAAAGATCTCCTCAGTTGCAGCTTCCGTAACGCTCTCTCTTACAATGAGCGCCGGCCATTAGTCTATCAAGAGATGTAGCTATTCAGGAACAAATTATCAGGCCTAAACAAAAAGCGTTTCTGAATATACTGCTCAATTAGGGTAACTGCTCGATCTAAAATAATCAACCCCGCCAGATGGTAGGCATCACTCTTATGACCAGAAAATGATTCACAGATGAAGAGAGGCCTACCGACTGTATAAGAGCATGTATGCACCCTGTGAAAGCACCTCGTCAAATCCAATGCTTGTAACCTGCCAATGTTGCAGAGTTAAAACTAAAATAAATTTGAATATATAATCAGGAAGAGGAACTTGCAATAGGTAAATTGGCCCAAAACATGTAGACGATTTCTTTAACACATCCTCTACACGATTATATCAAGAAAGCCCAATTCATTGACCAGTATTTCACCAAGTAAATGTGTAGCAGAAGGTCAACAATTTTTAATCCATCATGTTATCAAGTCTTTAGCCATTTACTAGAACCAAAGAAATAAGCAATTTGGAACTAATATCATATCTTTGACTAGAAAAATTTGTTGGCTTTGAATGATGAGAAAATTGAGCAGTAAACATTCCAGTAAAATTTCTTAGCATAAGATAAAGGGGGAGAGGGACGGAGGGAGGGAGGGAGGGGGAGATGTCCCCACCTTACAGTCATCAATTCTATACCAATTTCCAGAAAAATCCTTTGTGTAGCAAATATAGTGACCAAAGAAGGACGCATTCAGCATATCCACGTGGACGACAACCGCGTAAAGCTTGTAGATATCAGTGCCATCTCCATCTTCACTCATGTAAGGGCTAAGATCTAGAGTCTCAGGGAAGTTTACTTTCTTATTGAGTTTCCCAAACCTACCACTCTGCATAAGTTAACCAACAACTTTAATACCACAGGTAAAGCTTGCAAATCTAACTAAAGAACAGGAAAGAATACTCAAATTTGAGTCACATAGGTTCTGAACAATCTTCTCAATAAAACTCCCAAAGATAAATATCCAGAAACATCATATCAAGTCCATGTAAAATATTTAAAAACACTAACGTGGAGCACCAAGAGAGAAGACCCGGCCTGCATCAGAATTCGCCACATCTTGTGATTGGTCAGTTTGGTCCTACGTGGGCCACATTTATAAGATACAGGCCGCAGGTCTGAATCTTCTTGGCCTCAATGTCATTTTTCTTTCTTTAAAAAAAAAAAAAAAAAATATATATATATATATATATATATATATATATATATATATATATATATATATATATATATATTTTTTTTTTTTTCTTTTTTTCCCGTTTTTCTTTTTTTCTTTTTTCTTTTCTTTTGAATATATATATAAAGGGCTAGATGTGTCTCCAGCCCTTTTTTCTTTTCTTTTTTTTTTGCCTTTTCATTTCCTTTTACAATATTGGTCATTTCCTATTTTCCCCAACGAACATAAGATAATGTGACCAAAACACAGTAAGGTAATCTACTATTTCCTTAATTAATTATTTTTTGTTCTACTCTTTATTTATTATTTATACGATCTATTAAAAGACAAATCTATCTTTCCATTTTTATTATCCCAACTTATCTTTTGGGCTAGGATTGTACTTTTGTTCTTATATATTTCCAAATAAAACTCAAGGAAATAAGATTGTCATACTTTTCTCATGACTTATGTAAAAGAGCTCACTACTTCAATGCTTATAACATTAATTTTTCCATAATCAATCATCAACCTTGTTCTAATGATAACTTAAATTTGCATTGCGTACATTATTTTCTTATTCTGTTGGCTGAAATAAATTATGATTTAGCCAACCTTGCTTACTATGGACAAGAATGTTAAAACCATTGGAAAATTGAAAATATGACGAGAGATGATATGTCATTTGTCTATTTTCAAGCAATCATTTTGAGGTTAGATGAAATATATGTAAACATTTTTCTTTTCCATTAATTGATATATTACTTTGGTTATTTTGTCCCGCTGCATAGTGGAGGCAATTTTCTAGCAAATAAATAAACCCAAGCCCGTGTCATTCTGTAATGAGCAAGCGTGACTGACAAATGTTTTCTTAAAGTTCTTCAGACACAACTTTTTCAACAGCATAAATCCATGAAATTTCTCTATATTTTAGAAAATATAATGGAGACAGTGACCTTTAAGTGCAATATGTGCTTCACTCAGGGATTTACTTAAATTTTGTCAATTGCTAAAATGAAGTTACTTGTCTTTAATTTGGGCATTTTGATATCAAATACAAAATTCTTCACTCCCTGTAATTACATTACATAAATGCCCCTCAACTGAACTATTAAAAAAGTGAAAACTATCAAAGTCTTGTATTTTCAAATTTCTCAACATATCATTACATAGATTGATGATAGGTGGATGCAAATTATATGAATTTTCATAATTTTTCAACAAGTTGCACGATTACCTATTGTATGCCATTGCATATTTTAATTTTGTACTTGGTTGCAATTAGGTTCTTTAAACTCTTTTTTCATTTGGAATCCAAACCATATAACTTAAAATAGAATTTTGGTTATAACTGTAATTATTCAATCAGTTAAACTGATACATACAATTTTACAATGAGAGAGCATATGCATTCTCAAACAAGCACGCAAAAAGGATGATGCTTATCTGAAATTTTATACGATCCATTTCCAACATTAGAAGAAATTGATTTATAAAATAATAAAATCTTTGTTTTGTTTAGCACTAAAGGAAGCAAATATAGACAAGCCAACATGAAGCAGGGTTAAGGCAACGAGAGTTTAAATGCTTAAAATGAAGAGTTTCAACAGATAAACCAAGCCAAGAACCATAGCATTACATGCAAGCTATTTGAAACTAGAAATGTGTTTAGTGACATCCCAGACGG
Source organism: Eucalyptus brandiana (assembly GCA_014182725.1). NCBI lineage: Eukaryota > Viridiplantae > Streptophyta > Magnoliopsida > Myrtales > Myrtaceae > Eucalyptus > Eucalyptus brandiana. The sequence continues at coordinate 51,640,944 of CM024670.1, read as the reverse complement.
CACATTTCTGAGAGACTATTTGAATGCTGCATGTAAGTATGACCCTTAAAATTTTGCATATAGTGCATCATGACATGCAGAAATGTAAACTCTCTCTTCAGCTAGCCAGAAAAGAAACCTTTGGGTGTAAATTATGAGGACCAAAACAACGGCCAACTAAAAATCTGGGGTGAAAAACTATGAGAATCACTTAAAATTTTACCTGGATGTGTAATGCCCAAGGAAATCATACAAACAGGTTAGAAATTCAGGCAAGATGTCCATGTTAAACCATGTGAACATTATATACTCAGCTCTGCATAGTTGAACAAGAAGAAACAATACAGACCTGAAATCTTTTTAAGGCAATTGTTAGAATGTTTGGAGCATTTCGTACGGTTAGACGCTTGCATGCCTTCACATAGTCATTACATCTGCAAAATGGAGAGGAATAATCAACCAAGGAAAAGCCTCAACAGGTCTGCAAATAATTGACAAGGCATAAAGTATCAGAGAAGACAGAAAACAACCATACCCGTCACATTTATACATATTATCCCCATGAAGCCATTCTTTGGCAGTAAATTGCTCTAGGCATTCTTCCAAAGACCCAGCATCACCGTGAATTTCAACAGTTAAATCCATCATATTCTCATACTGGTTCGAGACTTTATTGCAGTTTGCGCAGATAACCTGGAGATATGCAATGACAACACAAAGTCAAACAATCAAAAGAAAATAAAAATACAAGCCACAACAAAGGCCAAGGTAGATTTCATGAAAGCATCATGAGGAGAAAAAGTATACCAGATAGACAGTAAATGTCCCATTATTCATTCAAAACAAAAGTCTCACAACATATGCAGGTGATCTTGACTCTTACAGTGAACCATTTCCAGAAAACTAACCAGAATAACAATGGTCTCTCATGATTATTACTAGATATCATCACTTATGCCCTATAAAAAAAGCATGCACAGAACTGATTCAATCTTTCCGAAGAAACCATAATCAGACCTAAGTTATACATCAGTCTCGTTTTAAGAAATATAAAGGCTTTAATTCTGTGAAAGACAGGTAGCAGGAATAACAGCATCAGCATGCTTGGGAAGTGATGCCATTAAGATATAAGTCTTTGGCAAATAAATGGCAACATCTTAGCATGAATGAAAATATCAGCTTACTTAGGAACTGGACCAAATCAGAATATACTTACAGTACCAAGCAATAAGAAACAAAATAGCCTGGATTGGATTTAAAGGCATTACCTGAGACTGCAAGTGACCGCCAAATATATGCTGAATAATGGTTGTTTCTTGAGCACTTGGGTGGACAGCCCTTTCACCGCCAAATTCATCTAGGCAGACTGACTGCATTGTTTCAATGGCATACCTGCATAAAGAGGGTAAACTTTTACCATAGCTAAGAATCAGATGTACCAATGATGATGAGATGCAGTGTCTCTCGTGTTCTCATTGGTTCAAACCACAAAATTAAATCAAATTAAAGTGACATAGCAGGAAACCTCATAAATTCATGAGCATCCTCCTGCCTTCCATAACCAAGATTACCACCAATATTCGGCAAACGTGACAAGATGTTGGTTGGTGAAAAAGCATGAGGACTCTGGGTGGCTCTTTCAATATGGGTCTGCAATTCGCATAGGAAGCACCAATCGTTACGTCGGCCTGACAAGCAACAGCAACCGTGACATCAACAATTGACCTCAGCTAAAATACCGTAAACAGAGAATATATCACCAATCAAATTCAAGAACCTACATTCTTTCTTGTGGCCCTTATTCAAAAGATAGGCAACAAGGGGCCGTGTGGATGCAAGACATTGTAGAACCACATTAGCATAGCAACTGCACAAGGATAGTTTTAGGATAGTTAGTATAACACAGACAAAATAATTTTTTGTTTTACAGATGCTGGTTGGTGAAATTAATATCTTGGATTAAAAGCTCTAGCAAATGAAATCGCGTGCCATATGTGAACCTGTTTCCACAATTTATCAGTCCACATGGAGGACATCCTGGTCTTTCGGAGTTGTAAAGATCCACAAATTTCTCATATGGGAAGAGGATCTGAAATTAAAGAGCCGATCAGGACTATTTAGTCAAAAAGGAATAATCTTTATTGCAGAGGCATGAATTAAAAAGAATTTACCAACAATTCACCTTTTTTATCAGTTTAATTGGCTTGGGAGTTCCATTTTGGGTGACCAGGGAAGCTTCTGCAGAAACTACCTTAGATGATGACTGGAAAACTTTGCACTTTAATTTATGCTCACTTTTCCAATGAGCTGCTTGGCATGTTTGGGAGCTGCATGAAGAATGAAATCTAAACTGTTTGAATCATCTCGATGCCATTAGTATCAAAGACCATCCAACAAACCCAGCACGGACAAATTTGTCAATAATCATATATAAAGAATAGGCATCAGAACTAACATCCATTTTAAACCTATATACACAAAGGCCCACCCATAATAATATACAAATATGGAACAAAAGCTTAGAGCACACCAGATATGGGCATGTAATCATTGGCTTCACCATGTACTGACTTAATGTATTTGGCCCACCCACCCATTAATCTCTTTATGATGGCAAAATCGATTAAGCTCGACATAGTCAACAAGTATCTAAAAATAGGATGACAATTTGGAGTAAACAAGGCGAGTATCTTGGTTAACAATGAGTCCCCAGCATCAAAATACCAACTCCAATGGAATCCTAACGAAGAAATGAGGAAACTATCCTCACGACATGACTAGATTCTGACTACTCTGACTTGCCAAATATGCTTCCTAAACCAACAGCATGTATCCCTCACAAGACTAAAAGTTACTCCGTCTCAGAATTTGTGGGAACAAATAACCCACAATTAAAACAACAACTGGCAATCGTACTGTCATTCTACTCTTAATTCGTTGCATTTAGACATTTAAGTATAAGACTGCAGCAAAGAAAGAAAAAAGAAGAAGCAACAAACAAACAGAGACTTTGCTATTAGTATTGCCAATCTACTCCACAAATCTATCAATACCTAAAGAAAGGTACGACCTTTCTACATATGCTCATTGCAATCTAACAACTGATATAAAAAGAACAAATTGAATCTTCACGGACAAAAATCCCTACTTAGCAGCCTTCGAATCGAATAGCGACCGCCGAAAGAGGTGGACAGTAATTGGAAACGAGCAAGACGCCCTCAGCAAAACGCGAAATTTACAACAAGAAGGGCGCAATCGAAAACCAAAACCGGCCGCGGAGGAGGACTCACCAGTACCGGACGGCCTTGCAGCGGGAGCACTTCTTAGGGCCGTTCTCGCCGCAGACGGCGCAGACAGGAGGTGCGGCGGCGTCGGCGGGGGCGCCGGGCATGGTCTTCCCGCGGAGGCGGTGGCGGTCGGTGCTGTGGAAGCTGGGGGGTCCTGCTCCTCCTCCTCCTCCTCCTCCTCCGCCGCCCTCGAAGCTGGCCTCGACCTCGAAGTACTTGGAGGCGGTGCTCTTGAGGAGCTGGATCAGGCCGAAGGAGATGAGGAACAAGGTGAACACCAACTGGAGGAGCCAATACAGATCCAGCGTGAATCCCAAAACATGCATGCTATGCCGCGACTCTCCCCCCGTCCTTAGGGTTTTTCATCGATCACGACGGCGGGGGCAGGCCGAGGAGCCGCGAGTCGAAGGAGGCCGAAAGGCCGAATTCCGCGCGATGGATTGATTGGGGGCGGTGCCTCGATCGGAATCGAGCTACACCTTCATGGAGCTTGAAGATGAAGATGAAGATGAAGAAGATGGAGATTGGGAGGGTTAATGCGGGGGAGGAAAGAGGGGATTAGGGTTAATCGGGGGGTGGGGGGATGATTTTTGATTTGGGATTTGGGGAAGAGATGGGGTTTTCTTCGCTATTAAAAGCAACCTCTGGGAAATTTCAATCGCACCTGCTCTTTTAGCTTCCTTCCTCTCGCGTTTGCGTTCGCGTTTCTTGCTTTTTTTTTTTTTTTAATTTGGGTTTTTCTTCGAAACGGGAGTTTTATCATGGCGAGGGCCTGCCTCTTGCGGCTTTTTCTCTCCAGAAGAGGAAATAGTGTCGTGCGGGTGCTGGTTTTTTCGCTTTCCTCTTCTTTTGGGAACTCCCTTTTTTGGCTTTTGGTTAAATTAGGAAATTTCTCTCTTTTTTTTTTTTTTAGATGATTCCACGGACGATGTTATAATACTTTTCTTATGTTGTAAGTACTAAAAAGATATTATCATAATGAAAAGTAATATATCATTTATACGTCTTCTGAAAACAGCGAATTATTAAAAATAATCTTACTTTTCAATTAACAATCATTTATATACGAAGATAAAAAATGATAATCTAGTTTTATTTTCAGAGGAAACTGTGGACATTTGCATTCACGTTGATTTTTGTTATATAAAAACATCATTTTCCTTTCTAGAAATTTCCGTCCCACAAATCCTAAATTCTCTTGTTTGCTAACACATTCAAACCAACTAAAAGTTAGCAAAATGTTAGAAAAAGTGAGGTGCAGGGCAAGGGGAGATTCTATTTAGATGCTTGTGAACTTGCGAAAATCAAGTTATGTGAGTAGTTATTAGGCCAAAAGCTATAAGTAAGCAAACTGGTATGATACATTCTAAAAAGTTTACTATCACGACACAAATATTTGATTATGCCCGTACATTAGGAGCTTCTTTCATATTAAGCAAGATGGGTGGCGGATCGATCGATGTACACGAAAGCTGCCCAGATATCACTTTTATAGCTAAATTGATAAAGAAGGATGCCGTAAGAGCATGCAAAAGGGATAAAGAAATATGCGTTACTTATTTTAATATCTTAGTGCCTGCAAGACTTTATCCCTGCTCTCAATTTGGTACGATATATTTATCGAGTACCTTCTAAGTGTTTTATATTTAGGGATCTCGAGATCTAATCGGTCTAAACAAAATAATTTAAGGACCTAACCAAGTTCAAAGTTATCACTTTTATAGCTAAAGTGGTAAGGAGGGATGCCGTATGGCCGTGCAAAAGTCAAGAGGGACTTATGCCGTGCGTGAGGTCACGAGCGATTTTATCTTCAAGGTAAGTACGATTGGACAATTGAGCAGTCGGGAAAGATGGAATTTGCCAAGTTAAAACATCATATCGCTGATGAGTGCTGTACCATCGTGTGGCTAATGGTGATTTTTGCTTCTTCCTCTGATGTCATCATGAAGACTAGGAAAAGGTTTAAGAGACGAAATTACTTTTTCCTTTTTTTTTATTTTTGCCTTCTCGACGTTAACCTGTCGAGCTGATGATTACCTCGGAGAATCGAGAGCTTGGCGTTGCGGAGGAGCATGTCCGGAATCGTGCGGAATGGAGCAAGCATCGGATAGCAATTTTAAGGTGAGGAGGGGAGCCGTGGAAGGTTGGCGGTTGTGGTGATCATCGTGGTGGGGTATGGGGAATAAGGAAGGGCATATTATTTGCTTCTGAACTCGTCGCTCTAGAAACTGCGGCTTCCCCACTCTCCTTTTTCCTACCGAAAGTTTGCGCATTGATGGTGCGATCTATTGATTTTTATTTTATTTTTGGTCGAAGCGATCTATTGATTTGACGGGTAGATTTTTACCAATGGAAGGAACGAGCGACCAGAAGAATCACACGAGGGATTTTTTTTTTTTTTTTTTTTTTTTTATGTAACATTCCCTTAATATTGAACATATTAAAATATACCCTATGACTAATTTTCACGGGGAAAAATTACTAAAGAAGTCCTGAATATATATATTGCATTTATATCAAATTAGTCTTGAATCTTTTTTATCAATTCAATTATAAACTTTTTTATTATACCAATTTAATCTCATTTATTCTGATAATTTGTCAATGTAATCATTTCAATTAATTTTGATTGGAAATCGCTGATATGATAATTTATAATCAATATTAACCATTGTAGGTGGCAAGCCCTTCATTGATATAGACAATTTTTCGAATTTTAACTATTTTTCTCAATTTTTTATTCTTTTATTTATTTTTATTAACCGAAGACGGGCAACTCTTGCCTGGTCGACATCACAATGCTTGCCTAGACTGGGCAAGTGGTTAAAAAAAGGAAACAAAAAAGAAAAAAAAAAGAAAAAAAATCTTTAAAAAAACTTTAAAAATTGTCAACTTTAGCTCCAGACATATCACATATGACGCTAGGCATTGACTAAATTACCGTGTATATAATTTCTGATCAGAATTGTCTAGAATGACCAAATTAACAAATTATCAAAATATTTAGAACTAAAATAACAAATCGTTAAAAGTTTTAGAATTAAATTAGCATAATTGATATGTTCATGACTGAATTAACAAATTGGTTCCGGACTTTGTAGTCATTTTCTCAATTTTCGTGAGATCATGTCATTGAATTCAATCACAACAAAACCGTTTTCTTATTTTCTATGGCTTTGGTTGGATTCAATAAGACTTTTTCTCTTGCGTGTTTTGGGTGGGTCTCCTTGTGGGAAACCAAACGAACCGAAATGGGGAAAGTCGAATCCCGTGTATTTTAGTCAAGTCTTTTGCCGTTTATGTTTCGAGCGGCTTCGGTTTTCATTTTCATTATCTGATTTCATCGCAACTTCCATCGTGTTTTTGTCCTGAAAGTAGTTCTCTTCGCCAGCTCTTACGAGTTTGTTCTGGTTATGAGTTCAAAAAATTAACAAGAAAAAGGTGAGGAAAGAATAAAAAGGGGAAAACTGTCTTTAGGTTGAATTGGAATTGAATAAATTAGACAAGAATGAGTATACTTCGATTTAGTTTGATTTCACTGAAATTGTGTGTCCGGGTGATTTCCATTCACTTTGTTCGGACAAATGGGTTCGATTCAGTTTAGTTTTTCCATTCTCGAGGAATAATACATGGTTTGGCCATTAAAATATCCAAATTCTTAACTGGGCTAGGCCCATGAACTATTTCCTTGGATCTTTGTCCCCACTAAAATCCGAGGAGAAAGAAAACAATGGGGAGAGCGTTAATACGGTGATGTGTGAAATTGACAATAAGACATCGGCCTTTGTGGCCCAACATTAACATTAGCACAAGCCCGAGGGCCAATGTTAAGAAGCTCTTTCTGGAGACTGGTCCTTTCTATGGACATCATGGCCCGACATGACCGCCACTATTCGGCCGCGTTCCTTCGAGAAAGTTGTCTCGTGCGCCCGTCTCCTTCTCACATCCCGTGCCATGGATAGCTGGGACGTCTCTCAACTTGGACGCCATAAGGCGGGCCTTGTAAATTTGTTGTGAGCTAAAGTCCTTGGCTATGATTGGTCTATTGTGATTCTTTGATGGCCCAACCCACACTCGACCTGACCCACATATTTGATGGCTCTAATTGTAACCTTGTGATTCGAATTATTTCTTTGGTAGGTCCCATATGGAACCGCACAACTTATGATTCAAATCACTCAATCTATGGTAAATCAAGTCTAGGCAAAAACAAGTCATTTAGTAAGGCAAAGAAAAAAAAATTTACATATTTTTCTTACTATAGACTTCAAATTTATAAAGATGTGCTATAAACTTGTTAATACACTCGCTATGAATTTGAATAAGTGAGGCACAACCATTAGAAATGCTTAGAAATTATTGAATTTCATTCACATGATGAATACCTTTGAAATAAGCTTTCAATACAAACTTTTTTCTCATTGCCATGATCATTAAGCACTATTCTTAACTTACATGTGTCTTATCGTGTAAAAAAGTATGCCATGGTGCACAGTTTGTTGCATCTTTTCAAGTTCATCATTATTTGGTACTCTTTACCTAATTCTTTCTTTTAGAGGAAAATGCCACAACTTTATTTCGATTCTCCCCAATCTTTTGTATGTTCAAAGCACTTGGAAAGGCAAAAGCGCATCCCACTCTCACTTCTTTCTTCACATGCTCAGCCCTTATACTATAAGTTCAGACATCATGTCTGTACTGCTCAATTAAAGCAGCTAACCCACAAAGCTAACTGTCCATGCCCATCTGTAAAGCGAATTGCAGAGCAATCAGCTTTTCCTCGAGTGGATTCATATGACTTTCTAATGTGGGTGTCGCCGGTTCATTCGCAAACATCATTGCCTCACCTTTTAAGGATCATTATTTGTCCCAGGTAAGGAAGAATCTATCGGACCGAACGGCACATGCTCTCTCCCCATAGGCTTTTTCGCCTTCCTCTTCCCCACCCAAGTTTCTTTCTAAACAAATCAATGGGTGCATCATCCCTTGCTCTACGCTTCTCCTCTCTGTCCTGCCCTAATTTGACAAGCAGTTGCCCACTCTCTTTAAGCAAACTTTAGTCCTATTCATCTAGCTGTGTATCGGACAACCTGAATATAGAAGGCACGGCCAGTTTTCCTTTTTGAGGAGGAAGAAAAGGCTGCCATCAATCATGAGTGATTGCGATTAGATTATGCAACAATGGCATGCTGATAATTAAGATGGCACTGCTGAATAATAGCGACAATGAATCACCCAATCTCTCAGTGGGATGAGCTTTTGAAGTTTCTGTTATACCTAGGGAAAGTCGCGTTACCACCCTTTGCGTGTTACTAGGAAACGAAAGCGACCCGTGGAGTGATTGAAAGTGACTTGCATCTTATTTGTCCGGATCAATAATTAGCGTACCTTGTATTATATTGACACTAACGAGTTTCCAAAATAGAGGAGGCCGAGGTGGCCAAAAGAGGTAGATGGGAATGAGCAAGAAAACACGGAGTGATGTTACCCACTTCCCTCTTTGTATATCTTTTCTTTATCGTCCCTTTCCGAAACATGAACTGGCCGACGATTTTACTGTTGATGGGATGTGCACCTCAAGCCAGAGAAACAAATCTGTGGACTGGTTTTGGGCAAATGAATGAATCTCGTCAAACCATATTCGACGTAGGGGAGTGTCAAGGAGAATTGATCAGTGGACCCTTATCTTATCCTACTATTAAACAGAATGCTGTTCGTATTTATGTAAGAGTAATGCAAATGAGATTTTGATTTACAGAATACATGAGGCCGGACCTAGATTCATTTTACTACGGTCGTGTACATGGTGGCGAAAAAGGGTATCGAACTCTAAAGTTTGAAACACTAGTCCTCCTGTCACGTGGTTGATTCGGAAGCTCGTGATGAAATTTCATGAACATGCAAACCGGATGATCGAAGAAGGCAAAGGGAGATCATACTGCTTGGCATGTAGAACGTTGCAAGAAGGTAGGAGCGGGGTTAGCGAGGTTCTAGTGGACCAAGCAAGATCAAGAAGGATCTTCAACCCTAAGGAAATGGGAACGAGGTGCATACTACCGCGAACGAGTAAGTGCAGAAGGCGGCCAATCACCGATTCATCGTGAGTAGGCGAGAAGCTGACATTAGAATGCACAGTCGGAGGCACTAATTAAAATCTACGTCGAGAAGAGAGATGGAGAGGACTCGAGTGGGGGCGATGTTGGGTCCATTCGCATTTTGTCACCAAGCTGTCCCTTTGGTGCTTCCGGTGTTTCTGGCAGTGATGTTGGGTCTTTGATTTTCGTGGGTTAAATCAATCCTCCGATCTAAGTGTCTCTCTTCAGTGCATCTATGCGTGTACGGAACGTTTCCTTGGTTCCACTTTAGCAACAGTATTGTCCAACCATGGCGAATCAATAGTATATTAAAGGAACTTTTGGCTATTTTTCCCTCAATCAGCACTTGGTACATGGTGGCTATATGTACAAAACCTAACTTAAAGGACAGCTCTAAAGAGCATAAGTATTATTGATGAACCCCGTTTTCCAATTTGTACCGTCTGGGCAAATTGCAACAAGGGTTCTTGTATAAATTATGATGTATAGATGAAACTAAAACATAGCTATTCTTTCTAAATATGGATTGTGGTCTACATGCCAGATGGAGATCTTGATCCATCTTATCTAGTGTGGGAAGATGTAAGCAGAAACATACATTTGGTCTCCCTTTATTATAGTACCTTGCGAAAACGCACTTATTACGACAAAGAGTAGCTAATCACGTAAAAGGGTATACACAAACATGTCTCAGTGGCACATTATTTAATCTAACATATTTTAAATACTGTGCTGATCCCTTTCCACCTACTTACTGCTTTTGAGAAAGCTATCCCAGATAAGAGGAAACTCATCCAACCATGTTATTGTCATCCTTTTCACATTTTGAGAAGTCAAGGGATTAATTGCCGACGCACACCTGCTTATAAATCAGTATTTACTTCTTAACAAAAGAAAAAAATAGTATTTATGAAATTAGCTTATGAATGCATAAAACTGGTATTTGAACACCCAAGAATTAGAATTTCCCATGTCACTTGTGGCCAGTTAACCACGAAGAAAATAAAACAGGAATAAATCGTACCATGTGCAGTCCACTTCCATATCTCGTAAAAATGGCCACAGGGGCAGGTCCAAAAAAGAGTTTCAAAAAAGAAAGAGAAAAGAGAGCCAATGAAAAGATCAATCATAATTCTGGACCTGGTCACGCTTTACTACTCTCTCATCATGAAAGCACGTAGTCCTTTTGTTGACCACATGAGAAATGATGAATAATATACCTCATTACAAATACACTGATTCGTTTCGTTGACCTCCATATATCATAATAAATGTGGATATATAATGGTTGTCCATTGAAATAAGATTTCTTTTTCTTTTTCTTTTTTAAATTTGTAATGCATAGTTTTTCTTGTTTTATAGTATCAACTAAGGGTTTATTTGATATAAGTGAATTTTAATTGTTCAAAAATCGAGCATTGAGTTTTAAATGTAGAAAATAGAGGAATCAAATTATTTGATGATAATTGAATAGTAACAGCTAAATTTCATTGATTTCCTACCAAAGAATATTAACGATAATCATTGGTAGGTTCTAGCGGCTTTGAAAATCGAAATAATTCTTCACGAGACATTTTACCATTCTTGAAAAGTGAAAGGGGAAAAAGGAAGTAATTACAACATTCCCATGCATTGAGTTTGGGATTTGATGATTGAAGGATGATGATTGGAATGAGCTGTCCCAAGAAAGGCGCCAAGCGATGGTGGCGCAATCTGGACCCACCATCAAATTCTGCCCCCGGAAATCTCTTTCCTATTCGTGTCATTTATAGCCAGCGTCTTTGGACACTCCCTAACCGAACTTCTTACATCAATCTAAAGGAGAATCCAATATCATTAGCAAAACAAGTTAGATTTTAACATATTTAGAATTAAATTTTGAGACGAGAGAAGCCTAATATCACTCAATATATAATATAAGAGTTGGAAATTTTGAATTTAAATCTTATTAGACTCCATTTACCTTCTTAGTTAAATATATTCAATACTTAGTACTGGACAAAAAAATCAAATTAAATGTGAGTGGGAGTGGGAGTGTTAGAGTAATAATAAATCACGTTTTCATTTAACAGTTTAAGCTTGTAGAATAATTAGTAGTGATTTTAAACAATCTTACATTTAACTTGACTTAGACAATATTTTTTTTTATCGAAATCACGCATGAGGATTTAGTCGTTGTCGTTTCCATTGGTTGTTTAGGCAAAATGCTACTCTTGGATGCTGCAAATTTAGCCCATAGATTCACCAGCGCATCGCGTCATCTCGACGAATCATTTGATGCCAAGTGCGGGGAATTGCATCCGAAATAAGAAATAGGGACGCTTGGTTGATAGTGAACCGGGTACCCTCTTGGAAAATGGACTTAAATGCACACCCATATACAAACATATGATATTATATTATATAGTTTTGGGCAATTATATGGAGTACATGTGTAGGCATGGAATAATGGGCAATAGGGTTTGGAGACGCAGCTGTGCTCGATAGATTCCCGCCACTTAAACTTTCGTGTCCTTTTCCAACGGAAGTAAAGAGGAGATCCCGATTCATATATAAGCCATTTGACGCACTGTAAAGCTCAATTTGGGGCTAATTTCTTATGATGCGGTCAATTTCCTAGATCATACAGAGGGAGTCCATTGAAGCTGTCCCTATCGAAAAGCTAGCGAAAAGGGGGGGCTGCATCACACTCACCGATGATACTTAAGCCCTACAAAACCGTGGATTAGGGAAAGCTGTCTGCCTAATCAGATCCACCTCTCGCCAATCGCCATCGCTGAAATTAATTAAAAGTTACCCAAGAATAAAAATTCATTTTTCTATCTGCCCATCTTTCTGTCTCTTCGATCCAAGCCATTGTTTATGTGAGGTAAGAAGGAGAGGCTTTTACTTTAAAGTGGTCACTCGAGGGTTTGCTCCATCCACCATGTGTTGGATGCGCAACGTGGGGGATAATCAAATATTAAATAAGAGTGATTAAAAGGAAAGAGCTTTCTGGTCATGAGGAATCCCAAATGCAAAGCCCGACGAAAGCGTTGCCCTTAAAATATTGCGTCTTTCTACACGATAATCTATTGTATTAAAGTTAGAGAAGTTGGTTATCATTAGGATCGGCTCTCTAATATTTGTGTGCTAACCACAACTTATGTCCGCCTAATTAGCTATCTGAATTTGAAGTTATGTGCTTTTCCTAGTCTGCATCTAGAGGAAAATTGTCTTAAAAAATCGTATACCTATTGTACTATGACTTAGTTAATGCCAAGTCTGTTGACAATTTACCAATATAGTTATTCAATCAAGTATGGCTAGAAATCGTCAATGTGAACGTTGGTCATCATACGTGGCACAATTGGTATTGATGTAGACAATTTTTGTAAATTTTCTTAAAACTATATGAATTTGTTTCCTTTCATTTTTCATTTTGCCCTATTTCCCTCCACTGGTCGCCAAAATGTCCTCATCAAGGGTCTCCCTCACCAGATCAAGCAAGGGCAAGCCTCACCTTGGCGAAGGTGTTCTTGTCCTCGCCGAGGGTCGGTGACCAATGGAGGCAAAAAAGGAAAAAAATTATATACCGGCCATGCTATATAGGATGACGATGTCGACAGGGTTGTCATATTAATAATTCTAGCCAAAATTAGCCAGAAGAGCTACATTGGTAAATTATTAATAGGTTCAAGACTACATTAACAAATTGCGAAAAAAGGTTTAAGATTATATCGGCACAATTAAAAAGTTAGGATTGAATTGACCACTCGTATAATATATTTAATGATTTTTTTTGTATAATTATCCCTGATATTTGTACAAATGGATGCCAAATATAGGGAAGACAATATGAAAAAACAAGAATTCAAATTACACGTCAAATTTTGGTGAGTTGTATGGTCTACCTTCACATGACATAATTGCATAATTATGATCATTGTAGCATTGAAAGAGCATCGGGTTTAGGCCATGTTTGGTAATTAGCCAAATAGTACCTAATTCTATTTTTTTTATTCCTTGAAAAAAAAAATCTGTTTGGTAACTCTTTTATTCTCGGGAGTAGATTTGGAACATGATCAAGAAGTTAAAATAAAAAAGAAATCACTTCTTTATTCTCGAGAACAACTTTAGAATTAAGTCTATTTTCTTTTTTTCCTCTCTTTTCTATTCTTCTTTTCCAAAGGAAGAAGGAGAAGAAGAAAAGGAAAAAAAGAAGAAAATAATAAAATTATTAAAAAACTAAAAGAAATTCTAAATTGTAAAAGAATTTGAGATCTTACCAAACACATTTCTATCATGGGAATATAAATTTTGGACGATTCTACAAAACGCCTTTAAATACTCAGAGACTCATCTAGGAAATAGAATGAAAAAATCATTTCTAAATATAAATTGTTCTTGAAAACAAAATAATTACTAAATAATCTCTTAGTCTCAAACTAAAGGCAAGCCTCATTGAAGTGAGCCGTCACATCTGACCTCTTGTGCAACTCGCTTCTGGTGTACAAAAGACGGCCTTGCTAGCTACGAGATGACATCGTCTTGTCGGCCTTTCCTTCGTTTGGCAACATTGATGTATACACCATTAGCATCAATGCAACATATGGAGTCCCCATCTCTTTCATTAAACAAAATGGTTACGACACCCTTATCCTCGATTTGCGTTTATTTGTCAATTTAGTCTCTTTCCTTAGAGTTGACCCCATTCATGTCTATTGTTGAAGCATCAGAAAAATAACATTGTCTGAGCCAAACGTACTTCCTATTATTTTCCATGTTTTTTTAAATCTTATTTATGCCCGATGAATACGTTTACGAGGACAATTAGAAGCGTGGTACATACATACAAGAAGTTCAGTCTGTTACTTCTCAATGATTGGTGCTTCTCGATGGTTGTTTGAACGTATATGTCATTTAAAAAACAGTAGAATTTCATCGAGAACGGCTGATCGGGACCTGTCCAACTCGTGCTGCTTTGCCACATCAATTCTCGAGTGTTTAGTGCGTCTCTATCATAAGGGCGGGTCTTCTAAAAAAATCCATACCTACGTGTGAGCTCAATTCACATGCACTATCGGATCTGGTGAATTTCATATGAAGTCCACTTGTTATAATGGGACGTGTGAATTAGATTCACATGCACGGATAACATTCAAGAATTTATCCTCCTCTATTGCATTGCCTTACAAGTTCTTTCCATGCAGTGTGCTGTTCTGCCAACCTACTTCAATTGGTCAAATATGTAAATGTAGCAATTAAATATACCACAGAGTACTTTCTTCACAGGTTTAAATGCCATTGAATATATAATTCATTCACCGCAACTTATTTGACTTGTAATATTTCTAATCCCATTCAGTTGGGTTTAGTATGCTAAATCAATGAGGGTCATGCGACACAGACATTCGGCTAACTTTAGACATCAATTGACAATTAGACACATTTATAATAGTAAGTATTGACAATTGAGAAATGACACGAATTGAAAGTACATTATTAGGTTGCATCTCACATCATTAAATTGACATCTTTTAAGAAGATGATTTCTTTTTAGGCCTTTATTCGAAATTTTCCCTTAATAATATTGGGTCACATCTCTTATCATTAAATTGGCATTATCATTTTTAATTTTATTTTATTTTTGAATAATTATACTTATGGAATCTCTTTGTGGCTCATTATCCTTTTCTTAAGGACATACTGCCAATAACTTAATCACAAGAGAACTATGTATAATCATATTGTAAATTATGTTTGCACCTTTTATTGGTATATACATAGACGATTGACTCGTGATACATTTGTGATATATATTAAGTTCACATCTCTAGCTTTCAAGCTACTTGCCCACTAAACTAGTTCAACTTGTGTACTAGTCAACTTCCTAGCTTCAATGCCAAGTTAGAGCTTGATTGAGTTGTTTAACCTCACGTTTGCAAAGTAGATTTAAATAATCCACTCTAGTTCGATTTAAGTAAATGCATGTACAAGCTACATATGGTCGGTGGAGAACTATAAATTTGAAGCGTGAGACAATACTTTCAATTCTATTATTATAATTCTTTCAAGCATATAATTTTGTTCAAAAAAATTCTAGTGAATGCCGAAGAAAACTTTGGAACTTAAGCGTAGGCGGCATGTTAAATAGTCTGTGAGATTGTGGAACTTAAGCATATATTAATCCATGCTTTGATGTAATGGTTTAAATTTCTAGGACAATTAACAGCAATCTCACAAACTATACATAGGATTAAATTTAGAGGTTTAGAGTTCAAATCTTTTTTGTACCTTTTGTTTGCCTCCTTATAATTTTTTTTTTTTTTTTTTTTTTATGTGTTAGTCTTAGGTCAAAATCCAGTTTACATGTGAGGGAAAGCGTTAAAATATTTACATATTAAACAACACTTTAATCTAATATATTAAATTCCTAAAATAGTTAGCTGTAATCCAACATAATTTTACTCGAGAGCATGGGGAGTCCCTGGGTCATGTGTTGCCCATATACATAAGTGTATGCATAAATATATTCAAGTTTTATATTGGGTGGAACTTAAGTCAATTATTGATCGTTGATAAGTTGTCCCGTCAGGTTGAGTTTGAATTGTCATTAAATAATAGTCCTAGTACGAATTCAAACAAAGATAAGTTTCCAATGATTACTTGGAATGGTTTAGTTAGCATTAAATAATAAAAACGTACGAACTCCCACGACTTAAGTCAACTAACCCATATCATCTTATTAAGCAAAGGAATATGACACATATCATTCTCTCGATTTTTCTCATCCATTGCAATTGCATCTTCTTAAATGTTATTTCGGTCCTCTCAATTTTGGAATCGGCTCCTTTTCCTCTTAACCTTCACTATTAAACTCTATCTACCCTCTGTTCTGTCACTATCAAAAAATTCACCTCGTTTAAACATCTGTCTTTATAAAAATAAATGTATTTTAAATTCTATTTTCGAGTTTGTTAGTTGTATATAAAAATGAAAAATGCTGCAAAGTGTCTCTAGAATACTCATTAAACCTTATTTATGGGGTTCATATTTTTATCGTAACAAACATGCAACTTAGCTAATTCTATTGAAAGTCATTGTTCTAAGAATTACAATATATTATATCATGGAATATATATATATATATATATATATATATGAATTATATGAACTTATTTAATGCCAATAGGCTACAAGTAACCGATTCCGCTAGATTTTGGCATGTCTTTGATCCCACATCACTCGGATTTGATTTTTGCATTGGTAGATAAGTATAGCACAGCTTCAAGTAGCATCATGTGTTTTCAAACCGTCCAAGCACTAATGAACTGCGACTAAAGAGAATAATATCATAGTCATAGCAAGCCCAATCTTGATTGCATGCTCTCAGCGCTAAGTAGCACTAATATTGATACGCAACACGACACGATACGACACGACATATCAACACGTCGTTTGTCAAAAAATGGAAAAATAATATGTTGGGACATGTTATATATTAAATGTATATTTTTATATATACATGATAAATTATCATTTTAATGATTATTTTAATCAAATTAATTTAGTTCAAATTCATAAATAAATAATAAAAAAGAGCCTATAATGAATTTACATTAAAAAATTAATCCATCATTTGTTAATATTATTAATTGTTTCAATTTGACAAATTTAGCTTCACTCCAATTATCCATAAAACTTGGAACAAAAAAAAAAAAAAAAAAAAACTAGCAATTTACATTTTGAACTGTCGAGTGTGTCGACAAGAAGAAAAAAATAAATTTGGGAGTGAATTGTATGTCATGGAAAGTGAGAGTTGGTAGAGAAGAGCAAGTTAACTTTTTTTTTCTTTCTTCTTTCTCCATTTATTATTTTTAATTTTCTTACATATTTACATTTTGACTTTTTATTTATTGAAATTTTTAAAGATTGACCTCGTGCGTGTCATAATCACATGTTAGAATTTTGAACTCGCATGTCGAAATTCCCAAAATGTATATTAGAGAGTTGAGAGAGTTGACTAGGTATTGAATTTTTTAACACGTGTTGGTCGAGTATCAAAGAGTATTGAAGAGTGTTGGAGAGTGTAAAACACGACATAAAAGCTTTTGAAGAGTGTTAGTGTAGAGTAGACCCGTCAAAAGGATAAGTTGGGTAGGATCGAAAATGGTCTGACCAAAACAGATCTATTTTACTCACTTTGATCCATTTTTTCATGCAATTCAAATTTAGTGACTTGACTTGACTTGTACTCATTCCATACGTTATCTAATTCATATCATTAAAATACTTTCATTTCTAACCCAATCTAGCATAACTCATGCTGAAACTGTGGTGAGAGTGTGAAGTGAGTAAGTGCAAGATCAAGCAAAGGCGAGAGAAAACAAAGAGAAAATCTTAGAGGTGGATTAGGCTTAAATAACTAGTAAACTCATTTATGACAATTTAACTCCCATATTGTATTTGAACTCACTTATCACCTATTTTCTGAATATGACTAACTCATATATTAACTCAGTTCATCATGTATAAGTTACAAAATGGCTTTGTGACCCATTTTGATAAATCTACCTTAGCGATATTATGGGTAAAGTGGGGAGGTTGGGTTTTAGATATATTTCTGATGGCACATCGTCCTAATCTAAATAACCGTCGCGGGTAGTTTATCAACTGTCATACCACGTCATTCACCATTTTCCCAATTACATCTTGCTTAACCATGGTCCATTATTAACTCAAGCTCAACCAGCAGTTAAAGTAATTACCTTTTTTTTTGTTCTTTTTTTTTTTTGGCTAAGGTCACCGAAAATTTAATTCATGTTCACGGCTAGTTGCCTATAAATAAGATCCTTTCACAGCCTTTCCGCTGCTTTCCTCAAATGTAGGATTCACTCCCCCCACGAAACTCTCTCCAAAAAGCAAAAACAAAAGAAAACAAGGTGCAGAGAATCAGCACAGCAGCAGTGTCAACCTCACTCGTCCGCCCCCGCGCCGTTCGCGTACGCGCCGCCCCAACACGTCCGCCTTGGTAATGGCGGAGGGGCTTCTTTAAATAACACTCCTCAATAACTCTCTCTCTCTCTCTCTCTCTCTCTCTCTCCGCGTCTCTGCCGCTCTCTGTCTATCTCTGCATCATCAAGAAACAAAGAAAGAAAAATGAGGAAAAATCTGAGTGACCGGGGCGGTTGAATCCTGTTCTCGTTAGAACTGAAATCAAGAAAACAGGGTGTTTGCGAATGAAGGAACATGGGGGAGGCTACGTCAATCTGTGTGGGTGGAGATTTTTGAAGTTGCCCCTCATTTTTATTTATTTATTTTGTTTCTTTTATTGCTGGTAACAGAAGAAAGCTGAGACGAAACCAACGAAGAGACGCCAAAGAGGTGTAGCGAAGGAACGTGATTTAAAATAAAGCTTGACCCTGTTTTTATTATGGAAGCTTGGTAACAAGAACCGTCCAAGAATTCTCTAATATTATTGACCTCCGAGAGCACATGGCTTCTTGGGCTTCCCCTCCCTCTGCTTTCATTGTTTTTTCCCCTCCTCTTCTGGTTTTCTTTTTTCCCCTCACATGCTCTCCTCCTCCTTCCATCTCTCTCTCTTTCTCTCTCTAAAAGTTCATTTCTCCACTCATACTTTTAGTTATTCATTTTCGATGCATTTGATTATTCTTGAACTGGGCACGTTTCAGATCTAAGGTGCAAGGCTTTTTCGCTGATTCCAACCTCAATTCTCACTTGGGAGGCGGTTTCTTTGGCGGAAGGCTCAAACTCCATTGCGGAAAGGTCCGCTTCCTGATACGCCCTCCTGCTGCATTCTGTCATTTTCTCATTTCTGAATTTTGGGGAGCAAGTCATGATGCTGAATCAAGCAATGATGGAGCCGGTTGGTGAGTAGTGACCCATTTGACTTTTCCCCATCTTTTCAGTCGTTTGGCAGATCAATGTCAGCTTGATTTCGCCCTCAGTTTGTCAATTTGCATGATCTGGTTTAAGTTCGTTACTTGTCAATGAATTTGCTCAGCATATTGCTTCTGTCAGTATCTTCCTTTAGTCAGCATAAGGGATGGGATCAAAAGATGAATTCCTTTTCAAGCCGTGTCTAAACAAGATTACTCCTCTATTGGTGTAAAAATTACATAACGTGCTTCCTCGTTTATTTTCCCACGCACAAGTCTGATTTTGCTCGAACAGGCCATATTTGACAATCTGTTTGTGTCATTATTGCAATCCAAATAACATCTGTAGCTCAGTCATCAAGTAATAACAGACAAGGCATCTGGTGTTGGTGCCAGTATCCTTCATCTGTAGTTCCGGGAAACTTTTTAGATATAACCAATATATATTCCTTGCCTGATATGCTGCCATGAAGAGAACAGAAGAAAATTATGAACAGGGTTTGCCTTCAAAAAAATTGTGGATTGGGTCTCATTTGATTTTACAGATTCCTACTGTGCATCATGCGAAGTAGTCCTACGGCACTGCTTTTCTCAAGGAAATTTGGCTGTGTATCGGGAGCTTCAGTACTGGATAATTCTATCTATTCATCCAGGGGTTCTCAATGAGAATGTTCAGACAGAAGAGACTATGTCAGGCTCTAAGCTTTTCTAAGTAGGATAAAATGACATGCTTTTTATCCCACAATGAGGAAACAGAAGCTTTTATAGTGTTCACCACCTTGTCGCGCATGAATTTGTCTTGGACCTCGGAGTAGATATGTCAAGGTTGATATTAGGACCGGGAGAGCTATTGTCAAATATAAGATACCAGTTTTGAACTGAGATTAGTTCTGCATAATGTTCTCTTTTTATATTTCCCTATCAGAATATAACATAGTTTCCTTTAGTTTTTTGCTATTCTAGAGCCAAATTCGTACCTTATATTTTTCAACTCATGCTTGTCTTGCAGGTCAATTGACCCTTCTTTGCCCCTTACCCTGGTTTTAAATTTATTCAACAATATTGCTCATCATTGACCTAGTTAAATGTAAAAGCTGCATTGAACTGGATGCATAGACTGAAGCAAGGTATTCAAGCTCAAATGTCGGTGACATTTTGAACTCACACGTGAAGAGCCATGATGGTGTGTGAGATGGAAAAAGATCCTATTGAAGATATGGACATCGAAGCTCTGCCTTCGATGTGGCCTGAAGATATTGATAATGATGCTGGAAAGCAGTTCAACATCGAAAATCCTGGAGGGGATGAAGATATGTTGAAGGAGGTCACGATTCCAGAGGAGCCGAACATAGTTGATATTAAGCGGCTTTTAGAGCTAACCAACTATACAGACCAGGGTGCTTCTCAGTTGGCGTATCTTGTAAAGCACTGGGAGTACAGGCAGGCCAATGCAGTACGCCTTCTAAAAGAGGAACTTGACATCCTGAGCAGACAGAGGCAGGAGGTTGAGCTGAAGAAATTGGAGATACTTGAGGAGCATCGTTTTGAGGGAGAACGATATGGTGGTGACAAGCGCCCAATATCTATACTTGATGATGCCTTCGATATTTGGCAAGATGTTCCTCGAAGGAAAAGGGATGTAGTTATCCAAAATAAAAGGGTTGAGATTGATGCTGAGTACGATACTGTCATTTACTGGAAGCAGCGCGCCATGCACTTAGAGAAATTGTTGGAGGCAAGTATCCACAGAGAGCAGGCGCTCATGGAAAAATTGCAGGAAAGCATAAACAATCTGGAAAAGCAGTCCTCTCCTGTGGAAGAGCTGTCTCAGATCCTAAAAAGAGCCGACAACTTTTTGCATTTTATACTTCAGAATGCACCTGTTGTGATTGGACACCAGGTGAGAAAAGAATTGCTTCTGCTTCATGACTCACAAAGATGCCTTTGTGCTGGAATTGTGCTCCATCCTCAGGCTAGAGTTTGTTTCTCGTTTTGCTAGGCAAAGAATACAAGCACCAAGAGCGCATGGGTTATATTTGAATTATATTTCATCCTCAAGTAGATTGTTCACAGAAGCTAGTAGTGTTAGCCATGAATATTTACAGCTAGAGTAGTAGCTGTGTAGTTTTGGATCCCCATTCTTTAACCAAGCTGGCATATTTCTTCAGTGCATTTTAGGAATGGACTGGTGCTTGTTTGACTAATTGTAGCATGAAAATATGCACGAGTGATGAAGAGATATCTTACACCCACATATATGCAAGGAGAAAGAATATCAAGATCTCACATTCCAAAAAAACCTGAGACTGTTTTATCTTTTTAAGATTGGTCAATTTGTAAAGAAGTTATTGTGTTCTGCTTGTTTTGCTTCCATTTTTGTTTCCATTAACTTCAGTTGGTTACTCATGAAGGATGTTCCAGGATACTTAGTCTCTGTCTCTGCTTTGCCTTTCTTTCCAGGATAAAGAGCTGCGATATCGCTTCATCTACAATCCTTATCCTACTTTGAATGAGGAGGTGAGATCATTTCAATGAAGTTACTTATTTCATTAAATTGCAGCAAATTTCTCTCTTTGCAAGTATCTGGTATCGGTTAATCTATATAACTGACTAGTCAAGAATTTAGTACTTGCAATCTATTTTTCTGTACTTCTTATCATTTCATTGATTTCCAAAGAGCAAACAAGAAGTCTCAAGTTGTCAGATGTATTTCAGGACGTTATAGGGAAAACAGATGTCGATATCTTCACTGGTGCTGGTGTGAAGGAGTCTCAAGAATTTAAGAGGGAAGTGCTGGAGAAAGGTTTACCTGCAAAGAGAGAAATCACATTTGATACAGAATTATTTGGTGCAAAGACGTTTCTGATACACGTCGCACCTGTCTTTAGCAAGACTGGGGAAACAATTGGAATTAACTACATGGGAATGGATGTCACTGATCAGGTGAGTTAGGTAGGGTTTCCTCATTGATTTATAATAGGTCTTTTTACAATCAATAGGAAATGGTGAGAGTGCTTCTGATTTTTTGTTAGGTAAGAATAAGAGAGAAAATGGCAAAACTTCGAGAGGAGATGGCGGTACGGAATGCCAAGGAAACCGAGATGAATAAAACCATGTATATAACAGGTTAAATTACTTTATTCACTTCTGATTGTTTCAGGCGGTTTTAAATAGCTTCGGCATTATCCATGTTCCAATACTTATGAACCCTTTAATCTTGCAGAGGAGACGATGCGAGCGAAACAAATGCTAGCAACAATGTCACATGAGATAAGGTCTCCCCTCGCTGGGGTTGTTAGCATGACCGAGATTCTTGCACAAACTAGACTTGATCATGAGCAGCGGCAATTGTTAGATGTCATGCTTTCTTCAGGAGATTTGGTCCTTCAACTAATAAATGACATTCTTGACCTTTCGAAGGTTGAGTCAGGTATGGCATCAATCTTGTATATGTAAAGGAATAGTAGTGCTTCATTCTCACCATCGTCAGACTTTCCTCCTCATAGCTGAAAGAAGCCATACAAACATGTTCCGTTCATTCTTGTATAGGGGTAATGAAGCTGGAAGCTACAAAATTCCGGCCGAGGGAGGTAGTAAAGCACGTGCTGCAGACTGCTGCGGCCTCATTACGGAAGATATTAACATTGGAAGGACATGTAGCAGATGATGTTCCTATTGAGGTCAGTCTGTTAAAATCATAATATATTGTCTTCCTCCATTCTGTTTCTCTCTTGCTTATGTTTGGATGCTACATCTCTCCCGACACTTCACATAATTTGTTTATTTCTGCTTGACCATAATCTAAGTTCTTCGGTCCTATTTAACTTGTTCGATAGGTGAAATCTGTCATTTGATTCTTTTCATACTGTATCAATGTGGGTTATCATTTCTGGATGCTAGA
The DNA here is from genome assembly GCA_014182725.1 of Eucalyptus brandiana. Lineage (NCBI taxonomy): Eukaryota > Viridiplantae > Streptophyta > Magnoliopsida > Myrtales > Myrtaceae > Eucalyptus > Eucalyptus brandiana. The sequence goes on along the minus strand of CM024670.1, from coordinate 51,617,801 downwards.
TGAGCTGTTCGCTGAAGTCATTGTGATGGTTCAGTTGATGGAAAGATTTGCATTTTTTTTCTTAAACTAATGTTGCTGAAGAATGGGGTCATCACTAATTCATACTGGCTGTCAAATTGATTAATCCAAGTATTCTCCAACTTTTTCAGGTCATCGGAGATGTTCTAAGAATTAGACAAATTCTCACCAACTTGATCAGGTACCAGTTGTACTGTCTTGCTACTGTTATTCTAGATAGGTAGCTCTATTTTTCTGGTAAAAGCAATATTATGTAAATAGTGTGAAGGCCTAGAGGAAATGTAGGTTAGAGAGGTGGATTACCAATCATTCTAGCATACTGTCAAGGCATTCTTTCTTGTTAAGCATTTTCCTGAAGTTCCATCTCCCATGACTGCATATCTAAAGAAACTTCTCTAAGGCAGTGAGCTCTTTCAGCTTAATTTTTGTGCTTGGCATGTTGTATCCCTATTATATTTCAGCACTCATGATAGATTTGATGATTGGGTGACAAGTTCCAGAGAGTCACATGCCAAGCAGCACATGTTGATATGATTCATTAAATATTCAGAGCTCAATCCTGTACATTGTATCTGAAGAAGATTTCACTTAGCACACATTCAAAGAAATGACTTGGTTAGAAGGGAGGTGCGATTGCCATCGTGAAAAATGGGATGATCCCAGTAAACTTGGAGATGATGTCAAAGACTTTGATTTTAATATGTGCTGCATAGATGCTTAAAATAAATATAGTTTATGCAATTTATAGCGGCCTTACACTTTCCATTATCTGCTACAGCAATGCCATCAAATTTACACATGAAGGGAAGGTTGGCATAAATCTATATGTGGTTCCAGAACCATCTGTCGAGAAAACAGAAGAATGTCCTCAGAAGTCGCAAGCAGATCAGTCAACCCCACGGGAGAACAGGGGGAAGGAAGAGAAAAGCTCTTTAGTGTGTCAAGCAAGTTGTGACCAACAACCTGTTCAAGTGACGAGTCAGAATGGCCATTTATGCCAAAATCATGCTCTGCATGATAATACTCGAATCATGTGCGAAAGCGAAGCATCTGCAGATAGAGATAAGGTGGAAGAGCACACCCCCGAGACAACAGTATGGATCTGCTGTGATGTGTATGACACAGGAATTGGAATCCCAGGTTCCTGTTGAGCTGATTTATATTTCTAGCTTCTGTTATTATCAAATGCTTCAGGAATATCACTGATGTTCTATTTTATTCCTTTAACAAGTAATGCTGATCATAGCCTCTATTATCATCTAACAGAGAATGCTTTGCCTACTTTATTTAAAAAGTACATGCAAGTCAGTGCTGATCATGCTCGAAAGTATGGTGGGACGGGACTTGGCCTAGCCATATGCAAACAACTGGTGAGTCCCTGAGCTATGCCTTTTTTTTTTTTTTTTTAAATTAACTTTTGTGAAGATCCACAACTTGCTACAGAACAAAGAAAAACAGCTATCCCTGGTTTCTGCTTTTAGAAAATATAAAACATTTACCTTTCTGTCTGATGGAGAACCTCTAAAGGTATTTCAATCACTCCTTTTCATGAATTGCAACCAGTAACTGAGTAATATCTTCTAGCTAAATACCAGATTTCACTCAAATCTTGAGTTCAATCCCTCTTGCTACTGCTAGCTCCATAAGACCTCTCTCACAGGTTTCTTTGCATTTGCACAGGTTGAGTTAATGGGAGGCCGTCTCACTGTGTCTAGTCGGGAGCATGTTGGATCTACATTCACATTTGTGCTACCTTACAAGGTCTCACCAATATGTGATAACTCCGATGATTCTGACGATCTTGCAATTATGGCTAATCATGATTCTGCAGTTGACGACATCACCGATGGCTTTTTCCAATTCCAGCCACCCACTCTGGGTTCTCTCTTCTCCTCAAATGGTTCCAGCAGGACACAGAAACTATCATCACATAATGTTGGATACACTAGTATAAATAAGCTCAATCGGGTTGCAGAGGATTCTTATGCATTTCCAACTAACAACCTCCGACTTAAAGAGTTAGCTTCACCTGAGGATGCCTGTTCTGCAATTGATGCTGCTGAGACCTCGTCAGAAACAGCATGCTCAGTAAGTCCCGGTGTACATTATGAGTGCAAGGTTGATGTGAAGAACGGCAAAGTGAATCAACTGGGTACAGAATGTAGATCACAAATTTCAAGTTCAAATGTGTCTTGTCTTGAAGTGGAAAAAGGACAAGTAGATAAGCTTACCATAAGTGAACTCCCAAGGTCATGTCCCGAGTTGGAGAAATCTTGTGCAAGTTCAGAGAGCATGTCCAGCAGCATTGTGGAAGAACCAAAACCCAAACCAAAGCCTAAGATCCTTCTGGTGGAAGATAATAAGATCAATGTCATGGTGACCCAATCCATGATGAAGCAACTAGGTCATAGTATGGATGTTGTGAACAATGGAGTCGAAGCTGTGCATGCTGTTCAGCAAAGTACTTATGATCTCATTCTGATGGTAATACACAGATACTTGAACGTACCTTTTCTTTTGTGGCCTTAGCCTTCTACTGATGTTCATAACTTCTACTCATTTTCATTTCTGTGCTAAGACAAAAACATGCTCAGCTGATCACTTGGCATTCTGTATTTTGTCTACATGCGATCTACATTAGCTTTCTATTGCATCTCAACTTTTCCTGCTTATTCATAAAATGAGTCCATAACATGTCACTTGGTACTTGTTTTGTGATTTTGATCATGTCCTGGCAAATTCGTACTTCTTTTTCAGGATGTCTGCATGCCCGTCATGAATGGCCTTCAAGCAACCAGAATAATCCGATCCTTCGAGGAGACGGGAAATTGGGATGCTGCAGTAAATGCTGGGATAGAGCTAGTCTCTTCAGACTTATCATGCAATGGTCACAGTTCTACAGAATCAAAAGAACGAGTTCCCATTATTGCGGTTAGCACTTGCATCAGAGTTGCACTCGTGCATTTTATTAGTGTCCTCCTGCTTTCCCTTTATATGATGCTTAATAATAGTGATATCAAAGCTCATCTAGTTAATACTCTTTTAATGGTTCCAGTTAGAGGCATCGACTTGACTTAACTGCTAAAATGAGAGTTGATGAGCCCGCGAAAATCCTTCAATGATTTCTTGTGAAAAACTAGCTAAAGTCTGCTATCTAAAATGACAAATTGTATAAGTTATGAGAACATAACCAGTTCAGTACCAGATAACAGTATATCAAAGATATAGTGCAATTTGGGTTGATTTTGTTTGCTTTGCTGATTATGCAACTTTTTTTACATTGGCAGATGACAGCGAATGCATTGTCAGAGAGCGCAGATGAGTGTTTTGCAAATGGTATGGACTCATTTGTGTCAAAACCTGTCACTTTTCAGAAACTAAAACAGTGCCTCGAGCAGTACTTGATGTAATTCCCCTGTATAGTATCCCTCTGAATGTATGACTCACATGTAGGAAAGTTTTGCAATCAATGTAAATTATTCCTCGGCCAATTGTAGAGTAGAATCATTCCTTTCTTCTTCTTTTTTCCCATTCCAAGAAAGATGGACAAGGGAACACATAGAACCATAAGTCCCATACTAGTCCATAATGAAGCCGGAGCATAGTGATTTCGCAGTACACCTGAGAGAGAGAGAGAGAGAGAGAGAGGACAAAAATCTTTATTGATCATGGTGAACCAATATACTTTGTTGATCATGGTGAGCCAATATAATCTCTAGGAGCAGCATCGATAAACTTTCCTAGAAAAGGGTTTTGTATCCATCTTCCTCGAAGAACAGATAAGCATGCATTTTCTCCACTGATTCATCAAATTGCATTTGCACTGTGCAGTCCACTAGAGGATATTCCCACTATAAATGCCAAAACCAAAACATGCATAGGTTTGAGGAAGAAGATAGAGGGTTCTCATGTAAATCGGAAGTGAAAATACCTGTTTCAACCTTCAACTTACTGGAATTGATTCAAGGATATTAGCACTGAACAAAGAGAATATCAAAATTTCTACATAAGACGAGATTTTGACAATATGATGAGACAAAGATGGCCTCTTCTAATTAACTATAGTGGGAAAACTGCTACTCAAGCAGGAGTTACTAAGAGAAACACTAGCCATCTCCGCAATACTCTACAACGCTACACACTCGGGGAAGGCTTTCAAGTAAAATTTCTTTCCTTCTCTTGATCCAGATATTTTTCTCCCACATGATTATCCTTCATTCATCTCTCAAGGCAGTGTCCTATCCACATCCAATGAAGCATTCCTAGTGCTCCACATTGCAACCGTAAAGCTCAACAATCAACACTGTCATCCAGTCCTTCGTTCCTCATTACTTGAAAGGTATAAAAAAGACAAAATAAGAGAGAAGTGATGCCGGAAAAATCACAAGGGTGGTGCATATTAAGTACTTATCCATATTCATATTGGTGAGAAGCATAGGCATTTCCAGACACTTGAAGTGAAAATTGTTCGATTTTTTAGCCAATTGGTACTTCAACCCTTGAAAAGCTTAACACCCTCATGCACAACTTTTGGCAAATCCTCCATCATGACAGTTAGCTGTTTATCCTAAAGTAAGACGAGACTATAATCAAATTGAAAGAGTTAGATGCTGCAGACGCAAGGATACGTTAGAACCTGCTTCTCCTTAACACATTCCTCTTTAACTACTGTAGCCTGAGTTGCCTTGCACAGCCTGTTTTAGGATAGGATGTCTGATTAGTCAGAGTAGGGGCACTACTAATTTCTATATGATGTGTAGACACATTTTTTTTTCTCCATGTTCGTGAAGTCTTGTCCCTTCAAAGCTTCTTAGGCCAAAAGGATCTATGAACTCCATCAAAGGCTAACGGGAAATGCGAGAAACATGACAATTCGTTTGGTAAAATAATCATCATCGGGACCCGAACCTAGCTCTCTTGCCAGGACGAGGAGACTTGTGTCGTCTCCATTACGACCGGAACGATTCTTCCAACTTCTTTTGCAGTAAGAAAAGTTTCCCAAGTTCTCTTTGTTGAGCTTCATTAACTCCTGACTTTGGTAATCTGTCGCAGCTCTGCTAGTTCACGACCCCGAACATTTGGATCTCTAATCACCTCAGTAACTTCTTGTGAAAAGCTACAGTTGCATCTGTAACATCATAGTGCTTCTCAAATCTGAAACCTTCCCCAGAGAACAACACTTCCACAGATTTCCCTGATTCTCCTATCTTTAACAAGTCCTATCACCAATAAAAGAAACCATCAATTAGATCTCTCAATTGCAACCGATTGATTAGTGGGGTCTGCGGGTGTCCCAACTTATAAACCTATGGCGATTCCACGAAGTAGACCTCTTTTCTAGGATTTGGGTTATCTGGCTTTTGTACGATCCTCTACTGATTGAGAATTTTAATACACGCACACTCAACTAAACTAGTTAATTGTGATTGTGCGTGCCTCAAGTGCTACAATAGTGGAAGAGCTTATACAAGAATAGGAAAAGGGGCGAGGGAACAGAAGCTCTCTCTTTATATCATGCATTGTGACACGAGATTCCAGCACCCATCTGATTGTTTATTAGAAATGGATTTGGCCAGGCCTGAGTGCTATATCCACTATTGGTTCTTTTTTCACGTCTCTTCCATAATTTACCTTCTCCGTGATTGAAATGCGTGATTTTGCCATTAGATCGAACAATCCCCATAGTGATGCAACTAAGATATTATTCCCTTCTTTTTTTCTTTTTCTTTTTTCCCATAAACAAAGTGGCTTTCATTTTAATTTATCTTGCTCCTCCCTTTGTCGCCCCCCCCCCCCTCTCACAGAAGCACATTCGCTTTGCGTAGGCCCTTTATAAAAGAAATGATAAATTTTAGGCGGGGTATCTATTTAATTATAGTAGAAACGCACCTAACTTTCGATGTTAAAATCTGCGGGACGACGCCGCGAATTGTGAGGACCATCTCATCAACCAGGCATCTAGTTCTTTGTTTTTTTGTTTTTTTAATGTTTTTTTAATGTTTTATTTTTTTTAGCGGATAAGAAACCGAAACCTCAACTTAGGTGAACTTCGTTTGCATAATCTCTTAGAAAATTAGCATTCTATAGTCTTATAATGACTTGACAATGATGAGAGGGCCATTACCCGGAAACAATTTGCGCAAATTGGATTGGATATATGGGGCAAAACCACCCTGATAAAAAATCTAATTGGAAGAAGATTGATGGGACCTATGTAAAATCAAAGAGGCGAAAAGGAATTTCAGCTCCAAGTGGCTCCAAGGGCCTACGCAAAGCGAAGGAGAACAGTGTTGACACTAGCAAACTTCAATCAGCATCTAAATCTTAATGGACGTAAAGGTCCAGCACAACACAGTTCTCTTCATGATTGAAGCAACCTTTGGGTGCTCATATCTATAAAGCGACAGGCAACAGCATCACGCCCTTTAAGAAAAAAAAAAGAAAAACAAAGATTAGATGAGGGGAAAAAAGATTTGTTTTGTCTTTTGAGAGAAAGGATCGATTTTGGGCGCATATCAGCTCGTGAATAGAAGCACAAAGTGTGAACCGATGCGTTGAGGAGTAAAATAACAAAAGAAAAGAGATGGAAGGAACCGGAACCGTAAGTGCAAATGGTCTCAGCTCGAGGGACATCTGTGACAAACCAATGTTAGACCACGTAGGCAGCACGAAAGGTAATGTAAGAGCATCGAATAATGACGTTGGGCGCAACATAGGAAGGATATAGCGCATTAACGTTAGTGTTTTTCTTAGTCACGACCCACGACTGCTTGTTGCCAAAAGATCTCTCTCTCTCTCTCTCTCTCTCTCTCTCTCCCCGCCCCCTCTCTCTCACGTGGATGTGTGTGTGTGTATGCATAATATAAAGCTTGCTAGAAAGCTCAGTGGTAGTACAATCGTCCGTGATGGACGATATCTGGATGGAGGGTGATGAAATGTTTTGGAACTCGCTATGTGGAAAGAAGAAAGAATATTATATTGTTTGGATGCAAAGAGCACTTATTTGAAAGTTATGTATCAAGTAAAAGAAAAATATATATAAAATGGATAATTGGGTGTAGTTGGTCGAGTTAAGGTATCGAATGATTTTGGGTCTTGTAGAGGTAGCAATTGGCGATTGCCACTGATTGGTGATCTTGGATCTTCTAGACTCATTGTGTCGGGTTAAAAAAATTCTACAGGACCTACTATATTGGACGGCCTTTGACAACGCAATTTCTCGTGTGATGGGATTTGATAGTTCTATTTACTGCATCAATATCGGAACGATTCGTACTCATGTTTTGGTGCACGCTTTCATTTTCTGTGACGTGAGTTTCCAAGAAGGGGACGGGGGACCCAAGCAGCCTGAATTGCCGCATGCAATGGTGCAAATACGGTGGCAAAAAGGTGGCGGCAAACCGATGATGCAGAACCCAATTTTTTCACTTGACCCACCACGAGCCATTGTCGAAATGTGATTGATCTATATGTTCGGACATGTAAAATATTTGTAGATTAAGACAGCACATTAGGATAAATGGTCGATTTTTAAATATTCACAATGAAAGAGGGCGAGAGTTATCTGACTGGGGATATATATGACTGCATACGCATACTCGTGATATAATGAAGAATGACTTGGAAGCGAGGTCAAATGTCGCAGCAGTTGAAATATAGAGACTTCTTCATGTAAGGCTCAAATACATTTTCAGTGTGCACGTATTCAAAGCATTTGCAATTTGTGCTTGAGCTTCAATTCATTTGAATGTGAATTCGCAATCCCCTAGATTCGCACGAGTTGCGGAAAGCTCCTAACGTCTTGGCATCTAACCCAATATTCATCAAACCCTATTTTATGTACAGTAAAGGTCTTAAATATGTACATCTTCCGATCATGTATACACCGCACTTTCCTTCGAAAGTTTGTTAGAAGGGAGAGGACAATGAGAATACATTAAGAACAAGGAATGTAAGAGTCTTTCTTAGCAAGCTCGACCAAAGTCAACATCAGATTCTTCGTCCATTTGGACGATTTGGCTCGGAATAATAATACGGCTCTTGACATCGCTCAAGAGATACCGCGAATACATGCGCCTTGAAAACGACAAGACGAGCGGGCTGAGAATCCAAGCTTCACCAGAAGGATTCTCGCAAGCGAGTTGTTGCGTCGATTCAAAGGCGTAAGTGAAAAAAACCCTATTTCCAACTCTGGTCTTGTTCGGTTCTTGACTCTTGCATGGTTGGGTATTTAATCAATCAAGTATCTATATCAACCAAACTGGGGTTCCTCGTTCACATCAAATTAGACACATTACGAAAAAACTGAGGTGAGAAAAGCATAAATCCGCATATTCCTGAGGTTATTATGGGATGACGCAGGAAGGGAACACCTTGAGGGTTAAAATCAAAAGGACTAATGATGAAGTTGCAACGAAAGATGGAACGCGTTGTTCCCCCCTTTACTTGAAATGCTGTTCCTTCCGTTTTCAGGCTTCACTTGCGAGTGGCAATGGTGTCATTCTCCTTGCGGGTGCTAGTGCGCCATAGCTGATAAGCCAAGTGCTGCCTCCCCCCAGAATATTTTTGCTCTTTTTGCTAGAGCTTTTGACGTCGGAAGAGAGAGAATCGCCGTAGATCTTGAAATTCCCTGCTTAGATGGATACACGCATTGGTGCAATGGATCACGAAGCACCAAATCCTCGTTTGGTTGATTTGATCCCACCATTGTGTGTGCATCTCAACTGGGCTAGGCATCAACTCTCTGTTGCTTTTACATCCGTAGGTCCACATCATCTCAAGCTTGTTCTAGTATGAGAATATCTCACAAATATCTTAATCAACAAGCTATGCCCACAATCTAATCTAAATGAGGTCCAAGGATTGCAGCTATATTTAGTAACTGACTGTGTCTCAATCGCCTATTTAGTTTAGATTAGGATATTCTTGATTACTTTGTCTATTTGTCACGTTGGCGTGTCACCATAGAGTAGTTATTTGTAAGTGTCATCACAGTCACTCATCTATTTTGCAAGGGGAGATGTTTAGGGGCGTAATGATCCAATTGCCCTCTTCGACCTGCTAAGAGATTTTGGATGGACTTGAATTCAATATAGCGAAGATCAGCTAGGCGAGATGTACGATCGGAAGGAAAATTTTGTAAGTTTGGATAACCTATTAAAATATCACGAAACTGTTTAAGCATGTTCATCTTTATTGTTCATGATCTAGTTTGTAAAATATATAGTTTGTTGGTTTTTTTTTTCAGATTCACCCTCCAGAATTACTGACCTGTGCACTCTAATTTTTCTCTATTGCGCATGAGATAGGAGACTATCACATCTATTTGGAATATAGTTCGATGCCTTCATCGTTATGACAAGGGAAAAGACTTGCATCTCTTGATTGTCAACGATGGATCATGATTTGAGGGTAAATTCCAAAAGCCTTCGAGGAACCACGTGTCCATATTCCACCGGGGCAAGCAGTGCAAAAATGATCAAAGCAAAGGGGCTATCTGAAAAACCAAGGGAAGATTCTCAGTGCCGATGTCGTCATGATGTTGTTCAGCTCGCAACCTCTCCATTAAGGAGCCGCATCCAAACCTGTGACCCCACGTTAAAGCGTATACAATTGCAGAACACCTCTCTCTCTCTCTCTCTCTCTCTCTCTCTCTCTCTCTCTCCTCCTCCTCCTCCGCTATATATACAAGGGGCACACACTTGGCACTCTGCATTCCTCAAAGTTCACGTTCCTTACCTCTTCTCCTCCTACCTCACACCCACCACCGCAAGATCACAAACTTCAAACCTGAAAAAGGACCGAAAACGCAAGAGACATGAGAATCCTCGCAGACACAACGTACGCGCCCCTATCGGTGGCGACGGTCTCGACACCGCCTGCAGTGCCGATGGCGATGCAGCGGTCACCGTGGCACTCCCCTGTGCCGTACCTGTTCGGGGGCCTGGCGGCGATGCTGGGGCTCATAGGGTTCGCTCTCTTGATCCTGGCCTGCTCCTACTGGAGGCTCTCGGGCAGTTCGAGCAGCGCCCAGGGAGACGAAGAGAACGGGGGCGAAGCAAAGACGGTCGACGGGGAAGGGTACAGCAAGGCCGTGAAGGTGTACGAGGAGAAGATAGTGGTGATCATGGCCGGTGACGAGAAGCCCAGATTCCTCGCCACGCCCGTGTGCAGCAGAGGCCCTTCGTTTGGCGATTCCCAAGGGAAGAGTAAAGGCGATGGCGAGAGCTTCGATGCGAAGAAGGACAAGGATGAGAACATCGACAAGACCAAGGAGGTTAACAACGCTAACAATGATGACGTTGGTGGCCATGTTGTTCATGGTCATAACTCTGCAGCCGATGAAGAAAACAGAGGAGAAGCAGCAGAAGATCAAACCCAGCAACAGAATTAGCGAGAAGTCTCTGATGGCTTCTGAGGAGAGCGAGAAAAACCAAGTTTTGTTTCCATTTTGGCTTTGAAGCTGCTTCTTCTTTTTGTTTTCCGCTTTTCTTCCCTTTTCATGGCTAGTCGGGAAATGTAAATCATTTTTGGAGAGGAATTGAGATGAGAATGAGTTCTCTTCATTTCCAGATAATCGATTAAATTACCACCGAGCCTTGAACCGCCATCAGACCTAATCAATTTGTCAGCTAAAAACCATGTGGGCATCGAATGGCCAGTTGATCAAAATGCAAATCAAAGTGGAGGGAGGAATCGTTTTTCGTTGCTCGTAGATTGAAAAAAAGAAAAAGAAAAAGGAAAGAGCAGAACCGAAGCAGAAAAGAAGCCACATAAGTGCCAGCGACCTTTTTTGCGCAACAAGACATTGTTGATTCAGTTTTGAGTGGAGAATAAAGCAGAAAAGTTGATGGATGAATGGATGACATATTCGCCCACCCACATTCTCCACCGGCAGCGGCGGCCGGGGAGATCTCGCCGCCGCCGGAGACTCTGTTGTCGTGGGGCCTCTTTATCCGGAGCTAATCGGATTTCGACAGGTTGTTCAGAGCCACGTGGAAAACATCTGCAGTAGGGTTGTCCGCCTCGCGCGGCGACTCGAAGCGGCCTTTGTTTTGTTTTTTATTTGTTTGCTTTCTTTTAATCTTTGAAAAAGAGAGAGAACAAAGTGGGGTCACAACTCACGATGGGGGCAGCTTTGTAATTGACGTTGGAACAGGAACAGCTTTCGCTTGCCACTCTAGTACAATGTCGTACACACGTAGTACCACAATGCCTAGCAAAACTGTCGACTCGATTGATGAGCTAACCTCAGTCGAACCACTTAAGTCATATTGGCTACTGTCGTTTTCACTTCTCATTGCTACTGAGTATAATAGTAAATACAGACACAAAAATTCTTAAACCATAACAAGTTCGTGATTTATTTTATTTTATTGTTCATGAGTACAAAAAACCAAACTGTTGTGAACCATTATAAGAAAAAAGTTTCAATTTCTATGTCATGTTGTTCTTTTTTTTTTTTTTTTATGATCCGAGAACTCCCGTACAGCCGGTAGTCGGCGGGGTAAACCCGGGGTAACATTAGTGGAGGACCCACCACCTCGACGTCTCATTTAAGATCCCTGCGGCCAGTGGAATTCGAACTCCTCTTTTCCTCACAAAAGATTATGTCATGTCGTTCTTGGTATGTCGGATTGTCAAAAAACTTCATGGTAATCTAATTTATATGTTAGCAAAAAGAATTCAATTCCAAGATATTTTGTTTAAGGTTACAGGGACTAACATAAATGCTTTTCAATAGTCACAAGAGATAAAACTTTAATTATATGACGACTTAATCATAGTAACGACATATGGTCGCAAATCTTTGTAAATTATTACAAGAAAAATAAACAATATTACGATGTTTTATTATTAGTTACCGTTGCACTGGTTTTGATTGCAGTGAACAATCTTTCACCAAACATTACGTTTTGGTTTTATTATAAGAGATTTGGGTTATGTGTCGAGTTTGGATAGAAAATATCAAATGCAAAAGGGAATTTTATTCTCAACTTGTATGTATAACTTTGACAATTGATATTTGGATGGCTTAAGGGCTAATTGCTTTTGAGTACAAATTACATCAAAATGTAATCAATGATGTAATCTGGACACAAGTAACTATATAGCCTATGCTTCGAACTCAAGTTATGCCAGAATTTAATTTACAATACAGCTTATTTTGGGTGTAAAGCTGGAATATAATCAAGAGTGATACTCTTGGATAGAAAACACAACATTAAAATTTAATCGACGACGTTGGACTTTGTGGAACAATACTGGAATTTAATCGATGATGCTGGATTGGATAGAGATACGTGTTGGAATTTAATTGACAACGGAAATCTTGAAAACTGCAGTTAAAATGCGATAAAGTAAAAATAAAGTGATGTGTTGTGTGGGGGGGGGCTTCTTTGTTAGATGGGATGTGGTATTTATAGAGCAAATTGGTAGCCATCACTCAGATACCTCTCTTTGGGCACTATTGTGACATCTTGAATTTTCGATCTCGACTCGATTATATGATATGAGCATTTCGTCGACACGTCTATGGTCCTATTTCTTTGAGTTGGCCACTCACAATTTAACCAACCTATTAGGTGAAGCCATTAAGGGATATAAACGCGATAGACTTGAGAATTCGACTCAGTTACCTCTCTTTGGGCACTATTGTGACATCTTTAATTTTCGATCTTGTCTCGATTATATGAAATGGGCATTTTGTCGATGCGTCTATGGTCCTATTTCTCTGAGTTGGTCACTCACGAGTTAACTAACCTATTAGGTGAATCCATTAAGGGATATAAATGCGATAGACTTGAGAATTCGATTAGAAATCGATCGACAGGGGTTCATACGACATCGTTATAATTGAATTGTGATTGGATATAGGTCGATTCGACAAAATCATGTAATGGAATTACGGGTGATTCCGCATGATTATGAAATTTGCGTCGAATGGCACTAATCCGGTTTTCTATCAATTTTATACTCAATGCTTGTAATTAAAATCTTGCAATTTTTACGACAATCGAGAGTTGCCCACGAGACGAAAATGTACAAACGTGAATAAAAAATTATTGACCACGGTTTAAATGTATTAAAATCCCTAAAAGTTACATGGTAGGTTAGGTTGTACTAAAATCGCATTTGGTCGATTTTAACAAGAAATTGAATTCGATTTTGGGAATCGAACGTTTGATTGTGTCACATTTTATTTTTAGGATGTCGTCTCATGTTTCGGCAAATTTTCATTGAGTTCGGAATTTTTGTAGAAAATCAATTTTGGACAAAATGGAAAAATAAGTGAAATTCGGATCAAGAGGGAAAAATGGTTTTTGGCTGCCCAAGATGGTTTATTTTTGAAGAAATAAGAGCAAATTCTTCATTGGAGGGGCCATGGACTTTGGTGGCCAAAGGCTTTGAGGCATTCTCTAGAATTGGATATTTTTCTTTGACTTCCATTCCCTCCTCAAGCGTGAACCACTTTCCCCCTCCCTGCTATAATCGCCCATTCCCCATTTTTCTCCTTCCTCCCTCACTTTTCTTCATTCTCTTCTCTCCTTGTGTTCTACTGCTAACTCCAACGATCAACTTTTTCATCAGCCACCCCAAGATAAGTACACTAATTGTGCCATAAGTTGTATACGACACTCACTTTGGTGCCAAAAGTTTTCGTCGGATCACTTAAGTACCAAATCGGAGGAAAAACGATCATTTTGGTGCCACTGGCGAGAAATTCCGGCCAAAATGATCACGTGGCTTTTATATTTAAAAAAAAAAAATTCGACGTGCTTAAGATTGTCCACGATGGATAGCATAAAACAACGCCGTTTTCCTTTCTTCATAAGAAACGACGTCATTCTTGCCATCCACCGTGGATTTACATAAGAAACGACGCCGCGTTGCTCCATAGCAAAAAACGATATCACTGAAGAGGGAGTAAAATAGGGTTTGTATACGGTTCTCCTCGACGCCGGTCGTAGCTCGCTCACCCACCGTCATTCACCCACCGTCATTCGCTCGCCCGCTGTCGCTCGGCCACCGCTGTAGTTGCGCCATTGTTCACGATCGTTCAGGTTTGTCATGTTCTCTACATGGATCAATTTTGCGAAAAATTTAGGATTTCGATGGGCAAGTTAGGGCATTAAAGGCAAATTGAGGGCTCGGCTCGGGAGGAAAGTAGTGGGGAAAGTGGTGGGGATGTCACTCTTATGGGGACGGAATAGAAAAATTGATTCTTTCATCGTTCGTTCGCTTTCTATTGTGGGACTGAATAGAAAAATAGGGTGCGGAGGGGCTTGACTCGGAGGGAAATAGTGGTGGGACCGAATTTGTTTGTTTAATTAATTGGACTGCTTTTGTGAGGACCGAATGTGAATGTGATTGAATTGAAAAATGAGTGGTGGAGACCTCACTTTGTTTATTTAATTCGGTTTCTTTTGTTTCTGTAAATGCACTAAATTGGGGAGATTTTAGTCGCATTTGTTCCTTGACAACAAAACGACAAGGACCTGCATGTGAAGTTGCCGATTCTGTCATGTGGTTCCAACAAAATGACAATAACTCTTTTTTTTCTCATTGGGTGCAGCATCGACATGGACGCGAATCAGGTAGGCGTCATTGTTTGCTTTGGTGTTAAGTTTGTTATTGGCACTGAAGATTGGGAATATAATGGTGGAAATGAATGTACTATTTATGTCAATGTTTGGAAACCATCATATATTGATTTTCTGAGGGATTTGGTGTATTTTTTACGATACAAAGTGCAAAAATTACATTACTGTGTTCCTAGGAAATAATTGAATGATGGGTTGAGATTTTTTAATGACGATAATGGTATTAAGGATATCATTTACCATTATCTTCACAGTGAAAAAGCTAAAGTATATGTTGAGTATTATAGTGAGGATGAGGATGGGGATGAGCAGATCACCACTGAAGGAGGAGAAGTGAGGGATCTTGTTCGAGCGAGTAATTAGGTCGGAGATGAGTTTAGATAAGATGAAGGGCAAAATGAGAGGGAGATAAGTCATATTGATAGAGATGAACAAAGAGAGAGATATCCTGAAATCTTGGGTGAAGATTTGGGTGAAGATGTGGGCAATGAAGACTTCATTGGATTAGAATGAGAAATTGTTTTATCTAGTGAATCGGGAGATGAATGTTTGGCTTTAGTAAATTTCCCAAGTGACGAAAATGATGATGAACTCACACAGTCAAGACAAAAGCAGAGGGAATTTTTGAGAAAAAAACTTGCAGTTTCAGCAAAAAGGCCCGAGCTAGTAAATATGGATGGAGATCCAGCTGAGGGTAATAGAAGTGAAGATGAAGAAAGCTGTGGCGATGAAGTTGCTGGTTCGGAAAATGAGTTTGACAATGATGATGAAGAACCTGCTCCTCGAAGAAAATGTAAGTACTCTTGCTATGATCCGACTGTTGATAAACATGTTTTGTCGGTGGGCATGAGATTTGACGATGCTAAACAGTTCAAGGAAGTTGTTGTAAAGAACTCAATTGGTGAACAGAGGAGCGTTAAATTCATTAGAAACACGAAAGAATTTGTGAGAGCTAAGTGCTCACAACTTAATTGTTCATGGAAGCTCTATGCTGCGCTTAGTAAGAATGGGTCATTCCAGATTAGGTTATTTTAGGAGGAGCATACTTGTCCAATTATCTTTAATAATAAAAGGGTAACAAGTATGTGGTTATCAAAGCATTTTTTCAATACTATCAAAGCAATGCCCGAGATCAAGAGTCCTCAATTTCAATAGGTAGTGAAGGAGCAAGTGGAGGTTAATGTGTCGAGGAATCAATGTAAGAGAGCTAAGATGAGGGTGATGAAAATATTGATGGGTGGGTATAATGAAGAATATGCATAGGTATGGGATTATGCTGGTGAATGCATGTTTCAAAACCCATCTAGTATGGTATATGTAGAGGTTGTGGAGAGGCCACTCCCAGATCTTGGGCCTAGATTTAATAAATTTTATGTCTGTTTTGATGCATGCAAACGGGACTTATTGGCTGGTTGTAGAAGAGTTATAAGATTGGATGTATGCTTTCTAAAGGGTTTATGCAAGGGGGAGTTGTTGGCTGCTCTGGGGAGAAATGCTAATAATCAAATGTTCCCGATAGCTTGAGCGGTGGTAAAGATAGAGAACAATGATATTTGGTCCTGATTCCTAAACAATTTAATAGCTGACCTTGAGATAACCGATGGGAGAGGATGGACATTCATGAGCGACCAACAGAAGGTAATTTCATTGTCAATTAATTTACTCCCTTTTTATATTAATCACTTGCATATTTTTCTTGACTTGTATTTATTGGTTTAAATTTTTGTAGGGATTTATTCCTGCATTGGCTGAGTTGATGCCACATGCTGAGTATAGAATGTGCGCGAGGCACATATGTGCAAACTGGTCAAGGAACTTCAAAGGAGATAGGCTGCAGAAGCAATTCTGGTAGATAGCAAATAGTACGAATATGGTTGATTTCAGATTAGCCAAACAAGGATTGTTGCAGTTGACAAAAGAAGGTTTTGATGCATTCTTCCAGACATAAGCTAAGATTGGTGTCGGGCCTTCTTTAGCGAAGAGTTCAAATGCAATATCATTGATAACAACCTTAGTGAAGTTTTCAATGGTAGAATTTTAGAGGCTAGGTGCAAACCAATCATTAGCATGCTTGATGATATTCGAGTTATGGTTATGACTAGATTGCATAGGCAAAGAGATGAGGCTACAAAATGGAGTAAAGACTGTGGCCCTAGGATTATGAAGAGATTGGATGCAAATATTGCTACTAGTAGGTTTTGCTATCTAGTTTGAAATGGAGATAATGGATATGAGATTATTCAAAATCAGGATAAGTATGTTGTCAATCTGGATAGAAGAAAGTGTTCATGCCGAGCTTGGCAATTGAATGGAATTCCATGTGCCCATGCCATTTGTGCTATTCAGATGAAGCAAGAAAACCCAAATGATTACCTACATGATTGGTACAAAAAAAGCTCATACTTTGCTTTATACCAATTCATGATGTAGCCTATCAGAAGTAGCAAATTTTGGAAGCCAACAAATCATGAAAACCCTCTACCTTTACCGCTAAAGAAACAAATAGGAAGGCCAAAAAAGAGACGAACAATGCAGCAAGAAGAGGCATCAAGTGAAAGGATGAATAAGATTGGATCAAAGATGAAATGCTCCTATTGCCGCAAGGAATGGCATAATAAGAAAAGTTGTGAACTGAAAAAGCAGCATCAATAGCAAAATGTAATGGCTGATTCAGTGCCAGGGACAAGACCTACTAAAGAGTTTCTTGTTGGACTTATTGAAGGGAGGACAGAAGGCCCTACTGTAATGCCTACTGAAGGGCAAACAGAAAGCTATGCTATAAGGTAAGTATCATCTTTGTCTTAGTAACTTTACAGTTCTTATTCGATAGAGTTTGATGGTTGACCATATGTACTGGCTTTTCTTGTGCTTTTCCTCTGTCATGCACTTGTGATTTGAGAAGTTTTCTCCATTTGTTTCCACTATGAAAATGAGTAGATGTCTAATTATTCGTTGTAGTTGGTCATAATTCTAACACAATACATTGTTGTAAGGCCTACTAAATAGCCAGAAAAAGGCCATGTTGTAGGCTCAAGTGAAGGGACATGGACTGGAATGGGCAGGACAGCAACAACAACAACTGAGTTCACTGTTGAGCAAACAAGAAAAAAAATATCCTGTAAGTTGTACATCACTGTGTTTGGTCTTTTATGGGCTTATGTGTTTCTCAGGTGAGAAGACGGGCAACTACACAAGTTGCAGAGTTTGCTACAATGATTGCTGTTGTTGAAAATGATACACCACAACGAACAAGAGGGACTCTTGGAAAAAGATTAAGGTAATATGGTTATGGAATTTACATAGATGAACATACTAGAATAACTATTTTGAATGTAAGATTTATAGGCCTCATGCATTTAATTTGTTGTACTTCAATTCATTTGATTGACAATATTACTATGTTCTTGTAGCCTGGGAGAACTTTGGAGATATTTCTCTCTCAATGTGGGCGAACTCAAGAATCAAAAGCGCAGCCAAAGAAGAGTGCTCCAAAGAAGAAGAAGACAACGGGTATAGTTGCGAAACAACCATCCAAAAATAACCTAGCACCAATTCCATCTCAACCAACGATTGAGAGTAGTAGTGATGATATGGACCAATACATGACACGTGCTAGAATAAAAATAGCCGCTGTCAAAAACAAGGAAAAGGAAAATGATGTGACAGAAAGCCCAATTAAAAAACTTACACATCCAGTTCGAAAAAGTGCTCGGATTATGAATCAATTCAAAACTCCAAGAGGAAAAGAAGATCATGGTGTTGTTAAATATTGACTGATGGGAGGGTGCTGGACATGGTCTCTTTTTATGTAATGCTGGATATGGTCTCTTTTCATGTTTTCTTTTTTTAGGAGTGTGCTGGATATTATATCATTAATGATAGTTGTTGCTTGCATATTACCATTTTTTTTTAAGAGAGTGCTGAACTTTCAATGATTGGGGAATGAAATTAGACATGCTTTTATTTTCTTTTGTAAATAATTAATTAATATTAATGGCAAGTACTTGGAATAACTATTCATTTTCTTTTGTGTCGGTTTCGGTTAAAATGCTAGCAAGTCAATTATGCTGTATATTTTATTTTTGCTATTATTGTAATGTTGCTGTTGTTGGTTGAAGTTATGGATTACAATGAATTTGTGGAGTTCTGATTATATGTGCTGCTACAAGAACACTTTGGGTGCTGGTACATCTTGTTGCATCAACACATGTATGGGCTGGTGCAAGAAGATGCACCAGCAACTCAACTGGTGTAAGAACAATGTGCAAGAACAAGGTACATTTGGAATGTGACGTTTGGCACTAACATGTTCTTTTAAAAAAAACTTGTGCAACATAAGAGATCACTTTATAATCGCGACTGACACTTAAATGATCATTTTTATAAAAATTTGGCACTCAAGCAATCACTATTTACAACTTATGACACTATTTGTAGCAAACCAGCAAACCAACAAACCATTACCAAATAAAAAATGCAGCAAACCATTACCAAATAAAAAATGCAACAAGCCATTACCAAATAAAAAAATGCAGCAAATCATTACCAAATAAAAAATGCAGCAAACCATTACTAAATGAAAAATGCAGCAAATCATTACCAAATAAAAAAAATGCAGCAAACCATTACCAAAAGCTTTCAATGCAGCAAATTATTACCAAATAAAAAATGCAGCAAACCATTATATTTGAAACAAAAACTAACCAAAGCAAGCATTTACAATACACAACTAAACAACAAAACTTTTAAGTGTTCACAACTAATGCATTTCAAGTCCAACCTTGCATTTCTACCCATAGATTATTACAACAAAACATTTTGCTCCATACAAAAATTGCAGCAAACCAAAAAACACATTTTACTTATAAATAATCCAATACAAGTGCATATTCCATGTCTTCGACTATGGTAGACATACAAACTTCTTCTCATTACTCACTTTACATTTGAATAAACTACCCAAGAAAATAAGAACACGATCAACTCTCGATAAAAGTTTCTTTCAATTTTCAGCCTTGAAACCTCCATCTTCAAATGGTCCACCAAAGATGTTAAACCCTTTATTTGAGCTTGCATTGAGTTGACATCTTCCAACTCGTCCATTAACATAGGTGGAGGTTGATTTCGTTCTTCAAGTAACTCCAATATCACATTTGTCGCTTGATCAGAGAATTTTCTATCAACCCATTTGAAATATTGGCACTTCGAGCCTTCTTTATATCTGCCGCACCTATGGAGTCTTCTCTCGGGATTCAACTGAGTCCCAGATGTTTTTCTCGGACTCGGTAACCCACAATAACAGTAACACTCATCATCTAATTCGCTTTTCTTATAGGAATGTGAGCCACTGCTGAAGGTTTTGTCCTCTATTTGCAAGAGCGAGTTGATAACTTTGAGAGAAAATCGAAGTATGCACTCGAAATTGTTGAATTGGGGATTTAGGGTTTTCAACTTCTGGTTCTAGTTAAAATTGAGGATTTAAGGTTTCTTATTTGGGGGAAAATGGTAAACGGCATCATTTTGTTTTTTGTATGCTGATTGTATTCTCCGGCGATTTACGTTGACGTCAAAAATTAATAAAAAAATGTCACGTCGGATTTTCGGCCAACCAAATCGGCGATGACACCAAAGTGATCATTTTTCAAAATTTTTGGCACTTAAGTGATCCGACATAAACTTTTAGCACCAAAGTGAGCGACACACACAACTTATAGCACCAATAGTGTACTTCTCCCCAACCAACCCTATTACATCTTCACGCCAGCTGCCACCTCAAGCCCACCATCCTCTTCCTCACGCCTCACCTTCTTTCTCTTCTTCTTCTGCTAGCTCCATCTCTTCCCCCACAACACCTTCACAACAACCAACTTCCCTTCCATTTTGTTGCTGCCGCAACACCATCACAGCAATAGCCCCACACACCCATCATTCAGCCCAGCAACCACCACCGCCCACGGCACCTCCCGCTCGTTCCAGCCGCACCACAGCCTGCTTAACCAAGACCGACCAGCCAGACCACAGAACCTCCTCTTGGTCGTGAGCCTTGTAGGACATTTTCCTCTGCCGTTGAGCCTCCATTGGAGACATGGTAGACTCGGGTTCTTGTCACCATCGCGTTGTTGTCGTCGTGAGCCCACCACCGTCAAATTCCGGTGAGTTAACTCCCTAATCATTGATTAGATTCTTAATTATGCTTAGGAGGTTAGATCAGTGTTAATTAGCTTGATTAGATTAGTGTTAAGTTAAATTAGTCTTAAGTTGGATTAGTGTTAATCTAGTTTGGTTAGATTAGCCTTAATATGAATTAACGCAAATCTAATTGGTTAGATTAGCACTAATGATGGTGGTTTAGTTTAATTTAGTGGATTTTCCTCGAATCTGGTTATTGAACCCTCACCATTTGCTATTTTTGTGGGGAAAAGCGTGCTACGATTTTGAAGTTTCTTCCTTCTTGGAAAATGTCCTAGATATCTTCAACTATGATATATATTTTACTCAACATTTTATGGATTTAAATGAATGAGCTTTCAGCTTCATTTCAATAAAAAAAAGAACCTCTATTTGTGTTGGAACTTGTGACATTTTGGTGTTCAATGGATTTTTATCAACTCTTAGGGTTCGAATTTTAAAAGATTTTCTTCACAAAAGTTATCATATCTTTTAGTTTAACATACTCAAATTTCAAATCAAATGGACAAGTTTTGGACTTCGAACCAAACTAATTTTGGAAAACAGACTTTCTGGATATGGACAAAGTTTTTGTAACGGTTTGGATGATTTATTTATCTCAATTTAGAAAGATTTGGGTTAAGGTGTCTTCATAAAAAAAATGTTTGCTTAGGTGTCATTTACAACATATTCAAATTTGAGAATTTTTTGAGCTCGTTTGATTATGTTTCTGGAATTAAACTTGGAGGCGCATGGGTGGCCTAGTTTCTGCCGGTTATGACCGGTAGTGGTTTTGTGATTATTCTTGGGGCCGTGTTTGCTTGATAAGGTGTATTTGGTGATATGGGTGACTTTTGGGATGCTTAGGATGCATGCGTGATAATACGTGAATGTTTATTCTATGGTGATTGTTTATTTTTGTTGCAAAAGGTGACATTTTGGACTATTTATTGGAAAAACAAGAATGAGCATCTTTTGCAGATGAATGGTCTTGATTCCTGAATATTTCGCCTTCAAAATGATGTGAAATATTTCTTGTATCTCAAGAAACAAACCAATAAATAAATGAGTTTTTCCTTTTTACTTCCCCACTTCTGCATGAAACTCGTGCCATTCGTGTTAAACGGGTTCCTATTTCCATACTTCCACATTCACATGACTTTCCTTAAAACAAGGCAAACGGTTATCTGGCTAGGCCTATTTATACCTGGCCATTGTACGTTGATGCTCACAACACTACTATTCATTATGGCTAATGCTCGTTCCTCCAAAATCAGTGGCCATGCTGCTCTTCATATACACCGCTTCGAGAGTCTTCAACCATATGAGGCTCAGGGGCGACTTTTTCTTTTGTTCATGGATTATAACCCAGGCACTCAACGGGTTACCTTGGGTCCACACTTTAAATCGACGTCTCCACCATATGCCTTTACTGAGTACTTTCCTTGTCACTATAAAGAGGTTCTTCCCATCAATCAAACATAGATTTGTATGCATGCTTGGTCGTTGGCGCAACGCTTGTTTCAACTCATATCCCTCCTTTGATAAGCATTTCTCCAAGTGGTACAAGAGATTGAAGCAGGAGATGTCAGGTATGTAAAAAGCAGCTAAAATTAGAGAGACGTTTTCCTTCAATTGTATGTCAACTGACCCAATTGAGTATGGGCTGATAGGTGGCCTTCGTTGATTTTGGTCACTTTCGACCAACTGTTTCTTCTTACCCACTGGTCCGGTAACCATCACTCTACTTGTTATTTGGTCATTGACTTCAAAAGACATCTGGGATTTGAATAGATAAACTGGTTAGGGTTGTAAATATAGTATACATTTAATTTATAGCACCGGCTTTTCCTTAGTGTGTCATTCGCTTCCTTGCATTTCCTATATGATTGGGTAGTATCTCTTCAAGAATTTTCCATTAATTATCCGCGGCAATTCTTTGCCATTGACTTCCATCAAATGATAAGCATTTCCACCAAAATTTTTAGTAATAACATATGATCCTCTTCCCAAGTTGGTGACCATTTGCGAAATTTCTCATTATCCATACTTGTTGGCAAAATAGTCTTCCATACTATGTCGCGAATGTCAAATCTTTTCTCTTTTACATGCTTCTTATAAGCTTTTGCAACTCTATTCTTTTGAAGGACCAACTTTTCCAAGGCAATAGCCCTACTTTCGCCCAATTCATCCATATTGCTATACATGTGTTCATCATATTCTTCTTTGGCTAATTCTCTCTGAAGTCTTATCCTTAATGATTGGACTAGCCATACATCAACATATATGACCTAACCCCAGTCGTAGATCTTTTAGACGTTCGATATGCCCATAAGACCGATGATAACAAAGAATCCCATTCCTTTGGGTTGTCCTCCAAATGCTTCTTAATTAAATTAATAATTACCTTATTAGAAGCTTATGCCCGACCGTTAGCCTGAGTGTAACAAGGCATCGAATGGACCATCTTAATCCCTATTGACTTAGTAAAATCCAACACTTCATCACTGGTGAATACTGGCCCTTGATTTGCAGTTATTAACTCCGGAATGCCAAATCTATGAATAATATGTTTCTCAATGAACTCTTTCACCATCTTTTGTGTGATATTTTTATATGATGCCCCCTCAACCTAATTTGTGAAATAGTCCGTAGCCACTAATATAAAACTATACTTTTTAGATGAGGGTGGATATATTTTCCCAATTATATTCATCGCCCATTCTCTAAATGACCAAAGTTTAATTAAGGGCTTCATTACCGAAGCTGGCACATGTTGAATAGGACCATGCTTTTGACATGTGTCACATCCTTTAGCATAGTTGATGTAATCCTAGGTCATGGTTGGCCAAAAGTAACCATGTCAACATAATAGCCATTTTATTTTGACCCCGGCTTGATGTGCACCGCATATGCCTTCATGTACCTCTACCATTACGAGCATAAACTCGTGCTTCCCTAAACAATACAGTAACTGACTGTCTATAGTCTTTCGGTATAGATCGTAGCCAATTAACAAATATTTAATTGATTTTCTTTTGGAATTTTTATCATTGGCAATTTGATTTTTCAAATACTTAATAAATGGATTTCTCCAATCTTGGCTCGCTGTATCATTGCTTGGAACCTTTGTATCTTGAATCAACATGATCCTGTTGTCAATCAAAGGCAATGTCCACACCTGGGTAATAATATGGTTTACCCATTTCTTTAGATATTTTGAAACCAAATGCCATTTAAGCTAACTCATTGGCTTCCGCATTTTGATTTCTTTTGACATGAACCAATTTGTAACTGACAAAGTGGTCCAAGAGGCGCTTGGCTAACACATGACAGGAAATAATATTTTCATTAAGGTATTGGTATTCTCTAGACAACTATTTTATAAACAACTGGGAGTTGCTGATTACCTTGATAAATCGTGCCTTCATGTAAGCCAAAATCTTTAGGCCAACGATAAATGCTTCTTATTCAGCTTGAATATTTGAAAATTAAAGTTGAGCTTAAATATCATTTTGGACCTATATCCGTGGAGAGAAACTATCAAAATTCCAGCTCTTGCTGACCCAGCTACACTCGACCATCAAAATACAAGGTCCAAAGGACTACCTAGACACACCCCTCTCCTCAACTTGAATGCCCGCATACTCTATGATAAAATCTGCCACTGCCTGTCCTTCACCACCTTAAGTGGGACGTAGACTAGGTTAATTTCTAAGAGCGTGAATGCCCATTTGGCAATTCAATCCCTTATTATTGGTCGAGTTAGCTTGTACTTGATTACGTCTGTCTTATATATTACATGTACCGTGGTAGGTAGTATATAATGATGTAATTTAGTACAAGCATCATCCATTGACAAGCATAGTTTCGCAATAGTTGTGTATCTTATCTCTGCATCGTTCAACATTCGACTCAAATAGTAAATTGCTTGCTCTTTTCCCTCGTCATTTTCCTTTACTAGCATGCATCCGGTTGTAGTATCGGTAGCCAACAAATATAGTTTAAATGGCCTATCTACCTTGGGTGGCATTAAAACTAAAGAGTTGCTGAGATACTCTTTTATTCGGTTGAACACCTGTTGATACTTGTCTTTCCACATGAACTCCTCTTGATTTTTAAGCTTTAGTAATGGGGAAAATACTTAGATCTTTCCTAACAAGGCAACAAATCAACACAAGAAATTTATCTTCCCTAGTATTATTTGAAGCTGCTTTTTCGTAGTTGGTGGTGTTAATTCCATAATTGCCTTAGCCTTATTTTTATCTATTTCGATTCCCCTTTGATTAACTAGAAATCCTAAGAAATTATCAGCTTTAACTCCAAAAGCACATTCAAAGGATTCATCTTTAGTTTATACTTTTGCATCCTAACAAATGCCTGTTCTAAGTAAATCAAATGACTTACTCGGTTTGAATTGATGATGACGTCATCAATGTAAACCTCTATGAAGTCACCAATCATGTCATGGAAAATGAAATTCATTGTCCTCTAGTATGTCACGCCTGCATTCTTTAGCCCAAAAGGCATGACTAACCACTCGAAGGTACCAATTGCTCATGGACATCTAAATGTAGTCTTATGAACATCCTCTTCCGCTATGAATATTTGATTACAGCCTGAATAACCGTCCATAAGTGACATAATTTTGTTACCAGAAGCTGAGTTGAAGAGCATATCATCTATTGGCATGTGGTATTCATCCTTGGGTATTGTTGCATTTAAATTGCGGAAGTCTATGCATACCCTAAGCTTCCCATTCTTCTTTTTCACCGGGATAATATTTGATAACCACTCGATATACCATGTCATTCTTATAAAGCTTGCCGTGAGTAACCCTTTGATCTCTTCTTTGACATTTTACATAACTTCTAGCACGAATTGTCTTGGAGGCTATTTATGCAGTTTGAAACCCTTTTTTTTATTGGTAGTTGATGCTCAACTATATCTCTACCCAATCCAGGTATTTCATGATAATCCTAAGCAAATAAGTTTTTATACTTCCTTAACAAGTCTACTAATCGAACTTTGAAGTCATTATCAAGTAAGACACTTATATATATGGGGCGTCGATCAGTTTCTATGCCAAGATTAACTTCTTCCAATGGGTCTTGAGCCTCAATTACCTTGTCATCATCCATAATAGGTGAGTCTTCGAACTTAGAATTCCTTCAATAGCTTTAGCGTCCTGCTTTGCTAGTTTGGCCCTGTAAGCCGAATACCTCTTAATGAGATCTTTTGATAATGTAAGGTCCTCCTTAGACATTTTATCAAATTGCTCTGCCAATTAATTCTTTGGGACTCACTCAACTATCTCTTTATCGAACGGCAGAACGCAATACTGTTGGGGTCTACCAATGGGTCTACTTGCACAAGTATTGTCCTCTGATGCCCCCAGACATCCCATTATTGCATGTGACCAAGCTACTCACAGCTTTGTTTTTGCTTGAATGTATTCAACCTTATCGCCGTTCCAAAATGCCAGCATATGATGAAGAGTTGATGGTACAGATTGGTTGTCATGGATCTAGTCCCTCCCATGTAATAAATTATATGATCCATCACCGTCGACAACACAGAAAGAAGTCCTAAAAGTCTTGGATCCTACAGTTAGGTCAGCCCAAATATTCCTTTAATGTTCGAGACATCCCTTGTAAAATTTGACAATTGAATGTTTGATGCGATAATTTCATTGTCTTTTCTTCTCATCTTCTTGTAGAAGTGATAGGGGATAAGATTCAAAGTAGAGCCCCCATCGACTAACACTCGAGATGTAGGACTACCGTTGATCTCGACATTAATATTTAATGCTCTCAAGTGATTTGAACTCTGTGCCGGAGGTTTCTCAAATTCCATGACTTCTTCACCATCGAAATAAAACTCTGCCCCCTTCTTCTCGTCTGCGAGGACTTCCTTGCATAATTTTGTAGCTGGTGGAAACATGCAAAATTCATAAGGAAGTTTTGCCTGCACCATGCATGAACTTAATGATGATACTTGATATGGGATTCCCCTTTCACTCTGATGGCTAAATAACTACTTTTGTGGTCAATCTCCCAAAAGGAAAAAAAAAAATTAATAAAAATTTGAAATAAATAAATAGATCTCTTTAAAAATTACCACGTCGTCGTCTAGCCATCGACCTGTGTCCACCTCAATGCCGGCCGGCCAAAATTGGCCAAATGAACTGAATTGGTACCAATGTAAAAATGTTTAGGACTAAATTTGTCAAATTTAAAAGTTTATGATTGAATTGGTACAAATGAAATAGATTTATGACTTTTTTGTTACTTTTTCCAAGGAAAAGACATGTGCTGAGACATCCCGGAGCACATAACGAGCTCAGCAACCAGTAGTAAAGCCTCAAACTCTCTGCACAATCAAATTGTCAACGCATCAGGATCACAGACACAAACATCATCGACAGGGACCGCTGGTTGACAACGCAAAGCGTTTGTCTGAATTGTGGGAAGGGGGGATGTTGCAGCGTAATCGTACATCTTGTGCGGACGTTGGTGAACTCCGATTGGTCTCTTGGAGTGAGTGGTAGTCAACCTGCATATCTTATTACCGAAGGATGGCGCTCTTAGTTAAATCTTTAAAACAGAAGATGAAACCGACGGGTAATCCTGGACGACACAGAGAGAGAGAGAGAGAGAGAGAACGGGGCAAGCGCGACGAATCTTGGTGGCGTTAAAATAAGATGAACGATATACATGTTCGGGGCTCTTAGAATGGAGAAAAGAATACAACTAGATGGTCCTTTTCATGGGTATTCAAATCACAGGCGTGAGGTCCCAAGCAACCGATGACATCTTCCGGAACAAGACATCCCCCCTTATCGTTTTCTTCTTGTTCTTTTTCATTTTCCTTTCAATATACTTTTGTCTTGCGCATAGAAGGGAAACACTGAATGTGATGTCTATCCAGGGTTGCCCCCCGGTCTAGACTAAATAAAAAGGAAAAAGAGGCTTAGGTCCCGTAACATACAAAGCGGGGTAACATTGTTGGCTGACGGACTCGATCGGATCAGCAAACTCCGAACACGAGGTGGTCGTTCTCTCGTGGCAGTCGATCGCAATTCTAAAGAGAGAACGCCATCTCTTCAGGATAGGGATGAAAAGAGAACTAAGGTTTTCGCTTGAGACGAACGTAGCCGAGACTTTGGTTATCAGTTCTTCTTTATCAGACCAAGCGGGCTGTTCATGCAAGGTATTTGATTACTTGGGGTGGTGCGTGGGGATGACGTACCCCGCGGGGGGGTGGGGTGTTGGGGAAGAACGTTGATTAGGGCAAGTCAGGCCGTGCACGAGAAGCTTCTGTTTGTCTCTACTTGGACCAAGTCCTCCTCCTTACTTGTATAAAACCTCTGTGTTTTTAAACTATATTGCTTAGCTTCATTGGAGAATCGCTCTGGTGCCTCCAAGTGGCGCCTCCTCGCGCCCTCACGACTTTCTTCTTCAATGTTTGACCCGTTCTCGGAGAAACGTCGAGAGAGATTATAATACTGGAGAAAAAGTATCAAAAAAATATTAAATCTATGGTATTAGTATCAATTTGGTTATAAACATTTCAATTGAATCAAGTTAGTATTAAACTTTTTCACATTGACACCAATTCAGTTCATGACAAACACTGAAATGGCAAATTTTAAATAATATTTTATTTTTTAATTAATTTTTTCCTTTTTCCTTTTCTTTTTCCTCTTCTTCCTCTTGGCCTTCTTTTCCAGCAGTGGCTAGCAAGCCTTCGGCGGCTCGCCAACCGCCAGCGAGGCTTGCAGCCCTCACCCCTATGGCTATTGAGGGCATGTGGTTTCGCCCAAATCTAGGCAAGGCTAGCCTCGCCCTAGCCTCACCACGGGCGAAGGTGGCCTTGCTTGCGACTAGCAAGGCCATGGTGGCCTTTGCCCGCCTTCGCCCGTGGCGAGGTTAAGGTGAGGCCTGCCTTGCCTAGATTTGAGCCAAGCTGCCTCACCCACAGCCCTGGGTGAGGGCCACAACCCTCGCCGATGGCCAACGAAGCCCTCGCCGATGGCCAACGAAGCCCTTGCCGACCACTACAAGGAATCCAAGGAGGTAGAAGAGAAAAAAGAGAAGGAAAAGGAAAAGAAAAAAAATAATTAAAAAAAAATTAAAAATGGCCACGTACGCGTTGGCTAAATGGCTAGCGTCAACGTCAGCGCCGCCTAGCCAAAATTAGTCGGATGAACTGAATTGATATCAATGTGAAAATATTTTGGTCTAATTGAAAGGTTTATGATTGAATTGATATCAATATTATAGGTTTATGACTTTTTTAGTACTTTTTCTAAAGTTTATGAATTCATGGGATGTTAACAACATTCCAAAAGTGAATGCATCGTGTAGCATTGGATTGATGGATACTAAGATAGCACGACAACACTCAACGAGTTAAATAGGTGGAATACACCGATCATCATTTCTAAGCGAAAAACCCGATAAAATTCTTTGATGATACGGTACAGTGTTATAAAAAAGGGAAAATCCTTCAGCAAGATAAAATGGAACTCCGCATTGACCTAACTCTAGGGCAAATGCCTCCCCTCTTGATGTGTTGACTATAAAATATCAACTAAAAACTTAAGACTCGAAGCCTACATTTCATTTTGTGGAAGATTGTTGGCTCAAACTTGCCTAATCCCTGTGGAGATCCGTAGCAAAGCATGCCTGAGTCTCGATACCCCTCAACTAAAGGGTCAAATGGCCAGAAATAGGGGTGAGCATATTGGACTGACCGAATTGAAACTATCCGGATTGAACTGACCATTTTTTAAAAATATTTTTAAATTTTTTTAAAATATTGCAATAAATCCTAAATAACAACTCTAGTATTTTTTTAAAAATTTTAAAAATTGTTTTTTGCTAATGATTAGTCCCATTAGACCGGACCGGATTGGTCGGTCTGATTCCCGGTTCATGATTGGATTAGACTGGAAACCAATCAACCTTAGCTGGGGAAGATATGTTTTCATTGAGGAAGAGAATATTGATGATAAAGGAAGAAATTATAATTATGATCAATTAGAAATGCGTCCAAGTCAGTTCTAATCACGATGAGCCCTTAGTTTCGAACAAATGCGTACTATTTTTAAGTGCAACTCTGTCCTTAAGCTAGTCAGGCTTCTCTTCCTTCGGCTGGATGGCCAAATAAGCAACCTCATCCCAGCTTTCATACAAGTCGTGCGTGGTTTTCAAATCGTTCTCTTTTTATATACATAATGCAGCGGTTGGTCGAAACAAATACAGTGGAAACCTAATGCCTGCGTCATCTAACTCTCAGATGGAATATTCGAAAAACTTGGAGAGCAAGGCAGAAAGTATGCAGACCACCTTAGCAATCTTTTCGTGAATATAAGGTCCAGAATCATTCTGTTTTAGAAATCTATTTCTGATCAAAAATAGATTTTTCTAATTTCTATTCCTTAGATAAGTTTCCATTTGGAGAAAACACAAAATTTCTGTTGTCGGAATGAGAATCCTCGTGGACACAACGTACGCGCCCCTATCAGTGGCGACGGTACCGACCCCACCCGCAGTATCGATGGCGTCGCAGCAGTCGCCGCGGCACTCCCCTGTGCCGTACCTGTTTGGGGGCCTGGCGGCGATGCTAGGGCTCATAGGGTTCTCTCTCTTGATCCTGGCCTGTTCCTACCGGAGGCTCTCGGGCAGTTCGAGCAGCGCCCAAGTAGACGAAGAGAACGGGGACGAAGCAAGGACGGTCGACGGGGAAGGGTATAGCAAGGCCGTGAAGGTGTACGAGGAGAAGATAGTGGTGATCATGGCCGGCGACGAGAAGCCCACATTCCTCGCCACGCCCGTGTGCAGCAGAGGCCGTTCGTTTGGCGATTCCCAAGGAAAGAGTAAAGGCGATGGCGAGAGCTCCGATGCGAAGAAGGAAAAGGATGAAAACATGGACAATACCAAGGAGGCTAACAACGTTAACAATGATGACGATGGTGACCATGTTGTTCACGGTCACAAGACTCACAACTCAGCAGCCGATGAAGAAAACAGAAGAGAAGCAGCAGAAGAGCCACAGAATTAGCGAGCAGTCTCTGATGGCTTTCTGACGAGAGCGAGAAAAACCGAGTTTTGTTTCGATTTTGGCTTTGAAGTTGCTTCTTCTTTTTTGTCTTCCCTTTTCATGGCTAGTCGGGAAATGTAAATCATTTTTGGAGAGGAATTGAGATGAGAATGAGTTCTCTTCATTTCCAGAAAATCAATTAATCACCGTTACCACCAAGCCTTGAACCACCTGATCAATTTTGTTGGATTATAATGTCTCAGTGCTGCTGGTTTTTCGACTGATGTTCCTCTGTTATGTTTTCTTCTTATGGTTTAGTTTTCTTGCTAAGTTGGTTATATTATGCAGCTGGTATTTTTGTTATTTAGGAAGTGAATTAGCACGTTTAGGTGCAGTTATATGCTGCACGTGTGTGTGGTTTGTAAGCAGTTATTGTTCTTGTTTAAGTTGTCCTGTACTTGACAGTTTCCTTAGAGAACCGAAATATGTAAGTTCGTGTTCTATTTCTCTGTGCTTCTCTTCCTCATTCGAAATATATAGCTTCTGGTTTTCTGTTTCTTATTTACTGTTTGATCAGTAACAACAAATTTCTCATCAGCTAAAACCTTGTGGGCATCGAATGGCCGGTTCATCAAAAATGCAAAATAAAGATGAGGAATCGTTTTCGCTGCTTGTAGAATGAAAAAGAAAGAAAAGGAAAGAGCAGAACCACAGCAGGAGAAAGAAGCTACATTAGTGCGAGTGACCCTTTTGCGCAACAAGACATTGTTAATTCAGTTTTGAGTGGAGAATAAAGCAGAAAAGTTGATGGACGGATGAATCACATATCCGTCCACCCACATTCTCCACCGGCGGCGGCGGCAGCTGGCGTGACCTCGCCCGCCGCCGGAGACTGTGTGGTGGTGGGGCCTCTTTATCCGGAGCTAATCGGATTTCGACAGGTTGTCCAGAGCCACGTGGAAAACATTTGCAGTAGGGTTGTCCGCCTCGCGCGGCGACTTGAAACCGCCTTTGTTTTTTTTTTTTTTGGTTCTCTTTCTTTAGCTTTGGAAAAGAGAGAACAAAGTGGCAGCTTTGTAATTGACGTTGGAACAGGAACAGCTTTCGCTTGCCACTCTAGTACAATGTCGTACACACCTAGTACCACAATGCCTAGTAAAACTGTCGACCCGATTAATGAACAAACCTAAGTCGAACTACTTAATTTATATTAGCTATTTTCTTTTTCACTTCTCATTACTACTGACCATAATAAAAGTAAATATAGGCACAAATATTGTTAAACCATAACAAGTTCGTGATTTTATTTTATTTTCTATTATTCATGAGTGCAAAAAACCAAACCGTTGTGAACCCTTATAAGAAAAAAGTTTCAATTTCTATGTTATGTTGTTCTTGGTACGTTAGATCATCAAAAAAATTCGTGGTAATTTAATTTATATGTTAGCAAAAAAAATTCAATTTCAAGATGTTTTGTTTAAGGTTACAAGGGACTAACATAAATGCTTTTGAACAGTCACAAGAAATAAAACTTTAATTTTACGATGACTTAATCATAGTAATGATATATCGCCATAAATCTTTGTAAATCACTGCAAGAAAAAAGACACGATGTTTTATTTATTAGTTCCAACAGATCGTCATTAACTTTTGTAAATCATCATAAGAAAAACAATTTGGTTTTACGATGTTCTATTCTTGGTTAGGATTGACCTCCATAAGGCTTTTAGCTAGTCGTAAGCTAAATAGTACCAATACCGATATCGACACATGACATAAGACACGACATGACACAATGACATATCGTTTCTAAAAAAAATAGAGAATTCCAACACGTTGGAATACGTTGTATATTAAATGTATATTTATATATATAATCAAATTAATTTTATTCAAATTCACTAATAAATAAGTAATAAAGAAGAGTCTAGAAAGAATTTATGCTAAAAACATTACATTTGTTGATATAATTAATTATTTCAATTGGACAAATTCAACTCCATTCCAATAATTCATAACACTTGGAGGAAAAAAAATAAGCAACTCATATTTTAGACTCACGTGTCAAAGCGCGTTGGAAGAAAAGAGAAAAGTCAAACTTTAGGGATGAATTGTGTATCACAGGAAGTGAAAGTTGGAAGAGAAGAAAAGACTAGGTTTCTCTTCTTACCAAATTTATTATTTTTTATTATTTTTTTACATATTACATTTTGATCCCTCATTTTTTGAAAATTTTTATAATTGACCTCATGCGTGTAGGAATTATGTATTGCAATTCCAAACTTGCATGTCAGAATTCCAAACTCCTTCCTTTAGGTCCCCGGTAAATTGAAAGAGTTTAAAAGAAAAAAAAAACAGAAAAAAGAAAACAGCTTAACTATGCGCGTCGAGTGCTTGATCTAGCAATCTTGGACAATTGTTTTGATGAGCTATCACTAAACTAAAGTGTCAAAGAGTGTTAAAAAAGTTGATCAGATGTCAGATTTTCCGATACGTGTTGACTAAGTGTCGAAAAGTATCAAAGAGTGTTGGATAAGTGTCGAAGCGTCGGACACGACGTGAAGACTCCCGAAAAG
Source organism: Eucalyptus brandiana (assembly GCA_014182725.1). NCBI lineage: Eukaryota > Viridiplantae > Streptophyta > Magnoliopsida > Myrtales > Myrtaceae > Eucalyptus > Eucalyptus brandiana. The sequence continues at coordinate 51,584,389 of CM024670.1, read as the reverse complement.
TCTCGGTGCTTTATAGGATTTTAGACTAAAAAATTCAATTTTTCTTGTTGCTTTTGCTGCGTGCCTCCCTCACCAAGAACTAAATAATGGGGATTGAGTGTGTACCAAAAGAGGACTGATTATACATGCAAACAGGGTGTCACTTACCCAAGAAAGGAAAAGAGGCATAAGAAACAAAACGCTATGCTTGGTGCTCTCCTCCTTCTCGTAAAGACGCAATATGAACTCCCTGTAACTTTCATTTCCGCCAGATGATACCTGACGAGTTCGTGATCATCGTTGTACTTTTCTTTACTTAGTCTTTTGCCAGAAGTCTTTCTAGAAAATGTGTATGGAACATGCCTAACGAGTGCACGGCACGTATGCATGTACGACGTCTACACAGCAAAGCACGAAAATTGTCATCATTGACAGCTCCAATTCCATCCAAAGAACACACTTCAGCAAGAAGATCTCTGAGGGAGATCACCTTGCACATCAATAAGTATGTCTTGGATTGCATTATACTCACCACCTGTTTCACGTGACACGTTTGCGCATGCGGCCTCAGCAGAAAGATCTTCAAGCTATACAATGTCATGATTGGCTCCATCTCAATGGAGAAGAAGACCACATAGGAAGACAAAGAGGCCATCGCCCACATGAGCTTCGTGTGGCCGTGGCCGATGATGATGAGGCACAATTCAAGAGAGGTGAGCGAGAAGATAATCTCGCCGATGTTGCTAAGTAGCAACGGCACCATTCGGGTCAAACAAAAAGGTGGCGACAAAGTTCATGAGGGGTTTTTTTGTTGGAGGAGGTGATGCCAGCCTTCCCAAAAATGCGATAGCTGTAGAATAGTATGATGTCGATTCTAGAGGCTTGTTGGATGAAATGGAATTTAACGGTGTAGATGAACATGTGGTAGACAAATGGGGCCGGGTGGAGGAGGAGATCTTGCTACACACCTACCAGTACTTTGCTTGGTGTTCATCTCCTCCTTTTTTGTATAGACGCAACAGGAAATCTTGTAAGTTTCATTTACGACAAACAGCACTTGACGATGGTTATTTTGGTTCTGGGTCTCGTTGTACTCTTTTTCATTTATTCAATTGCTAGATGTATTTCTAAAAGTGTCTACGGAACATAAACAACACATACATCGTGTACACACATGCACGGTATGTGCAAATCGCATGCACGGCTTCTGCACGGGAAATCATCAGGACCGGCAACCCTAAATCCACCTACGGACATGCCGTTCCAAAAGTGATGCCTTGTACATCAATTAGTATGTCATCGATAACAATTTTTAAGTTAATTAGTTTAGGAAAGAGTTCTTAGACATTAGAAAGTAATTATTTGAGTCATCGAGAGGACTACATATGGGGCAATGATAACGTAAATTAAGATGGAGCCCCTATGATATGACAACAACAGTTGTCTGTGTCGACGCATCCGCCGTTAATGCTTTGCCCATACCTATGGACGCAGGCTTGCACACACGTCTCCTTCGAGCAGTTCGGGATCGGAAAGGTGGGGTCCTCACAATTCTGTGCCTCGCCTACGCTCACCCCTGCAATTTTTGTTTACATATAATGAAATTTGACAAAAATAGCATTGGTAAATCAATGAAGTGATGTGCTTAAAAATAGTTTTAAGCAAAAGTGCGAGGAAAGTTCGCAGAAAGAAATGGTTGATGATGATCGGATACCCACATGAGAATACCAGCACAGCAATGGTGAGGACAGAGAGGAGAGTAGAACAAGGCACGGTCTTCATCTTCATCTTCATCTTCAAGGATTGGTTTGTGAGAGTGCTAAGTCTTGATTCTTCTTTATACTCACGAGGTATCCTTGCAAGACTGTAAAACTATGGATTCCCTATAGTCATGAAATCTGTGACCCCTCTTTGAATATCAGAAGGGCATTTATTGGCAGATTTTTGTGATTTGGGAATTCATTATGAGCTTTACTAATATAACAGATTTTGGGTTAATATGACAATAACAACTTCTTATGAGCCACAAACTCTTGAAGGATTGCTACATAATTATTTTCAATCATTATCACATCACATTCGGGAAAAGCTCCAACAAAGTTATAAATCTATTGCATTTGTATCAATTCAGTTCTAAAATTTTCAATTTGATCAATTTAGTCATAAACATTTCCATATAGATGCCAATTCGGTCCATCCAACTAATTTAGACAAGAATCGATGACGTGAATACCAATGAACTTACATGACACAACTGGTATCGATGTGGACATTTTTGCAATTTTTTAATGATCTTTTTGAATTTTTGAATTTTTTCCATTTTTTCCTTTCCATTTCCTTTCCCTTTTCTTATTGTTAGTGGCCAGTTGCCAACGAGGGCTAGCCTCTAGGGCAAGGGTCACCCTCGCTGGCCATTGGCGAGGGTGAGCACAATGAGGCCCCCTCGACATATCTGAAGAGGCCAATCCTCACCCTGCTTGGCAAGCCCTGTATGGGCATCATTGGCAAGGGTGGAAGGGGGGGTGGTTGGGTTCAAGTAATGGGACAAGTATGTCAAAATAGACGTGACAACATACCTATTGGAGGTGACCTCCAACTAAGATGGCCTCAGAGGCAGACAGTGGTTGTGCCAGCCCCCGTGCCTCTGGCGGCCATTAGTGTCGGTGCTTCATTGTTGCCCATGAAATTCCTTTGGGCAAAAAAAAAAAAAAAACCACCGTGGTTTTGGTTCGATCGAAATCAAGCAACTAGCAAAGGAGCATTGGACTGTTCAGGCATTAAAAAAGTGAACTTCACCATCACAATCATCAAAAATCGCAAGAGTGTAGAAGAGAAACTCTGACAAGAAGAAAATGGAAATTTTTTTATAAAAATAAAAATTATAAAACAATATAAAAAATATCAACGTCAATGTCAACTATGCCATGTAAAACGGTCGGTGTCCATGTCGGCGATTTTTGGTCTAAATTGATCAGATCGATTGAATTGGTACCGATGTGAAAATGTCTAGAACTCAATTGGTATAATTAAAAAATTTATGACTAAATTTGTATCAATGCAATAAGTTTATGACCATTTTTTTTATATTTTTCCCCATCACGTTATGTAACAATACAAGAATTGTTAAGTTCATTCGAGCTGAATCACGAAAATTGTTGGCTATTGATGACATACTTATTGATGTATAAGGCAATCAATCGTGGAGATCTTCTTGCTAAGCCGTGTTCTTTGGGTGGATCTGGTTGTCAGCGGTGACGAGTTTTTGTGCATTGCCGTGCAAAAGCCATGCATGTGCACGATTCCATACACATTTTGTAGAATGACTTTTGTTGATAACATTTATATTCTTGGGAATAATTTTTTTTCGGAAATAGTTCTTTTCTATTTTTATTCCTTAGAACAGTTTCTGAATAAAACAACATGCTTGGTAATTACAGAAATTACACAAAATTTTTATTCCAAGAATAGAAAAAGAATAGGAGTGTGTTTGGTGTGACCAACAAATTTATTTTTTTTGTGACATGGAATTTCTTTCAATTTTTTAATAATTTTTTTTGAGATTTTTTTTTCTCTCTTCTTCTTCCTCCTCTAGCTGGTCGCAGCGGTAGCAGTGGGCGGCAATGATCAGCAGTAGGCGGCGGTGGCGGCGGCTGGTGGCAAGGCTCTAGAGATCGGTTAGAAGAGGAAGAAGAAGAAATGAACAAAAAGAAACAAAAGAATGACTTACTTCTAGAAATTATTTCTAAAAACAAGAAGCTACTTCTTCTTTTTTTCTACTTCTCGTTACTATTCCAAATCCATTCCTTGGCCAATAGTCTGTTCTGGGGAATAGAAAAATTAACTCACGTTATCAAACGGATTTCTGTTCTTTTTTTATCTTAGGAAACAAAAGAACAGAAAAAAAAATACAAAAAAGAAAAACATTATCATGCGGACCTTAAGAGTACAACGATAACCGTGAAACGAAAATGACCATCGTCAAGTGTCGTTAGGCGAACATGAAAAGTTACAAAGAATTTTGGCTGCGTCTATACGAAGAAAGGGGAGGAGAACACCAAGCAAAGCATTGGGGAGGGCGTGTGACAGGATCTCCTCCTCCACTTGCTGCATGCTCAACTACGTCATTGGGATCCACTTTGTCCGGTAGGCCTCTGGCATGAACATCATGATACTCTACAGCGCTTGCATTTTTGAAAAAGCCGGCATCACCTCCTCTGACAAAAAAAAAAAAACTCCTCGCGGTCATCATAGTTGACTTCGGAAAGACAATGTGCGTACTCGTTGCCATCTTCTTCCTTGACCGGGACGGACGGCGAACATCACTACTGAGCAACATCGGTGGGATGATCTTCTCTCTCACCAGATCATGGTTAGGCCCTAATCTGGCCATGGCCTAGATGTGATCAAGCCATGCCCTCGTCATGAATGGGTGGCCTCATTGTGCCCTCGTAGTGGCCTAAACATGGCCGGTCCGTTGGCTTGTCGGCAAGCCCAAGCATCAGATGTGGCCAGGTAGGTCCCCAGCCGAGGCTGGAGTTGGCTAGGACCACTCGAAATGACCAAAATACACTTTACACTTGTAAGTTGACTAATATGCCCTGCTAGACTTGAGATAATGACAGAATTACCCCTTAAATGTAACTTTGTGCATGCGGATTCTACTAGAATATTGAAACCTAAAGTGAGATACACGACTAAAAAAATATTTATAGCAAATAGATTCTGATTTCTCAACATATGCAAGTAAAAAATTTAGGTGTCAACGCTTGGTTTCGACAACCCATTGTAAAAATTCCTAAATTGTCATAAGAAAAAAGGTATCAATTTTATTACTTTGTTCAAGTTCATGACGAACAATCGTAATCTGTTGTGAATAATCATAAATAAAAAGATGTCAACTTTATCGTCTCGGGCGTCCGTTTTGGAGGGGCATAGGATGCATCGCATACAACAATGTTTAGCCAAAGGTTGGTGATCTATCAAGAGTACTCTGCAGTGTGTTCTTCTGGTCTGGGTTTATCTCATGCAAAGACGAATCTTTTCATGCCATTCCACAAACAAACAAGTAACGTTGCCTCGGAACGAGGATCAAGCGGCGTGTACTTTGAAGGTCTCCTCCTTTATTGGCCTGAGATCATGCTGAATGCTCAAGCCCAACTCTTTTCGGTTACAAACGAGGATATCATCAAGAATGAAATTATCGTGTGTGAAGCAGCAGCGGCTTCTGTCAAAAGCATCTTTGGTGGTTTAATAGGCCTAGCCAACAGTTCTCATGATTCAGCCCGAAAGAACTTGGCAATTCTCGTGCCATTACAGATTGTGATGTGATAATAAATTCTCAAATCACACAAATCCAACACTAAATGCGCTTCCGTTATTCATATAGGGGTCACGGATTTCATGACATATGGAGAATCCAGAATTACAGGGTGAGTATGAAAATGCATTAAGAGTTAGTACTCTCACGAACCAATCCTTGAAGATGAAGATGAAGACCATGCCTTGTTCTACTCTCCTCTCTGTCCTCCCCATTGCTTTACTGGTATTCTCATATGGACATCTAATCATCATCAACCATTTCTTTCCAGGAACTTTCCTTGCGCTTTTGCTTACTAACAATGCTCTTTCTGTCGAATGTTATCATTCCGTGTTAAAAATAAAAAATAAAAATTGCAGGGGTGAGGGTAGGGGAGGCACAAAAATGTGGGCACCCCTTCATTTGTCTCCCGGACTGCTCGAAGCTGACATGTGTGGAAGCCTGCGTCGAGAAGTATAGGGGATGGACTATTGGCGGATGCTTCGACACAAACAGCTGTTGCTGCCATGTTATAGGGGCTCCATCCTGATTTATGTTACCATTCCCCATGTGTACTCCTTTCGATGACTCAAATAATACTTTCTTATGCTTAAGTATTCTTTGCTAAACTAATTAACTTAAGAATTCTGCACTTTTCATTTTAGAGTTCCTCAAGAAAATGAGCAAGTATATGTTTACATTGGGTTTCAGTACATATTGTGTTTATTTGTTACCGCTATGAGTAAAAATGTTGTTGTGAATTACTCCCGAGAATTGGAAAAATTGTCAAAAAAGTCCTAAACCTATTACACTTTTGCCAATTCAGTCATAAACATTTCAACTTTATTAATTGAGTCCTAAATCTTTTCACTTTTTGTTAATTGAGTTCATCCAGCCAATTTTGGCTAGAATTTGCTGATGTGAATGCCAACGCTGATGTGGACAAAATTTTTTAATATTTTTTTCTAATTTTAAAATTATTTTCGAATTTTAAAATTATTTTTTTATGTTTTTAATTTATGTTTCTCTTTTATTTATTTATTTCTTTCCCCTATTCTTTTTCCTTTGGCCAGTCGCCCAACCTCCGGTGAACGGCCAAAGGCCACAACTGGTGAGGGTAGGCCTCATGGGCCTTAGGTGAGGTCGCTTTCGCCAGGATCTAGCGAGGGGCAACCTCGCCAGCCTCAAGTGAGGCTCGCTTGGCGAGGTCGAGCCTCGCTAGAGGCCCGCAAGGCCGATCGTCGCCGGTCGTGGCCTCTAGCCTATTGCTGGAGGTTGGGCGATTGGCCAAAGGAAGAAAAGGAAAAAAATAGAGAAAAGAATAAAAAGGAGAAAAAGGAAAAAAGAAATTAAAAAAACAAAAATAATAAAATAATAAATTTTGTCTATGTTAGTACCGGCAGTGCCATGTAAGACGGTCGGTGTCCACTTCTGCGAGTTCTGGCTAAAATTTATCGGCTAAACTCAATTGGCAAAATTGAAAAATTTATAACTTGATTGGTAAAATTGAAAGATTTATGATTGAATTAGTAAAAATATAATAGTTTTAGGACTTTTTGAACAATTTTCCCCGAGAACCCGATGTAATGCCTTGGCATGTTAAGTAGTTCTCGAGGTAATTGCTTTAATGAGATTGAGTATACAAATAAGCGTATGCATTCTTGCTATTGTTACAGAAGCTCATGAGTTCATGGGATGTTAACGACATTCCAATGCATTGTGCAGCATTGCATTGCAATGGATACTAAGATAGCACGGCAGCACTCGGCGAGTTAAATATGTGGAATACGCCAATCGTCATTTCTAAGCGAAAAACCCAATATGATTCGTTGGTGATACGGTATAGTTTTATAAAAAAAAAAAAAAAGGAAAATCCTTCAGCAAGATAAAAAGGAACTCCGCATTGACCTAACTCTAGTGCAAATGCCTCTCCTCTTGAACAGACTCTAAAATATCAACTGAACACGTAAGACTCGAAGCCTACATTTCATTTTGTGGAAGATTGCGGAGATCCGTAGCAAAGCATGCCTGAATCTTGATGCCCCTTAACTAAAGTGTCAAGTGGCTAGAAATAGGGGTGAGAATATTGGACCGACCGACAGACCGAATCGGGAACTGTTCGGACTGAAGCGGACCAACTCTTTTTTTAAATATATATTTTTTAATTTCTTAAAAGTAGCAATAAATCCTAAAATAGTAACAATTTCAGTATTTTTTTTTTTTAAATTTAAAATTTTTAATTTTTTGCTAAGTGATCAATCCCATTAGATTAGACTAGACTGGTCGATTCGAATCTTAATTCCTAGGTAAGATCGGACAAGACTAGGCTGGAAAATATGTTTTCAATGAGGAAAAGAATATCGATGATAAAGGAAGAAATTATATTTATTATCGGTTAGAAAAGCATCCAAGTCAGTCCGAACCCTTAAACTAATGCATACTATTTTTAAGTGCAACTCTGTACTTAAGCTGGTCAGACTTCTCTTCTTTTGGCTGGATGGTCAAATAAGCAACCTCATCCCGGCTTTCGCGCAAGTCGTGCGTAGTTTTCAAATGGTTATCTTTATATATATGGTTTGTCAAAACAAATACAGTGGAAACCTAATGCCTGCGTCATCTAACTCTCAGATGGAATATTTGAAAGCCTTGGAGAGCAAGGCAGAAAGTATGCAGACCACCGTGGCAATCTTCTCATAAATATAAAAACGCAAATGATAATCATTCTGCTCTATAAATCAATTTCTAATTAGAAATATAGTTTTTTAATTTCTATTTTTTAGACAAGTTTCTAACGATATAAAATTTCTGCTTCCGGAATGATGTTGGAAGATCTTAGAATCGATTCTGTACATAATTGATTCTAGTAAATATTAGTAAATAGGAAACACCGATACATGTATTTTATTTTTCCTATTTTATTTTTTCCTTCTGGCACTATTTATGTACAATGTAATGACACGATTGAATATAAGTCAGATATACAATTTCCCCAAAGTTCCTGTTACCTTTCTGTCATGGTATCAGAGCACCGTTTCCTGCCCTAGCTTCCGCAACTTTTCTTGAATTGCCATTGCTCCCTTCTGATCTGTAACTGAGAATCACTTCCTGCAAAACAGATTAGCAAAGCAATTAGGAATTCATCCTTGGTGCCATGACAAAAGATAAAGAAGTTATGATTCCAGCAGAAGAAACTTCATCAACACAGAATCAGGGGATCACAGCTTCTCCTCCCGGATGGATCGACTCAAGAAGAGCGAGGTAACCAATGTTGCCTCTGCACCTCGCTCTCCCCGCTTCTGCAGATTCCGGGGCCAACCTCCTGGCCTCCACCCCCGTGGTACACCACACCATGGCCCCAATATCCGTATGGGACCAATCCGACTACTGAATCGGGTCAAACATATCCGAGTCACAGACCCGGATTCACACCGGGTCACGGAATCGAACCCTATCCGGTTCCACCACCTTCTTACCTGTTTCCATTCAACGGAGGACGGCCGGAGATTGAGATCCACTTTACACTTCGCCGGCGGACGGACCGGAGCCTGCGGCTTGTTACCCAACAACTTACTGGAACGACGAATTATCACGCCTGGGCCCGTGATCTTCGACGCTCCCTCATTACCAAAACCAAGGATGGTTTTATCGACGGAACAATACCTTACCCGACGGACGAACGACTGCAGAGGCACTGGAATCGCTGCAATCAACTTGTGCGCTCCTGGATCGGGAATTGCTTAGCACCTGATGTCGCCGCCGGTTTGCCTCCGACCGAAGATTCGAAGAAATACTGGGATAATATACAGGAAATGTACGGGAAATCAGATAGGGCTAGGGTTTTCTCGTTGACACAAACCCTAACCGAGCTAAAACAGGGGAACCTTTCGGTTACCGCCTGCTTCAACCGATTATCAGCCCTGTGGAACGAGATTGAAGCGGCCGAGGAAAAATTGGAGGGGCCAGAAGCCACCCTCCGTCAATACCATGCGATCAAGGAAAAGGAGAAAGCTACTCGATTTCTACTCACCTTGAACGACAACTACGCCGGCTTTCGATCTCAGATTCTCGCGATGGATCCTCAACCACCGCTCGGCCGAATCTTCCAGGTTGGCCGTGCGGGAGGAAAACCGAGAGCCGCCGCGAACGAACATGCTCGAATCGGTGATGGAACCGGCTTTGCGACGTTCCCCTCGGGCTTCGTTGCAACGGAGACCGTCGCCGGAACAAGAGGGAGCCTCGGAATCGCAACACAACCGAGAGAGAAGGCTTTCGCGGCTGCGGCATCAAGGAACAAAGAAGACTACCCTAGGTCTTCACGGATGGACGGCTTGGATAGGAGAGCTGGATCGGACGGTCCGGATCATTTCTTTGCGGCGAACGGTGGGATAGACGCCCGCAATCCGACGGCTACAAATTGATGAGCTATCCGGGCTGGATCGGACGGCCAATATTTCGCCACGTCAGCACCGGTCTACAAAGCATCCAACGGCACTCGTTTTGCCACATCAACAGGCAAGGTCAGTGGGCAAAATTCAAAAATTAAAAATAAATATTGTGAATATTGCAAACGACCGCACCATACTGTTGAAACATGTTGGAAACTACATGGGAAGCCCAATAATATAAGGGAAAAAGAATCTTCAGTCTATCAGGTTACTACACAGAAGGGTAGTGGAGCATCTCAGCAAACTATCACTCAACAACAGTATGAAAATATCATCCAAGCATTGGGCCAACTTAAGACTGGGGACACTAATGCAGGATTCTCAGGTACTTTTTTACATGAAAGGAATTCATTATCTACTGATGCATGGATTATCGATTCGGGCGCGAGTGACCACATAGTTTGTAATGAGTGCTTATTTTCCCATGTCCATCAAAACACACAATCTCCTGTTACGGTACGTCTTCCAAATGGGAACATTACATACGTTACCAAAATCGGTACCGTACATCTTAGTCAGAACATTATTCTTAAAAATGTCCTATACATTCCAGATTTTGAGTTCAATCTTCTTTCAGTTGCCAAAGTATGTATGGACAATTCTTGTAAAGCCATATTCAATTCCGAAAATTGTGTCTTTCGGGACCTTTCGGCGCGGTGATGGGCTTGGGTAATGAGGCACAAGGACTTTATTTTTGGATCAATTCTCCGGAGATTTAGCATTATTGAATAAAAGCATTTATTGTAATGCAATCAGCTATAATAAAAATCTCCTTTTGCATCAACGATTGGGTCATAGTGCTAAATTTCCTCATCCAAAATGTCCCACATGTCCTTTAGCTAAACAAACTCGAGCATCATTTCCGGTTAGTACATCTCGAACTCAAAATCCCTTTTCATTGCTTCACATGGACATCTGGGGTCCATATCACACTTCTCATCGTGATGGATCTCGCTATTTTCTTACCATAGTTGATGACTATAGTCGTGCCACATGGTTATATCTTATGCGACGAAGAGTCAAACATTCACTCATTTATCAAATTTCCTTTCTTTAATTAGAAATCAATTCGATAAATCTGTACAACGAATTCGTACGAGATAATGGGCGAGAATTTTTTACTTCGATTGCATAAGATTACTTTGTCTACTCATGGAATTCTCCATGAAAGTTCCTGTACTTACACTCCACAGCAAAATGGAGTTGTAGAAAGGAAACATAGACATCTCTTAGAAGTAGCCCGTGCACTCAAATATCAAGCTTCAATCCCTGAAGAATTTTGGGGAGACTGTGTGGTCACAGCCGCCTATCTGATTAATCGCATGCCCAGTCGAATCCTTCATGGTAAAACCCCATATGAGATGCTTTATAACAAACAGCCCGATAATGATCATCTTAGAGTGTTTGGGTGTTTATGTTATGCAACTAGTGTGGGTCCTCGGGATAAAATGAGTCCCCGTGCAACGCGATGTGTTTTTATGGGGTACCCTTCTCTTCAAAAGGGATATCGTGTTATGGAATTTTCCACAGGACACTTCTTTACCAGCGAGAGATGTTATTTTTCATGAAGACATATTTCCTTTCAAAGAGAAGCTCCATCCATCTCAAGATACTTCATCACAAAACAAGCAGTTCCTTATGTCTGATGAAGATATATCATTTGCACCTGGTTTTCTTGTGGCACCTCAATTATCCGCCACACAAGCCCCGGTAGAATCTCCAAATCAAGAAATTGAATCACCTATCTCACGTGAAGAAGCTCCATTATCTTCTTCAACGGGGAAGCAACGGAGATGGCTGCTGAATCATCTGAGGCTTCTGAACAATTAGATGAGCCACCTCGTCGTTCTGGAAGACAAACACGTCCACCCACATGGACTAAGGATTATGTATGTTCTGCTGCAAACTCTTCAGGTACACAATATCCAATTTCATCCTATGTTTCTTTCAATCGGTTATCGGGAGAACATATGTGTTGTATAAGTAGAATTTCAGAAGAATGTGAGCCATCCTCTTTTGCTGAGGCGGCACAAAATCCCAAATGGCAACATGCGATGGAATCTGAACTAGCTGCCCTCATGGATAATAATACTTGGGATGTTGTTTCCTTACCACCACATAGAAAGCCGATCGGATGTAAATGGGTTTACAAGATAAAATTCAAATCAGATGGCTCCATAGAACGTTACAAAGCTAGGTTGGTGGCCAAAGGCTTTACTCAAAGAGAAGGTTTTGATTACCACGAGACTTTCTCTCCAGTCGCGAAGGAAGTTACTGTACGGTCCTTTCTATCTGTTGCAGCATTACGAAATTGGTCCTTACACCAGATGGACGTCCACAATGCCTTTCTTCATGGAGACTTGGATGAGGAAATTTACATGGATCTTCCTCAAGGATTACGCGAGGGGGGAGTATCGGGTATGTCGTCTTCGCAAATCCTTGTATGGTTTAAAGCAGGCATCTAGACAATGGTATGCCAAATTTACTGCTGCGTTAACCAATGCTGGTTTTCAACATTCCAAGCATGATTATGCTTTATTTACACGAAATGTGGGAAGATCATCGATTTACTTGCTGATATATGTTGATGACATATTGATTATGGGAAATAATGATTCCCATGTTACAAGATTCAAGGAATATTTGCACTCTGCTTTCCACATCAAGGATTTGGGACCTCCCAAATTTTTCCTTGGCATCGAAATTGCAAGGTCTGAAAAGGAATTTCCCTCGGTCGAGAAAATTTATTTTGCAAATTGTTTTACGAAGCCGGATTATCGGGTTGCAAGCCGGCGGTAATTCCCATTGAACGTAATGTCAAATTGACAACACATGAGTATGATCTCAATTCTTCTTCATCGACGGGGATCCGTTACTTAAGGATCCGTCGGGTATCAACGGCTTGTTGGTAAATTGATATATCTTACCATGACAAGACCTGATATATGTTATGCGATTCGAGATACTCGAGTCAATTCATGCATATGCCAAAGGAGTCACACATGAATGCAGCCTTGAAGGTTGTAAGATATTTGAAGGGGTGTCCGGGACTCGGTATATTTCTATCACGTGAATGCAACATGGAGATGAGGGCATTTTGTGACACTGATTACGCTACTTGTCCAATGACTAGAAGATCCATCACCGGTTTTTGTATTAAACTGGGAAAAACGTTGATTTCGTGGAAAACAAAGAAGCAATCCACTGTGTCACTGTCATCAGCCGAATCAGAATATCGAGCCATGGCAAAAACTACCTGTGAAATAATCTGGATACGAGGACTTCTTTCTGATTTGGGAATACAGGTCAGAGGACCAAGTGAATTGTTCTGCGATAATGATGCTGCACTTAAATTAGCAGCAAACCCAGTTTTTCATGAAAGAACAAAACACATAGAAGTTGACTGTCACTTCACTCGTGACAAGATCAAAGAGGGAGTTCTCGTTACAAAAGGCATCGGAACGGCGGATCAACCGGCGAGATATTTTCACTAAGCCGCTCCGCCAAAGACAAAGCACAAGTTTCTATTAAGCAAGCTAGGTGTCCTTGACATATATAGGCCACCGGCTTGAGGGGGAGTGTTGGAAGATCTTAGAATCGATTACGTACATAATTGATTCTAGTAAATATTAGTAAATAGGAAACACCGATACATGTATTTTATTTTTCCTATTTTATTTTTTCCTTCTGGCACTATTTATGTACAATGTAATGACACGATTGAATATAAGTCAGATATACAATTTCCCCAAAGTTCCTGTTACCTTTCTGTCAAATGAGAATCCTCGCGGACACAACATATGCACCACTATCGGTTGCAATGGTATCATCCCGGCCTGCAGTACCGACGGCATCGCAGCAGTCACCGTGTCACTCCCCTATGCCATACCTGTTTGGGAGCCTGGCGGCGATGCTGGGGCTCATAGGGTTCGCTGTCTTGATCCTGGCCTGTTCCTATCGGAGGCTCTCGGGCAGTTCGAGCAGCGCCCAGGGAGACGAAGAGAACGGGGGTGAAGCAAGGGCGGTCGACAGGGAAGGGTACAGCAAGGCCGTGAAGGTGCACGAGGAGAAGATAGTGGTGATCATGGCCGGCGAGGAGAGGCCCACATTCCTCGCCACGCCGGTGTGCAGCAGAGGCCCTTCGTTTGGCGATTTCCAAGGGAAGGGTAAAGGCGATAGGGAGAGCTTCGACGCGAAGAAGGACAAGGATGAGAACATCAACAAGACCATGGAGGTTGACAACGTTAACAATGATGATGACGTTGGTGGCCACGTTGCTCACGGTCATAACACAGCAGCCGATGAAGAAAACAGAGGAGAAGCAGCAGAAGATCAAACGCAGCTACAGAATTAGCGAGCAGTCTCTGATGGCTTCCTGTTGGCATGATTGGTGCTGGACTACTATTTGGGAAGAAATTATGTAGATTTGTTTGATTGGGGAAGAAATTGCGTAAATTTATTTGATTTCTATAATTTTGGGAATTGCCTATTTTGGCTTTAGGTTCTTTTCTCATTGTCTTCCTTTCTTGTACTTCATCAATAAAACATTAGTCCCTCTCTAAAAAAAATACAACAAAAAAAGGACAAAAAAAAAACATTGAGAGAGGATTACTTGAGGATGTAGGCACATTGTTGAACCTCATTAAATCATGTCTCCTTGTTTAATTTTTTTATGGTATTATAGTAGGTCTGTACCTGTTTGTGCATTTGATCCATCAGTGTCCTTCTTCTTGGTGTATACATGGTTGTTGTTCAAATCATGACTGATTCGAGTTCAGCCAATCCCAAACCTGGCTCCACCTCTATCGGTTAGTGATCACCAACATATTGTTGAATGAGAAGAACTTTCTTCCATGGTCTCGTGCTATCACAGTGGCCCTCAGGGATAGATCTAAGCTTGGTCATATCAATGGCCAAATAAAAGTGCCTCCTGAGAGGGATGTGAAATTTGATGAATGGCAAGCCAACAACAATTTGGTTATGTCTTGAATTTTTAATCCTGCAGAATCTCAAGTGTACGAGATCTTCGCATATTCTCTACAGCTCGAATATTGTGGGAATCATTGAATAAGATGTATGGACAAGCTTAGAATGCATCACGAGTATTCGAATCGCAGCAAGAGATTGCTAACTCTAAGTAAGAACCCTCTCAATCCTTCACCAACCATCTTGGAAGTATGAAGAGAAGGTGGGATGAGCTTTTTTTGTATAGGCTAGCAACTCAAAGTGTGGCTGATTACATTCTACAAGAAGAGCAAGATCACATCTTCTAGATACTGGCCAGCATTAGGCTTGAGTGCAAAGACGTGAGAAGACAAATTCTGATAAGCCCAAAATTGCCTACATTTGATGAAGTTTATGGCTTGATTCAAGGAGAAGAGACGAGGCATCGAGTGATGAGTGTCTCGCCTAGTCTTGATAAACCAATTTCTGAAAATTCAGCTCATAATGCTGTGATGAACAACCAACATGGTGAATCTATGGCGAAATTGGAGAAGGTAAAAAAATAAAAGGCCTGCTCAACTTCATTGTGACCATTGTGATAGAGATGGTCACTCCAAAGATAGGTGTGGGGTACTGCATCCTCATCTTCGTGCCAACAAAGATAAGGTTCAAGAAGCAAAACTTGTTGTTCTAGTAAACCCTATAGAGTTTCAGTCGAAACTAGAGTCCTTGGCACGATAGTTTCAACAATTGCTTCGAATACAATGACAAGGGGTTATTGACTTGGCATCTTTAGGTCCTTCATCGAATTCGGCAAACATGGTTAAGACATTGAATACTACTCTTTTAACCCACTGTAGTATTCAATTCATCATAGATTCGAGAGCTATCAATTACATGTATAGCTCTACAGATTTAGTTTTTAATATCTCCTCAAGTGCCTCATATCCTCCCATTATTGTGGCTAATGGAATGCAGGTCCCAAAGCAAGGAGTAGGACAACTTAAGTTGTTTTCGCAAAATTATGATGTTTTGGTTGTGCCTAATTTGTCTTCTAATTTACTTTCTGTGAGCACGTGCATTGAAGAATTAAATTGCAATGTTATCTTCTCTTCTTCAAAGGTGTTGTTTCAGGATTGCAGTACCAAGAAAACGATTGGTGAAGGATGGCTACAAAATGGCCTCTACGTCCTGGACTATCATATGAATGCCTTGGTATCTAGGAAGAATGCGATGGAGGCTTCAAGGCTGTGGCACATGCACATAGGTCATCCTTTTGACCATGTGTTGCAAGCTATTGATAGAACTTTATTTTATAATTGCAGTACTTGTGACTTTTGTCATTATGCTAAGCAATACAGATTACCTTTTCCTCAAAGCTCTAATTTAGCTTCTAAGGTGTTTGATTTAGTACATTTGGATGTTTGGACTGCTCCAATTGATTCAAGAGACTATTTTAAGTATTTCGTTTCTTTTATTGATAACAAATCGCGAGCTACTTAGCGATACCTTCTCAAAGCTAAAAAGTGATAGTGATAAGAATAAATAATAAAGAAGTGATATAGTCACTGTTTTTCAAGAATTTTGTAGTGTAATTCAGAATCAATTCAAAACATGTATAAAGGTCTTACAAATTGATAATGGCACAAAATATTCCTATCAGACCTTCCAATCTTGTTTGAGCAGCTTGGACATTATTAATCAAACTTCATGTGTAGATACACTTCAGCAAAATGGTGTGGCCGAACAAAAGAATCAACACCTTCTTGAGGTGACTTGAGCATTATTATTTTCTTGAGGCATACCGAAGACTTATTGGAGTGATGCTGTTTTAACTAGCTATTATCTTATTAATCAACTTCCTAGTCGTGTTTTGTGTTTCAAGACACCTATGGAAATTCTTATGAGTGCAAACTTAATATCTTGCATTTGAGAGTTTTTTGGTGTGTATGTTATGTACACTCTCGAAGCGGTGGTAACCTTGACCCTGGCGCTAAGAAGTGTGTGTTCATGGGCTATTCATCAACAAAAAAGGGGTACAAGTGCTTTGATCCAACCACTAGGTAGATGTATATATCATGTGATGTTACATTTGATGAATCTATAATGTTTTTTTTTTCATTCTATGAGTCCAATTCAAGGGGAGTATCACGAGTTGACAATTGAATTAAATCCTATTCCTATGGTGGATGAATTGAACAAATGGCCCTAGAATTGAAAGTAACTCGCGGAATGACCCTGAAGGAATAGATGAGACTGAAGAAGTAATCATCAATGACAGCCCTAAATCAATGCCCACACCAATGATAGGTTCAAATGGGATAGTTGCCAAATCGGTTCGCATTGCTTCCAAACCTATTCCTGTAACTCCAGCTCTTGTTCGGAGATCTATTCGTATGTCTAGACCCTCAACGTGACTTCGGGACTTCACCACTTATCACAATCCCATCTAGAATCACATTGGTTATGACAAGTTATCTTCTAGTTTGGTTGGTTTTTTTTTTAATTATCTATTCTTGAAGAGAACATAGAATCTAATAGTTTTGAGGAAGCTAGCAAGCAGCTTGTATAGGTTGAAGTCATGAAAGATGAGCTATAGACACTTGACAAGAATAATACTTGGGATGTAGTTCGCTTGCCTGATGGAAAGCGCACTATCGGGTGTTGGGTGTCAATGGATTTATAAAGTTAAATATAATAGTGATGGCTCTATAGAGAGGTATAAAGCTATGTTTTGTTACTAAGGGATACACCCAGACTTATGGTATTGACTACAGGGAAACTTTTGCTCTTGTTGTAAAAATGAATATTGTCAAGGTTCTTATGTCAGTTGCAGTCAATTACAGGTGGCCCTTATTTCAAATGGACATGAGGAATGCAGTCCTTCATGGTGATCTCAAAGAGGAAGTTTACATGGATCTTCCGCCTGGGCCACCACTTGCAAAAAGAAGAAGGGATGGTGTGTAGACTCAAGAAGTCTATATATGGACTCAAATAATCCCCTAGGCTTGGTATTGAAAACTTAGCACCTCTCTTCTTAAGTTTGGATTTTACCAAGGAGCACACATTCCTCTAAGTTTACCAAGGCTAATGAAAATGGTCATGTGGTACTACTTGTATATACAGGTCAAGGATTGATGCACTCAAAAGTCAATTGCGCCGGTTGTTTGATATTAAAGATCATGGACAGCTGAAATATTTCTTGGGTATTGAGGTGGCAAATTCTAGCAAATGCTTGTTCCTTTCATAGCAAAAATATGTTTTGGATCTATTGAAGGAGATTGGCAAGATAGGTGCAAAACCAGCTAGTGTTCCCATGGACTACGGCAAGAAAATAGTTTTTGGATTACTTTCTTTTGCACGATGTGGGTCCTTTTCAACCTCTTGTTGGCAAACTAATCTACTTAACTATTACCAGACCTGTATTACTTACGCCATTAGTTTAGTGAGTCAATTCATGCAAAATCCCACACAAGGACATATGTGTTTAGTTTATTATCTGCTAAGGTACTTAAATGCCACATTAGGAAGAGGTTTATTAATGAAGAACAATGGTCATACAGAACTAGTTGAATATATGGATGCAGACTAGGCTAGAAGCCTTCATGACCAAAAGTCCACCTTTGGATTTTGTATGTTCGTAGGAGGTAACATTGTCACATGGAAAAGTAAGAAACAATCTATGTTGCCCAGTCAAGTGCTGAAGTAGAGTATCGAGCAATGGCATTTGCTACTAGTGAAATCATTTGGCTATGACTTCTACTTTAGCAATTGGGCTGTAGGCCTTTAGATTCACCTATGAAATTATTTTGTGACAACCCGGCTGCTACTCACATCGCCTTGAACTAGGGGGAGTATTGGCGTGATTGGTGTTGGCCTCCTATTTGGGAAGAAATTCTGTAGATTTGTTTGACTAAGAAAAAATTATGTAGAGTTGTTTGATTTCTGTAATTTTGGGAATTGCCTCTTGGCTTTAGGTTTTTTTCTCATTGTCTTCCTTTTATGGTAGTCTCTCTCTCAAAGACAATACAACAAAAAAAAAAAAAAAAAAAAACTTTGAGAGAGAATTACCCAAAGACGTAGGCATATTGCTGAACCTCGTTAAATAGTGTCTTCTTATTTAATTTCTTCACTTCCTGAGGAGAGCTAGAAAAATCAAGTTTTGTTTCGATTTTGGCTTTGAAGCTTCTTCTTCTTTTTGTTTTCCACTTTTCTTCCCTTTTCATGGCTAGTCGGGAAATGTAAATCATTTTTTGGAGAGGAATTGAGATGAGAATGAGTTCTCTTCATTTCCAGATAAACGATAAAATTATCACCGAGCCTCAAACCACCATCAGGCCTAAATCAATTTCTCATCTAAAAACCCTATGGGCATCGAATGGCCGGTTCATAAAATATGCAAATTAAAGATGAGGAATCGTTTTCGTTGCTCGTGGATTGAAAAAGAAAGAAAATAAAAGAGAAAGAGGAGAACCAAAGCAGGAGAAAAGCTACATCTGTGCGAGCGACCTTTTTTGCGCAACAAGACATTGTTAATCCAGTTTTGAGTGGAGAATAAAGCAGAAAAGTTTATGGATGGATGAATAACATATTCGCCCACCCACATTCTCCACCGCCGGCGGCGGCCGGCGAGACCTCGCTCACCGCCAGAGACTGTGTTGTGGTGGGGCCTCTTTATCCGGAGCTAATCGGATTTCGACAGGTTGTCCAGACCCACGTGGAAAACATCTGCAGTAGGGTTGTTCACCTCGCGCGGCGACCCGAAACCGCCTCTTTTTCTCTCTCTCTCTCTCTCTCTCTCTTTTTTTTAATCTTTGGAAAAGAGAGAGAACAAAGTGGCGTCATAACTCACCATGGGAGCAGCTTTGTAATTGACGTTGGAACAGGAACAGCTTTCGCTTGCCACCCTAGTACAATGTCGTACACACGTAGAACCACAATACCTAGTAAAACTGTCGACCCGATTAATGAGCTAACCTAAGTCGAACTATTTAATTTCTATTAGCTATAGTCATTTTCACTTCTCATTACAACTGACTATAATAAAAGTAAATATAGACACAAATTTTGTTAAACATAACAAGTTCTTGATTTTATTTTTTTCTATTGTTAGTGAGTACAAAAAGATTTTATTTTTTACTATTGTTCATGAGTGCAAAAAACCAAACCATTGTGAACCCTTATAAGAAAAAACTTCTAATTTTTATGAGAAAAAGTACCAAAAAAGTTATAAATTTATTGCATTAATACTAATTCAATCCCTAATATTTTAATTTGACCCATTTAATTTTCAATATTTTCGCATTGGTTACAATTCAATCTGTTCGTCCAATTTAGGCCAAAAATCGCTGATGTGAATTCTAGCTCTCCTATATGGCAAGGCAGTAAGGACGGTCGAAGCTAGATGGAGAAGGAGATCTTGCTACACACCTTCCGCAGTGCTTTGCTTGGTGTTCATCTCCTCCTTTTTTGTATAGACGCAACAGGAATTCTTGTAAATTTCATTTTCACCAAACGATACTTGACGACGGTTGTTTTGGTTCTGTGGTCATCGTTGTAGTCTTTTCTTTTGGTCACTTGCTAGATGTATTTCTAAAAGTGTTTATGGAACATACACAACACATACATCGTGTACACACGGGCACGGTATGTGCGAAGCTCATGCACTGCTTCCGCACGGCAAATCATCAGGGCCGGCAACCCTAAATCCATCTACGAACGTGCCGTTCCAAGAGTGATGCCTTGTACATCAATTAGCATGTCATCGATAACGATTTTTAAGTTAATTAGTTTAGGAAAGAGTTACCAAAAATAAGAAAGTAATTATTTGAGTCATCGAGAGGACAACATATGGGGCAATGATAGCGTAAATTAAGATGGAGCCCCTATGATGTGACAACAACAGTTGTTTGTGTCGACGCATCCGCCGTCAATGCTTTGCCCATACTTCTGGACGCAGGTTTGCACACACGTCAGCTTCGAGCAATTCGGGATCGGAATGGTGGGGTACTCACAATTCTGTGCCTCCCCTACCCTCACCCCTGCAATTTTTGTTTACATAGAATGAAATTTGACAAAAACAGCATTGTTACATCAATAAAGTGATGTGCTTAAAAACAGTATTAAGCAAAAGCGCGAGGAAAGTTCGCAGAAAGAAATGGTTGATGATGATCGGATACCCACATGAGAATACCAGCAAAGCAATGGTGAGGACAGAGAGGAGTGTAGAACAAGGCACGGTCTTCATCTTCATCTTCAAGGATTGGTTTGTGAGAGTGCCTAAGTCTTGATGCATCTGTAAACTCACGAGGTATCCTTGCAAGACTGTAAAACTATGGATTCCCTATATGTCACGAAATCTGTGACCCCTCTTTGAATATCAGAAGGGCATTTAGCGGCAGATTTTTGTGATTTGGGAATTCATTATGAGCTTTACTAGTATAACAAATTTTAGGTTAATGTGACAATAATAACTTGTTGAGCCACAAACTTTTGAAGAAATGAACCCCACAATAATTTATTATTATTATTATTATTATTATTATTATTATTATTATTATTATTATTATTATTATTATTATTATTATTATTATTATTATTATTATTATTATTATTATTATTATTATTATTATTATTATTGGGGTTTAAAACGGACACGGTAGATTAAAGATTACCACCCAATCATTTCTCATTTATTATCACATCACAATCGAGAAAAGCACTATAAAAAGTTATAAACCTATTGCATTGGACCAAATTAAGTTATAAACTTTTCGATTTAATCAATTTAGTCATAAATCTCTTCATATGGTACCAATTCAGTCCATCCAGCTAATTTAGACAGCAATCGATGAGATGGATACTAGTGATCCTACGTAACACAGTCAGCGCTAATGTGAATAAGTTTTATAATTTTTTTAATAATCTTTTTGAATTTTTTATTTTTTTTCCATCTTTTTCCTTTCCATTTTCTTTCCCCTTTCTTATCGTCGATGGCCAATTGCTAGCGAGGGCTAGTCTCACTAGGGCAAGGATCGCCCCCCACTGGCCTCTGGCAAGAGTGAGCACGATGAGGCACCCCTCAACAGATTTGGTGAGGCCAACCCTCGCTTCACCTCACCCTGCTTGACAAGCCCTGCCTAGGAGCTACACGGGCATCACTGGCAGGGGCAGAGGGAGATTAGGGTTTGAGTAATGAGACAGGTATGTTGAAGCAGACATGACAACGTACTTATTGGAGGTGACCTCCAATTACGATGGCCTTGAGGGCGGACAGTGCTTGCGCCAACTCTTATGACTCCATCGGCCATTGGCATTAGTGCTTTGTTGTTGCCCATGGCATTCCTTTGATCAAAATTTAAAAAAAAAAAAAAAAAAAAAATGACTGGGCTTTTGGTTTGATCAAAATCAAGCAAGTAGCAAAGGAGCATCAGACTGTTTAAGCATCAAAAAAGCGAACTTCACCGTCACAATCATCACAAATCACAAGAGTGTAGAAGAGAAACTCCGAGAAAAAGAAAATAGAAATTTTTGTAAAAATTAAAAAATTATTAAAAAATTATTAAAAAATATAAAAGATGTCAACGTCAATACCAACTGTGCCATGTAGGAAAAGCCGACATCCATGGCAGTGATTTCCGGTCTAAATTGGCAAGATTGATTGAATTGGTACCAATGTGAAAAGGTTTGTGACTAAATTGGTATAATTGAAAAGTTTAGAACTAAATTGGTACCGATGCAATAGGTTTATAAGTTTTGTATACCTTTCCCCATCATATTCTGTAATGACACGAGAACTGTTAAGTTCTTTTGAGTTGAATCATGAAAACTATTGGCTGTCAATGACATAGTTATTGATGTATAAGGCAATCAATCTTGGGTGTTACAACAAAAAAGTATGGGATTTTTACTTATTAAATTGAGTGATTGCGTAGTAATTACAAATTATATTTAGGCCGTTGATATGATTTTTTAACTAATATCGCATATGCTTTTTACGTTTTAAGGTAAGTCCTGTAATTTATTCATTACTTTATTGGGTTTTACATTAGTGGTTTGTACACTCACATAATCACCTCATCTGTTAAGAAGTAATTGTTAGGATTCGTCACACAATGACAAAGAAAAATGGAGAATAAAAGCTAAAAAGAAAATTTAAGATATAAGATTTTATTCTAATTCACATTTAAACTATAGCTACATCCAGCTGAGAATTATGCTATAATTAGCATATTGCCTCAATTACGAAATAAAGAGAATATATACATACAGTTGTACACCATTCAAACTTTTCTACACTCACCACCTTGGTCAAAAGATTTGCATTATTCGTATTTGTATCAATTTTTACCAGCACTATGGTATTCTGCTCCACTTTATCTCACATAAAGTGGTATTAATGTTGATGTGCTTTTTTCTTACATGAAATTCAAGATTCTTAGCCAAGAATATAGCATTTTGGCTATCATTCTCAATCTTCACTTTTTCTTGTGTAAAATCAAGTTCTTTACATAATCTACATGTCTAGATTACTTCCTTAACAACATGATCAAAGGCCATGTACTTTGCCTCAGTTGTAAATAAAGCAATTGTGCTTTGTCTCTTACTCATCCAACTAACTCTTCCGCTGAATAAGGAAACAACATATCTACCGATTAACCTCCTGCTATCAATGTCACCTCTCTTAATCAACATTCACAAAACGCCTTAGTTTTAAGGCTACTTGTCCTTTTGAGCTTTTAATGCCTTCGTAACATAGCTCAAGGTTAGATGTACTACAAAGATAACGAAGTACCCGCTTTGCTATCACCTAATGCACTTTTCCCGAATTGGACATATATCTACTCAATACTCCCATTGCTTGGACAATATCTTGATGAGTACATACTATGCATACATTAAGCTCCCAATTGCACTGGCATATGAGACTATTGTCATCCCTTCAACTTCCTTTTAAGACTTAGGATACTAGAGCGCTAACAAGTAGGAATTTGTGGACATGAAGGTCTTCACCGGTTAACAGTTTGCCATGTTGAACTTCTTCAACACACTTTCAACGTTTTCAACATATTTCTTCTGACTTAGCCACAACTTCTCATTCTCTCACTCTCTTTTAATTTGCATGTGCAAGATAAAGTTTGTTGGACCTAAATCTTTCATCTCAAACTATTTTGCTAATAGTTCTTTCATAGTGCTAATCAATCCTGAACTATTTTCAACTAGCAATATATCAACATATAAGGTTAAAATAATAAAGTTATCATCTAACATTTTCATGTAAACACAATGATCAACATCACAATGAACAAAGCCAAGCTTCAAGACAGATGAATTGAACTTCTAATATCACATCGTTGGAGATTATTTCAAACCATAAAAGGACTTGTTCAATTTGCAAACAAACTCTTCTTTTCCTTTGACCACAAACCCTTCAAGTTGCTTCGTGCAAATATCATCCTCCAAATCACTATGGAGGACTACTGTCTTCACATCAAGCTACTTTACTTCTAGATTGTACGCAGCTGCTACAGATAAGAAATTTGCAACAAGAGAAAAAATTTCACTATGATCAACTCCCTCTGTCTACGAGCTTTGCATCGTACTATCTCTCTATCTATTGATAGTTTCTTCTTGAACACCCACTTACAACTAATTACCTTTCGATTTGCAAGTAGTTTTATCAGACTCCACATTTTGTTTTTGTTTAGTGAGTCCATCTCATCTTTCCTGGCTTTCTCCCCATCTGACATTTGCTTCTTGCTTCCTTGACAATACTTGGATCATCACTTGTAACAGTCACAGCACATTTTTCATTACCAACAAGTGGGGTATACCTCTCAACTTCTCGATTGTGTGGACCTTCTTAAATTTTGATAAGAAAAAAGGTATCAATTTCATGACTTTGTTCAAGGTCAGAATGAACCGTCATAAACCGTTGTGAATAATCGTAAATAAAAAGATTACAAATTTATCGTCTCGGGCGTCCGTTTTGTAGTGGCATAGGGATGTCCGAAGTTTTCCAGACGTGGGTAACCAGGCGAAACTTTGGCTTTGATTAACTGAAGGATACATGATGGGATGCATCGCATGCAACAATATTTGATCACGAGTACTCTGCAATGTGTTCTTCTGGTCTGGGTTTATCTCATGCAAAAACGAATCTTTTCACGCCATTCCTCAAACAAACAAGTAACGTTGCCTTGGAATGAGGATCAAGCGGCGTGCACTTTGAAGTCACCTCCTTTATTGGCCTAAGATCATACTGAATGCTCAAGCGCAACTCTGTTCGGTTACAAACGAGGATATCGTCAAGAATGAAATTATCGTGTGCGAAGCAGAAGCATCTTTGGCAGTCTCATAGGCCTAGCCAACGGTTCTCATGATGTTGCCCGAAAGAACTTGACAGTTCTCGTGCCATTACAGATTCTGAGGTGATAATGAATTCTCAAATTAAACAAATCAGCCACTAAATGCGCTTCCGTTATTCATAGAGGGGTCACAGATTTCATGACATATAGAGAACCCAGAGTTACAGTCTTGTACGGATGGCTCACGAGTATGAAAAGGCATCAAGACTTTAGTACTCTCTCAAACCAATCCTTGAAGATGAAGATGAAGACTGGGCCTTGTTCTCCTCTCCTCTCTGTCCTCACCATTGCTTTGGTGGTATTCTCATGTGGGTATCTAATCAACATCAACCATTTCTTTCTGGGAACTTTCCTTGCACTTTTGCTTACTACTATGTTTAAGCACATCAATGAACCAATGCTCTTTCTGTCAAATGTTTTCATCCTGTGTAAACAAAAATTGCAGGGGTGTGGGTAGGGGAGGCACAGAAATGTGAGTACGCCTACATTCGTGTCCCGAACTGCTCGAAGCAGACGTGTGTGGAAACTTGCATCGAGAAGTATGGGCAAAGCATTAACGGCGGATGCGTTGACACAAACAATTGTTGCTGCCATATTATAGGAGCTCCATCTTGATTTATGTTACCGTTGCCCCATATGTAGTCCTCTCGATGACTCAAATAATAACTTTCTTATGTCTGAGTATTCTTTCCTAAACTAATTAACTCAAGAATTCTGCACTTTTCGTTTTAAAGTTGTTAATACCCAAAAAAAAGGAAAAATCTCAAATAAACCCAAAGTGCCATCTTTTTTCTCAAAAGAAAACCTGAAGTTGAGTCTCTCTTAATGAATGACCCAAAGCGGTCATTTAGTCTCAAAAAAAGACTTGACTCATCAGTCAGTGAACAGATGCATCTCCGATGCATATTCCACTGGTCGGATCATAGATTTTCATCCAAAAAAATTCTTTTTAATTTTCGATTGTCCTTTTTTTTTTTTTTTTTTTTTTGGGTCAATGGTTGTCCCGTTCATCATCTTCTTCATCCCCTGTTTATCTTCTTCTTGCCCAAATCAAGAACACTGGACTTGGGGAAGGGCTAGCAAGGGCTCAACACCCATCGCCGGCAACAAGAGAGAGCCGTCAAGCGCTCGCTAGCCACGGGCGAGGGCTTGGAAACTGACTGGCGAGGGTGGCCTTGGCCACAATCGGTGAGGGCCGTTCAAATCAAGGCTCTCCGGGAGCCTTCGTGTCGTGTTCGACACGCTCCGACGCATCCCAACATGCGGTCAACGAGTGTCGGAAAATCCAACACGTGGTCAACTCTCCCCGGCACGCTCCGACACGCGAGTCCGGAATTCCAACACGGTTGGGGTCAATTTTAAAAATTTTCAATACTTGTGGAGTCAAAATATAAATATACAAAAAAAAAAAAAAAAAAACAAAAAGAGGGAGGGTTGGTGGTTGGGAGCCGCTGTTGCTGCCATCATCGGAGGAGGTCGACGACCTCGTCGCCCATAGGCGGCAGAGGGGGGGGCGCTGCCCTTGCCGGGCTGGCGAGGCTCGCCCAGATCTGGGCAATGCCTCGGCTAAGGCCCGTGTGAGGCTCGCCTAGATTGGGGTGACGCCCTCGCTCGAGCCTAGCGAGGGTTGTTGGCCCTCACCTGGGGCCGGCAAGGCCTCACCTGGGGCTAAGGAGGCTCACTGGCCATAGGCGAGGGCTGGCGTCGCCTAGATCTGGGCGATCCTCGCCGACCCCAGCCGACGCGTTGCCCAGATCTGGGTGAGCCTCATCCGAGCCTCACCTACGCCGGCAAGGGTCGCCCTCCCTCCGCCGCCTAGGGCCCGCGACCTCACCGGCCCCCTCCGACAGTGGCTAGGCACGTCACTGACGAGGGCAGGGGCAACAACAGCAACGTGCCCAGCCATGACCCTGCCTTTTTCACTTCTTTTTTTTCAGTTTTGTTTTTTTAGAATTATTTTAGTTTTTTTAAAAGTATTTTACTAAGAAAGAAGTAATAAAAAAAATGCTATATATGATCAATTTAAAAATACCATTTCAGCATTTTTCTTTAAACAATGTTTTATTTTCCTCTAAGTTTTATGTATTATTGTAACAAATTAAAATAATGAATGATATTAACAAATGTTGAATTAATATTGTTAGTGTAAATTAATTTTATGCTATTTTTATTGTTATATATTTATGTATTTATATATATAAATATATTTAATATATAACGTGTCGAAACGTGTTGAAATTTTCTATTTTTAAGAAATGACATGTTAACATGTCGTGTTGTGTGTTGCATTTCGGTGCTATATAGTTCACGGCCATTAGGGAAGGCTCGACAGCCCTTGCATGTCGCGGCTGAGGCCACCCTTTCCAACAAGGGTCAGCCTACAAGTCCTCGCTCGCTGCCAACGATGGGCGTCGAGCCCTCATTGGCCCCAAGCATTGCCAACCCTCGTCGGCCCTTATCAGCGGCCGGCGCTCGCCAGCCCTTCCCAAGTCCGATGTTCTTGATCTAGGCTAGAAGAAGGTGAACAAGGGACGAAGACGATGATGAACAGGACAACTATTGACAAAAAAAAAAAAAATCAAAGAATAGCATAATCGAAAATGAAAAAAGAATTTTTTGGATGAAAATACCTCGGATTAAGCCACCGGAATATGCACTGGAGATGCATATGTTCATTGACAGGCGAGTCAGTTACTTTTTTGAGACTAAATGATTACTTTAGGTCTTTATTTGGGACAAACTCCACTTCATGTCATCTTTTGAGAAAATGAGGGCATTTTGGGTCTTTATTTGAGATTTTCTTCCCAAATAATTGACTTCATGGACCGCTGCTAAGCGAGAAGGCCCACCAGCTTATAATTAGCCCACGAGTTCGCTGAAGTTCAAATATGACAACAGCTACAGTTGCTGACGATTCGGTATCAACCACAATTCGGAAGTAAGAGGATAAGAAAGAGGCAAGTTACCGAGGTGTTTGGTGTCAACAAGATACAATCTACTCGTAGATAATGCGATACCATTACTGAAGGAGATGCCGAATGTTCCAGAGATAATTTGATTTCAAAAGGGTAACAACACTCGCTCTATCTGGCTATAAATAGCCGAAGAGAAGTTGTTGTAAGGGAGGCGAAAAACAATGGAAACAACGCACTTGTTATTTTTGAGTTCTTTGAATTTGTTTCCTTCTCAGAGGGGATGGGGGGTAGGGACGCGTAAGTTTGAGAGTGGGTTGCGACTCCCACGCCCTGCAAGAGGCAG
Organism: Eucalyptus brandiana; assembly: GCA_014182725.1. Taxonomy (NCBI): domain Eukaryota; kingdom Viridiplantae; phylum Streptophyta; class Magnoliopsida; order Myrtales; family Myrtaceae; genus Eucalyptus; species Eucalyptus brandiana. The sequence goes on along the minus strand of CM024670.1, from coordinate 51,556,100 downwards.
GGCACAAGTCTGCGAGTGAGTGTAGAGTAGGAATAGAGTAGGACTGACCAAAAAAAAAAAAAAAAAAAAAAAAAAATAGCTACTGTCATTAGAACTCGTCACTTTTTACCCCGAGTCGACACAGAACTCAATACACAAAGAAGCCGAAGAGACAAACTTGGTGAAAGATATTTGACCATTCTGGGCAAAACACAACCTAATCATGATGAGTTTCCTTAGTTTCAAACAAATGCATTTTATTTTTAACTGCAATTCTGTCCTTAACTATTCAAACTTCTCTTCCTTTGGCTGAATGGTCAAATACAGTGGAAACGTAATGTCTGCGTCATCTAACTCTCAAATAGAAAATTCGAAAGCCTTGAAGAGCAAGGCAGAAAGTATGCATACCATTTTGGCAGTTTTTTCTATTATTCTATTCATGATAAGCACTGACTAGAAAATTAGGGATCGAGACCTTGATCCTTATACGAAAAAATATTAGTTAAATTGCATTCTGGGCAAAACACAGTCCTAATCACGATGAGTTTTCTTAGTTTCAAATAAACGCATACTACTTTTAAGTGCAACTCTGTCCTTAAGCTATTCAAACTTCTCTTCCTTTGGCTGGATGGTCAAATACAGTGAAAACGTAATGCCTGCGTCATCTAACTCTTAGATAGAAAATTCGAAAGCCTTGGAGAGCAAGGCAGAAAGTATGCAGACCATCTTGGTAGTTTTTCGTATTATTCTACCCATGATAAGCAACTGACCAGAGAATTAGGGATTGACCTTGATCCTTTTGCGAAAAAAATATTAGTGAAATTGCATTCTGGGCAAAACACAGTCCTAATCATGATGAGAATCATGATGAGTTTCCTTAGTTTCAAACAAATGCATACTATTTTTAAGTGCAACTCTGTCCTTAAGCTATTCAAACTTCCTTTGGCTGGATGGTCAAATACAGTGGAAACGTAGTGCCTGCGTCATCTAACTCTTACATAGAAAATTTGAAAGCCTTGAAGAGCAAGGCAGAAAGTACGCAGACCATCTTGGCAGTTTTTCCCATTATTCTAATCATGATAAGCACCGACTAGAAAATTATGGATCAACCCTGATCCTTATACGAAAAAAATTAGTTAAATTGCATATAATTTTTAGAAGCATTAATTGCATTTGGCATATAAATTGAACCGGTGGCAGGGGGATTTAGGTAGATGGACCTGAGAAAATAGTTTTGAGCTTATTGAAATAATTGGACTGATGCAGGTATTGTTTTGAGCTCAATTAGCACACTTGGGTCCATGAAATGGGATTAATTGAACTAAGTCCATAACCGAAATTACATCCTGCTCAACTTAGAAATTAATGTTGCTGAAATCAGAAGAACATTTCAATATGGGCATAATTCTTCGAATATTTGCGACGGCTGATTCTCTTTTTCGCAGGAAAGAAAAGAAATGAAGGTGATAAAAGGACACATATTCAAGGAAAGAAAAAGATGCGGTTGGGTATATGTGGCCCGAGCGCATAAGGCCGAGAGGGAGGTTTAATTTTTGTGCTGGACCCAATTTTCTCACAAATATAAATATGCAAATGACAAGATTACTGTTTCCGAAATCAATTTAAATCGAAATAGATTATTCTATTTATATTTTTTGAACAAGTTTCCGAGTAAAAATACATATTTAATAACAATACAAAATTTATGTTTCCCGAATAAAAGTTCGTTTGATAAAGACAAAATTTCTCCCTTTCGAGCCAGCAGCAGGTGGCGATGGGTGGGTAGCTAACTAATAGCGAGGGGGCAAACGATGAGAATAGTTTATAATTCTTATTTTTATTGTAGAAGTAGAAAAGTAAAAAAAACTTACTTCTCATTTCTATTTCAAACTTATTTTTGGACTAAAAATTTGTTCCAGATATGATCCAAACTTATTTTCAAAAATGGTTATGATACGCGCCGTAAAAGAAAGGGAATGAGACGTCCCAGAAGAGCCAGGCCAGAGAATTCATACACGGCCAACAATTGAGAATAAGGGGGAAGAGGACCAATCTTCTCTTGATCTTTTGACTCTCATCCACTGCCATGCGCAACTAGAGAGAGAAAGCGAGAGCGGTCGTCTTCTCCTCAGTCCACGACTGGTATTGTCGTGCTGTTGCTGCGCCGGAGTCGATCCCGCATCTTGCCACCGTCTTTCCGCCCCACCAAACCGCAACACCACCCAGCAAATCGCTGCCCTGCACTGCGGTAGTCCCTGCCCCCCGACGAGCCGTTGCTTCCTCACCGCGAGCCTCTGTTCTCCTTCACCGCATGGACGCCTCCGCGGCCCTGATCCGAGAAGCCCAGCAGCGGCGACAGCGAGCTCGCTCTGTCGACACCCTTGCCACGCGACCAGCCGAGCTGCGCCTGATCCGCCCTCGTCGCCGCGGTGCTCAACACAGGATTGGCCGCACTCCATTTGATTGAGAATTTGAATCAAATAGCCAAATACCAACTCCAGGAGGGACTCGCGCTTCAACGCACGTGTACATCGGCGGCATTCCATTTGATTTTGTTTTGTTACATAATTTAAACAGATAAGGAAAGTTTTATGAATTGCATTATTTGATTGAATAGTTATCTTGTTGTTTGATTGTTTCCATGAAAAATCTCAAAAAAATTAGATAGAACTTGATTTGATTTTTTGTTAATAACATGACCTGTTTTAGGTAAGATTGCATTTTAAATTGGGTAATTTCTTTATGCCGAATTAAAAAAATATACAAAAACATTGCTTAGAATAAATTAGGCTCCCTTTCCTTAACTCAAATTGCATGTTTAAATATTAATTACGAATTTTAATTAAAAAGAAAATTACAAAAAAAAAAGGTCATGAACATGTCACGTAGAATTAGCCCATCAATTGCATGTCATTTAGTAAATTGCATGTTTAAGATCTTTGAATTAGAATGCATGACATGTTAGGATATTTGTATTATTTATTGCCTGTCATAATGAATTAGGTCATTTAATTTAAAATCGTGTGACATATAGTTTGCATGTTAGGCTTATTTAATTACATGTCGCATGTCATTTTAGTATGGGCATATTTGTGCACGTCATTGCATTTAGAATAATTGCATTGCATTGCATTGCAAGTAGTTTAGATTTCATTTAAATAAATGAAAATGCCAAAAAATTGTGTTGATTGCATGTTAAATAGAAATCATATTTAGGGTATTAATGTGATTTTTTAGCTAACATCGCAAATGCCTTTGTTGCTCTAAGGTAAATTGTATAATTTATTTATTACTTTATTGAGTCTTACATTAGTGGTTTGCATACTCATATGATTATCTCACATGTTAAGAAATACTTGTTAAAATCCGTTACACAATCGCAAAGAAAAATAGAGGATAAAAGCAAGAAATTTTTTTTTAGATATAAGGTTTTATTCTGGTTAACCCTTAAACTAGGGCTATGTCCAATTGAGGATTCTACTATGATTAGCATATCGTGTCTCTTTATTACATCCCTCAAGTTATTCATAAGCTCAAATCTAAATTACCAATAAAATATAAGCTTAAACTATAAAAGCCCTCTAATGTTGTGGGGCACTACCCATACACAATTAATGGGAGTATGAACCACACCCCAAGTGAAGAATCCATATACTTTTTTTAAAACCAACACAATTGTACACCATCCAAACTTTTCTACACTCACTGTCTAGGTCAAAAAATCCGCACCATTCATATTATGTCAATTTTCCCCAGCACTACGGTATTATATTCTACTTTCTGGATGAAGTGATATTAAATGTCGATGTGCTTCATTCTTGCATGAAATCTAGGATTTTCAGTCAAGAATATAGCACTTTGGCTATCACACCTAATCTTCACTTCTCCTTGTGTAAAACCGAACTCTTTACAAAGGAAACAACATATTCATTGGTTGACCTCTTGCTATCAATATCATCTCCCTAATTAGCATCCACAATACTACAATCATAGATAAGACTTTATAGGACCACAACCAACTATTCCAAAAGTTTGATCTTTTAGATTAATGCATGATTTGTTATTTAAATATTATAATACATATAAAAAAAAAAAACATTGTTATTCTTACGAAAGCTTTGTGTTTCATGGGAATTTTAGCAACACTCCAATGTGGAACGCATGATTCAATATAAAATGGCAATGGATACTAAGAAAGCACAACGGAACTCCACGAGTTAAAAATTGTCCAATACGGCATCATCACTTCTGAGCGAGAAACCTGTGAATTTCATTAATGACACCTTATCGTGTCTTAAGAGAAAGGGACAATATTGACCTTACTCTAGGACAAATGCCTCTCCTCTTGTCGTGTTGACGACAATATCAACTGAAAACTCTAAGAATCACTTGAAGCCACCTATACATTTCATTTTGCGGAAGATTGTCGGCTCAGTTTGGTCAAAAATGATGCCTGTGTACTGGTGGGTTAAGAGTCTATATGGCAACGTTTCAATTTTTGTTCTTTTATTTTTTATGTTTCTCATTATAGAAAAAGAATAAAAATCCATTCGGCAACGTTAGTTAATTTTATTTTATTTTTATTTCTTAAAATAGAAAAGTGGTCAAGGAAGTTAATTTTATTTTATTTTTATTTCTTAAAATAGAAAAGTAGTCAAGGAATAGATTTGGAATAGAAACATAAATAAATAAATAAATAAAGTAATTTCTTGTTCTCGAGAAAAATTTCTAGAATAAGTCATTTCTTTTCTTTTCTTCTTCTTCCTCTTCTAACCGGTCACTGGAGCCTCATTGCCTGCCAATGTCCACCGTGTTTGCCAATCGCTGATCGCTATTGCCACTGACTAGAGGAGAAGAAAGAAGAGAGGAAAAAAAGAAAAACAAATGTAAAAAAAAAAGTAATTATTAAAAAGTTAAAAGAAATTCTACGGCACAAAAAAAAAAAATGTAGGTTATACCAAACACATTCATATTCTTTTTTATTCTTGGAAGAGAAATTTTGTATAGTCATCAAACGTATTGTTTTATTCATAAACTATTTTAAGGAATAGAAAAAGAAAAAAAACAATTTCTAAAATGAAATTATTTTCCGAAATAGAATTGTCACCAAATGCATCCGAAATGACTGGGGAACAAATTTCATCAATGAAAAAAACAGCGATGATAAAGAAAGAAATTGTAATTATTATTGGTTAGAAAAGCGTCCAAGTCAGTTCTAACCATGACCAGCCCTCACTAAAAACAAATGCTCACTATTCTAAGGGCAGCTCTGTCCTTAAGCAAACTTCCCTTTGGCTGGAGAGTCAAATGTTTCATCCTCGCATATCTTGCGGGTGTTTTAAATCGTTTCTTTTGGCTCCATATATTTTAGTGGTTTGTCTCGAAAGCCTTGGAGAGCAAGGCAGAAAGTATGCAGGACCAGCTCGGCAACTTCTTCTATTATTCTGACCATGATAAGCACTGACTTCAGCATTATAAAGAGGCTCAGACTCTAATGAAGAACACGGGGATGATAAAGAAAGAAATTGTAATTATTATTGGTTAGAAAAGCGTCCAAGTCAGTTCTAACCATGACCAGCCCTCACTAAAAAAAAATGCTCACTATTCTAAGGGCAGCTCTGTCCTTAAGCAAACTTCCCTTTGGCTGGATAGTCAAATATTTCATCCTCGCATATCTTGCGGGTGTTTCAAATCGTTTCTTTTGGCTCCATATATTTTAGTGGTTTGTCTCGAAAGCCTTGGAGAGCAAGGCAGAAAGTATGCAGGACCACGTCGGCAACTTTTTCTATTATTCTGACCGTGATAAGCACTGACTTCAGCATTATAAAGAGACTCAGACTCTAAGTTCAAGGAAATCATTCAACTTGCCTCTTCCCATTGCAGAGAAGGCAACGTGAGCCCCCCGCCCGCCCGCGGCCCACCCCCGCCCCCCCCCGTCTTTCTATTCCTTGCTGAAACTCTGCAAGCATTGAGTTGCCAAGTGCAGTCTTGCTTCCTGCACACTACTTCTTCACTCTTTGCATTTTAGTACGCTTTCTTTTTTTTCTTATTCATATAAAAGGAGGAGGACAATGACGACAGATCTTTTGTTCGCTCGTCGTTCGTAATAGCATGATTGCCTTGCCGACAAAACAACATTATATGTATCCGAGTCCTCCCTCTCTCTCTTCTCTCTTCTGAAATCTGCTTCTATATTATACGTATCTCATTTATATGAAAGGAGGAGGACAATGACGACAGATCTTTTGTTCGCTCGTCGTTCGTAATAGCATGATTGCCTTGCCGACAAAACATCATTATATGGATCCGAGTCCTCCCTCTCTCTCTCTTCTCTCTTCTGAAATCTGCTTCTATATTATACGTATCCCATTCATATGAAAGGAGAAAAACGACGACGACAAATCTTTTGTTCACTCGTTGTTCGTAATGGCGTGATTGCCTTGCCGACGAAACATCATCATCATTTGTATCCTAATCCTCTCATTCTTCTCTCTTTTGAAAGTTGCATTATATGCATATTATTCATATGAAAGAAGGGTCATTCTTCTTTCTTTTGAAATTTACATTATATGCATATTTTTCATATGAAAGGAGGATGATGACGACAAATCTTTTGTTCGCTCACGTTCATAACGGCGTGATTGCCTTGCCAATGAAACATCATTACATGTATCCGAGTCCTCTCTCTGTTCTCTCTTCCGAAATCTGCTTCTATATTCTCCCGTTTGAACTTGGCTAAGTTTTGCCTTTTCTTCCTTTGTTTTTTCTTTTTGGGACGAGCTTGAACTTGCCTCAGTGGCAGCACGGCCTATCCCCTGCCGCAGCCAATCTAGTTCTCATTACTAGTTTGGGCTTGCGGTAATAACGGGAATTACTTACAATTGCCCTTTCTGCTATTGCATTTGAAACAACTCCTCACAGAACACAGGAAACCAGGCATATGCAGACACTTTTAACTGTTTCCTGCATGAAAATGTGGCCTAGGCAACCAATTAGAGGTTTCTTTCAGGTAATTTATCTACTTAGTCATTGTATGAAAGTAGACCAATGTGGTCCAAGGTCAATAGTTATTGCAGAACTAAATACAACTGTACTCTAGCACAGGAATTATTTGAATGTCGACTAGTGAGGGAACCAAAAGAACTGGCAGGGAAGAAGCTTTGTTTCAATCTATATCTCAACGAGGGTTGTCAATCAATTTATGAATCAGCCGAGATATACAAATCCAGTAAGTCTCTGGTGATTTATGACTCAAATGAACAAATAATGTAGATAGGATGTCTAAAATAAATGTACGAAACTCTGGCTTCAATACCATTCGAAGAAACATGGCCGACCACACTTCTGGGGCCATATTCACCGCTTGACCGAGAGATCGGAATCCAAGAGCTACCCTTGCTAGCGTAGCCTGAGCCTGCAAATACATATATCACGAATCAGTAAACCCCTTCTCATGAAGATCATACTCGTTCTCTTTGTCCCAAACACAGATTTTTTTTTTTTTTTTTCTTTTACAAACCTCCGAGTCTGAATATTGTACAGCTTCAACCTTCTCATACGACAATGAGCAACCTACTACTTGATTCAGTAGAAAGGTATCTGCTGCTTTAATTATGTCCCGAAGGAGGAAAATGCGCACCCTCAGACCCTTTTCAGAGAGGATAAATAGCCAAAGATCCTCAGTAGCAGCAACAACAGCACGCATGTCGAAAGATTTCCAGCCCAGAGGGTTTGAGCTTTCTCCAGGGCTTTTGGAGTCCTCCACGTAGTCAGATGCCTGTTCAGATATTGCTACAATCTGAAACAAGAGAAAGAGGTCATTCATATTTCGAAAGGTTGGACAGTTAGCAATTTATGCAAGTGAGGATTCATAAAAGCAATGACACGAGATGATAGAATCAAGGAGAAATAACTGGCCCAAACAGCTTCAAGAATATCTTGTACATGACAGAGACCATATGCAGCATATTATGTCAGAAACTAAATCCGATTCACCAGATTCAGCCATAGATGATATTTCAAATTCCAAATCGATTGTAAATTTGCAAATAGAGGCGCATTTATAAAATAGGCAAATAATGCAACAATTTGCTTCTCACTGTAATAACTCAGAGAATAAGCAACAGCAACCCGGCTAGCATGTAGGTCCAAGGATTCATGTTCCCAATAAAAGATATATCAAGTGATACAAATACCATAGAAAAATCTCACATTCAGATGCAACTGGAGAAAAAGTATACATTTCCAACAGTATGCAATCATGTCCTCTATTAAAAATAGATTGATCTCGCAAGGTAAAAAAAAGGGACAAGGCAAAATGGCCCACCAGTCGCTCCAACCGATTCCACCTTATAGATCCATCATTCCGAATGACAAGTTGCCGCAAAATTCTTCTCATATCAGGATTGGGGTCTGCCAGAAGCCTCCCAATAACAAAAGGGTAAGCACTCTCAACAACTTTAAAATCAGGGTCTAGAAGTTTTGCAGTCCCTTCTAGTGATCCTAGAGCTCTTAACACCAAGGCATAGTCTGGTGGGAGTGAAAAGTTAAATTCATACATGACATCATACAGCTGATTCATTATTCCCTGCCATCCAAAACAGCAACAGTAATTCACAGTTTAGTTTCATCCATATTATACAGCAAGATTCCATAACATCTATGCAATAAATAAAAGCCAAAGGGATCGATCAGCAGCTTCAACAAATTTGACTCACGTCCCAATCAGAAACTACACTCGACAGTAAACATACACAATTGCAACTTTCATGACTTCTTCTCATTTCATAAAACACAAAAATGCACTTGACATACTTGCTCCTACACCCACAGAAGCATGCACGAGCTTTATGCTCCACTTCTTGACACACAGAGGGATGTCAATATGAACAGGAAAAGCATCGATCAAATTTTGGTTGAGACATGATGATCATCAAAGAATCACCCGATTATCAAGTGAATGAACTACCAGGAGCAAATTACATCAGATACTTAGTGGTGCTCATCAATTGTGCGCAATCTATCAGTGCATTATGTTCTGTTCAGAGGAAAACAAGATATTCCTTGCTCACCACTAGACACATGTTTACAAAACTCATGCACAGGTACACTTTCCATTTCATATCTTAGGAAAAGATTGTTTTGCTGCATTTGGTAATGACTGTTTTGCTGCATTTGGTCCTATCCTGCTCTAGGAATATTTTAGTGATAATATTTTTAGAAATAAGATGAACCAATTTGGTCAAGTACCTGTAACAAGCTCCTGTAATTTCTTTCATTGCGGTATTTCTGAGCAAGTTTATGAATAAAAAACCTAGATGCTTTCTCCCAGATGCATAAATAGATCAGATGACTTGGCTATTTGAAGTGAAAATATTCATCTGCAAAAATGGCTGAACTTGTAAAAAGGAAGGTTTGTAGGGGCTTATAAAGTAAACCTGAAAATCTTGAGATAGTCTGCTACCCTCGCCACCAAAGGATGCTTTTAGTGCATCTGCAACTGCTTGTACATCAACCCCTTCAGGAATGAATCCCAAAGAAAGAAAGTCATTTGCTAGACCGAAAGAGTCACGATTAACGAAGTGCACAAGCTGAAAAGGAGAGAAACTGATCAAAAAGTTGAATCAGCATAGTACATATGACAACACTAAGGTAAAATGATGCAGGATGGTCACAACTGCTACATGGGGAATTGTTTACAGGAGAGAGTGTGAATATGAAGATCATATCATATGGTGACAGCCATGCAGCCTGGTTGTAACTTTTCTTTATTCTTTTTCCCTCTTAACTTCTTTTATGCACTGGTTTTTTTTTTTTTTTTTTTTTTTTTGGGGGTAGGGGGTATTTATTTGTTGTCAGTTTATGGGATTCATTTCAGGAAAAAATGGAATTACCATATTCTGGGGGCATTGTGTATATTGGAGTCTAGGCTGACAAATCTTTCTGACACTTTCGAAATAATATGAACTTGCATTACCTTGATACGTAACCAGCAAATATGAAAAGAGCAAATGCTAAATTGCAACTGCAGTAAGGCAATGCTCGTACCACTTGAATTAGTCCAACACGATAATGGCGAGGAATGTCTCCCATCATGCCAAAATCAAAATAGGCGAGAGAACCAGTGGAAGTTGCAACAAGGTTCCCTGGATGCGGGTCGGCATGGAAAAATCCAGCTTCAAGCAATTGTCTTAATGAGCAGTATAATCCCTATAAAGCAAAATACAAATTAGGTAACTTTCAGGACACATTCAATGAGCTCAAGTGAAAAATTTGGCATTGTCTTTCCATCCTATGTGAATAACAACAACATCTAGATGATAGCAGCAAATAGACTTGCAAAAAAGTCAGACTATGGCTTCATAAAAAATGACAAGGGATTCTTTTTCCACCTGATCAATGAGTTTCCTTCTGTTCAAAGAAGCTTCCTTCAGGCTAGCTTCATCTGTGAGTTTAATTCCATCTATCCATTCCATTGTCAGAACAGCTTTGCGAGTAAAATCCCAATATATTTTTGGAACCTTGACCAAGTTAGTATTTTTGTATTTGGAATCCCTCAGTGCAGCATTTGATTGCATGTTCTTGTCATCAACTATCATGAAAAAGTTTTAATCAGTGCACCAACAGAAGATTGTTCATAGCTACAACACCATTCCACATCAAATATATGCACATAACCATCCATTATCACAGACAGAGAGAGAGAGAGAGAGAGATGTGGAATTGCTTTTCTCAATGGAAAGTTGTACTCATTTTGCAAAAGCCCCAGCTGTCGGGTGAAGGCTACTGCAAAGAATGCTTCCAATATTGATATTGCACACTTGAGAAATAAATATCCAGAATATGAAAGAATGACCCTATTGTAATAGTCAGATTAGTACTATTTTTTATAAGACACATTACAAAACTATAGAAGAATAACATCATGCGACTATAAACAATGAAGTTATTGAAAGATCCAAACATAATCATCCTGAAATGAGCCATGACTGAACTACGGACATACATGTATCAGAAAATATTCTGGGGATGCATCAAAGTACATATCCTACAGCTCCAAGAAGTTTCTTGCATACTGAATATATGGTATATAAACTCACATGGGATGGAACCATAGAGAGAAGCAAAGCGTTCTGCATTTTTTCCCTCCAGAACATAATCAATTTCGTCAAACATGTGTCTAACCTGTCAATAAGTAGAGAATATATAACGTCCTTGATAAAACATAATGCGAAGCGGAATCCATAGGTAGAGAAAAACATGTACAAGATAGTGCATGCTTCCAAATTTGAATTTGACATCAGTATTTTGGACACTGTAACATGGCCAAGCCACCAATAAAAATTAAACCATATGAGCTGTAAAAGAACCTCACCAGAATAGTAGGCTGTAATGCCTTAAGTATGATGCTCTTGCATTCAGAATACATGATGATAAAAGTAAAAGTTGCACTACTTCTAGAAATGCTGCATAAGATATAAACATAGGCTTGGACTGCCTCTGTAGATACTGAAGAGGCTTCTGATCCTACACATTGAGAACTCAGTTTGGTTTCATTAAGTCGAATTCAAATGCTTCCCCCATTAGGCACCACCGTGACAGTTACCCGGTTGTGATGGGGCAGCGGTACAAACATGACCCAATGAATTAATTGGGAGCTCCATGAAGCCTGGAGACTTAAGAAAAGAAAGTGTTTTCTCCAAGATTACCTATGCCATTTTCAATCAGTATATGCTAATCTTGGAGCATTGATAATTGCCCCAAAGTAGTTGATGCATAATATTTCCCCAAGTCTGAATCTCTCATAAGGATGACCCAAAAGAAGGCACGGAGTATCCCACCAAGCAGGAAACACCCACATCCACCATGTAAAAGCTTACATATATCCTTATCTCCATGTCTTACCTCGAATGCTATGAGAAATGCTTATCTTTTCATGTCATGGTGTTGTGTTAATTAGAATTGGCACTGAACAAATGAACCACAAAAAAAGAAGAAGAAGAAGAAGAAGAAGAAGATTTACCCCTGGAATGTCTGAAACAGTTAATGCAATAGCAAGCGCACTCATGAGGAGTCATAAATGTATAACTCAGCCCAAATAAGCCAATATCATAAATTTCATATAATATAACCTTCGCTAGTGTGTCAAGGGGAGAAGGGATTAGCATTCATCAGCATAGTCAAACAGTAAGATTTCCAACTTCAGACATTGACACGAAATTACTAAGAAGATAATGAAGATGCTCAACTACAAGCACTCTATTGGAAATTTAATAATTGTTTCATAGAAAAGTTTTGAGTCTGTCCAAGGAGAAGACGCACCCGACTGGGTTCACACCTGTCCATGTAGAAAGAAACTGCTCGATGAATATATTTACCCCTTCTTAGAAGTTCTACTTGGTGTAGACAAGCTACACCCACCAAACCTCAAAATTAATATATGCCCGCCCACTGACCATCGGCACAGAACCTCCTCCTCCCCCCCACCCACCCCCCCCAACCCCAAAACCGCACGGTGCGCCCGTGCGCATGCAGGGCAGGGTTCCCCAATGAACACTAATAGCAATAGCTAAGAAATTTGTCCTGGACACTAGATAAAAGAACAGACCACGTTTCAGAGTCAAACAACTGATGGGAAGATCCAGAAAGTCAGATGATTGCACTGCTGCAGAGTTCAATTGTGCTTTTCCAGACTAACCTTGAAACTTTATTCTCAAAGATGACCAACTCTCACAATGTTGGACATCCAGCATTAGTATGTCTAGTAAAGAAACAGAAACTAGCAAGAAAGTCAGAAGGCATTTTCAGATGTTTGCATGAAAATGCTCACCATTTCATTGACTGCTACTAAAAGATCTTTGCGTGCCTTTGCAAACCTCTTCAACTGACCACCAATCATATTGAATAGAAGAGCATCAAGAGTCAATGAAAGCATCATTCCAGGCCTTTGTACTTTAACAGCAACCAGCTCTCCAGATAGAAGGTGAGCTGCAGGACTTGGCACAACAAAAAGAGACGGAAATGTTAAAGTTCAGGTCCAAGAAAGATCACCAAGCAACAGATAAGCAGATAAATAATCCTTCCACTCATAGAATAGATTCTTTGACCTTTGTACACCTGCCCTAAAGATGCTGCTGCAATTGGCTGTGGACTGATGTCAGCAAAAATCTTTGAAATAGGAGCTCCCAACTGGGTCTCAATAGATTTATAAGCAACAGAAGTTGAAAATGGTGGTATTTGATCCTAGCACAAGAGAAAATTTCAGCTGTAGTATGATCAGTTTCCAATGAATCATCAAAATCGGGAACAGCTTCCTCAGTTAACAATTTGAAAAAAAATTATGGGAAAAAAAAATACTTACCTGTAACTTAGCCAGCTCCTGACAATATATTTTGGGCAAAATATCTGGTCTTGTGCTCAGAGCTTGACCAAGCTGTACAATGTTAAATGTAAGACTTCAGCCAATCACATGTCACGAAATTTTGACTTGTGAAAACTAATTCTACCCAGACAAGCACAGAGTTTGGGTGGAAAAGACTTGCCTTGATATAAAATGGACCCAAGCGTATAAGAGTTTCACGAAACTGCAGGAATCACATATAATTTCCATAAAAATCAGATACAATTAGGAAGAGAGTGAAGAACTTCAGACATCATTGTTATTATCATATAGATCCAAAGCTTCATATATTACCATGTAAAAACCCCAGCTCATGAAAAGTGAAGTTACTTTAAGCATGATGGCGTCAGAGTAACAAACATGCAGAAATCTAGTCCACATCAGCCCAAATAAAGCTTATTAGATTTTAAATTGAATGTGAAAAGGCCATATGAATAACAAAAATGCCCAGTTCACCATATCGTAGGGCCTAAGCATGGGTATTAAGTGATGATGACAATACCTTAATGGCTCGTTTCTTCGTGTCTTGGACAAAAAACTGCCAAATGGTTAACCGCAACACATGGAATGAAATAATTGCTGCTCTGTACAATGCTAAAAAGGGACCGAAGTGATAAACTGTAGAGAAGTTTCTGGAGCTATACGTTCCAAGAGCAAGGCCAAATTCACTTTCTAATGATTCCTTCCTCAATTTTGCATACTCAGCAGATGGCCCTTCACCATGCACGCTGGTAAATCCTGCAGAGGACCTTCACACACATCGTTGTGATAGGTGTGAGCAAAACGTTTTAGAGGGCATATATGATCATTATCGATTTAAAAGCCTAAATGCTAAAGATAGACGTTCCACTCACGAATATTGCCGTGAGAACAACGGAAGAAAACAGATTTCTCGTCTTGTTGAAATTCCAATGTCCTTTGTGCTACCAATCGTAATAAGGTTTCCCACTGGGCTCTCAGTCCCATTGCAACGGCACAAACCTGCTAGGCAATTGCCAATTTCAAAATGCAAGGGAATAATGTAATTTCCACGGAGGAGGAGACAGATTGATACAAGCAGTAATATCCATACATACTAAAAATCAACTTCACTAAAAGCACCAGAATATTTGCACTTCCTCCAAGACAATAGCATGTGGAACACTACCCGTGATAATACAGCCGTCATAACGCAAATCCCATGAAACGAAACCATTTCATGATCTCAATCCCATTAGAATGAAGAACTCCACAGCAAACGCCAGCCCTAAAAGACACGACTTTCTCAAGTAACATTCGGTAAGGGGCGAAGTGCGCACTGGAATATCCATAACTACTTATTGTCTAACCGCAAACAAGCGAAACATGGATTCTCTACTGAGCACCGAGTCAGTTCAAACTATCAACATCCCCGCACTGACGGAATTGGGAGGAAAAAGCGAGCGACGTCGCTATAAGATCGCATAAGCAAACTAAGCGAAGTAATTCAAGGACGATCGTACTACATTTCACGAATACACCCACGTCTTTCGACAAACGAATTGCCCCCTAGTCATCAAAACCCACAAGACAACAGCGGACGAACGTGATCAAACCGCAACGGCGCAACACATAACTGCAAATAACCGTTCCGAGGGACAAGCAGGTCAGCTAAAACCCACAAAACTCCCCATCCCGAACGTCCACCGCCGGCACGTGAAGGGTGAATAATTAAGCACTAATCTAAGAAGCATCGGGAACGCGGATGGAGCGGAGAGCAGGGAGATTACCCCTGGAGAGAAGTGCGACATTGCGGCGGCGGCGGGCGGCGCGGGCGAAGACGGAGCTCATGAGGCTGAGGCCGGGTGAGAAGCCATTGGGAGTGAGTTTCGCGAGTTCGTTGCGCGCGCAGCACTTGTTCGATGAATTGCCGCAGTGAAGATGAATGTTGCGAAGCGCCCCCCGCTTTGTAGACACGACACGGGGAGAGAGAGAGATCTGATTGAGAGTGAGAAAACTGCCACGTCTCACGATCTCCAGTCCACCTGGCACCTCGCGGGGTGACCCAGCCGCCTTCTCTCGCCGGCGTCGTTTTGGTCGGCCCGCAAGAAAGAAATTTTGCGTTTTTTTCCTTTTTCGATAATTGACGAAGAGTTGTTGGATGAAGAAGGGCCAAGGAAAAAAAATTTCAATCGACAGAAAAAAAATCTTCAAAAAACGGATGTAGCCAAGTGACACGGCCACGGAAAAAGTACAATGCAAGACCGTCCATGATGAGGCCGTGTCACGCACAAGGGCGCTGTCCACAAGCAGCCCACGACCGATCCATGATCCTCACATAATCAGCCCTTGCGCAATACAGACAAAGGCCTATGCACAACCCGTAATCGACTCGTGAATAATGTTCGACCGGCCCATATGCAAACCATTCACCTACTCCATGTCAGGTAGCCCTGGTGACTTGCCATTGCTTCTGACACACGCCCATAGGCTTCCCGAAGCTTAGCCATTGACTGGCCTGATATGTAGACTTGTGATGATGATCCACATTCAAACACCACCGTTGGATCGGAGGGACGATCAACGGCTGGATAAGACCCGAACTTGTATAAATAAGGATCCTTCCCTCTCATTGTGTTTAGCTCGTAGACTTTCTGATTTGTTTTATTCCTTCTTAGGTGAGGAGATAATGTCTAGAGCTAAGTGTATGTATAAGACAGCTCATATTGACTTGAAGACTTTTGAGTCATTCATCTTCTCCATAAAGTCTACAACTGAAGGTGGATAATTATTGAGTTACAGAATGGGGTACGAGATTTACTGGGTTGTTGATAAAGGACATGCGACTTGACCCGTCAAGCACACATCAAACGAGTTGCTAAAGTTTGGATCATCCGAGCAAGCCATAGTGCAATATGATCGAAAGGCAGTAGGAAATTGATCAAGTACTAAATAGCTAATGCCAAAATAAGAATTAAAAAAAAAAAAATCGATAAGTTAATAATACCCAAAAAAAAAAAAAAAAAAAAACAAAACGTGTTAGTGTTGAGCATTCCCTATTGATTCATGTTGAGCTTTGATCCGGTTTCGAGTCTTGTTCCCGTCCAACTCCCTTCATTTGATGCCCACCACTTGTTTGACAAAATGTTTGCGTCAAGGCTATATGTATTTTCTTCCGATTTTGAGTCGCTTGAACGTGTTAGCTATGGGGTACGCTTGTCGGTGACCTCTCTCTAACCTCAAAATATGTTTTGTGTCACCGCGGTTCAACATGCAAATCTCGTTCGGTGGTCCTCTGTGTTGTTTTATCCTGTGCATTGTTCTCATGGTGAATGTGAATACTGGCGAGGAAATGAACTAGTGATGTTGACCAACGCTGATTTCTTACGATGCTTGGATGAGCTTTTACTATTACGTTCCATTTTATATGTTACACGCTTCGTTGTTGAGCCATGATCGGGGATGGGCGAAGCTCAAATGACGTGCGGGGTGTTAAGACAGTGGTGAAAATTTCACTTAATGCCCAAGATTGGGATCCATAATAGACGTTTTGTGTTGGGGACTTGAGTTTTGATGTTGAAAATTGGAGGGCTCGTGTTCTGGGGCAGGATAAGGAGAGTCGAGGGAGCAGTGGGGATGCGCCATGCTTGGAAGAGGGCTTAAGGAGAGAAGAAAATAGGAAATTGGCTTGGGTTTAAGCTTTGTAAATTAAATACGGGCTGAATATTGTCTTGGTTAGAAACGCGCCACGCGTGCTTTTAACATAAGCAGGCTGGTCGAGAACAAAACAAAGGGGATCGCGTTCCTTGAGCTGGCTAGGTCGAATCCGGGTTATTTTTAAAGTGGGCCCTAGAGCGGCCTGGGTTTTTTTTAATCCAACCAGCTTAGTCGGGTCGGGTCTCTTGACCCCGTCCGAAATCCTTTCTTTATAGTATTACAATTCAGAAAAATATTTAAAATATAAAATATTAAAAAAGAAAAATCTTCCTTACCAAAAAAAAAAAAAAAAGAAAAATATTTTAAATCAGAAATTTCATAAAATCATAAAATATTTTAGAAAGATTAAAAATATCATTAAAAAACTAGAAAATTCGCAAAAGCCCTAAAGTTTAAAAAAAAAAAAACTGCAAAAAAATTTAGAAATTAGAATTCCTTGAAGTTTAAAAATAGTCTTTTTGGGTAATTTTCCTTTTATAAAAAAGCGGAAGTCTCATGACTTGGAAATTGTGCTCAAAATTTGGACAAGCCTTTTAGAACTCTATCTTTGGGTTTCAATTGCTTTTAAGGACAAATACCCTCGATTCATTGTGTTGACTATGGCCTCCCTTTAGTTTAGTTAGAGATGTCATGCTCTCTAGCAGGTAATGTTGAATATTTGCTCTCCTATATTGTTTATTTATTGATTTCTTCGCCCACTAATTGTTATTTTAATAATTGTACACTCGCATAGTCGCCTCACATATTAGTGGATCAATTTAAAATTAATTAAAACTACTTGATAATTTTTTTTAAAATGAACAAGATTTGGTGCCTAAATAACATTAATTGATTAAACAGTGTAATAAAATTCCCAATCCAAAATTCTCTGGTTACATAAGAAGCAAGACATACTCCAATGCCTCACTTGGTTTGTGGTCGACCCATTGAGTTTGGCCCTGATTCTCCGAACGTGCGGATTTTCGCTCCCCAGAATGTCTGGGCTTCTGGCTAGTTGCTCTAAAAGTTAATGATTTAGGACGTGGAAGCTAAGGAAATTCCGAATGAAACCTGACTTTATAGACAGATCGTGATGTGGGATTGCCGTGTCAACATTAATGAATGCTCCAATTTACCTGGTAGTCTTCTGTTCATGGCTCCCGACATGTTACTTGTCGTGAACGATCAATTAATTGACCGAGTCGATGTTGCTACCCTCCATTAAGATACCCTCCTGAAGAAAATTCGAGAGGGCACAGGACTAAAGCCCCAAGAAGACACGTGACATTCATGAGACTGCGTAAGCCTAGGCATGTGGATTAAACGATCTCACGCCGCCACCTTGTCATCTTCAATGCCGATAGCGACATGGAATTGCCGCATCAATGCTCGTCAAAAATGGATGTAACCGAGGCGATTCTCGAGTCTATCCAATGCGAAGATCTATTCGAACGTCCATTTATAGGTAGGGTTTTGGAGAACTTGGAATTCGTCCAAAATATATTTAGAAGATTGAATTTTGAATCTCAGACAAATGTTTTCATATGTATAATTAATATTTTTATGAGCCATCACCTTGCATATCCAACTTTATTAAAGTCAACACTTAATCGAAACACTTGGAATTCGAGCCATAATACTAATGTGTAAAAGTATAGAACTTTCCTGAGATATGGCTATATTTTTAGAGTTCCATATTGAACTTTCCTGAAAATTATTTTTTGATTTTTATAATTTAAAATATTATTTTTTATTTAAAAAAGAAAAAGAGACCCGGGTCGCCCATGGCCGGCCCGGATGGGCCCGAAAAACGGGCCCAGTCCGGGCCTTAGCCCCCTTCTTGCAGCCCGCACGCCAGAATTGGGCCCTTTTCTTGAGGGGATGCCCGGCCGGAATTGGGAACTTTTCCGGGTAGACCGCCGGAGACCGCCGGAAATTTACTCTCGCAAAATGCCTCCCGTTCCCTCGATCGGGAACATTCTCGCGCCCAATCCATCGATTCCTCCTTCAAGCAACCCTAAACACCAATGCTCCGGCGGAGGAAACCTCCGCGCCCTCTGCCGATCGAAGCGTCTCTTCCTCCCATTTCCGGGATCAGAGTGCATTCTCGCGCAGCAGTCGCAGTCGATTTCTTTCAGCCTCCCGTTCCCTCGATCGGGAACATTCTCGTGCCCAATCCGTCGATTCCTAACCCTAAACACCAATGCTCGGGCGGAGGATAAGGAGGATGAGGAGGATGAGGAGGATGGGAGCTATGGCAATTATGGAGATTTCCCCCTCTCCAAGTTGCTGGGCATGGGAGATCTCGATCTTGGTTACTCGGAGATGGCATCTCTTTCCCCGGAGATGCAGGGACAAATCGTCCTCGTGCGAGGGCGGGTCCAAGTTACTAGATCCATGGGAAAGAAACTCGTGTTCCTCGTGTTGAGGGATACCGCTTTCTCAATTCAGTGCACGGTGAATGGGACCTCTGTCGGTAAAGACATGGTCCAGTATGCCTCATCCTTGTGGCGGGATTCGTTGTAAATGGCTTGCTGACTGTCCCTCACGCCCCCGTCAGGAATACTTCCCTGCAGAACCTGGAGATTCAGGTTCGCAAATTATTTTGCATCAACAGGAGGTTGCCATCTCTCCCCTACCTCCTCGACGATCAGATTGACCGGGTCTCTCCCTCTCTCGACCTATAGTCATTTCATTTCATCTTGCCTGGGGTTAGGGTATCTGTTAATATTCTGTGCGTGCAATATTTGCAGGCTGGACAGCAGGTCTCCAACTCCAACTCCAGAGTACTCGAACTGCGAAATCTGGCTCCTCAAGCCATCGTTAGAATCTCCTCTCACGTCTGCAAGGTGAGCTTCCCCGAATTGAGAACAATGATAGATTTAGTTGATATGCCGGGATGATTATCCCTGTCAATAATCATCTAGATGATCAATAGCTGTAGAAGACATTTGGATGGAAGGGTGTTTGCTATCTGGTCTTTGAGTACTATGATTGCTCATCCTGCAGGTGTTTAGGGAATTTTTGCTGTCGAAGGGCTTTATTGAAATTCATACTCCCAAATTCATGGCTGGAACGAGTCAAGACAGGTCTTGACATGTTAGAAGGTTCGGCCCTGAATGCGCTGCTGATGAGAAAGACACGCTTCAAATCGGCCGAGATCGCCATCGACTTGTGGAACAGAGGAGATTGAGCCAAGTGCGCCTCCATCCCATAATACTCCAGCATGAAAGCAGCGGGACCTGCTTGACTCGTTCCAGCCATGAATTTGGGAGTATGAATTTCAATAAAGCCCTTCGACAGCAAAATTTGCAGGCTGGACAGCCCAACTCCAACTCCAGAGTACTCGAACTGCGAAATCTGGCTCCTCAAGCCATCGTTAGAATCTCCTCTCACGTCTGCACGGTGAGCTTCCCCGAATTGAGAACAATGATAGATTTAGTTGATATGCCGGGATGATTATCCCTGTCAATAATCATCTAGATGATCAATAGCTGTAGAAGACATTTGGATGGAAGGGTGTTTGCTATCTGGTCTTTGAGTACTATGATTGCTCATCCTGCAGGTGTTTAGGGAATTTTTGCTGGCGAAGGGCTTTATTGAAATTCATACTCCCAAATTCATGGCTGGAATGAGTCAAGCAGGTCGCGCTGCTTTCATGCTGGAGTATTATGGGATGGAGGCGCACTTGGCTCAATCTCCTCTGTTCCACAAGTCGATGGCGATCTCGGCCGATTTGAAGCGTGTCTTTCTCATAAGCAGCGCATTCAAGGCCGAACCTTCTAACAAGTCAAGACACCTAACCGAGTTTACCATACTTAGTGCCGAAATGGAGATAATGAAGCACTATTCTGAGGTTGGTTTGGCATTTTTTTTTCATTAATCTTGTGCTTCGGTTTAGTAATTCATTTGTTGGTGTGCAGATAACTGATATTGTCGATGAATTATTCGTCACAATATTCGATTCTTTGAATGAGACATGCGGGAAAGATCTAGATGATATTCGAAAGGAATATCCTGCCGCACCATTGAAGGTTATGATAGGATCTTTTTTATGTTCTTTTTTTTGCTCTTTTGCTCTTTTTTTTTTTTTTTTTTTTTTATTAATTTATCGCAATCCAACTTTTAAATGCAGTACTGGAGAAAAACGCTGCGATTGACATTTCAGCAAGCTTTTTAGATGCTCAAGGTGAGTGCTCTTGAAGTTGCTTGCCTGGCTGAGATAAACATGCCTTCCTAAATTTTATTTTTTCCCTCTGCTCCAAATCAGGATGCAGGCACTGAAGTTGATCCCCATGGGGACCTGACCACGGATGCAGAGAGAACTTGGTCGGCTGGATCTTGAAAGGTAATATGTTAAATAACTGTTAGTTTTTTCTGATTGTTAGTTCCATTTTTTTGGGTATGATTAACTTATCGAGGTTTCTTTTATTCTTAGGTTCGACACAGACTTTTTTCTACTTGATCGATTTCCGACCGGCACTCGGTCGTATTGCACGATGCCTTGCCCGGATGATCCCGGGTATAGCAATTCGTTTGATGTGTTTTTGAGAGGTAAATTGCGTGCCCTTTACAAACAACCCAGTAAATCTTGTACCCATCTTCAGCTGCAGACTTTCTGATTTGTATTATTCTGTTTTAGGCGAGGAGATTTTGTTCGGAGCTGAGCGCGTATACAATCCTCGACTTCTTGCAGAGCGTGCAAAGGCAGCTCGTGTTGAGTTGAAGAGTATTGAGCCATTTATCTTCTTGAAATGGTAATCCAGTTTTGTCCTTTGTTCTCTGAAAAACAGGTCGGTTTCTTTTGCTATTATTGGCGAATTGGTTGGTGATTTTGTGCAGTTTTGGTGCACCCCCTGGTGGAGGCTTCGGAGCAGGCCTTGAGCGGATTGTCAAGGGATTTGTGGCATTGACAACGTGAAGAAAGTTGCACTCTTTGCTCAGGATCCACAGAGACTCACGCCGTGAGTACATGTAGAGAGCAGGTACATATAGAGACCTTATGGGCTCGTCGGGCGCTATGCAAGCATGAACGTGTGTATACATAGTGTTTCCTCCCATGAAGATTTTGCTCATGGCTATCTAGAATTACCCGGGAAAAAGTATGGTCAGCTCGTAAACCTTCCCATCAGTGCCTCTCCAGTTTTTCCTAACTAGCAGCCTGCTGCCAAGTAGTCAATAATCACGTATTCGAATCCTAGTAGAATGGTAATGCTTTTCTTTTTCTTTTTTCTTTTTTGAGTTCAAGAACTTTGACTTTACCAATCGGAAGTTGTGGAAACTTTACACAGAACGCATGATTTACATGCTAAGCAAGGACAGTGTAACATATAGAGAAGAGAGCTAACAACAAAGAGTTTCTTCTAACGTGGTTTGCCCGCTAGATAGAGGAGAAAACCCTGAATTCGTTCCGCAAGTTGCTCTGTCGGGATCGGACCTGTTTTCCTCTCGGTGATCATGGAACGTATCTTCGTCTTCGCCATCTTACAGTCCATGCATTTTGTTGATATTGTTGGAAGTGTTCAAAAGAAGTCCTAGAAGGGATGTTAGCACATTGCCATTGTTGCCATTGTTTGGAGTTGTTAGAAGTTGAGAGGGGAATGTAACCCTGTCACGTTGCCAATTGTTTGTTTCGGTCAGTGAAAGCAATTTCTACGACTAATTCGTGTGGGCAGACATTTGCTCACAACAATAAGCTTATCTTGTGGAGAATCTTATTCTGTGGTGATCTTCCTATCGTGCTATAACACACTAGAAGTGCCCGAGTACTTTTGAGAAGGCACTTCCGAGGATCCACATTAGAGGCAAGGGGTTATTATTATCCCGTTAAAAGTCGTAAGAGTGCGAAGGTTGGATATTGCACATTAGGAATTGCATCAAACATCTGGGAAATAGTGTTATGATATTTCTTGAAGAGTGGCACAAGGCTTTGTTGGTGCCTAGGTGCTTTTAAGGAGGCACATCCGAGGGTCAACAACAGAATCGTTGGATTATGATTCGTTGTGGAAAATTGGAAGAAAGCCAAGGTTGGTGATTACACATTAAGCAATTCATTGAACACTTGGAAACAAGGGGCCAGAAATGCCCACCAACCCTGAGGGAGCATGACTTCCTAGCTTATTGATGCTTTTTGTTTATTTTAAGTATATTACAGTAGGAAGGACAATTTTTGCAGATACAATTTTATTGGTTGCTAGTCTAGGCAAATCTTTTTATCTTCTTTTTGGTTTGAAGATAAAGTAGAAGATGAGGCTCATGAGGAAAAAGCTCATTTTAATTACCTGCTCTAAGGCCATAGCATTGCCAGGAAATATTATGAGTAGGTGTAGTTGCCCAATCTTGTTTGAATTGGTTTGAAGTAGCTTTGGTTCAGGTGAAAGTCACAGGGGAATACAGTGATCATGGTGGGAAGGAACCAGTCACGTGCTAAATTGGTATCTATTCAATATGTTATAGAAAGGTAGTTTGATCTGCTCCTTCTTGGTTTCATTAGCCATGTATTGATGCAAAATGCTTGGAGGCCTGGTAGCATTGCTTTCTCCACAGTCAAGAAATCACGTGCTTGTTCTTGAGGGAGGAGAAGACATGGAAAAGCCCCTCTCTCTCTCTCTCTTGTTTCTTTTTGTAGTCCTTACTGATAGTGAAAAGTCTCTTTACCCCTGTTTTTTGGGTGATTATCGGGAACTATGCAAACTGCTGGGAGATTGACTTCAATCACTTTAATTTTTGTCGTTGATTCTCATTTTTTCTCCTCTTGTGATAGAACTAGCATATTCATTCCAGAGGACATTCTCTGTTGATTCTTAATGCGTGTGAACTGCTTCTGCCATGTTTTACTGCAAAATAATAGATAACTGACAAGGAGAATACTTCCTGGTTCTATTAAATTTAACCGGCCTTTTTCTTGTTCTCCTATGTGCAGAACTTTGCCCGATTTGTTTAGCAGTAGTGTTTCCTATCACACTCTGAATATTTAAATTCCATTGGGCTAGTAATTTCCTGAACTCTTTATCTGTACGTCTTGAGTAAGGTATTTGAACCTTTTGGTCTTGAAGGTGGATACAGTGTTTCTCAGAATAGTGCTTATTTTGTACTATTTGTGCATAATAGACTGTTTTGGGGATTATCTGCGTTATCTACAGCCTTAGCAGAGTGGATCTTAGCATCACGTGCTTGCTGTCTTTTTATTTCTTGTCCTAGATATGTCTTGGTGCTTTACCTTCATAGTTGTCACAGTAGTGAGCAATTCCTATGACAAGACAATCTAAATATACTTAGGTCTGTGTCTCGGAGAGGCTCGAAATGAATTTCTAAGATTGACTTTCAGCTTTCTGATCCAAATGGATACATTGGGGGAGATGATGGTTCCTTCTGTGCTTTTTCAGTGTGCTCTCACTTGTGTCTTTATCATATACCAAACCAATAGACAGTCTCCTTGCAGTAATGAGGAACCTGACGGTACTCTAATTATACGCAGGAAGGTTACAGCTCAAGGATGGTCCATCTTGGGGAAAATTCAGAAGATGGATTGCTTGATATACGGGACAAGAACTTTTCACACACGTTTTCTTACTCCATACCTTCTCATTACGTTCAAAGTCATTGCTCTTTCTTTGTACAGAGTACTTAGGACTTCCAGATTCCTTTCTCGTGTTAGGTGATGGTTAATGAGTGGCTGGTCTATTGGATGCAATTAGTGTGGTGTCATTCCGTTGACCTTTGCAGCCAGCCATCCGGAATGTTTTTGTTGGTAGGCTGCTGACCGTATGAACTGTGCCCACTAAAGTGCTTTTGACAAATTACTATTGTTCTGTCTGCACATTTAGTTGATCTAAATGAAGGCAGAGAAATGCTATTAGACCTGGCAAGGATATTTCTTTCTTCTCTCTCTCTTTTTGTTTTGTTTTGTTTTGTTTTTTTTTTTTTTTTTTCTTACAATTAGGTGCTGGGAAAAACTTTATAGTGGAGGGAATAGTCGTTGCCAGCAATGCGGTCCACCTTTCCACATTAGCAGAGGAAAGTGATCTCTTCGTGAAGTTTAATGTTGGAAGGGATGGGAAGTCCATTTCTGGGCATGCTTTTATCCTTACCCGTCCTCCTTAGCCTCTAAGAAAAATCCAACATGTGCGCCTTTTCCCTTGCGCTTCACTCTTGCGCCTTTTCCTTTACTCTTTCTTTCTTTTTTTTTTTCTTTTTTTTTTGCACTGAGGATCGGTGAGGGTCACTAGCCACATGCTAGAGCGAGCCGGCGACCCTCATGTGACATTGGGTGTCTTGGCCCCCAATCCAAACCAAACGGAAAGTGAGGAAAAGAAAAGAAAACCAAAATAACTTTAAAAAAATAAAAATGTTTACGTCGGCAGCCCCCACGTCAATTATTTCCAAATTAAATTGGTTGAATGAACTCAATTGAGAAAATATGAAAATATTTAGCATTAAATTGACACAATTGAATATTTAAATTTGAGTTGACATAAATATAATAATTTTAAGACTTTTTTGGATACTTTTTTCCAAATGCATAAGGAGCCGATAGGAAGGGCAATGGGCAATTTCGTAGTTTAAGCGGAAATCGAGGGGGTGTCACCACCAAACCCCATTTCCCGTCTCCTCACCTCACCGTCTCCGGATTCTCCACTCCCACTTCGATTCCCACGCGTTCAATCTCCTCTCCTCTCCTCTCCTCTCTCTTTATTTACTTAGAGTTCTCCCGTAGAATCTTCAATATTTCGGGCTTCCGTGTAAAGCCGAAGAAGATATTGATATGATTAATTAACTCCTGACAAAAAGGTGAGAAGTAATCATGCTTGTAATAGTCTCCACTTTTTCTTTTTACGGTTTATTGCACGTACACAAGTCGCTCGCAAATCAAGCCCTTTTAGTATTAACAATCTAATCTAATCTATTCTAATCATACAACAAAAATCAAACTCACTTAGACCAAAAGCTCACAAGGTGGAAAACACATTGGCCACCTACAAATTTCGCTTTTCTAATTCTAGTATTGAAGAATGAATCGCCAAATGATCGTGCAATCTTCCTAATTTCCTAACCCTTCCACTTCTCAACAGTGCAAGATCGGTCCCTTCGCTCAAGATCGCTGCAAATGTGAATACATAAACTCTCGACTCATAGACAACAATTCCACCATATGCAAAACGTACAGTCAAATAAGACAATCCAATTAGAGAGAACCATTTGAAGAAGAGGAGATATATCTTTAGATACAATCAATAATCTCATGCTGTCGCAGCCAAGGCGTCCAAGGATCTATACAGTTAATTCAAAAAACTCACTGTGATTCGTATGCTAACAAATTATATACATCTCTTTAGCAATTGGAACCAAAAAGAATACTGTGGTTTCAACATGTTGGAAGAGCTTCAAATCAGTAAAGCAGCGAAAAAGTTATCGCAGGCATCTGCAGCAACTCAATAGTTATTTTGTTTCCCTCAGATTGATCTCCCTTCAGGGTGCTCCTAAGTGCTCTTTATCATCTTTCAGACAGGACAGATTCACTCCATGAAAGAATAAGATCCCGAGCAACTGTTGGTAAGTCTGCAAAATGGAAAGCACATGAATGTTAAGAAAGGATGTAGAACTGGGGGGGAATGAACTTGTTTTCGTGTTTGGCAGTGCTTAATCATCCTTTGAACATGGTTAAACTTTTACCCCGTACTACTTCCATAGCTATTGAGGGTATATCTATTTGATCTTCAATTAGTCTGTAAACATCCACGAGTTGCAAAATCAAGTGCCACGACTCAGAATTCTAAGTAGAGTTGAGAATGTAAAGCTTTGGACACATACCTCCTGAATGTGAAGCTTTGAGTCTTCTGTCAAAGCAAGGAGGAGCTGTCTTCGAATTCCTTCATCGACAATGAAAAGGCGAGCTCCATCCTTGATGGTATCTTTAAGGTCGAGTTTCCTCTCAACTTGCCGGTCTCTTGACCTTTGCCTGTGAAAACAGGTTCACCCCAGTCATGCTCACATACCATGATTACCATATAAGCGAAAAAATCTAGTCGGCAACAAGATACATACATGTCCTTTCCCCGCAATGCAGGGTTGCTGCTCATCTTAGCCACATTTTCCTTGGCAAGAACAATAAGGTTTTCGAGCTGCTTCCACTGGAAGACACCATCTTTAAATAAAACCTGTAATAAGATGAGAACTTTCATGAGTTGCACCATCAGCGTGACTTTCCAGTTTGCAAGTCATTCCCCAAGTGCTGCTACACATCACCAATCAGTAGACAGTTATCTTAGGAGCCTAACTTGGCCAATTTGGATGCACACACTGTAAAGAAGGGGGGAAAAAAGCAATGTGCTTCGCAAAAGTTCTCATCAGAGAGAGGCAAGGCCAAGTTGCTTCCAGGTAAATTGCCTTGCAAAAGACAAGTGTGCAAACATGATCTGTTCCCGAGTGAACAAACAAATAAACAGCACTATCTATGAATTGATTTTAAAAATCACAACTCAACACATACTAAGAGTTAAGTATCTTAAAACTCTGCATCTTGGTTGAATTACAAGAACATCCGTTACTATTTTTTGGACTGCAGAAATGCATATATATAATCTACTAGAGTTGGGAAGACGAAGTTACACAGCTTGCCCTATCTTTGGAACTACACTTGCTTGAAGCTGAAAGCTTAAATCATTTAGCGTCAATATAGGGTTTGTAAGAGATAGGGATGCCCAAGTGATATAGGTCTAAAGCACACGGAAATGGATGTGTAGGGTCTGCAAGACAAGCATGCCGGTATTAGACTTTTTTCGCCAAGAACTCCAACAGCAAAGAAAATGAAGTCCATGTCACAACAAGATTGATTTAACGGAATATGCCTGATTGTACCTGTATCAGGTGCTCGCGTAGCGCAGGATTTGGGTCTGTCAGAAGACGATTTGCCACATATGGATAAGCAACCTAGTAAGTGAATATTGTCAGCAAAGCAAGAAAAAAAAAATGCACATAGCATTAGCTAAAAATTAACGGTTAACTAGAAAAGACAGCTATGCAGTTCTCTGTATAAGCTGTTGGTCTGTGCCAAAAGCATTTAAGCCTTTAGTTCCTTAATGCAACATGAATGAGAAAAAAGCACGTGAAGCGTGAAATTTTGTAATGCTCACAGAAATTGATACCCTGTTACATAAATGAAGAGAATCTATAAAATGACATATCAGATGTCTCACAGAAATAGACAAGAAATCTACGGATAGGATACTGATACACTAATTGGTTAAACTTCCCTGCAAGCATACATGGTGAAAAGGACACCTTACATTCAAGGATAAAACAATTTCTTGAGGTCCTTGCGAGGACTTGCTCTCATTATATAATATTCCCATAAGAAACATACATGTGCAACATGAAAATTGAAGACATTCCATTCTCGACCATGAGAAGTTTGATCATACATGACGCGAGTGCTCATAGTAACTTCCAAGCTCACTTGAGCGGTTTGTAAGTTGTATTAACAATTTTGACATGCTTTTCCGTTACAATAAATCATGTCTCTATAAAAAGGCATAACTTCTTCTAAGTCGTTGTCGCTGTGTTAAGTTTGATTTGACTTGAAACTTGAGTTCCATGAGTTTTTTTTATCTTAACAATCTCCTAGACTCTAGCTCACTCAATGTAGATAGATCAGGCATATCATCAAGTCAAACCCAAGCAAGTCATATGAAGGTTGATTAAAGCCCAGTGTGAACGATCAGCTTCTCATCCGCGCAAAGTGAGCATAAACAGTTTATAGTGTCCACTTGACAGAAGAATCAAACTAATGCCCTTTAATGTGTCCAACAGGATTCAGCTACATGGCATTTTGTCTCTGCTGAAAAGACATGAGCCCAGTCAATGTGAACCAGGCGCCCCAAAATTATAATGGGAATTTAAATTTGCCAGTGGAGCTCCAAAATAAGTACTTTATGGCATGAACTATAAAATTTTTCCCGCTTCATGTGGAATTTGAGTTGTTAATTCTAAAACATGAACTGTCCCTTGAAAATTTCATCCGTGAGCAATGACGGAAATTGACTATCCTCTACAAAGAGAGAAATCCACCAGGGACAAAAGAAGTTGACAACTTCCAGATGATATTTTCCTAGAGCAGAGATGCGAGTGTAACAGAAGTCGAAAAAGAAATTACCAGTAACACTTCGGAAGTTAAAATCAGAGTCCTTTTCCAGCAGAGTTCTGCCAAATTGCTTCTAAAGCTGGAATAATTGGAGAGACATTGGTGCCACTAGCCAAGAAACCAAGCCTGGTGAAATCATTTGCCATCTCCACAAAGTCCTCATTTACAGCATGGACAACAGCATCAATCAGAATCTGCTTATTTTGCTGAAAATTCCAAAGTAGATTCACTTTCAATTCAAACATTGTTGAAAGGATATCAACGAGACTTCATAGCTAAGAGTGCGGGTGAGAAAATAGGGCTTCTGAATTCATTACTCTGCATTAATCCTAATTCTAGCAAACAGGTCATATCACTGTCTTTTAATTGTTTAGGTTAATCATCTCCCTTTCTACTTACTTCCTTCCATATAGTTAAACAGTGACTATTTCCATGTTTTATGCACAAGATCCTCTTTCTCGGGTTTTTCTTAATTCAGACTTTTTTAAGGAAAAAAAGGGAAAACGGGCCCCTCCTTACTTCATGTAATTAAAGCTCTTAACAATGAATGAGGTAGCTAAATAACCCAAAATAATATCTATGTGCAGTCGAGAAATAGAGTTGACTCACAAGCCGTCAACAATGAATCAAGAGGCACCTTGTGTAAGAGGAGAACAAATCATTTAAAAGATGCCGACTTCTTTATGACTTCAAATGTATTTTCGTACTCTACTTGCCTACAGCTCTGTCTCAGTAGAAGCTGTACACTGCATCCTATTGATTTCTTTATGCTAAATTTATCAGATTTCTCTCAATATTTCCTTCGACTCTTCTCATGGTGCCCCCTTGATTAATTCATGAACAGGCACTCACGGTACTTCGTTTTCTTAGTACAATACCTGACTGAGGACGGCAATGGTACTTCGTTTTCTTAGTACAATACTGACTGAGGACAGCAACATTGCCAAAGTCTACATAAGCGATACGTCCATCGCGCATGGCAAAAATGTTTCCAGGATGTGGATCACCATGGAATAACCCAAATTCTAGCAATTGCAGTAATGCGGCACTTACTCCAACTGTAAGAAATCCATTTAGATCAATGCCAGCATCTTTGATTGCCTGGCATAAATGGGAAAATTAACAAATTTCGGTTACTGCCTGGCTAGTATTCAACACCAGAAGTTTATATCTTGTCACAGTTCAAACCTTTGGGTTAGTACATCGAATACCGTCGATCCACTCCATCACCAGAACACGAGAACCAGAAAGCTGCTTGTAGACGCGTGGGATTTTTACAGTAGGATCATCCTTAAAGTTCTCCAGAAAATCTTCAATATTTCGGGCTTCCTGGTAACTCCAAAATAGATATCGATATGATTATTAACTCCAGAAAAAAGACAAATGCACATGCATTAATAATTTCCCTGACATGACAATGGAAGGTACCAATGTGTAATCTAGCTCTTCGAGTAGTTTTTCACCAAACTCATCAACTATCAGCTCTGCATTGCACCCCAGCTTCTGCAGACTGATGCCATTCAGAAATGAAGCGAGAGTACGAAATAAGAAAAGATCTCGGTATATCATGGGTTCTATATCAGGCCTTTGCACCTGTAATCCAGTGAAACACATCATCAAAATCCAACAATTATCTGTGGCAAAGCATCGTGATATGAAACTTCTCAAAAGACAGAAAGAAATGAATTTCAGTGCTAATGGCATAGTAAAATATACAAAGTCAAACAGTTAGAAGTAACAAGACAAGTAATAGGCATTATTGCATAAAAGAGAACAATGTACAGAAGGACAAAGTAGAATGTTCAGTAACCATAGAGGTAGATGTTGAATTTGAAGTTATATCATCTCCCAAAAAGAAATGCTACATCATGTATGCTTCTCAGGAAAATGAATATAAAGAACTTCATGGCAAAGATGCCATGGGCAGATAAATATATTGATCTTGCATGGCCACCGCTCCTAAAGCAATGAAATAAAATCCAAGAACTTCATCAATATCTGCTACAGCAGAAATGTGAAAACAAGATGGGCCTGCAAGTCTCAATTTTTCTCAATAATGTAGAGCTGTAGATGTCAGTGATGAAAGAACAGTTCACAGCATGGAAGATAACCTTAATTGCAACATCCTCTCCAGTATCACGTAACATAGCTCTATAAACTTGACCCAAGCTGGCAGCTGCTATTGTCCGAGATGAAATTTTGCTGAACACAGCTTCAAGAGGCCGCCCCAACCCCAACTCCTCCTCTACAATGTTGAAAGCAACGTAATTGTCATATTGATAAGATTCATATCATATAACATCCAAGATAGTGTGAAAAAGCTTATTAAACTCTTAAATTAGAATGCTTCTTTCTCTGTTAAATTATGCCATTCACCTGATTTGGGAAGGAAGGAACATCGTCTTGTAGAATGCAGAGTTCATTCATGTAGTCTTCTCTAATAATATCTGGTCTGTTTGCAAGAACCTGTCAACAATGGAACAGAAATTCAGGGAAAAAGGGGATCAGACCACCAAACACGTAAGCATCATCAAGAACATATTTTGCAGCAGAAATACAACAAACCAACCTGACCGGCTTTGATAAAGGAAGGCCCCAAGTCACACAAGAGATTCCTAAGCTGCATGGCTCGGAAGGGAACAACCTCCTCGTCCCGTCCGACGAAACAATCATACATGAGCGTGGACCAGTAGAAGCCCAGTTTCCACACGATCTCGACTCCCCTCATGACGAGCGACCAGATAGCCCCTTGGGATTCCAAGACCTTGCTCCTCACCTAATTGCACAGGGCAAACGAACACATGCTTCAACCTCACATAACACAAAATTACCATACCATAAGAAGCACGGCAAGCAGAATGAATATCATCAACAACAACAACATCAGCAACACCAGACAAGCCCCCCAATTCTACGCGGCCAGAACAGTAATATCGGAGACAGAGCGAAGACGAAAGATTGGTACCATCTCGGGACTGTACTTGCGGAAGGGCACGCAGACGCCGCGCTCGATGTCGAGCTTCTCCATCGCAGCGCTGGACTTGGCGAGCTGCATAGAGCCCGAGCCGCCGCCGCCGCTCCTCCTTATGGCTCGCGACGCGGCGGCGCCGTCCAGCTCGACGGCGGTCGCCTTGCTGATCACGGCGAGACGGGAGGCGCGCGTCCGGCATGCGGCTCGGGCGCTTCTTCTTCTCCTTGTCGTCGCCGCCGGAGAGAGGGAGCTCCGGCCGGGGACGGAGCAGGAGCAGGAGCAGGAGCAGGAGCAGGAGCAGGAGCCTAACTCCATTCTTCGTCTCTGGCTTTTCGGTTGCTGCGATGGAGGAGATTCGGATCCCAAATTCAGAATAAAATTTCGAATTGATATATAAGTTAATTATTACGTGCCATTCAACCTAACAATTTAAGTTTGAAATTTAGTAAAAACTAATAGAGGTATCAATTTGAGATTTATTCCTCAAATATACTAATTTCAGATTTTTATGATTAAAAAATTAATTTGAGAGTGTGTTTGAGGTTTTTAGTGGTATTAATGTTTTTTTTTTTTTTTTGGCAAAGAAATAAAAGGAAAGTCGAGTGGTTCTCTGTTTTGGTGACGCCAGAAATTTTCATGGGAAGTTTGGATAAAGGATAAATCATTTCTCCAGTGTGGGGCCCAACGCACCACACGTGTGGTGATATTGTGGGCCCCCGTTGCCCTCCCCTTACCGACGTCGACCGCTGAACGGACGTCTCGTCCGGTGGTCTTTTGGTGTCTTCATCACAGGCCGGGTCCACCGCGGCCCATCATAAAAAGTGGGCCACACCTTGCAGTCCACTCCTCCTTACCCATTGTCCGGGCCGAGTTGACCCGGGCCAGCCTTTGCGTTATTTTCGACCGCATCAAACTTTGAATTGGGTTTAGGGCCCATCTATCGTTAAGCCTATCCCCTAGCCAAAACGCCAAAAGTACTTTTTGCAAAATGCGAAGATAAAAAGAAAATATTTACTTTTACCAAAAAAAGAAAAAATAAAATATTTATTATTCACCAAAAAAATAATATATATATTTTTTGTTTTTTTACTTGTGATATTGAATCAAAACGTCTTGTAGCTATATTCCATACCTGAGACTCGTGATGAATTATTACAAATATTATTGATTGTTGCGACAATGAAATTTGCTAACATATAATAATTTGCTTATTTGGATTTTTTTTTTCCTTGTTTCAAATTTCTCTCTCTCTCTCTCTCTCTCTCCACCTATCTTCTTCTTAAAACCCCAACAAAGCTGATATGACAGAGCTGAGCTCACCTATCCATCAAGTCGAACACCCTTGCAACATACAAAACCTCTTATTCGTAAATGCTCACTTATGATCACCATTCGGGGCCATGAACGTGAGCTCCGATATGACGAGCTCTTGATCTGGTAGCGATCATGATAGATAGCTAGGATCTCATCATGGCCAAGAACTCCAAGCTTGAGTTGCCATGCCACGAGCTCGAGATTCACTAGTCTTTGCAGCAATAAGTCGGGAGCTGGAATCGTCATTATCACCGCGAGCTCGAGAGCTCAGGTTCCTCTCTCTCTTTCTCAATTTTGCTAAGGTGAAGTTACGTAACAATTTTGAGCAAATCATAACATCACATACATACTCGGATGCCCAATTCAACAATTTTATGTAGGCAAAAATTGGCCAACAAGAGAAAAAAATATAACAATATGACTAACTCGAAACATTTTTAAAAAATAGAGGGATGCTTTTGAAGAAAGAGAGTAGAAGAACGATTTTGATTTAAGGACAAAAGTACAGGGTCGCCTGTGCCATTATCTCTAAGCTTGCGCATGATAAAATTTCGTTTCTTGATTTCTGTTTCTCTTTTTCACGGAACAGGGTTTGGAGCAAACCGTTTGGTAACGCATTTGATTTCTCTATTTCTTAAACAGATTTCTATTCTAGAAATAGATTTGAAGAAGAAATCGAAGCTAAAATTTTTAGCTTCTCAGTTTCTGAAATAGAAATTGAGATCAATTTCTGGCCAGAAATCAATTTCTGTTTCAGAAATTTTATCATGCGTACCCTAAGTGTCATTAGTTATTCCCTAAAGGAAAATGCTACATATACGGAAACATCTTTTTTTAAAATTCCTTATCAAATCATGGCAAAATTTTTGAGAAAATGATGATATAAATGTCATAACTTTCATGCAACGCTTATTTTAGTACCAAAACTTTTGATTAGACCAAATCGAAGAAAAAACGATTACTTAAATGTCTTTGGTAACAAATTCTAGCCAAAAGTCCTATGTAACTTTTTTTTTTTAATTAATTAATAATTCATACGTGGATGTCGATGTTGATAGTCGCAAGGGGAGTTGGTTCGGTGATCCCCTCCTGTTCGTTAGCTGAAATTTTGTTTCTTTGTGTGAAGAACGATGACATCGAGCCTGACATTTGCTACTCTAGGCTTAAGGAGTGTGTTATTGTTTGAACTATTTGAATTTCCGATTTCTACGGCTTCCATTTGTTTGGAAGAGATCGGAATTCGTTTTAGTACATCTTTCTTTTAACTACCGACCTCAGTAGCTTCGGTGTGAGGTTACTGGGACATGGCAATGATCTTTACTTTAGAGCCATGACCTATTTAAAATGCTATAGGAGGTTTCTACATTGCCATTTCCTGAGGGGCTGTACTTTGCTCTGTGTCCAATGATGTATTGGCGGGATTTCTTTTTGCTTATTCTTACCAAAGTTCTAGAAAAATTATTGAACATATATATAGGGTATTAGCGTGGTGATCCAAACAGAGAAAGCTGTTGCTTCATTGGGAGCTTCGAGTCGATGCTTCCTTAATCTATGTGATGTCCGATTTATCACAGATCTCTTGATGTTTGTGATTCTGTACCATCTTTGCTATATTACCAGTTCGATCGAAAAGTCATGTAACAGTAGGTTGAGATTCGCGTCAAACTATTCCTGCCAGCATGAATAGCTTTGAATTGAACACGACCTGATGTGTTGAATTTGTCAGGTTGCTGGGGTTCCAGGAGTGACAGAGGCTTTATTTTTGGCTAGGCAAGCTGCACTGGCACAAGAAAAAAATAAGTCCAGTCAGACTTCAATGCTCTATAGCTGTGGCATTTGTGGCAAAGGATATAGAAGTGATAAAGCACATGCTCAACATCTCCAGTCCGGAAGCCATATCCTGAGGGCTTCGCAAGGGGTGAACCTTGAAGATGGGGAGAAGACAATTATTAGACCACTAGCACCACGTGTTCAGAGCAGGCCTGCTCCACAAAAGGAGTCAGGTATGGCAGAAAGCGAAGATAGTGAAGATGAGTGGGAAGAAGTGGATTCAGAGGATGACTTGGTTGGGGAAGCTGCAAACTCTTTGAGTGAAATGAATGTAGATGAGCTGTCCACCGACCATCATATGGAAGATGGTTCTGATGACGATGATTTCTGTGAAGTGGATCCATCATGCTGCTTTATCTGCGATCGCGAGCATGATAGCATAGAATTGTGTATGGTTCACATGCACAAGCAACACGGTTTCTTCATCCCTGATGTTGAGTATTTGAAGGATCCAGAAGGACTTCTTACGCACCTTTTCCTTAAGGTACGAGCTGCAAAAACTGTGAAAAGCATGCTGCTGCAAGTAGTTCTGTTTCTTGATTTTTTTTTTTTTTTTTTTTTTTAAAATTGGGCTCATTTTTAATCGTATTTCGTTCTTCGCCCTTATACAGGTGAAAAGGGATTTAAAGTGTTTGTACTGTAATGAGAGGTGTCATCCCTTCAGCAGCTTAGAGGCAGTTAGGAAACACATGACAGCAAAAAGTCATTGCAAAGTTCACTTTGGAGATGGCGATGATGATGAGGAAGCAGAGTTAGAAGAGTTCTACGATTATAGTAGCAGGTTATATTTCCACCATCGATCTCTACTTCTAAGTCATATGTTGACAGTCGATCACCTTTTTGGATAGGTGCCTTGACTTGTTATAGTGAAAGGAAAGGCAGTCTGTAAATGATTAAATTGTGATAGCTCTCATATCTCATCATTAACTTGTCTATTTCTGTTCTGTTTCCTCTCTATTTGCAGCTATGTGGATGAGGATGGGAAACAACTGGTTGCCTCAGGTGATATGGGAAATTCTGTAGAACTTGGAAGTGGTGGCTCTGAGCTTGTCATTCCCAGAAGATCGGATGGTGGAGTTTTCAATGAAAACACTTGGCTCACGGGAATATATGAGATACTACCGCCAGAAACCTCATCCATCGACTGGAAATAATGCGGCAATTACTGCTGCACTGGCCTCAAGGTTTATCCCAATCCATCCTCCATCCTGTCTCTGCCACATGCGCACACTCTCCATACTTGTTTTTGAAATTCTTGATGTTGGCAGAGAATAAAGAACATTTTTAAATATAGACTCATGATGGTATGCTATCCCTGATGTTCAGGTACAGGAGTATGGGATTAACTACCACTGTACAGTCAAGAGAACAAATGGTCAGGCTGAAGGTGATAAGAGAGATGAATCGATCAGGAGTGGAGGCGATGCGCACCAAAATCGGGATGAAGAGTAATGTCATTAGAAATCTGCCGAAAAATGTTCCACATTAGAAAAAGGGATTTTGTATTTTATCTGTCATGTTTTTTATGGCCTAATATACACGTGCATGTAAGTTTCCGTTAGAGATTCAGGGTTTCTGGCTTTCGTTGCTGAAGGATGTTTATTTCTTGATGACTACATTGAGCAGTATCCAATTTTGAGGTCTGTCTCAAATCTGTTGCTCTTATAGAGCTTCTTCTCATACATTGATGAGCGAGTACACTTTGGATAAATATAATGCTGCGACCGATACGATCTTTCTCTGTAACTTGTGATGCTAAAGAGCAATGTATGTCCTGATCAGTTGTGTTGCATAAGGATGGAAGTGATATCTGGCAGTAGGATCAGCAAGTGGCAGGCGGTTAAGCTTTGGATTGGCTGGGGTCTGACGACTGCGGGAAATGGAGAAAGGTAGCTATGATTTTCTTGTCTGACTGGATAAAACACACTTCATTCTTCTATGATATGTATAAACTGGACATCACGTCCGATAGTGATAGAAGGGAATTGAACATAGATTATGAATATGTCTAATTACTGCCAAAAGCAAGCAAGAACGGACGCAACGATGAACAGCTGATACAACGTAAGAGATGGAGCCAAATTGCGCCCCTCATACTGCCAAACTCAGTTTAACTGGGTTGGAGATTTGGTACTAAGACTGACGTATCTTTGCATGCGGAGAGAATTTAATAAAGACACAGAGCCAAAAGTCAAACGGGTTAAGTGAATCCTAACCGCTAAAGGGAACCCCTTCTAAATTCGGGTCCTGTTCTTCCACCGCTTTTCCTTTATTGTCACGGAGACGAACTCGAGTCATTTCTATTGCGACATTATCAGTTGTGACTTCTCATTTGCATTAATTACAACAATTTATCCATAAAAGTTCTCCCATATGGTTTGCCTTGACAAAGACTCGAAAATTGCTGGAAAGACAACTTGAAATAAACAATTTCTTCCCTCCGTAACATAGTTAAAGAACGAAAAAATACTCCATGTTACAATAGGATTAGGCTCTGGGTGGGTTATAGTTCAGAGCCTAATCCTATTGTAACATGGAGTATTTTTTCGTTCTTTAACTATGTTACGGAGGGAAGAAATTGTTTATTTCAAGTTGTCTTTCCAGCAATTTTCGAGTCTTTGTCAAGGCAAACATATGGGAGAACTTTTATGGATAAATTGTTGTAATTAATGCAAATGAGAAGTCACAACTGATAATGTCGCAATAGAAATGACTCGAGTTCGTCTCCGTGACAATAAAGGAAAAGCAAGACCTGAGCAGGTCTTTAAAAGGCTCCCGCCAAGCCCATGGGGCGAAACCACCCGGGAAAATTCCCAGGTGGGGTGAAACACTGGGGCTCTGTCGGAGTCAGTGGGAGAGCATAAATCCCACAATGACAACCCGCGGGGGGCCCTCCGGGTTCTTACCCAACCCACCCCCGGCCTGACCAAGCTCTACTTCCCCTGTGTTGGCAGGGCACGCATCTTGGTATGATGGCAGCTGGGTAAGAACCCGCTCTTCTTTGCCTTGGTATGCAATGGCCAATCGTCTTTTAGCCTGAGAAGATACTGTAAGCGCCTCTATCGTGTCCCATCAAGTTACCTGCTTCTCTGTATTATCTATATCTTACAACTTGTCCCTCTATCATCCATTAAAAATTGATGTTTTACTCGACACCATGGCCGTTGCTCAATAGTAAACATGCCATGCCATGACATGATCATTTTCCGAAGAATCAAAAATATTTAGTTCCGGAAATGCTATGGCGCTTTCTCAATTACTTGAGTGACAATTCCTACAGCAATAGTTCTCCCCAGTGCTCTTAAGGAGACCCTTCCGAGAGCTTTACAGCTCGAAAACTCTTCTGCACAAACTGGTCCTTGCAAAACCACCTGAATTTAAAGATAATTAGAGAAAGATATATTTATAAGACCTTGGAGCATGATGTTGAGCTATCAATGGTTAAAAAATTTCTAGTATATATGAAAACCATAGTAATCCAATTGTACCTCAATGACTGCCCTCTGCTTTGCAAGGAGACACCATGGGGCTTTCTTCGTCACCTTGCCAGTCTTAGGATCGAGCAATGACACCATTTTTTTGACTCTCGCAGCTTCCTTTGCATGGTGAATATGAAATTCCAACTTCCCACGTCAACCAAGAATATGGTGAGAGTTTCAGCACCAAGATTCACAAAGGGATCGAAGCTAGAACTTGCAACAACCATAAACTTACCTGAGAACCGATCAGAATGGGGGAAGCACCATCCAAGACGAGCACTTTCAGCTCCAGATGCGCTGCAATGGAAATGGGGAAATCGGGGTGACAAAGGACAAAAGACCCCGCCAGATATCACTTTGCTTGTATCAATTCCCTGAAGAACCACAGCAACATTATGCCCAGCTCTCGCGATTGCACCATGGGCGAGAGTCACGTTCCAAAGACTTGACTGTCCCCACATCCCCCAATGGCATGACAAGAACCTGGCATTTAACACGAAGTTAGGTTATGGCTTGCAATTCCAAAGATGTAAAAGTACTCCGTCTGGTCCATTACATCTAAAAATCTATTATCCAACTTGATGACAAACTCTAACAACAGATGTAGCAGCAAAATGATGTTAGTAGTCATGATCCATATCGAAAACTTCTGCATTGATGACTTAAGATCTAAACCTCAAGGTGATCTTAAGATTTTCACCCATACAAAGATGCTTTATAGCTTCAACTGTACTTCAATATCATTTGTTTAAATCTTTATAGTGTACCTTCACTCCACTTCGAAGAGCTCCAGCTTCCAATTTACCACAAGCAGAGACCTGACCCATCGAAGGTGATTTAATAACATCACATATGGGCATGACTAGAGGTTTCAAAACATCCCTAGTTGGAGGTTGGAGGGAGTCAATAGCACCCAACAAGTATGGTCCCTTATAACAAACCAGAAATTTCCACTGTTAGTATCTCAGCTATGATATAACTTCAAGTAGGACATCAGCCAGTGAACATGCCCTTCCATGTTGGATGCTGGGTTCCCCAAGGCTTTGAGTGAACCAATGTCATAAGATAAACAGAAGGGGAAAGGGCCAGATTCAGCAAACAAACTCGTAGAAATCTTGCAGTCAAGGACTGTGCAATGGTTATTGCTATAGCAGTGGTGGATAAATTTCACCAGCATATTCAAAATGCAGCAAAAGGGAAAAAAAGGAAAGTCGGCCCCGAATCATCTAGTCCAAGCTCAGAGATAAGGAAAAACTTGCCAGGAGAAGTAGCGTCTAAACAGCCAACCCAAGGTTAATGGAGATTATAAATTTGACCCGGTCAAACCAGGTCCATACAGCAAAACAGGAGAGGACCAAGACTTGTGCTTGGTTGAACCGGACCATTTTTGGCACACGGACCTTCATTCACCCCATATTAACTCTCTGAACCAGATCTGTTTTCTTTCGGAGTCAGGTTCACCATAAGTAATTGTCTCCCCAACCCATCCTACAACTGCAAGAAGTCAAGAACCAGAGAAAGCATACTAAACAGGATAGTAAACGAACGTCTGAAGGAGCTGTGACCAGATTTTGATTTTCCATGGCACTCAGAGGGATCCAAAATACCGATGAGTCCCTAAAACCGCTAGACTGGAGGAATGTTCCAAGTTGCTGTTTGATCAAATCGAATCTATCCTTTGAGTACTCCACAACGTCCATTTTATTAACTGCAACAATAAGTTGATCTACTCCAAAGCTTCTGATAAGCTGTGCATGCTCTTTAGTTTGGCCCTTACTACACATCCATGCCAACTTCAAAAGAACCAATGGATGCATCAATGACGAGCAATGTGGCATCAGCTCGTGTCGCTCCTGATATCATGTTCGGAACAAAATCCTTGTGCCCTGGGGAGTCCAGCACAACAACACGATATTTTTTGGTATCAAAATAAGCAACTGCCACTGTCATGGTTATTCCCCTTTCCCTTTCCTCTGGGCTCTCATCCAATGCCCAAGCATAAGCAAAGGACCCCTTGCCCTAACAGGGGAAATAGAAGCAAAAGAACCGGATTTGAGACTGACCGGTAGTCACACAAATATAATTGGAAGCATTCCAAATTTATGAAAGTGAAGGTACCTCTAGTTTGGCCTCTTTTTCATGCTTGTGCATCTGCTTTTGAGATATTCGTCCCAACAGGTGCAGAAGTCTACCTGAAAGTGTTCATTTCCCAGAATCAACATGCCCCACCTACGGAGGGATTTTAATAGAATTAAGGCATTAAAGATTTTATGGACTTAGGATAAGCTTAATGAAGTCTCCATCATGAGAATCGAATAAGAGTGCTAACTCACAATGGCAAGATTCAGCTGACTCAATAAGCCATCTTCTGCTTCAGGAAGCATCCATTTTTCAGGTTTATACTGCCCCTGAGAAGCACCTTTTCCAGTGCCACCTCTATTATTAATAGAGACACCGTCTAAACTACGCACAAGACTTTGCGGCTTGATCCCATCCGTTGGTAAAGTGTATTCAACCCCATCCTCACGATAGCTTGACGAGGTGCCTGCCATTTCATCTTTAGATTGTGGTTTACATAAGTAGATGAGCTGCTAATGTCCAAAAAACCAATTATGTTTTGCATTAATGTGAATGAACTACCTGGACTTTTAGCACTTGATCTTAGATTACGCTCTTCGTCTTTTAATTGATTGTTCTCATTACCACTGACATTTCTGCCCTTTGACATCATAAAAGATGAGCTATTTGATGATCTTGTGCTCGTAGGAGCAGAAGATTTATCCTTCCTTACGGTTGCACTTGCTAAAACCAAATCAGAGTTTCCATGAATTAATATAAATCATACAAGAAACCAAGTATTACAAAATAAGCACATAAGTGAACAAATGAAGATTACACCCACTCATTCACTTCATATTTATGTGTCTCATCAGAAACTTTACGGGGTCTATGTCTAAAATGATTCATTCCATTCCACCAGGCAACTAAAGATGGGGTGGCAAGGCGTATATGTGATTCTGCTCACAACTTTTTGGCCATCAGATAATAACATTTTCTTTTCAACTGCTCTACCTATTAAATATTGAATTACCGAGTCACCATCACTGTATTTGGTACAGCCATGTTCTAGAAGACCATCAAATTGGTAAACAATGCAGTCGAACTTCCCATGACAATCATTATCCAATTCAAT
Source organism: Eucalyptus brandiana (assembly GCA_014182725.1). Classification (NCBI taxonomy): domain Eukaryota; kingdom Viridiplantae; phylum Streptophyta; class Magnoliopsida; order Myrtales; family Myrtaceae; genus Eucalyptus; species Eucalyptus brandiana. Next base: position 51,514,142 of record CM024670.1, on the reverse strand, counting down.
TTTCTCTATAAATGCAGGACAAGTGGAAATTCTAAAGTAGAAACAATGCAAATATAAAAATTTCAAAGAACACTTTCACCAGGAAGAATCACATTCATTGAACAAAGAAAAGGCACTCTTTCTAGATTAAAAAGAACAAGTCATTACATTAAAAATACAACAGATGCTAATGCTCTGGAGCAAATTCAGTTCTTTCCCATCTCAAAAAGAAGATTGACGATAAACTTTTACTCAAAGTAGAAGGAAGAAGTATTTAGGCCTGCAATTTAATGAATACCTTTTGGACCCCTTTTGGAGGAGTGCAATCCATTAGTGACTATATCATCTGGGGATGGGACGTCAAACTTAAAAGGCACTGTAAATATATAAGTGAAAGATTAGAGTAAACAGTGCGGTGCTCTACCATCCAAATGTTTAAAAAAGAAAAGAAAGCTAGACAAGACTCCAGAAAATAGATTCATTACAGATAAATTGAGGAGTTTCAATTCTAAACTTTCAGCAGCGTTACAAGACAATCCACAAACAAGAAAAGGTGCTAAGTCTCTAAAGCAAACACATGCAGACCTATATTGACACTTTTATGGGCACGAGTGTTAAATGCCTCATGTAGCTTATCGAAGTTCCCATGCACATCGGCAAACTCATGTAAGATGGTGCGCTGTCCTGCCAAGGATCATCATTTTGCTGTTGGATTAATGCAGCCCTTTTAGGTGTCTGATTGGGCAATGATTCAAAAAGAGACCTGGCCATTTTGGATGCTCCAGAATCTTTACACACTGCATGAAAGAGATCTACGCTATAAAGGCACAATTATCTGAAAACAAAACACCACAAAAGATAGCAGTTGGTGCAAATCTAAAAAAGGCCCCCGAATTGGCACTGCAACTTTCAACTCAATCGCAACAAGATCTCAAAGCCCAAAGTACACAACATGAAATGCATCAAAAGACACAGGAAAAGAGTCAAAGGGTATAAGAGAAGGTACACCGTTCACAATAGCTAACTTCTCAGAATGGCATGCCGCTCCAAAAAGGTTACAAACCTGTTTTCAGGTCATTGCCATTGCTGATGACACTCGAAGGCAAAGGATTTCGAAGAACCCCACAAAAATCACATGCGGTCATGCTCTGGTCATTATCATAGGTACAAATGGAGCAACGCCAAACAGCAGACCTGGTGGTCTCTTGATTTGGCTTAGGTGAATTGCTTGTTACAACAGAAAAAGCTTCAAGAAGCCATGCCAGGAAAGAATTTCACGACCACAGTCATGTGACTGGGAGCTTGGTAGATACCATCCAACACGTCCAGACAGAGTTAGTTTTTCAAATGAAACACAAAACTACGGACTGCGTTACCTAATTTCACACTTGCGATAGCATTTTAAACCAGGCCTTCATCTAACCAACAATTTTAGCTTTCAGATTAGATGGCAGCAGTCTCACCATTTCTACGACCCGTATCTCTCATCTAGGCAATGGAAAAGCGGCGTACACCGACAAATGGGATAATGGAACTAAAGAAAATGAGCCTAAAATAGCCAATTCATGTGGTTGTAACTCATACCCCTTATCGTTTTAAACAATTTCAGCACTAGGCCTAATCAAGAACCCCTAAGACAAAAAACGACCAAGAAAATTCTTGCCAGGGGACTCCGTATCGAAGAGAGAATGCTCACCATTATCTTCTGCATCATAATCAACATCGTAGTCGTAGTCGTAGTCGTAGTCGTAGTCATCATCGTAGTCTTCTTCATCATAATCAAGGCCGCGATCGTCCTGCCGAAAAAGGGACGAAACTGCTTTGAGCTATCAAGAAACAAAGCCCGGACCAGAACGAGAGGGGCAGAAAGTAAGAATTACCCAGGAAGTCCGTTTCAAGACTTTCTCACGGGAAACGATCAAAATCGCATCTTGGGGGGGATGGTGGGGGCATTCCATGGAGTCCTGCTGCCAAACGCAAAAGGGGAGCAAAGCGAAATCTGTCAGTCGATCGACTATTCAACTTCATCCATGCTGCTTGGTTTGGAGTTGGGCAATAGCAACGGAGAGAGATTACGCGATTCTTGATAGAAGCATTGATTCTCAAAGCGAAGCACAGCGAAAGCAAGCGCAAAAAGAGGAAAGAGGAAAGAGGAAAGAGGAAAGGGAACTTTGGAAGAGGAATACCGACTTGCTGAGGCGAATGCAGACCGATGCAGTCTCTACGACACTGAAGAAGCTGCTCTCCTCCCCTTCTTCTCCTTCTCCTTCTCCTTTTCTCTCTCTTCTCTCTCTCTAGAAGGTGATTGCTTACAGAGAAGGATTTCCTTAGATCTCCCACTTCATAGATTTTACCTAGCGTTAGCGTTAGCTACTTGGCATGATTTCATGCTGATTTTAATTATTGCCAGGGTAGGAAAAAAGTGCATAAAAATATGCTGTTTTCTTTTTCTTCTTCTTTTGGCACGCCCTTGTGTTTATTTGATATTAAAAAAAAAAAGATGTATTCGTGGAAATAAAAATCAATGCCGATTTACTTACTTTTCTCGTGATCAATATTTTAAAGAGGTAAAATGATATGATTTCGCGGCTTAATTTACAATAGCGGTCTAGCAACTTGTTTGGAAAAAAAGAGGATTATCAATATTACTTTAAAAGTTGAAGTCATTTATTTAGAAAAGTTTGATTCATGAATTGGATGTCATGTAATTCACTAGGCACTTCTCGGGTGTGCAGTGACTTCTACACGCGTGATCGAATAGATTAGATTTTAGATATATAAATAGTCAATATCTTGATAAATATGTGGTTGTTTGAATAGTCCGATGCTTGTTTGATAAGATGAATAAGATGCTGGTGGGGCTCTAAGCCTTTCGCTTTTTAAAGTGAATGCCACACTTGAGCATGGGTAGGATGAGATTTAAAGTTAAAAATGCTTTCCCCTTTGTTTAAAAAAATTAGCTTATTTTTTAAATTTAATTTAAGTAAAATTTGTATGAAAAATCAAATTTAGATCAAAATGACATGATTTTAGTCATGTCACCATCAAATAGAATAGAGAAAAATTTTTTTAAAAAATAGCTATGTTAATAATTTATGTTAATCAAATTGGATGGAGTTAATAGAAGAATTCGATTGAATAAATTGAATAATTTTTAAAATTGATTGTAATTTTTATTAGTTTTAGGATTTAATTGTACTTTTTAAGTATTTTTTCTTTTCTAACCCAAGGCCAATGGCTCGACCTAATTTGGGTGAGGGCGTTGCTACCCTGTTGACCACAGGTGAGGGCCTCCATGTCCTCCCTAGCCACAAGTGAGGGCATCGGCTCTCATCCCAATCTAGGTGAGGGCTGCAACCCTCTCACCCTTTGGTCGGCAAGGTCCCTATGCCCTCGCCTAGCTTGGGCTAGGGAAGGGTCAAGACACCCTTGTTTAGATCTAACAAGGGTGTTGCGGCCCTTGCCTAGACCAAGAGAGGTTGTCGACCCTCGCATGTGGCTTGCGAGGTTGGCCAACAATCTCTTCGACCAAGGTTAGAAAGAACAAATAAATAAAATTTTTGGAAAAATATTAAAATATTCTTAAAAATTCTCGGCAGCATCAACCATATTATGCATGATAGATATATTTAATTAGCAGAGTGTGAAAATATTTATATCTCAGTCAGCATAATTAGAAGATTTAAAATTAAATTGGTAAAAGTGCTATAAATTAAAGACTTGTTAGATAATTTTCTCAATGCAGGCATCCTTAATTGCACGACATAAATGGGAAAAGTTAAAAAAAGTCTGGTTATGGCCTCGGCTAATGTTGGACACCGGAAGTTTATATCTCGTCACAGTTCGATGCTGCAAATTGGAACACCGAAAACCATCAATCCAATCCGTCACCAAAACACGAGAACTGTACGGCTGCTAGTAGATGCGCGGCATTTCGACAGTAGGATCACCCTTTTACTGCTTCCCCCGTTTGCTATTGCCTTCTCTCTCCAGCAAACTGACGGATGGCAAGCTCGATTTAAAAAATAAATAATGAAATAAAAAAGGGAAAAAAATAGAAAATGAAAGCAAAGGAAAAGAAAAAGAATAAAAAATAATTAAAAATCGATTTAAAAAAAAAATATATCGAAAGGGATGCATGAGTAAAAAATTTTCCTTATCGAACAGCAGAAAATATCTTTCAATTTATTTTCAGGTTTTGTGGGTGTTTTCCAGAAAAAAATGGTTTTCTTAGAATATTAATGTGTTTTGATAATATAGATAAGGTCGAATATGGATCTAGTCAGGTATGGATCATTAAATTTACATTACGTGAAAATTGGTCAAAATGGGTTAAATGAGTCAATATAACTCGGACCATTTTCGACTTTGACCGCTCTACCCTAATCCTATGCACGTGCGAGTTTTTGTTCCCCAAAATGCCCGGGCTTCCGGCTAGCTGCTTTGAAAGTTAATGATTTCCAAGTGATGCCAAGGGATGTGGAAGCCAAGAAAATTCCGAGATGATGCCTGACTTTACAGATAGATCGTGATATGGGATTGTCGCGTCAACATTAATGAATGCTCCTATTTACCCGATAGTTAAACGAATTTTCAAATAAGTAGAACTTTTCCATAGAATATTTGTCTAAATTCCTATCTAATACTATCAATAAATGGAATTAAATAAAATATTTTAGAACACTACTCCACCACACATAATATATATATATATGTAGAGAGAGAGAGAGAGAGAGAGAGTGAAAATTTGGAAAATATATCGAGCTAAGCTTCACTCTGACCAATTAAGAAAATCATATCGAAAGTTGAGTGAATCATCTTAAAAAATCTTCATAAAGAATTTGAGGCTATTTTCTTGTTGAGCACATATCTCCGTTTCGAAGGATGATCCTTAGTGATTGGGTTAATATATGCAAATCTTCGTAAGTAGAACGAACTGGGCTTTCACTCTATAAATAGGGAGGGCAAAAGGCTTCGGAAAAGGGGGCTTCTTTTGGAAGGGTGGACGGAAGAGGAAAAAAGTCAAAAAGTGAAGAGAGGAGAATGAAGAGGGGTTTCGGTTCTTTGGGAAAAGAAAGTCAGAAAAGGGACAGAGAGAATGAGAGATGACGTGAGTAGACAGAAAAGTAAAAAAAAAAAGAGAAAAAAGAGGAAGTCTTCTTCTTCGTAGACTCTCCGGGAACCCCTTGCTGCCGACTGCCACTCGTCGACTCCCTGCCCTCGCCACTCGACGACCTCGACGCTGCTTCTGGTCCGCTCGTCACCCACCGCCTCTACCGTCGCCGATCTGCAGCATCCGTGAAGCCCGACGCTGGAGCCGCTCCTGCCCCGTTCTGCCACTCGTCCGCGACGATCAGGCGCCGCTCGCCACCTCGCCAGAGTCCCGAGTTCCCCTTTGCCGGATCGGTCGCCCGCGCCAGCTCTCCACCGAGCCGGTTCGCCCTCTGTTGCAGCCCGTTGTGCCGCCGGCCTGTCGGCCCGCATCCCCTATTTTCGTTGCGCTCTGTCCGCGACACAGCCGCGCCACTGCACCCTTGTGCAGATCTCTGCCGCTCCTGCAGTCAGATTCGACCACCGCGACCACTGTCCAGTGACCCGACGCTGCTGCCGAGCTGCTCCCCCGCCCGGCGTCTGACGCCCTTCCTCCGAGCGACGCTCCTACAGTAGCTCTCTGTTTTTTTTTTTGCAGCAATCCTTTGACCCAAGCAACAGCCCTTGCTCGTTGTTTTTTCCTCGTTGCGTGCCGATCAGTCCTCGCCGGAGCTTAGACGCCCACCGCCGCCCCTCACCGGAACGCCAGCGACCAACTCCTTGGCGACCCATCACCTCCGGTGACCCAACACGGTTGCCGAATCGTGGGTGAAAAAAGCAAGAAAAAAAGAAAAAAGAGGAAAGATTAGGTAGTTTGTTTATTTATTTTTCTTATTTCTTATTTTTCACTTATTTTATGTTATCTTATTTTGCATGGGAAAGTAAAAAATTAATACTATAGAGAAGACGAATGCTAATCCTAACTAAACTAAAGAGAAATGCACTAAGACAATTGAAACCCTAAAGCCCTAAACGCTTAGTCACTTTTTTTTTAGCACAATTCTAGAGTTAAGAAACTTCTTTTTTTTTTTTTTAGAAAAAAAGCTCATAAAATCTTTTGAAGAAACTTTCGAAAGAAAAATTGAATTTCCTGATATTTTTCAATTTTTTTTTTATTTTTCAATTTTTTAATTAAAAAAACTCGAATTTTCAATTTTTTTGAATTTTCTTAATGTTCTTTTTAATATATTTTTAATAGTTAATATTATTATATTTAGAAAAAATGGGTCCGCACCGGTAAACCCAATCCGGTGCTTGACACAAATCCGGATTAAAACTTTAAAGAAAAAAAAAACAAAACAAAACCGATTTCTTAAAACCTCTTTTTTTTTTTTGTTTCTGTTTTATCGTTTTTATCTTAATATTAATATTTTAATCAATTTTTTTGTCCTTTCCCTATTTCGTCTTTTTACTCCATCTCTTCTCTTCGGCTTCTCTTCTCCGAAGCCAGCTTTTGTGTTTCACTTTTTCTGTAATTTTTCTTTTTCTATTTTGTTTTTGTTTTGCTTTTTTTCTTTTTTATTCTTTATTCTTTTTTTTTTTTTTTTAACTACATCCCTTCCCTGTACCTTCCCCTTCCACGACTCCTCATTCCCGAAGTCATTTTTGCCTTCTTTTCTCTATTATTTTTTTTTTCTGATTTTTCTTTTTCCTTGTTCTTTTTTATTTCCCCTTAAGCGTTCTTCTTCTCCCCCGACGCTTCTTCCTCAATTTGCGCCATCCTCACCAAACTAAAAACAACACCGCGGCGAACCCTCACCGATGTTTGGAAGGTCGCCAAGCTACCATTTGGCGCCGGTCATTCGTTCCGACCGACGATGACCACTGTTGGACACCCTTTCCGGTAACCACAAACCAATTTTTCGGGCGCGCAGAAAAACGTCATCGACTCGAAAACGCATGAATATTTCTCACGAACACTACGAAAACACCACAAATACGAGCAAAGCAAGCAGGACTCAGCGGGCATGGGAGCAAAAAAGAGTTGATCTTGCGTTAAAACATACACTGGTCTTCGGTTTTTTATTAAGGCATTTTATCGAACACATAAGACACACTAACTAGAGAGGTAAGCATCCTCGGGTTCAGGCCAAGATCATCACACGATACACAAGCACTATTCTGGATCGGCTCTGGGACAAGTTTATCAGCATTTAATTTGAGTTTAAACAAAAATAACAAGGCCATAACACCAAATACAAACAAATATTTGCATAAAGCACTGCAATAAGCACGCATAGGCTGTGTGAGGAAAGAACACGAGCACAATGGTCGGGCGAGGATCGAGACTGAAGCTCGTGTGAACTGGTCGATCACGAACTCAGCCCTACGCCCCACACAAAAAAAAAAAAGGCAGACATACCCTGGAATGACCTACCTGGTTCGAAGGGGAGCACTGCGGTGGACGACAGCTCTGGGGCGGATGCCTGGCGACCGCGAAGCTGTCCTTCAGTCTCACTCTCTCCCTTTGGCTCGCCCTCTACTCTCTCGAGCTCTCTCCAACCCTCTCGGTCTCTTTCCCTGTTCTCTGTGTTCTGCCCCCCGTCCCTGTGTTGCTGTTTTTGTGGAGTTCTTCTGCTGAGCTCGTTCGGGGAAGAGTTGCGGCGGACAACGGCGGGCGGAGGGGAACTCCGGCGGTAGCACAGGCAGAGACGGAGCGGCGAGGCAGCAGCGGTGCGGGTCGGCGCTGGGTCATGGACAGGGCTGGAGCAGAGGCGGCGTCGCGGGCGGAGGCGTGGGGTTGCAAGGTCGACGGCAGCAACGGTGGCGAGCAGAGGCGGCAAACAGCAGCAGCTCGTCGGGGCCGGTGAACAACGCCTGGTAGTCGTCGTGGGTCAGCAGGCGGACACGGAGCGGCGGTGGCCAGGAGCAGCAACGACAGACGTTGTAGATCTCGCGGCGTAAGGTGGGCGGCGTTCTGGCGCGAGGCTGGCAGAGGCGAGTCGCGGTACGAGCGGCGTCTGGAGTCGCAATCGGGGCTGGTCGCAGGAGCTGCGGTGGTCGGCGCAGGGGGACGGTCAGTGGCGGAGACGCGGCGGGGGCTCGGTGAGAGGGCTCGCAGGTTGCTGCAGGTTGCTGGGGCGGCGTTGGGTTGCAGGCGGAGCGGCGGTGGCCGGCAGAAGGAGACACCGGCGTTCGGAGGCGAGGGAGTTCAGCCAAGAAGAAGAACCGTGGCCCTCCTGTTTTTCCCCCGGTTTCTCCCCCTCTCTCTCGAGCTCCCCCTCGGTTCTCTGTGTGTTTTTCTGTCTTTGATGTGTTCTGTCCACCCCCTCCCCCCCGTCCTCCCTTTCTCTCCCTTTTTGTTCTCTTTTTCTTCTGCAGGTCGTCGCGCGAAGACCCCCGCCGTGCCAGCTGCCGGCCGGGCTGCTCCCGACCCGCGGATCACGCTGGCCGCCTGCCACCCGATCTCCCTGCTCCTCTGTTGCTGCTCTGCTGCTCCTCTGCAGGTCTGCGCGAAGACCAGCTGGAGGGAGACGACCATCTCGTTCGCGGGCTGGGCTGAAGGAAAAAAGGGCTGAGCCGGGCCCAGCGCGATGGGAGGAGAAAAGGAAAGGGCGGGTCGGGCCAAGGCCGGATCCGCCCGACCCGACCGATTTCCTTTTTTAAAAAAAAAATTAATTAATTAATTAATTTTTCTCTCTCTCTTTTTTTTTTTTTTTTTTGGTGACTAATTCTTAACCTTTAATTATATTTTTAATTAATTAATTTAAACAAAATTTATATGTCAACACTCCTCATATAGAGTACAATTGGATAAGGCCCATTGAGTTTAACCCTGATCGTATGCACGTGCACGTTTTCCCTCCCCAAAATGCTCAAGCTTCCAGCTAGCTGCTCTAAAAGTTAATGATTTCCAAGTAATGCCAAGGGAATTGGAAGCCAAGGAAATTCTGGGATGATACCTGACTTTATAGATAGATCGTGATAGAGGATTGTTGCATCAACGTTAATGAATGCTCCTATTTACTCGATAGTTAAATGAATTTTCAAATAAATATAACTTTTTTTACGGAATATTTGTCTAAAATCCTATCTAATATTATCAATAAATGGAATTAAATAAAATGTTTTAGAGCACTACTCTACAAATTTAAAAAGAAAAAAAAAACAGAGATTGAAAATTTGGAAAATATGTAAAGATAAGCTTCGCTTTGGTAAATGAAGAAAACAAAAAGGAAAAATTACACAAATGATCTCTCAATTATGGGCAAATGTGTAATTTTATTCATAAACTTTTAATTTATTTCATTTTAACCCAATGTGCAATGTAGTCCCCAAATTATCAATTTATTCAATGTAGTCCATGAAATTTTGGTATATATTTAATTTAATCCATAAACGATAGGAAAATATCAAATATCATCCTTCTATTAATTCAAGTTTGAGAACAATATTAAATATTTCCATAAAATTTAGGAATTTGATTAAATATTTATCAAAAGTTCAAAGAATCACGTTAAATAAAAAATTGAATAAATGAAAATTTCATGAACCATATTTTATATTAGGATAATGTTTACGGATCATATCAAACAAATTAAATATTCAAGGTTTACATTATATTTTTAACGAAAATTCGGGACCATTTGGATAATTATGAAAAAAGAGGAGCAGAGGGTGCCCCATCGGGTACAGCTCCCCCAGCGACTGACCAGCTGTTGAGCTCCAATACCGTTCTTCCCGCCGACGAGCAGATCCCGACGACCACACCCTCTCCCCTCGCCGGATCGCCAATCCCTCGGCCGGCGAAGCCGCCGGAGATTCGTGGGAAACCCTAGACCGAATTCCGGAGCTTCCGATTCGCCGGAGCATCGCCCGCTTCCGATGGCAAACCAGCAAACGCCGTCGAGGCCGTGGATCATGGACGCAGCGCCGTACTTGGTGGTGCTCCTTATAGCCGCTCACGTCTTCGCTTTGGTAACTCTCTCCACCCCACCCCGCATCTTTCCTTCCCTTTACATCTTCTATTGGGATGTTTTTGCTTTCGTATTTCGACATTCGACGTTCAAGTGTTGTTGATGCTTAAGCCCCTGAATTGTTCGTCCCTAAGGTGTACTGGATATACAGATTGGCTACTGAGAAGCAGCCTCAGAGAAGAAAGGCTCACTGAAGAACTTGCCCATTTGCTATTGATGCGCCGAAGGTTTGTCGAAAACCCTGAATTGATCCGACCCGTTTTCCTCTTGACGGTGATGGAACGCATTCTCGTCGCGATTTCGCGACTGTTTCGCAATCGTGTATCGTCCGTGCATTTTGTTGATGTTGTTAGGAGGGTTGAAGAAAAGTCCTTGAAGGGAGGTTGGCTCATTGCTGTCGTTGCCATTGTTTGGAGTTGTTAGAAGTTGAGAGAGGAATGTAACCCTGCCATGTCGACAATTGTTTGTTTCGGTCTGTGAAAGCAATTTCTACACTAGTTCATGTGGGCAGGCATTTGCTTGCAACGATAAGCATATCTTGTGGAGAATCTTATTCTGACTATTGCAAATCTGCGGTGATCTTCTTATCGTGCTATAACACACTAAAAGTGCCTGAGTGCTTATGAGAAGGCACTTCTGAGGATCAACATTAGAGGCAAGGGGTTATTGTTGTGCGGTTAAAAGTCATAAGAGTGCGAAGGTTGGATATTCCACATTAGGAATTGCATCAAACATCTGGGAAATGGGGTTATGATATTTTATGAAGAGTTGCATAAGGTTTTATAGGTGCCGAGGTGCTTTGAGAAGGCACGTCTGAGGGTTGACAACATAATCATTGGATTATGATTCTTTGTGGAAAATTTGAAGAGTCCCAAAGTTGGTGATTACACATTAAGAATTTTATTAAACAGTGGGAAACAAGGGGCTAGAAATGCTCGCCAACCCTGAGGATCCCTACTTCCAATCTTAGTGATACTGTTTGTTTATCTTAAGTATGTTAGAGTAGGAAGGGCAATTTTTGCAGATGCAGTTTTATTGGTTGCAAGTCTAGGCAAATCTGTATATTTTCTTTTTGGTTTGAAGATAAGCCTCATGAGGAAATAGCTCGTCTTGATTATCTGCTCTAAAGGCCGTAGCATTGGTAGGTAAATAGACTGAATCCATTCAATTTCTAAAGAGGATTACTAATCCTTAACTTTTTGAGGAATCCTTCATCAGTGGTTGTGAATGACTGATTTTTTTTTTCAATCTTTTCGACCTTGGTTCTATAGGAGCAAGACAGAAAGATTGAGAAATAGGACCATAGCTGAGACGTAGTTGTAAGGGTCTGGTCATTGCTAAAGTCAGTGGTATCCGCTTGTGGGACAGATTGGGAACCAGCGGCGGGCCTCTTGGAAGGGCAGTTGATTTGGAACTTGTGGTAACACCCAATTTTGTTTGAATTGGTTAGAAGTAGCTTTGGTTCAGGTAAAAGTCACAGGGGAATACAGTGATTTTGGTGGGAAGAAATCAGTCACGTATTAGATTGTTATCCATTAAAGTAACAAACGCAGTTTGATCTGCTCCTTCTCAATCTCATTGGCCATGTATTGATGCAAAATGCTAGAGGCCTGGTATAATTGCTTTCTTCACGGGCAAGAAATCACCTGCCTGTTCTTGAGGGAGGAGAAGACAGGGAAAAGCCTCTGTTTTTTTTTTTTTTTTTTATAATGGTAGTCCTTACTGATAGTGAAAAGTCTCCTTCCCCCTGTTTCTTGGGTGATTATTGAAAACTATGCAAACTGCTGGGAGATTGACTTCAATCACTTCCTCCTTTTCTTAAATACCAATTTGTTGATTCTCATTTTTTCTCCTTTTGTAATATAACTAGCATAGTCATTCCAGAGAACATTTTCTGTCGATTCTTTATGCATGTGAACTGCTTTTGCCATGTTTTACTGCAAAATAATAGATACTACAGGGAGAATACTTTCTTGTTTCTTAAATTGAACCGGCCTTTTTCTTATTCTCTTATGTGCAGAACGTTGCCCGATTTGTTTAGCAGTAGTGTTTCCTATCACACTCTGGATATTTAAATTCCATCGGGCTAGTGACTTCCTGAACTCTTTATCTGTACATCTTGATTAAGAAATTTGAACCTTTTGGTCTTGAAGGTGGATACAGTGTTTCTTAGGAGAGTGCTTATCTCGTACTATTTGTACACAATGTACTGTTTAGGGGAGTTATCTGTGCTATCTACAGCCTTAGCAGAGTGGATCTTTGCGTTACATGCCTGCTGTCTTTTTATTTCTTTTCCTAGATATGTCTTGCTGCTTTACCTTCATAGTTATCATGGTGGATAGTGATTCATATGCCAAGGTGATCTAAATAGTTAGGTCCATGTCTCTGAGAGGCTCGAAATGAATTTCTCAGATTAACTTTAAGCTTTATGATCCAAATGGATATATTGTGGGAGATGCTGATACCTTCTGTACTTTTTCAGTGTGCTCATACTAGTGTCTCTTATCATATACTGAACAGATAGACAGTCTCCTTGCAGTAATGAGGAACCTAACAGTACTCTAATTATACGCAGGAAGGTTACAGCTCAAAGATGGTCCATCTCGGGGAAAATTCAGAAGATGGATTGCTAGATATACGGGGCGAGAACTTTTCACACATGTTTTCTAACTCCATACCTTCTCATTACGTTCAAGGTCATTGCTCTTACTTTGTACAGATTACTTTGGACTTCCAGATTCCTTTCTTGTGTTAGATGATGGTTACTGAGTGGCTGGTCTATTGGATGCAATTAGTCTGGTGTCATTCTGTTGACCTTTGCAGCCAGCCAACCGGTTCACATTGCATACTTTATTTGTGAGTGAAGAAGGAAGTTTCTTTCAGGGTACTGACTTTTGCATTAGGCAGCCTCAAGCTGTTTGGTTGAATGTTGAAAATTTTTGTGTTGGTAGGCTGCTGACAATATGAACTATACCCACTAAGGTGCTTTTGACAAGTTACCATTATCCTGTCTACACATTTAGTTGATCCAAGTGAGCAGGCAAATGCTACTTGACCTGGCAAGGATATATCTTTCTTCTCCTTTTTTCTTGTTTTTGGCTTACTGATTTAAGAGCTGGGAAAGACTTTATAGTGGAGGAATAGTAGTTGCCAGCAATGTGGTCCACCTTTCCACAATAGCACAGGAGCAGAAGTCATCTTTTCGTGGAGATTAATACGGTGAAAGGGATGGAAAAGTCCATTTCCGGGCATGCTTTTTCTTCTCTCCCATACTCCTTAGCCTTTAAGAAAAATCCAACGTGTGCGCCCTTTTCCCTTGCACTTCCTTCCAAGAATGGGATTAGACTTCGATCTTTTATGACGTGAAATCGACACGACCCCATTCGAGAAAACCGAAGAGATAAACGAGAAGCGGCATGTCACTTTTAAAAACTTGTAATGCGCTCTTACGGTACCATTTACTTTACTAAAAGTATGCCGACGTCACCTGTGAACGAATTACGTATCTAAATTTCAGCCTTTGTCTCCTCGCGGAGGTTCACTCCAAACGCACCGCCCCGAATTTTGCTAAAGGACGGGGCGGCAGGTCGACGCCGACGGATGACGCGACGTCGGCTCTTTGCCCCCATGGCTTTTGGCAAAACGAGAACGCGTGGATGCGCTCGTCGTTTTTGTCTTTATTCCGCCACGCGTCCCCATCTCGATCCTCAACATCGATGGAGTCAACGAGGTGTGTGAAGGAAACCCTCCCACCAGCCGGGCGGGTTTGCCACTCCCTCGGGGGAGAATCTACGGAACTTGCCACTCCCCATCCCCGCCGATGAGAATTTTGCGTAATTTGTGCCCTCTTTTATTTTTCGAAAGTCGGGCATTTTAGCACGCCATTTATGACCACTTCGGTTGATATAATTGGATAGATTTTCTTTTTTTATTCCTTTTCGACCCGTGCTAATGTGAAGTGCCAATACACAAAAACCCGAATCTCCAGGGCAAAAGAGTATGTACGTATATTTTTTTTTTTTTTATTTTCACGTGCTACTTTTGCAAAAAGAAGGTGCTGGCTCTTGGGGAAAGGACATATTCTAAGTAGCAAGGGGGCGCTCGCCGCTCGTGTCTCGTTGACATCTAATGCGTCCTTGATATCGGATCATTTATGAGCGATAGCAAAGCTGGCATGCCCTCGATAGTTACATGGCGATTTTAGAATCTCTTTCTGTCGAATAATAATGGTCGCATGTTCTATCCTCTTAAAGCCGATTCACACACATTCGAGACATTTCTCAAATGCATTTATAATGTGGACTTTCTTTTAAAGGTAAATTAGTTGGGTTTTCTTTACTTTTCTTTTTTTCTTTTTTGGATTGGAGGTTAGCGAGAGTCACTAGTCATAGGCAAGGCCCAACATACCTCGCGCGACACAGTGCGAGGATGTTGCAACCCCCACTCAATGCCTTTGTCACCCGCAACAAGGGCTTTGTGGCCCTCGCCCAGATCTGCTGAGAGCCACGAAACCCTCGCTATGCCTAGTAAAGGCCTAGGCGAGGGCCATGACACCTTCGTTGGCCAAAGTGAAGCTATGCAGTCCTTACTCAGCTTTGGCCAAGATGTTGTGGCCCTCGTTGGCTCAAGTTAGGCTATAAGACCCAAATCCAACAAGGGCAAACAATCCTAAACATTTCAGGTTTCAATGCAAACCATAAAAAATAAAAAATAAAAATAAGGAAAATAAGAGAGAAAAAACAAAAAAAAATGTTACCACCCATCGTTGCAGCGTGGATGGTAGGGCTGCTGGACTCAAACGCAGGAGGTCCCAGTTTCGAAACCCCTACGAAGCAGGGAGGCTGAAGCGTTGCGTGGTGTCTTGCCCGGGGTGCATGGGTGGTGGTTTTGCTTGCGTGCTCCTCCAGGGTTTCTTGCTTGCCGGCCGTACGGTGGGTTCCTGGGTCGTAAAAAAATATATATATATATATATTTACATTGGTGGTGCCTATGTGACGTAGCAGACTAAAAATGTAAAAGATTTAAAATTAAATTGATACAATCAAAATAGTCATGACTAAATTAATATAAATATAATAAGTTCTAATTTTTTTCTTTTGACTACCTTTTGGAAACGCATGAAGTGTAAAGAGGAAGGGCAATTCCGTAGTTTCAGCGAAAAGCAAGGGGGTGTCTCCTCCGCGTAGCGCAGCGATATATCAATATCACCGCACCAAACCCAATTTCTCTCACCGTCTCGCCTCCCATCTCCTCCCCGGTCGGTCACCTCACTGTCCATCCCCCCACTCCCCCCACTTCCATCGATTCCCCCACGCATCGCTACTTCCTTCTCTTCTCTCTCTAGCTTTCAAGGCTGCGTATAGAGAGAGAGAGAATGTGCACCACCAAGCACCGCCGCCGGAGCTCCGACCCCGGCCGCTCCTCCAGATCCGCCTCCCCCGACCCCCACTCCTCCTGGATCGCCGACTCCATCCGCGGCGGTCCCCTCCCCCGCGTCGACCTCCACTCCGGCGCCAACGGCTGGGCCTCCCCGGCGACGCCTTCTCCCTCCGCTCCAAGACCTACCTCCGCACCCGCCTCAAGTCCCCCCCCGGCGACTACCTCCTCTCCCCCGCCGGCATGGACTGGCTCCGCTCCCCCGCCCGGCTCGACAACGTCCTCGCCCGCCCCGACAACCGCGTCGCCCAGTCCCTCCGCCGCGCCCAGGCCGCCGGCCGCTCCCTCAAGTCCTTCATCTTCGCCGTCAACCTCCAGGTCCCCGGGAAGGACCCCCACAGCGCCGTCTTCTACTTCGCCGCCGAGGAGCCCCTCCCCCCCGGCTCCCTCCTCTACCGGTTCGTCAACGAGGACGACGGCTTCCGCAACAGCCGGTTCAAGATCGTGAACCGGATCGTCAAGGGCCCCTGGATCGTCAAGAAGGCCGTCGGCAACTACAGCGCGTGCCTCCTGGGCAAGGCGTTGACCTGCAACTACTACCGGGGCGACAACTACTTCGAGATCGACGTCGACATCGCGAGCTCCAAGATCGCCAGCGCCATCCTGCACCTCGCATTGGGGTACGTGACGAGCGTGACCATCGACATGGGGTTCGTGGTGGAGGCCCAGGCCGAGGAGGAGCTGCCGGAGAAGCTGATCGGCGCCGTCAGGGTGTGCCAGATGGAAATGTCGTCGGCGCACGTGGTGGACGCCCCACACCCGCCGCCGCAGCAGCAGCCGCGCGGGCACGGCTTCGCTAGGGTGAACCACCATACATCCGAAAACGACGAGGACGAGGACGAGGACGACGATTGATTCGGAAACGCGAAGGAAGACTGCAGAGGCGAAACTCCCTCCTCGTTCGAGCCCCCTCGAAATGCACTCTGCGTTCAGGTAGGATCGTCCTCCGCGGCTGACTTTGATGCTAAAATAAGAAAATAAGAAGAAGAAAGAAAACATCGAATGATGTGAAATTGGATTTTGACCCTTTTTCGATGGGGTGGTGGGGTGGGGGGCGCACTGATATCTGTAGATAGCTGAATCTCATTTTTATTGCGAAGAAATAACAATGCCCAGTTCTTGCTTCTGGGAAAAGCTCCCTCGTTCCTTCCTGGGATCTTTGTTTTAGACGATGTAACACCACCTTTTGTCTGGTTTAACGCTTATCATCGAATAATCTCTGGAGAAAACGAGGAAGGGTTTTCTCGAGGAGAGGAGGGGAGCATTGTCTTCTTGACAAGACCGATGCTTCCTTTGTCAGCTGTGTGGGGATTTCTGGGATGGGACAGAGCCCAGACTTTGGTAGCTAGGGGGGGGCTCGGGTAGCATGCTTGATGGTGTCTGCTCATCTGGGTCGTGTGCCTTTTTTCTCGATGTCCGAAAAAGCACCGAACTTTGAGTCTGGTTAGCTGATGGGTTTCGGTAAGAGATTGGGAATCGGAACCCTGCTAGGAAGGGAAAGGCTTTGGAAGTGTGTGCTGGCTCGGGTTGTACGTTTTGGTGTCCCTGGACCCCCTCCTCCCATTTTGCCTGAACTCATTGTACTGCTTTCCGGACACTTTCTTGTCTCGTTCTTGGTACACGGCGTGGGGGCATCGCATGATTAGACAATGACCCCCCTCAGTTATCAAACCCACCCGGTTAGTAACGGCAATTCCTGTTCGAAACACTCACAGGAGTCCCGTTCTGGCCCGACTTTTGATTACAGTCGCGTTCCAGTGTCAACTTAAGCATCGGAGGGCAAATGAGGGTGGAAAGCACGGACGCCCTGATCGGTTTGTCGTGCTCCGGATCAATTTTCCGGCGAAGAGCTCCAGCTGAGCTCGTGACTCCCATTTCAAGCTTCAACATTTAGATGCCTAGGCTTGAGAAAACTAGTAATGGGCTCTTGATCATCCAAATGTCGGGATTTGGGACGGACTAGAATTATTGGGGGTTTCATTTCTGGAGTATTTTATCTCCTAGAAACGTGGTGGTTCACTGATCACTTGTCCGTTAGTCGATTATTTTAGGGGGAGCAGGTATTTTTGGAACTGTTCCATAACGTTCATTTCTCTGGCGGACTGATGAACCGTTGCATAAGTTGGCAAGGCATTGCTACAGTGCCTCAGGGATCATGGGTCCGAGACCCAACTATCGATTTCACGGCTCATTCTCGGTTCATTTGTTGTCGAACACGGTCTGAATAGAAGGCGATACCTATTCATCGCGTGAGAACCGAATTTGCATGCGGTCCGGACACGAGGCATAGCTTTCATTTTCCTTCTCTTTTTTCATAATCATTCTGTTTACTGTGTTTCACCGGATGTAACATGGTAGTTCTCGATGAGCTAATTGTACGAACTCAAATGATTGATCCCAACTCAAGTGCGATGGCCACTTTGTCTGGACTCACATGACAAATCCGAAGGCAAATCCAATATTATTTTTCTTATGTGACAAATAATGTTTGGCATTGCATTATTGATTCGCTTTTTCCGAGCTTTTCTCCTCGTCATCATGCGGTTGGCAGTTCTCAGATGCACACGCCCCATCACCGGCCCAAAAGGCTTAGACCAAATTTCGCAAGATTTCCATGCTCCTTCTCTTTTCTTTCGGCCCCTACTTTGAAAAGGAATCCATGCTGAATGCATGGACAGTATTTTTATGCCCTGAGCAAGTCGTATTATTCCCATGACAGCCAAGAAACAGGAGCCGCTATTCGTCCTTTTCCAACATATCAAAGAGCAGACTTTTGAAGAGCCATGTGCTGCTATTGCTACTCTCAAGAGAAGAAAGTTGCATACTAATTGGCCTAGAAAAGAATTGGGTTCCAAGCCTTTTATCGCCATGTACTGCTATCACCGGGTATTCAAAGTGCATTGATCAAAGAACCGTTTCAAAGGATTGCGAAGTGGTATGCCGGGTTTAGTTCACTGAGATCCAAAACTGCTGTACTGAAAACTAGGGCATCGTATGTCCACTCGGTCTAGAGTTTGAATTACGTTGACTGTTCGATTGGGATCGGCTAAACATTCACTGCAGTAAGTATCATGGTATTAGGAGATATGTTTCCAGGAGTTTGATGGAGTCCCATCTCGACAAGTAACAAATCAAGAAACCAAGCAGCAAAACGAGGCGAGCTCACCTCAACCTAAAGCCCAAATGAATGTGAGCTAGAGCCCGCCTCAATAGAACCCAATTGGGCAATCCGCACGATTCAACCAGGACCGGTCCATTAACCGATTCTGCAGCTAAAGAGCCACCAGAAATGGGTGATGAACTGAATCGTGGGACTTTCCATAGAAAGTGGGCGAACCTCACCATTTCTATGTTCTCCATCAATATATGAATGCTTGCACTAACTTTGTCCCTTTGAAAAACCCAGCTCCACTCCAAAAATCTGCAATGTCGTTGTCAATCAGCGACACTCTTATCCTCAGTGCAAACAATATTAGATTCTGGCTTTCATCGACAGCACGCGAACACGCGCATGCACACTAAGAAATATCTAGTGGTGACTGGTGGGTCTTACCATCTTAACCGGCTATGAGTCATCTTCTCATCATGCTAACGTCCACCCCAACAAGGCTATTCTCTCTGCTCCCCAAAACAAGACGCAGCTCTGTGGGAGAGATCTTGTGGAGTTTTGAGTGATTTGATTGGCCTGAAAACTCGAGCTGATGCTTTGTTTGTAACACGTTCTGAATCCTAGAATTACTAGCTAAACTACCTGGAGTCCATCCAATTGGAGTTCCAGGTTTTCACCAAGCCGAGCAGATTGAATTCGATAACTTCATGGTTGACAGTGAACAAATCCTACATCATAATGGTTTCACGTGATAGATTTTAGATCAAGACATGACAAAGTCGATTCACGATGATGCATCATCAACCGGTTGCCCCCTTGTTTTAACTAGACACATCATTTTCTTATCTTTTTGCACTCCATTCTAAATGTATACGCATCATTTTCATAAAAGAATTCCAATTTAACCGACCGATATGGACATCCTCTGTCAACTGTGCCACATCGATAGTGGCCCATTCATGAGGAGTAATGGGCAAGAAAAAGGACATCAACACGACATCTAAGGCTTATAAAAATGGCATAACTACTTTGGGCACTTCTCTTTCTGTTACAATCGCTGATCTTAAAGCAACTGTGCCACTGTCTTATCGCAAATGCTTTCAGACACGAAACCAACTTGCTCTGAGATTGATCTGTTAGCCCTCACTTCAGACCGGTAACAAGAACACCTGAGCAGAAAATTTCAAGTAACAGCCAACACAAAAATGGCCAAATTCAGAAGAGGTCTTATGCCCCTCTATAGTTCAACACCAGAGTGGAGAAATAAAATGGGCAGTGATAACACAAAGCTTCAGCTTTCTGATTTATGTAAAATCTCAATGCTGTGTGGCTCATCATAATGAAAATTAACAGTGTCTTACATAGCAATCAAATTGATTGTAACAGTGTCTTCCTATCGCTCATTTTCTTCTATTTGCCTTTTCACTAGATAGTCTTGATTGCACCTACATATATATATGAAAGCCAAACCAGATTCCAAGCTCACGACAACGATCTGTACACGCTTCCTTTTGGCATGCGGATCATTATTCTAAAACCTTACTCTACTAACGTTGTAAGTATCAGTAAACATCAAGAGCTAGTGCAGGGATTTTCCCCATCACTAACTGGTCTTTAGGCACAACCTTTTGGACCAAACCCAAGCTTCAATCCAGCGACATCATACACCACCTCAAAACTCTGCTGCTGCACATTCCCATATATCAGAACGTCCGTATCATCCCCATTTCCAGCAAATGCCAGGCAGACCTGCGACTCACTCGCAGCATACAATATTCCTGAAGGGTCCAAGTCAACATTGGTTCCACCGCTAAAAAGGAAGCTGACTTTCGGTATTGTCGCCGACTTATACTTGCTAAGGTCATAGCAGGTGTCTAGGATCGAAAGAGCAGGTGCCGTTGGATATCTTGTCATCAATTTCTTGAAAGCGCTAGAGAGTGCGCTATATGCAGTGGGTGGCAAGCGAGTGATCACAGTGCCCGAGTCTATGATCCCGGGGGCATTCGAGAAAATACTTGAGGAGATCGACAGTTTAGTCCCGCCTACACTTATTCCTTCTATGTTGATACCATAAAAATTATCACCTTGCGAGATTGTAGCCAAGGGCGTGAATTTTACGGAACCAGATGCTCCACTGCCTCTGCCAAAGGTCAAGTGTCCAGTGGAGCTAGATGACGATGGTAGGCAATACGAAAAATACTTGCCGTACTTGCTCGCACTTTGTTGCACTAAAGAAAGTTTGTCTCGGCCGAGTCCAAGCAGCCCTGCAGCCCCGCCGAAGAGGCCACGGTTGTTCTGGCCACAACCAAATAAAAAATTGTCAATTGCCTCCGTGGACGTCAATGTCAATTTCTCTTTTCCGAAGAACCCAACTGAGAACGAGGAGTCTCCATACTGTATGCCGTAGACACACGTCGACGACGCGCACCCCGGAGTGTTTCCTGCACACAAACATGGAGAAGCAAAGTTCATAAATTCAGCGGAGAGGGTGCAGCCCTAAACTTGTTATC
The DNA here is from genome assembly GCA_014182725.1 of Eucalyptus brandiana. NCBI lineage: Eukaryota > Viridiplantae > Streptophyta > Magnoliopsida > Myrtales > Myrtaceae > Eucalyptus > Eucalyptus brandiana. The sequence continues at coordinate 51,493,101 of CM024670.1, read as the reverse complement.
AGCTTGCAGAATTCTGTCAAGATTTTGAGGGCTAAGATCATTTTCTAAGCTTTCACTTCAGGGATGTGAGCTCGTTTAGTTAAACACATTCTTGTCTCTTTATGACATATTTGTTCCTCTTCCAGTTAATTTTCAAGATAGTTGAATCTTCTCTGATCACCAGATTTTCATTAGACAGTAAAAAAAGTCACCTGTGGCAGAAGTGAGGGCAGAGCAGAGTGAGGAGGAACAAGAGATGTTGGTATAGGATGCGGACAGTGAAGGGTTAAAAGTCGGCTCTTTTTGCTTGTAGCAGTACTTCACGCAAGGCTCGCACTGGGTCCAAGTGAGGTCACTACCCGTGTCGAAAATGAGGGACAGGTCCTTTTTCGGCGTGCCGAGGCCCACGGTCACTATGTAATTGCCCGCGCCGACGGTGCTGCCTGATAGCGCTGGAAGATTAGCCTTCGAGTCCCTCACGCGATTGGTGTCGCTGGTAATGGTACTAGTGATTTTGGAGAACCTCGATTGAATGGACTTGACCCTTGATTGATCTCGGAGGAGGATTTGCTCATGGGTTGGTGCATTTGCTTTGTCCTGAACCAGTTGGTTGCAAGGGCCATGCTTGTGGACCACTCTTAGCTTTGATCTTTTGTCATCATCTGAAAAAGAAAAATGAGCTCATACAATGAACAAACGCATGGAGTGAGGAAGCTTCCGATTGTGATTGAAATTAAATAAATACATGTTTGCTAGACAACCTAAACATGATGACCTATTGGACTTGTTGTTAGCAGGACACAGACGATGAAGAATCCAACAGAACGCAATTCTCTAAAGACACACGATCATATCAATTCGCATTTCTTTAGGAAGTCTTCGATTATTAGTTCTCGATAATCAAGTCGGCCATCTGTGAAGATTTTTTCCTCCACCGAAGTTCGGTGAACTCAAACCATAAGAAGTTTCATCACAGAAAAAGAACGAGGCTTATTCGTGGATGACCATCCACAGCCTGAGAAACTTTCTTTCTTTTCCTAGTCAAACGAGCTTAGTCACGCAGTGCATTGAATTCTCCATCTGGTGTCTTCCTTGATGATGATAATCTCATCAAAATGAGTGGGAAAATTTTCTCTGTGATTCGATGGGTTGTGCAGGTATTTCTCTCTTCTTTTTTCTGCACTTTGTCCATTCATTTTTCGAACTGACAGTGAAAGGTCTTTTGGGCTTAAACGTAGGAACATCGCATGTGAACTTCTTTTGGAAGGATTATTAGGTAACAAGAGTCCTACGATCCTTCCAAGAAAGTATGACTGTAGTTTTTCTGCATCTGTCCAATGAAACCTATTGTTTACTCACATGAACATTTTCCTTTATGAAAAGGACAGGAATTGATTGAATTCTTGGAATGGACTTTTATGTGACAATTACTCCTTACCGGTGTGTGCACGTAATAATCATTTAACATTGAGATCACCCTAAACTTGGTCGTTTTCATAGTTAAAGGAACAAAACAAGAACAATATTGAGTCAAATCAATTTATGTAGAAACCACGATCGTACTCATGATGTCTACCCCGCGTTTCATCATCAAAAAGTCCATAGTTCAATATAAGTTGAGTTTCGACCAATATATATATATATATATATATGAGATATAGAAATTGATGTTGTAGGGTAGGCACGTTTCTAACCCTGCTGACGTGATGCACATGTAATCTGTGATTTCACTACGAATTTCTTAGGTGTGAATTTAGTGATATTATTGCGCCTGTGCGGTCAACATTGAATTTGCTAGCTTGACAAACGAAAATTGGAAGTGGTAGGTGCCGGACAAGGAGTACCGGCAGCAGACTTCGTTTACTGAGAGACTGACCACAGAAAATAGGCACCCAAAAAGTCCAACTATAGAACTGAGTGCGCAACAAAAGACCGATTGGCCGAGAAAATTAGCAAATTAATTAAAAGATTTGGTAATTGATTTAGCCATCCTCTTTACACTCCTACCAACCAATTGATTTAAATCTTTCGTAAATAAAAAGCTTCATAATTCACTTTTTGAACCATTGAGAACCGACAACTTTTAGGAGCGGATTAAAAAGACAATTAAAAGTTTTTTCCTTTTAGTCCTTCCAATTTAAATGGACACGGACTATTTTCCTTTCGGCTCTCGTGATTGACACCAAAGTGCTCATTCCCTTTATAGGGAAGTTAATAGGATAATTTCTAAATCTCAAAATTGAAAAAGTTCTTAATAAGTAGGCCATCATGTTCAATCCATCACTAACAACACCACTAGCCATATATTGGATTTACTAAAACTGATCAAATGATGATTAAGTTTTAACTACATGCGTTTAACACTATAATTCATTGCTCATATTAAACTTATTGTTAAACTATGCAACGGGTTTCGTCGCTCTTATAAACAGATGATTTCCAAAGTTTTTATATTGCTGAGAAGTGCTTGGGCTCCTCTTCCTCCTATGAACTAAGTAATATGTATCTGCTGTGGACTCTGTGATGGTAGCTGGTGACTTGGATTGTCACTCACCACCCTCTCTGTGATCAAATCTGGGGAGTGTGATATCCCAATAATAAGAACAGATAAAGCAAGCAATTCCAAGAATCTCCATCACCTATCCCGACAAAAGCTGCAAAAAGCTAATAACCACACAAACTGGCTGAGAGAGAGAGAGAGAGAGAGAGAGAGAGAGAGACCTTGTTGAGGGGTGAGGGAGGATTTGCAAGAAGACTGTGGCAGGAGAGAGCTGACTTGAATGGTGTGATGAACGTCGTCGAGAGAAGAGCAGATGCAGCCGAGCAAAAGAGAGCTCAGCACAACCACGCAAAACAGAAAAATAATGGACATCGAATGATGCCGCGCAGTCGCCATCTTTCTTCGCTCGCTCTCTTGCTCGCTCTCTCTGTCGTGCTGCTCTCTCTTACCCCAGTTCAAAGCACAGATTCTGATGAGATGTGGTATCTTGGCTTGCCTTTATAAGCTTTTTCAAGGAGACCCACATCTCTACAACCCTGCCAATTGCATGGTAAACATTTCCACCATCACACGTCACCCCCATCATCGGCAGCCTTGGCTTTCTTTTCCCCACACATTCGTATTTTCTTTTTTTTTTCAGCCCACACATTCGTATTTACTGTATCTACTATTATTATTACTATCTTTTCTTGTCAAACCTGCATTTCATCCCTACCATACTGTGTCTATTATATTATTTTTATGGCTCGACTCTTCGGATCGAACAGTACTTGACATGCTCGCACTAAGTAAGCAAGCCCCACCATGATGATTTTGTCCCATTGGGACAGGGATGATATTATTATATCTCATGCATTATTACCTAACCCACATTGATAACTTAATTTTTAGCAACTTTGTTGATATCCAAATATGGTATTGCAACAAGCATGATAAACATTAACGTTCCTAATCTAAAATTCTCGTCTTCTTGCTTGCTCTCATATCATGGATTAATGGTGGTTCCGTATGGTATATACGATGGAACCAAAGTGGACTACGAGACAGCATGGCCTTCGGCTTCACAACGTTACTTTTCTCCCCCATCCCATAATGCTTTGCTAGCATGATGCTAGTAATGTATGTTTGCGTGATCTGTGTTGGAATTGGGTCCACTTACATAGTTCAAATTTGTAAACAACAGTTGTAAACAATAGGCATGACGTGTAGTAAACAACTAACATAAGCCAAAAAGAAGAAGGAACCGATTAGGAGATAAGCCTCTCGATTAGGCATGGCGTGTAGTAAACAACGGTAGCACCGAACCATAACCCGTGACAAAAGTAGGATTTTGAGGTTTCATCTGACAATGCTAGCTGGCATGGAACCAACATGCTCTTTGTTTATGAAGCAAAACTAGTCCTGAAGAATCTCACTGGCGAATTGACCGTCGTTTCTTGTTCTACAATAATCCCTGAAGTGAATCTAGCAAAACTTCTTCGTTGCTCATGTTCTCACCTTGAAAAGCGATCATTTAAAGATCACCATTCGTTTGATTGGATTGACTTGTTCATGCTAAGCTTGTTATGACGAATTCTTCTTCTTATTGATCTTCTGCATTCTATTGATATACAATTACTAGACGACCCAAAAACTTGTATTTTTCTGCAGATGATGCACAAATATCAGTTTGCAACAGGGCTTTAGATTAAAGAATGTTACTTTTGGTCGTATCCAATGTCCTATGCGTTCAAATTCTGGGGCTGATATCTCGCCAAAACGGAGGCCATTCCAAGGCAGAGATTGGACAACCCACAAATGGCTCCAACCCAGAAAAGGTGAAACTAAGATATTCCAATCTCTACAAACGAGATTTTACAAGTTCCTAATGGAAATTTGAAGTGATCCAAGATTTTCCATCCTTCGTCCAATCACAGAAAAGATTCATGCTTAATATGATTTGCTGCTACACATTATTGAACCCGCAAATGTAGAGCACAAACAGAATATCATTGGCTCCACGCAAGACCACATGGAGAAAAAAAATAATTGGAAGTGGGAGTGGTCTTGAACGGACCACATGTATTTGTCCTCCATTAGGTACGGTTCTACGACGATGACTTCCCTAGAATTTTTTTCATGCATTGCCACTATACCCACTTAGAGTCTCTAAGTGCAAAGACCACAAATGTATCTTTTCCCATTAGATAAGTCTGAAAATTGCTTCTAGGATAAACATGAAACAAGGCACGCGATCTTCAACCGCCCCATCATTTTCATTGCCGGCTATGGCCAGCAAACTTCACTCTTAAGTTGGGCTTAGTGGTGGACCTTCCAAGCATTTCCTATTGCTCTGGAATCTTGTTCTCTTGTGTGGACCCATGCGAGTCATTTCTATTGGAATTAAAGACGGCCAAACATAGAATCTATGTTTGCATGTGAGAGAGAGAGAGAGAGAGAGAGAGAGAAGAATCTTGTTTATCTTTATCGATAGAGACCTAACTTTTTCATTTCAATCAAGCAGGTGGTGGAGACAAGCTGGGATCAATCGAATATGGAGGGAGATGGCAGAGAATTGATAGGTTAACAGCCTCCCTAATTGATATGGGTTTCAACATATTCACACTTAAAAAAAATGAAAAAACAAGAAAAAACTAGGTAAAGGGGTTCACTTTCTTTTCCCACGGTCCCCATTTTTCAATTTAATTCACTCAATCATGTTTTATTGAGTGAAGCACAAAGATCAATCAAAATGGGATTAGGTGGTAGGTTCCCATCATGGGAATCAGCTCCTTTTTTGTTCTTGTAATCAATGTTCGCGACGCTGAAGTGGAAGTTTACCATTCTGACTATAAGTACTCAACAGCAGTCAATACAACTGGAAGGATTGCATAGATTTTCCTAAGGCCATCCTAGAATAGAAAACCATTCCTTCACAAAGAAGAGACAGATGAAGACACCGTCAAAATTGGCAGCTATCAAAGTTGCCTTTCCTTCTTTTTCTAAAGCTTGCTCCAGTATGTTCACACACTGTCGTCTTTGACAGATCTTCTCCTTGTTCACACGTTATGGTCTTTTTCACGCATTATTTTAAGCTCCATTATTGCTACCGCGTGGAACACTAATGAAAAGAAATCATATCTCGTGAAGTTGTGGATTAGACTACTTTCGTTGAGGCAAGGACATAATTAGGATTACACGGTCGCTGTAACTAGTCTCTTTTGTCAGACTGGAGATGAGCTGAGCCATCGGATGTTCATGGCCCCACGCGGATGGATTTAACCAGAATGAACCATATCGTTACCATCAATCTCGCTGTTCCCATATTCGCGAAAAGGAATCATCGCCGAATCATGGCGAATGACCTGATGGTGTTTAAAAACTGCAGGTCAAACCTATCATTCATTTATAGAAAACTTGATATGCTAGCTTGGATGGATAGAGTTAACTCTAAGATGAACATGGAGAGAGATTGGGAAAAGTTTCAATAAAGTTCTAAACATATTGCATTGATATCAAATTAATCATAAACCTTTTGAATTGATGTCAATTCAGTTATAAACCTATTAATAATACCAAGTTAATTATAATTTTTTTGAATAAGTGTCAATTTAGTTTTAAAAGTTTTGATTTGATATCAATTTAGTCATTTCACTTAATTTTGGTCATAAATTATTGAATGGATGCTGGCCAATTTATTTAGCATTGACAGTCTTAATATGGATAGTTTTTAATAAAATTTCAATAACTTTTCGATTTTTTATTATTTCCTTTTTTTTCTTTAATTTCTTCTTCTTCTTCCTTTTGTTGGTAATCGGCCACTAGCCATGGCCGGGCAGACTAGCCTCGCTAGATTGAGGCCCCCGCCGAATGGGGGCGAGGGGAGCCCTTGTTGAGGCTACCCTTGCCCAAGATAGGCCCAGCGAGGCCGATTTTCACTAAGGCATCGACTATGGTCAATGGCTAGTCACCAACAAAAAGAAAAAGAAATAAAAATATTATTATAATATTATTAAAAATTATCCATATCAGTATCGATGGTACCATGTAAGCCAACTAATATCCATATCAGTAATATATAGCCAAAATTAGCTAGAATAACTAAATCGGCACAAAATCAAAACGTTTAGACTAAATTGACACTAGTTCAAAAGGTTTAAGACTAAATTGACATTATTAAAAGATTTAGAACTGAATAGGCACTAAATCAAAAGGTTTATGACTAAATTGGCATAAAAATATTTAGGACTAAATTGACATCAAAACAATAGATTTAGAACTTTTTTGACACTTTCTCGAGAGCGACATCATATTTCAAGAGGAACCTTGTCTTTGCATAGTATGCAAGAGAAATCATAGAGTAGACCCCCTTAAGGAAGAATTAGACAGTAGGATCTAGTAGAGATTAAAGGTGGTCAGCTTGATTGCGGAGGAGAAACTCCATTTTCAGCTTGTATATCCCTTGATTCGCGTTTCTAACTAAGTGAACTTTAGTTGACCTTTGAAGTTGCACTAGTTTACAAGAGCATCGCATCTGTAAATGTCCAGTTCATCATAGTTTGGGAATTCTTCCTCGTCTGATGTTGAAAAGCGACAAGATCTGGAATTCTTCCTCGTCTGATGGGAATTCTTCATCACACGAACTAGATTTTGCGAGGACTAGATGATGACGGTGAAAACTGATGGGGAAAGGGAAAGGGAAAAGCAGAGTTCTGCCTCAATATGATTGATCTCGCGTTGGAGATGCAGGGAACTTTACATTCTTCTTTCTTCTGGGAGCTTGATGAGATAAAGAATGTCACTTTTATGTCATTTTGGCAATTACTTGTTACCTTGGAAGGGCTCCCATGTCGATGTTATGCGTTATTGTGACGATATCGTGTTACAGTTACGGGAAAGACGAGAGAGTGGAAGATGTAGGAGGCTCTAAGTTGAGTTTTTGACAATGCGTTCTAAGAAGGGTTTCGACCATCAATGAAGCTGATTATTTGACGTTTTAACTGATGTCACTTACAGGGATATGAGAGATAACATCACATCTTTCATTTGCAAACTTCTGAGGAATTTATAATTTCAATCCTAAACAAAGCTATTCGCTCTTCACATGCAGAGGAGGACCAGAGTTGCAGTACAGATGTTTTCGTAAAATTCTAGTGTCAGCTTAATTCTTCAATGTTTAATCACCTTCTACCAAAAGAGAGACCAGAACAACGCATTGGTATTTCTAGATTTTCCTAAAAGAAAATAATGGCAGATAAAATTAAGCACACTTGAAACTTCTAAAAAGAAAGATCCCGTTGCTACACAAACTTCCTGGCAACTGACATTATGAATAATAGGACTATCTTCAAGTGATAGCAGCTCTGGACAGAGAACTATGAGGAATTACATTTTTCTTAATTTCTTTCTGAGAAAGTGAAAGAGAAAAAAAACTTCAAAACCTTTCATTTTCACCCGTTAATAAGTGAGCAAGATTGTCTCACCTCCCCCGCATTGCCTGTTTTTACTTCAACTACACTGAGCTTCAAGAATGACTGAGCCAAACTTGCAAAGAAACTGTCCTGGTCATTCGCGAAATTCTCTACTTTCTCCCTAGTTCTGTTATCCTTTACCAGTACAGAATCTGACTGAAATAGCCCCTTGTGCAACAAGAGATTTCGGTAGTACTGATTGTCAAATGACAAGGATGTTTCAGGGTCGTTGTTAACTGTAATGGAAGGACTAGCACCTGCAGGGCACTGTCTCATGAGTTCCTCTGCATAATTCTTGTCGAGGGATGAGTCAATTAGGGTGAACTTCCCCTTGGAGTCAGCTTGGAATCTGTCGCTGAATGCACTGCAATGAGCCGCTCCTATGGTATGTGCACCTGTCACCTCAAAGCACATAATATTACCAACTGTAGGCAATGGATGCTCCAATGATCTTGTCTTTAAAACTAAGCCTTACTTCCTCCATTTCATGAACTAGCAACTAGGATTTGCCTAAGTGATTTGTTATCCACAATTCTAACTTTTTCGTTGACCCATCAATCCCAAAATTTCCCATTGACTCGAATCCGTTTCCTTTTCTGATGGTCAGGAAAATGCAAGTACCTGGGAATATTTTGTTCATGTGATTCCAGCTATAAGGAGAAAAGTCCTTTGCATTGTCGTTATTATTTCATTAGAAAAGAAATGACCCAAAAATCAATATTTTTGTTAACAACTACTCTTAGGGAAATTTTCCGAACATGGTGCCCGCACTACTAACTGTTCTTGACCTTGTTTTGCTTTTAGGAGCTGATATATTCCAGTTATACCTGACAGTGCGACAAGATCAGCCAAGGACAGCCCCTTAGATGAGAAGAGTTTAATCATCTCGTTGATTGTAAAACTTGTATCCACGATGTTGGGTCTTACATTTGAAGCTGCAGAAACTCTCCCATCTTTCCTACCTGTTGGAATCTGAACTGCAGGCCCTCCAGTCTGCATTGAAGCATGCATAATTCAGTGCAAAAACCTGGTACTAAAAAATTTGGAAAGGCAAAAGGTAGTATTGAGAATCTGCATTACCAGTTCAACAGCATCCCTGGCAGCTAATGCAATTATATCAGCGCAAGAAACGGTTCCTGGACAGAATAATTCTAAAACCCTTTTAGCTGAGTCTATGACAGAAAATCCTCCAAGTGATGTATTAGCTGGATCATTTTGCTCTGTTCCATTTCCTCGTATAAGCACGGATGCATCGCAACCCTACTACCATATCATAGTAATCAGTCAAATTGATATTGAAATTATAGTCACTTCAGAAACAGGCCTAACTTCTTGGCTTAAGTTAGGAGACAAGACTCAGGAGAAGCATGAAGTGTCAGCAAGACCGCACACAGGAAAATTTACAAGTGTATAATTTCATACACGATGATGAATGGAGAGACTTCTCTTTGCATTTAGGAACATAGATTGCTTGAAGAAAGTAAGCCTGTAGTATTTGAAATGACTGTCGCTATCTTCTCAGTTTCCACGGATAATCCATCCATTATGACCTCAGAAAGATTTCTCACTTCTTCAGGACTTCCTATAAAGTTCATGAGATCTTCTTCCTTGGCCAAACACTAGAAGCAAAGGAACGTTTGAGTCGCTGTCTTGAGCTTTAAATTTCCTTTGGCTAAAACGGAATTATACAGATTCAATAAACATAAGTCAAACTTGGCTAAAATTTCCGTCCGTAGGAACCCAATAAAGTTCACGGTTCGGTCCTTTACTGAGAAACATTATGCGAAGCTGTCCACTGGATACTAGGAGGCATGAAGTACATTCTTTGCACGAGTTTCAAGATTACAAGAATCTGTCTCTTTCTGAGTGAGCAATGAAGAGAAGAAGACTAACCTCCACGAAGCAGTCATGAAAGAGTAATCGAAGGAGCTTCCCAGGGATTGTGGGGTCACTGGAAGAAGCTGATCTTACTGTGTTCCTGACTATGGATTCAGCAGCAGGACATGAAGCAGCATAGAAGCCAAAAGACAGCTGAGCGGAAGAGACAACCACATGAGCTAGGAAGATGACGAGAAAAATGAGATGATTCAAAGTGAAAACTCTGGTCTCCAAGAAGCTTTCGGGTGAATCCTGCACAGAAATTATCAGTGATAAGAGCTGCTGAAAACAACTTACTCAGAGTGAGAGAGGAAATTGATTTTTATCATCATTCAAAGCAGCATTTAATAAAATTGGGTGATGTCAGAAGGTAGATGGTTCTTGGGGTCATCATGCATTAATAGCTTATAGAAAGATGAACATGTGAGCCAGCCCGGAACCCAAATTTGCACACTGGAGAAGAGAGGACAACCCTGCAAACATTAAAGACACTCTATCAGCCTTACAACATAATGAAGCACGCCTAGGTCGTGAATGATCGTGTGCCATTTGCAATTTATTTCTCCACGTTTATCTACCCGCTTTCGTCAAGAACTCTGACAACATCAGAGTGCAAATAATGCGCTCTCAGTCTCAACTGCATGACAACGCAGCAATATTAGCGAGAGATATATGGGTCTTGTAAACCAGGGGCACCGTCCAAGATTTGCCTGTGCTTTCCCCTAGAGTCCTTCTGGATCGTAATACAAAGCTGCCGTTCACTGCCATGTTGGTGTTAATTTACAAGGTTGATTGAATAGCTGGTAGCATTTGCAAGACAACTTTAACGAATCCACCAGATGAATGAAAATTCTGTTGCTTCACTCAAGAAGGTATGTTGCTAAGATTAATTTGAATAAATCCATTGCAAGACATCATAGAATGAATAGATACGAAAATCATTATGATGTGTTCGCTCCTGAAAAAGTTCTATCCACTGAAGGGCGTACAGAACTAAGATTATAAAGGGCTAGTTAATAGAGCATACACGTGTAGGACCCGTTATTCTGAGGTGAAGTTCTATGCTCAAGTTCATTTATGGTGTGGTTGAGGGTTTCCAAAATCTCTTACTTGAACTTTTCGGTGTCAAATATCATAATTGTCACCATTCGGTTTTTCACCCTTATTGAGGTCAGCCACAATAGTCTTGAATGCCGAAATCATAATCAATTGCTATAACACATTGACATAATAAACGTATAATGAATACTGACACATTTTTCAAAGCAACATATATTTAATTTGTAGTAAAAACAAATTAAATTAATGATAATTCAAAAAATGACACAAAAACGAATGTTCACTATGTTCTCAATCAGCTTTTTTGTATGATTGTTCTATTATCATTAATTAATTTAATTTGCACAAATTTTAAGTTCTATGTGAGAATTCTTTTGAATTCTACCAACCTACGAACTCCCACTAAAAAAAAATAATTACATGATCTCATGTAATTTCTATATTTTTTAATTAACACAAAAGGCATAGCATGATGTGAAGCAACATACAAAAAACAATCATGCAGCGACTATAAACAAAACCATAATTCAACATGTATAAAAAAAATCAAAGATTTACAACTAGAAAATTACAAGCATATTAACTATATACATGCTATCATCGAACCAAGCTCTACACACACACACACACACACACACACACATATATATTACCATTTTAATATAAGCTAGCTTATGTATTTCCAAAACCATAAGAAAATACAAGCTAAAAAAGAATAAACAATGCATTTGCACCCAAAAATACGCGTACTTAGGGTTCCGTACATATTTTATGCCTTTAAATAACTCAAACATGTAAAATAACTATAACATAGTGTAGGTACATTCATACGAACCAAACGCCACTGACCACGCGCCAATCGGACCACCCATGCGCCCACACGTGCCGCATGAGTGTGCGGCACATGTGGCGCATGTGCCAGCAAGCCGTAAAGGCTGCTGGACAATCCGACCGGTTGGACCACCAGACCGGCTGACTAGACAATGGGTCGGGTCACTGGTCGAGTCGAGTCTCTGACCGAGTCAGTTCTCAAGTCAGGTCACTGACTAGTCGGCCAACTGCCACCGCCGATGACGTCATCGATGACGTCATCCAGTGGTTACCGACTGGTGGATGACATCACGGATGACGTTAGCACGCGTCAATTCACCAACGTGCATGTGGTGCCCACGTGCCACAGCTTCTTACCGCGTGTGGGCGCGTTCAGCGTCCTCCGGCGGCGCTCGACCTACCATTCGACTCATCTCGATAAGTATTTTCACCCTGTATATTTGAAAATTAATTTTAGCCAAAAAAATATTCTGAAAAATGGCCAAAGTCGTATGGTTTACGCGGCCCCCAACCCGTTCTTCACTTTGGTTCATTTTCGACAATTCAAATTGCAATTCTGAGCAATAAATATCCAGACAGTGTAAATTTCATTCTCTTGATCTCAATATCAATTGGTAAACGACAAAAATCGATGAAAAAATAAGGCATAAATCACAATCGGGCTCTAATACCAATGAAGGAAGAAAGTCAACGGAAGACAACTTACCTATTTCGGATTCGCAATGAACAATTTACCCTGAAAACGAACATTGAATTACGGATGAATGACGAATAATATTACTTCACATTGGTCTGAATGCAGTCACGAGGAAAATATTCAATTTTCATAGTGTAAATGCCAATTATTTTCGTAAAAGAGAAATGGAACGTTTTTTTTTTTTTTTTTTTTTTTTTTTTTATGGAAAGGGGACAAGAAAAGGAGAACAATTTCTTTCGGAACCTACGTTCTATCAACTGTCCCAATGGTTATCTTCAGAAATTTTTTTTATATGACTCATTCATACCCTTTCAAAGAGTGTCTTTACATCATAACTTATCAAGATGAAACGGTGCGTTTTAATTGCACCCCATCATGAATGTATTAATAAAGTATAACACGCAAAAATCTACAATATCAAAAAGCCTCTCGCCCATTTAAACAGACTTTTCAAGTAATTAAATATTATTTAATGGATGAAATTGGGAGAATTTTGAATCACGATTCATGCAATAACATCGTTTTGAATTCATTCAATTTGAATTGGTATTTTCTCCATCATAATTATTTTGAAGAAAGATCCGCTGGAAATCCAGAGTCTTTACTTGATTCAGAATGTGTGATGTATATGCCATTCCGAAGTGATCTATTAATCTGCTAATAAGTCTTTTGATGGCAATTCCATCTATTACTTTATTGTGAAAGACTAGATTGACTTGTTCTACCATAAGTACCTCCATATTTTGCTGAGTGGGATTCAACAATGAGTTTTAGTCAATGATTGAAAAACTTCATTTTCCCGATCTTAATTCACTTAGAAATTAAGGAACTAGGGTTCTAGTTGAACCAGAGAGACCATAATTCACACTGGCGTCATAGAATTACTTAATTTAGATACCATATGATTAGGTACCAATAGGCTCAACAAACCCTCGTATAGCTTCTTCAATTTCCCGAAAAAGAGAAATATGAGCGACAATTGTTCAAATGTATATACAAATAATTTCTTTTTTTACACTTCTTACTTATAAGAAAAAGAAAAAATGTGAATGTTGTTTGTCGATTTCTAACAAAGGAAAGCCCTCTTATGCCATTTGATTAACGACAGAAAAAATGATTGATCAAACTCTATTGAGTTTGACACATAGTGATCATTTATCAAAGAATGACTTGAAGGTTCACAAGCGGCTGAATATTTATTCCTTAAGCGCTTATTCGATCTAATCATACCACGTAATCCTTTAAAAGGTGTTCTGAGTGAGTTATTCATTTTCTTTTATTGTCTTTTCTATAATATTTCCTTTTACTTCATATGAATAGAAAACTCCAAAGTATATCTTTCGTGGTTCAAAGCAAAAAATACATGCATAATTGGTTTATATTGATCTTTCCTGGTTGAAACCAAGCGTAATACATCTGTCCTTTCTCAACGCATTTCTTTAGACAAAGACTCCGTTTTTTCCTCTTTTCGGATGGTAAATATTTCTCAGAACATGGAGTGTGAATCAAACCCATGTTTGAATTGAAATTGAGATACTGATACAAGTTCTTCCCTTCTGAATCAGATAGATTCATATCTGAAAGAGGTTGATTCAAAATCTATCGCATAGATTTCTATAAATAGAATCTATAGATAGAAATATCTATAATATATAGATATATATATATATATATATAGACATGACCGATCAATAGAAATACTCCAACACTCCACCTTTGTCATATATTCCATACATCACACTAGATAGATATCATATTCATGGAATACAATTCAGATGCCTTGGTGGTGAAATGGTAGACACGTGAGACTCAAAGCGTGGAGGTTCGAGTCCTCTTCAGGGCATAATATTGAGAATACTCATTGAATTAGAAACCTCACTAATTGATTCTCTATCCCACTTAGAACTCGGTCCGGGAGATCAAGCTGTGTCGTGTTGTACTGAGGTACGAAGCTTCTTTGCTCGAACCAACTCGTCGAGATCGTGAACGATCTTAAACACGGCATCAGGCCTAGCCAGCTTCAGTGCATTGTGTGACATGGCCTTGAGCTCATCTGCTTTTGGGCCAAACCATTCTGCGACGATGTTGGCTATCTCTTTTGGTGATTTCGAGAACTTCCCAAATCCGTTTTCCACCACATACGGCACATTTCCCACTTCCTATCATCAACCAAGTAAAAATTGGGTGGAGAGGTTTTCAGAATTCAGCCAGCAATCATTATGAAAGTGCCATGAAGATACGCTCACAGGGAAATGGATTGAAAAAATTCACACATTCTGCAATGGCAACATATAAGCCGGGTTTCGAACCCCAAAAAGAAAAAGAAAAATTAAGCTGGGTTTTCATGAAAAACCAGGAGCCTTCAGATCATCAAGACCATTTGGTCCTCCAACAATGCCCCACCATGTTTATGAGCGTTTCTCAGTCGTTCCCTCGCAAAAGACAACCGCCTAGCATGCCCTCTCAATCTATTCTCAGTCGGAGCTACTTTCAATTCCCCAGGCAGTCGGGAGTGCCCACACATTCATTTTTCAGTAATTCCTTTACTCAGACAACATTCTCATCTTTGTCATCAGATAAAAATCACAGCAGTATGGTTTTAGCGGCACTAATTTTCTGAATATAGCTTTCTTCGAGCACTTGATATTCAACTCCGTAAAGCATAATTTCCATTCTGACAGCAAAAAGAAAAAGCATAATTTTCTATTTCGAAGGTGATCAACTCAGAGAGGCCCTAGAAAAGAGGTACAAAATATAACATCTGAATGCTATCTGTATAGTTCATGTTGTCCAATGAGCATCTATGCCACTTCCCAATCTCCAGTCGTTTATTCATAACCATGTCAAATATCCACGGACAACATAACTGTTAAATTATTGATCCAATTTCTAGAAACTTCAAGATTGATATTAGCTAGAAAAGACAAGAAAAGTCCTTAAAAAAGAAAATCTAGCTTAGGTGGCAAAGAAAAGTGTAGAAGCACAAATGTAGAAATTTCTAGAAGAAGAATGGATAAACTACAATCTAGAATTTCCTAGAAGAAGCCTAAGTGGACAGCTTTCCACGTAAATCTAGAGTGTTGTATTTAGTCCCTATAAGAGGGAGGAGCGTTGCAAAAAACAACAGATGTAAGCAAGCTCCTCCCCTTCCCTTTGTATTACAATAACTTGTATTACAATAACTAAATAAAAAAGTTTTCTTTTGTTCCCTTGTATTCCCTTGCTGCAAATTATTTTCTTACCCATATTGTTCTTTCCTCTCTTGATAGTTCACACACAAAACACACTTGCACACACATCAAACACACGCTTCCGCAAAAACACCAACAATAACAAACTCAGGAGATCCTTGCATATATTTAGAAAACTTACATATTCACTTTCTAACTTTATATCTGAAGAACGATTTTTTGGAAGAAAGTTTCAGCATTCTCACTTTCATGATTCATTTGTCTATACAGAAATGCTGCTCCTATGCTGTGAAGTAAGGTTCCTTCGACGGGACAATTGAGTGTGACTTAAATCACTCACAAGATGCACAATCAATTCCAAAATGAGGATACTTCGAAAAGATACTGAACTGAATAGGGAAAAAGAACATTTTACTTCAGGCCAAGAATTACCTGCCCTGGTATATAATCATTAAGAATGATAGGAAGACCTCGAATCATCGCTTCTGCAATGGTCCCAGGGCCCGCCTGAAAAGAGACTTATCAGTAGACAGTTAACATAAAATAAGAGAATCACACATTCAATGGTCCTGATAGGTTTACCTTTGTAATGATGCAATCACAAGCACCCATGCATTCCTCCATTTTGGTGACAAACCCCTTCACCTGAATAATTAAGCAATTTCTTTAGCACATAATGCATAAACACACGGAAGAACAGAAGCATGCCAGTTAATTCACGTTTCTTTCATTTCCAACAATCCTATTACTTGACCTTCTGCATTAAGCATTGCAATTAAGTCATTTTAACAGTGAAGAAAAGGATCCACTGTAGCATATAAAAAGGGAAGAGGGCAAGAAAAATGTAAAATTAAGCTTGCAGAAGGACATAGAAATATGTCAAATCCAAGGGACGTTATTAGGAAAATAAACCAGTTTTCCTTCATTTCAAATTTACACTTGAAAAGTTAAAAATAATCATAGCATGCGAGGTTCATTTGCCTGATAGAATTATGGCTACAAGAATGAAAAATGGTGGTAAAAATATTCTATGCTAGTTTTTTCCTTTCAATTGTACGCAGTAAGCAATACATTGACGAAGGCAGATGTGATCAGGGCTCTAGTAGTAACTTGAAGGATAGAGCCATCAGATACCTGCACAGGAATCTTCCAATCAATTGAAAGCAATCTATTGGCGAGTTTTTTGTTGCGGCCACAAATGATGAGGAGCTGACCAATTGGCTTCATAAGATGGTCATCATACAATGCATCCTGTAGTGCACGAGCAGTGGCTTCAATTGGACCCATTCCTTCTCCTCCTCCCATCAACAAGCCAGCTGGAAGATCCTCATCCATACCCAGTTCTCTCCTTAGTTCATCCTATCATTAAAAATGAAGATATTGAGCTTAGGGCACATGGATCTTCCACAGGAATCAAAATTGTAGTGAAGCGGTTTAATAAAAAGGGCATGTACTCGACCCAATTTCATTTGATTAATCATAGTTTAAAAGAAAAATTAGAATATAACTAAAGTTCAAGACTCCATTCTACTGTCAACAAATGCCAGGGCACATTCATAAATGAATGTTCCTAAAATATTTAAATGCCATTTTTTAGGACACAATCCAGATCCAAAATATAATTACAGATACAGCAAAAAATGCCACAAATCTGTCAAGGAGATAAGGCAGTTAACATATGGAAACAAGTCACCAACCTTTGGCCTGACAGGCTTAACAAATGAAGGTCTCACAGGAAGGCCATACACCTTAATCTGTGAAGGCTGCAATCCAGCATTTAAGGCCCTCTTTGCTACCTCTGCTGAAGGGCAGTGACACCTAGTGACAAGCTTATGAAACCTGGCAATAGAGATATCCAAATCAGAACCACCATGAGAATCTGTATTAACAAGAGCAACAATGTTTGACAGACCATGTAGGATGGCAAGTGCTTAAATCTGTGACAACTGTGGCAAAAACGATCTTCTTTAGAAGACCCTTCGCCCTTAGAATACGAAGTGGAACGTGTTGCATAAGAGGATGCACACTAATAATAATGTCAGGTTGGTACTTCATTAGACCTTTGGTAACCTCTCTGCAAATAAGCAACAGAATAAGATGAGTAGTCATCATTGTCACGACATAGCCACGAAAGACCACATAATTAAATCAACAGAAACACTCTTCTAACATTATGCGTGAATGCTTTGTCGTAAAACATAACTGCTTGGTCACCAAGCACATCTGATTATCTTTCTTCTCTTCTTTTAGCGAGTTTGAACAGTTTTCCCTTCACATTGCAAGCCAAATAGAGCTCCTCATTTGTGAGAAATGATTTGCAGATTTGCCTTTGGTTACCATAATTCAGCCACATACTCAAATTAATTGGCAGCAAATGATTCTATCAATTGACAGGACATGCTCTAAAACTAATTAACCCTGTCATCTTTAATTCTTCAAACTTAAAGAGTTGGATTTAAAGGATAGTGAAGAGCTCCACCATCAGCTGAAGTAACTCATTGCAAAAAGAAGGATGGTCAAAATTAATAGATCGATTAGAAAGGATCCTCCCATTGTCCAAGATAACTCCTACAGGCCAGCCAATGGCTTACAGTAGAACTTATCATTACACGGGGGCTGACTTCCAGTGGGAATGAGAAGACTTAACCTGCTACCGTCCATAGAGGGACTTGTACTATGGCTAGAAAGTACAGCTAACTATATGGACGAGAAAAGGGGCTTACCTTGAAGAGGATTGTATCATGAGAAAAGAAAGGAGATCAAACTCTTTCTTTCAAATATAAATAGACATGGATTATCTTGTGAAGTTACCCATACACACTAGTGCTGGTTGGGATAAAATCTTTTCTACTCTTGCTAAAAAATGCAGTGTGAAAATTCAATTTATAGTGCATCTTGCATAAACAACTCAGGTGAAATTGGCGAGAAGAGGCTATACGAGAACCATGATGCCTTACTTCTATGAAGCAAAGGAGTAGGACTAGGAGAATTAATGACAAAAAATTCTGCTAAATGAATGCCATTTATATATCACAGTGTGCCTGTAATACACCAACAAAAAATTGAGGTACTTCCACAAAAGCAAAAGCTTCCAAGGCCATAGTTACTAGTTCTACTCCTAGTACATCTAGATACGAGCTTTCACTGAGTATGAACAATATCTGCAGATGCCTAGTAGTAGTGGGACCAAAGGCTCAGCAAGAGTAAGTGTTAGCACATATGAAAGAGATTAAGCGAGATAAAGTTGACAAGGGGAATATTGGCAGGACATGCCTATGACAGAAGCTCACCGAGCTATAAGGGTTGAAGTTGCAGCAAAGATCGATTGATGAACAATTCTTGGAGCAGTTGCATAATAGGTCATTGTCCACAGGGGCCTGTGTTTCACCAAGAAGTTATAGTTTCTAGGCAACTGGTTAAATGGCCAAGGTGTATGGTCTGACCACATATCAGTAACAAATACCTGCAATGAGAACTCTTTAGGATACAACATATTTGATCAACCAATCTGCCATTTGCAACACACATCATTTTCCCTAAAAATTATTTCGACCAGCAAATTTGCAAGCCGGTAAAAGATTGTGGATATGATGAGAGAAGAAACCCATAAAAAACTTTTGTCCACTTTTGACTGAAATCCCACATGCAGCTTTTGTTGTCACAAAAGGATCTTTGTTTCTTTCGTATTCATCAGATATACGAAGTGCCTGCCACCTTGTTGAGCATTAGCCAAAGTCTATAGTTGATTTTAGACCTCATACTTAGAGACTCAACAATCTAGAATCACGTCAACCTTACTTTACATTCCTTCAGTAACTACCATACTTCAACAGAATGAATCTCATGCATATGCTAAACTCCCATGATTCATTAGCCATTCATTTTTATCAACACTTCCCGTGTAAGAACTTAATCAATAAAATCAGGCAATCTTTGCAAGTAGAATTATTTAACATTAACAGGAATAAACTTGACATAGTTGTAACCTTTTTCCTGTCATGACAATATGAGCCAGACGAGTGCATTAGCTTTACACCCGCTTATTTAGGACAAACAAGAAGTTGATCAGGCAAAGGCATTGTTCATGATCCCTCGGCAACCAAGCAAAATCTGAATAATAAAACTAAGTCCTAAGAGTTAATCCACCGAAACTGACCTGATAATCATCCCCGAATTCTTCGTGAAAAGCTGCCTTGATAGCCTCTGCAGAAGCCCGATGGCCGCCGCCCGTATCACTCATTAAAATGAGAACTTTCTTCGGGGTATCAGCCTCAACGCCATTGACATGTACCCCATCATCCACCAAGACACCACCGGTCCCATTATCACTATCCCCATTATTAATACCACTATCACCATTACCGTTCCCCGAATCAGCGGAAGCGAACAATATTCCTGAAGGGTCCAAGTCAACATTGGTTCCACAGCTAAAAAGGAAGCTGACTTTTGGTATTGTCACCGAGCTATATTTAGTTTTTCTGCATGTCCTATGAAACCTATTATTTACTCACATGAACATTTTGCTTTATGAAAAGCACATGAATTAATTGAATTCTTGGAATGGATTTTTATGTGACAATTACTCCATATGTAAACCCTAAACTTGGTCGTGATCAAATCTGGGGAGTTTGATATCCCAATAATAAGAACAGATAAAGCAAGCAATTCCAAGAATCTCCATCACCTATCCCGACAAAAGCTGCAAAAAGCTAATAACCACCAAACTGGCTGAGAGAGAGAGAGAGAGAGAGACCTTGTTGAGGGGTGAGGGAGGATTCGCAAGAAGACTCTGGCAGGAGAGAGCTATCTTGAATGGTGTGATGAACGTCGTCGAGAGCAGAGCAGATGCAGCCGAGCAACACGCAAAAACGGAAACTAATGGACATCGAATGATGAATGGCCGCAGTCGCCATCTTCTCCGCTCGTTCGCTCTCTCTCTCTCTCTCTGTCGAGCTTCTCTCTCTTACAGCAGTTCAAAGCAAGGACTCTGATCTTCGCTTGTCTCTATACGCTTTTTACGTCGAATGCATGTTTCCTCCCCCCCGCCAACGTCACGTTCGACGTCAGCACCCTTTGCTTTCCTTAACACATTCGAATTTAATGTAACTATTATTATTTTTTTATTATTATTATTATTATAATCTTTTCTTATTGAAACTGCATTGCATCCCTACCATACTGTGTCTATTATATTCTTTTTATGGCTCGATTATTCGGATCTAACAATCCTTGACATGCCTGCACTAACTATGCGCAACCCCCATCAGGATGATTTTGTCCCACTGGGAACAAAATTCATGTCATTATATCTCATGCATTATTACCTAACCCACATAGATAACTTAATTTTTAGCAACTTTGTTGATATCCAAATATGGTATTGCAACAAGCATGATAAACATTAATGTTCCTAATCTAAAATTCTTGTCTTCCTACTTGCTCTCATTGTCGCGCCACATAAGAAAAAAATAATTTTAAAAATATGAAAAAATTATAAAAAATTAAAAAATTTATCCACGTGGCGCCACATAAGACCACCGGCGGCCACATTAGCAATTTCCGGCTTAAATTAGCCGGATGGACTAAATTAGTACCAACGTGAAAATGTTTAGGACTAAATTGGTCCAATTGAAAAGTTTAAAACTAAATTGGTATAAATACAAAAAGTTTAGGACTATTTTGATACTTTTCGCATCAATTAGGAGATAAGCCTGTGGAATAGGCATGGCGTGTAGTAAACAACGGTAGCACCGAACATGCTCTTTGTTTATGAAGCAAAACTAGTCCTAAATAACCTCACTAAGGGCCTAACCATTGACGAATTGACCGTCATTTCTTATTCTACAATAACCCCTGAAGTGAACCTAGAGAAACTTCTTCGTTGCTTGAGTTTTAACCTTGAAAAGCGATCATGTAAAGATCACTATTTGTTTAATTGGATTGAATTGTTCATGCTAACCTTGTTATGACGAATTCTTCTTCTTATTGATCTACTCCATTCTATTAATATACAATTACTAAACGACCCAAAAGCTTGTATTTTTCTGCAGATGATGCACAAATATCAGTTTGCAACAGGGCTTTAGATTAAAGAATGTTACTTTTGGTCGTATCCAATGTCCTATGCGTTCTAATTCTGAGGCTGATATCTCACCAAAACGGAGGCCATTCCAAGGCAAAGATTGGACAACCCACAAATGGTTCCTACCCAGAAAAGGTGAAACCAAGATATTCCAATCTCTACAAACGAGATTTTACAAGTTCCCAGTGGAAATTTGATGTGATCCAAGATTTCCCATCCTTTGTCTAATCACAAGAAAGATTCATGCTTAATATGATTTGCTGCTACACATGATTGAACCCGCAAATGTAGAGCACAAACAGAAAATCATTGGCTCCGCCCAAGACCACATGGAGAAAAAAATTACTGGAAGTGGGAGGGGTCTTGAACCGATCACATGTATTTGTCCTCCATTAGGTACGGTTCTACCACGATGACTTCCCTAGAATTTTGTTCATGCATTGCCACTATACCCACAGAGTACTAAACTTTTTCAGTTCAATCATGTAGGTGGTGGAGACAAGCTGTAATTAATCGAATAGGGAGGGAGATGGCAGAGAATTGATAGGTTAACAGCCTCCCTAATTGATATGGGTTTCAACATCTTCACACTTAAAAAATAATGAAAAAACAAGAAAAAACTAGGAAAAGGGGTTCACTTTCTTTTTCCACGGTCCCCATTTTTCATTTCAATTCGCTCAATCAGTTTATTGAGTGAAGCACAAAGATCAATCAAAATGGAATTAGGTGGTAGATTCCCATCATTGAAATCAGCTCCTTTTTTGTTCTTGTAATTAATGTTCACGAGGTTGAAGTGGAAGTTGACCATTCTGACTTTAAGTAGTCAACAGCAGTCGATACAGCTGGAAGGACTACATTGACCTTCCAAAGGCCGTCCTAGAATAGAAAACCATTCCTTCAAAAAGAAGAGACAGATGAAGACACCGTCAATTGGCAGCTATCAAAGTTGTCTTTCCTTCTTTTTCTAAAGCTTGCGCCACTATGTTCACCCTCTGTCGTCTTCTAAAGCCCGGTATCTTTTAATTCAGACAGATCTTCTTCTTGTTCACACGTTAAGGTCTTTCTCATGCATTATTTTAAGCTCCATTATTTGCTACCACATGTGGAAAACTAATGAAAAGAAATCATAACTCATAAAGTTGTGGATTGGACTACTTTCGTTGAGGCAAAAAGGACATAATTAGGATACACGGTCGCTGTAGCTAGTCTCTTTTGTCAGACTGGAGATGAGCTGACCCATCGGATGTTCATGCCCCCACGCGGATGGATTTAACCAGAATGAACCAAATCGTTACTCTCGCTATTCCCATATTCGCGAAAAGGAAACATTGGCTAATCATAGCGAATGACGTGATTGATTTTGAAAGCTACATGTCAAACCTATCATTCTCGCTATTCCCCATATTTGCGAAAACCATATTCGCGAAAAGGAAACATCCCCGAATCATAGCGACTGACGTGATTGATTTTGAAAGCTACATGTCAAACCTATCGTTCTCGCTATTCCCATATTCGCGAAAAGGAAACATTGCCGAAATCATAGTGAATGACGTGATTGATTTTAAAAGATGTATGTCCAAAAAAGAAAAGACTATCATTCATTTAAAGAAAAGATTAATACCCTGAAAAATCCAAAATTGATACACATATAATAAATCTACTCCAAACGGGTACACTTGTGACAAATTTACCCTCTATTAGTTTCTATTAAATTTTATCGTCAAATTATTAAGTTGAATGACACATGGTAGTTGATCGGCATATCAGTTTGGGATTTTACTCTCCATTTGCCATAGTTTATAATTTTTTGATTTTTTTGTTATATTAATCCAATTTAACTGAATGTATATTTGTCACAAATTTACCAATTTAGGGTTTTTGGCGGTTGAATAAATTAGTTTTGAGGTAAATTTGTCTTAAATATACCAGTTTATGGTTTTTTATGGTCAGTCGGAGTAGATTTGTCACAAGTTTACCAATTATGGGGTTTTTATGGTCAAAAAAATAGTTTTGGGTAAATTTGTCACAAATGTACTAGTTTAGGGTTTTTAAGAGTATTAACCCTTAAAGAAAACATAATATGCTAGCTTTGATGGATAAAGTTAACTCTAAGATGAACATGGAGAGAGATAGGGAAAAGTGTCAATAAAGTCTTAAATCTATTGTATTAATATCAATTTGATCATAAATCTTTTAAATTGATATCAATTCAGTCATAAACATGTTAATGGTGCCAATTTAATCTAGACCTTTTGAACCAATGTCAATTTAATTCTAAAAGTTTTGATTTGATACTAATTTAGTCATTCCAACTAATTTTGGTCAAATATTATTGAATGGATGCTGGCCAATTTACTTGGCACTACTGGCGTTGATGTGGATAGTTTTTAACCAAATTTTAATAAATTTTCAATTTTTTCTTTTTTCTTTTATTTATTCTTCTTCATTTTGTCAATGATCGGCCATTGGCCATGGCCGGGCAGACTGGCATTGCCGGATCGAGCGAGGGGAGTCCTTGTCAGGGCTGCCCTTGCCTAGGCTAGACCTAGCAAGGCCAACTTTCACCAAGGCATGGCCAACGGTCGGCCATCGACTGTGGTCAAATGCTAGTCATCGGCAAAAAGAAGAGAAAGAAAAAAAATGGAAATATTATTATAATATTATTAAAAATTATCCATGTCAATATTTGTGATACCATGTAAGCCACCCAATGTCCATATCAGTAACATCTAGCCAAAATTAGTCAGAATAACTAGATTGGCACGAAGTCAAAACGTGATACTAGTTCAAAATGTTTAAGACTAAATTAGCATTATTAAAAAATTTAGGACTAAATAAGTACTAATTCAAAAGGTTTAAGATTAAATTGGCACCATTAAAATACTTAGGATTAAATTGGCATCAAAGCAATAGGTTTAGGACTTTTTTGACACTTTCCCAAGAGAGATATCATATTTCAAGAGAAACCTTGTCTTTGCATAGTATGCAAGAGAAATCATAGAGTAGACTCCCTTAAGGAAGAATTAGACAGTAGGATCTAGTAGAGATTAAAGGTGGTCAGCTTGATTTCGGAGGAGAAACTCCATTTTCAACTTTTATATCCCTTGATTCACGTTTCTAACTAAGTGAACTTTAGTTGACCTTTGAAGTTGGACTAGTTTACAAGAGCATTGCATCTGTAAATGTCCAGTTCATCATAGTTTGGGAATTCTTCCTCGTCTGATGTTGAAAAGTGACAAGATCTGGAATTCTTCCTCGTCTGATGGGAATTCTTCATCACACAAGAACTAGATTTTGCGAGGACGAGACGATGAGGGTGAAAACTGATGGGGAAATGGAAAGGGAAAGGCAGAGTTCTGCCTTAATATGATTGATCTCGCGTTGGAGATGCAGGGAACTTTACATTCTTATTTCTTCTGGGAGCTTGATGAGATAAAGAATGTCACTTTTATGTCATTTTGGCAATTACTTGTTACCTTGGAAGGGCTCCCATGTCGTTGTTATGCATTACTGTGACGATATCGTGTTACAATTACGGGAAAGACGAGAGAGTGGAAGATGTAGGAGGGTCTAAAGTTGAGTTTTTGACAATGCCTTCTAAGAAGGGTTTCAACCATCAATGAAGCTGATTATGTGACGTTTTAACCGATGTCACTTACAGGGATATGAAAGAAATACTATCACATCTTTCATTTGCAAACTTTTGAGGAATTTATAATTTCAATCCTAAACAAAGCTATTCGCTCTTCCCATGCCGAGGAGGACTAGAATTGCAGTACAGATGTCTTCGTAAAATTCTAGTGTCAGCTTAATTCTTAAATGTTTAATCACCTTCTACCAAAAGAGAGACTAGAACAACGCATTGGTATTTCTAGATTTTTCTAAAAGAAAATAATGGCAGATAAAATTAAGCACACTTGAAACTTCTGAAAAGAAAGATCCCGTTGCTACACAAACTTCCTCGCAAGTGACGTTATGAATAATAGGACCATCTTCAAGTGATAGCAGCTCTGGACAGAGGACTATGAGGAATTACATTTTTCTTAATTTCTTTCTATCAATGCCAAGGGTCAGCATAATCTATGAAAGCTTGATCACATTTGCTTGTGTAAAATCAATTTATACCCTTTAAATGGTGGTCATCGGAGAAAACAATAGACTACAGGTCAGAGTCAAAAGATCACCGGGGCTTATTCACACGAGGAAATACGGCTGCGATACGACCAAATCAATAGCATATATAAAGTAATCTATTTTCGTGCATTTGAAAAACGTAACAACCACTGCCAAAAATTCTCAGCCATTGCACTTAGCATATGTATTTCAGGATTCCCTTAACCCTCATGAAGACATCTTTGCTGAAGCCAAGACATTCCTTAACTATCAGAAGAAACTACCGTTCTGCAATCAAAACGTCCTGAACCAAGCATATCTCCATGGAAATTTCATATATCAATGATAACAGCTCACTCTAAAGGTGTAAAGTAACACTCAACATGACAGATTATTTACGAATCAAGTGGCATTAACTCAAGGTTCCAATGTCAAATCATAAGCCAATAACCTTGCTAAATATTTTTGTTCAGGCAATTCTCCAACACAATCTGATTGCATTCAGACTGAGCTAGCACACAAAAGCAAATGGAAGGATATTCTTACTGTAAACTAAAGTCGAGAAATCAACGAGAAGTCATATTGATGACCTCAGAACTCCTACCTGGAGAACCATTAGGATAGGATTGAGAGGGATTGTCACATGGAACTGTCCTTTCAAATTCAAAAGGTCGAGCACCTCTTTCTTGAAGTCTGCTCCTGACCAATTGTCGACATTCTTGCATGTCAAGTTGAACGGCCCTGTAATAGTGAAGTAAATGATTCACCAGCTAGTCATTACACAGAGAACAATGCTTGCCCACATGGAGGGGCTATGTAAAGAAATTGCAAAAACAACACATTCACGAACATAAAATCTAAACTTTTAGTGGTCAAAGGGAAGACAGAATGGAACTTCCGCGTTATTGCTAGCCATTCCTCATCATACAAAATCTCATGTGGTCCCAGCTCTGATTCAATATCAACAATCTAATAACACCAGCAACATCAGCTTCCAATTTGTTAAAGCTGGTCAAAGACTAGATCATACCTGTAAAAACTTGCGGCCTGGTAGGCACTTATCCAGTGCAAGAAAATTGGTCACCGGGCCACCTTTACCGCGTTGAACAGAAGCAGCAAATTGGCAGTGTAGATGGGCAGAAAACCAATAAGCTGGTTTTAGCTCCCCCAGCAGTTGAGCTGCAGCCTTATTTCCAAGAGTCCTTTGAAAAATCTGGAAAGCAATTCTCAAGCATGAGTTAAGCAATTCTCCAGAGAAAGAGAGAGGGAGGGAGGGAGGGAGGGAGGGAGGGAGGGAGAGTAATCCTCAAGGCAATTTAAATCATGATGGCATCACTATGAAAATGTCTTGTTACCTCTTTCTCAAAAAATGGCTTCTGCTGAATGAGTTTTTTAGAGTTTCCATAGTCAGTGATTCCAAGAGGCCAATCATGGGAAAGAAAAATGTCGATTGGTTCCTCAACTTGCATAAGTTTGTACACATCATATTAACGAACGTGGTAAACAAATTAATTAAAAGATTTGGTAATTGATTTAGCCATCCTCTTTACCCTCCTACCAACCATTCGATTTAAATCTTTTGTAAATAAAAAGCTTCATAATTCACTTTTTGAACCATCGAGAACTAACTACCTTTAGGAGTGGGATAAAAATACAATCAATTTTTTTTTCCTTTTACTCCTTCCAATTTAAATGGACACGGACCATTTTCTTTTCAGCTCTCGTGATTGATAGCAAAGTGTTCATTCCTTTTATAGGAAAGTTAATAGTATAATTTCTAATTCTCAAAATTGAAAAAGTTCTTAATAAGTAAGCCATCGTGTTCAATCCATCACTAACAACTCCACTAGCCATATATTGTATTTACTAAAAATGATCAAACGATGATTAAGATTTGACTCGATGCGTTTGACACTATAATTCATTGCTCATATAAAACTTCTCATCAAACTATGCAACGGGTTTCATCACTCTTATAAACAGATGATTTCCAAAGTTTTAATATTGCTGAGAAGTGCTTGGGCTCGTCTTCCACCTATGAACTAAGTAAATATATATCTGCTCATGGACTCTATGCGATGGTAGCTGATTACATGGATTGTCACTCACCACCCTCTCTGTGATCAAATCTGGGGAGTGTGATATCCCAATAATAAGAATAGATTAAGCAAGTAATTCCTAGAATCTCCCATCACCTCACACGACAAAAGCTGCAAAAAGCTAATAACCACACAAACTGGCTAAGAGAGAGAGAGAGAGAGAGAGAGAGAGAGAGAGACCTTGCTGAGGGGTGAGGGACGATTTACAAGAAGACTGTGGCAGGAGAGAGCTGACTTGAATGGTGTGATGAACGTCGTCGAGAGAAGAGCAGATGCAGCCGAGCAAAAGAGAGCTCAGCACAACCACGCAAAACAGGAAACTAATGGACATCGAATGATGCATCTCCGCAGTCGCCATCTTTCTTTGCTCGCTCGCTCGCTCTCTCTGTCGTGCTGCTTTCTCTTAGCCCAGTTCAAAGCACAGATTCTGATGAGATGCGGTTTCTTGGCTTGCCTTTATGAGCTTTTTCCAAGGAGACGACATCTCTACAACTCTGGCACATGGTCAACATGCCCCCTTCACAAGTCACCTAACATGCCCCCCTTCACAAGTCACCTAACATGCCCCCCTTCACAAGTCACCTTCGTCGTTGACAGCTTTAGCTTTCTTTTTCCCAAACATTCGTATTTACTGTAACTACTACTATTATTATTATCTTTTCTTGTTAAACCTGCATTTCATCCCTACCATACTGTGTCTATTATATTCTTTTTATCGCTCGATTCTTCGGATCGAACAGTCCTTGACATGCTCGCACTAACTAAGCAAGCTCCATCATGATAATGTTGTCCCATTGGGAACAGGGTTGATGTTATTATATCTCATGCATTATTACCTAACCCACATAGATGACTTAACTTTTAGCAACTTTGTTGATATCCAAATACGGTATTGCAACAAGCATGATAAACATAGATTTTCCTCAGGCCATCCTAGAATAAATTCCTTCAAAAAGAAGAGACAGATGAAGACACCGTCAATTGGCGGCTATCAAAGTTTTCTTTCCTTACCGACCAAAAAAAGTTTTCTTTCCTTCTTTTTCTAAAGCTTGCTCCGGTATGTTCACACTGTCGTCTTCTGAAGCCCGGTATGTTTTAATTCTAAAGCCCAGTATCTTTTAATTCGGACAGATCTCCTCTTTCACACGTTAAGGTCTTTTTCATGCATTATTTTAACCAGAATGAACCGAATCTTTACCGTCAATCTCGCTGTTCCCATATTCGCGAAAAGGAAACGTCGCCGAATCATAGCGAACGACCTGATTGTGTTTAAAAGCTGCAGGTCAAACCTATCATTCATTTAAAGAAAACTTGATATGCTAGCTGTGATGGATAGGGTTAACTCTAAGATGAACATGGAGAGACATAGGGAAAAGTGTCGATAAAGTCCTAAACCTATTGTATTGATGTCAATTTGGTCCTAAACATTTTGAATTGATGTCAATTCAATCATAAACCTGTTAATGATATCAATTTAATCATAAATTTTTTAAACCGGTGTCAATTTAGTTTTAAAAGTTTTGACTTGATACTAATTCAGTCATTCCAACAAATTTTGGTCAAATATTATTAGTTGGACGCTAGCCAATTTATTTGGCATTGCTGGTGCTAATGTGGTTAGTTTTTATTATTTCCTTTTTATTTTCTTTCATTTCTTCTTCTTCTTCCTTTCATCAGTGATCGGCCACTGGCCACAGCCGAGCGGGCTAGCCTCACTAGATTGGGGCCCCCGTCGGATTAGGGCAAGGGGAGCCCTTGTCGAGGCTACCCTTGCCTAGGATAAGACCTAGCGAGGCCAACTTTCACAAGACATGGCCAATGGTTGGCCATCGACTATGGTCAATGGCCAGTCATCGACAAAAAGAAGAAATGAGAGAAAAAAAAAATAGAAATATAGAAATATTATTATAATACTATTAAAAAATATTCATATCAGTGTCGGTGGTGCCACATGAGCCAGCCAATGTTCATGTCAGTAATATCTAACCAAAAATTAATCAGAATAACTAAATTGGCACAAAATCAAAACGTTTAGACTAAATTGATACTAGTTCAAAAGGTTTAAGATTAAATTAACATTATTAAAAGATTTATAACTGAATAGGCACTAAATTAAAATGTTTATGATTAAATTGATATTAAAATATTTAAGACTAAATTGGCATCAAAACAACAGATTTATGACTTTTTTGACACTTTCGCGAGAGAGACATCATATTTCGAGAGAAATCATAGAGTAGACTCCCTTAAGGAAGAATTAGACAGTAGGATCTAGTATGCAAGAGAACCTTCTCTTTTTCCATAATTATTCTGTTTACTGTGTTTCACCGAATGTAACATGGAAGTTCTCGATGAGCCAATTGTACGAACTCAAATGATTGATCCCAACTTAAGTGCGATGGCCGCTTTGTCTGGACTCACATGACAAATCCGAAGGCAAATCCAATATTATTATTCTTATGTGACAAATCATGTTTGGCTTTGCATTATTGATTCGCTTTTTCCGAGCTTTTCTCCTCGTCATCATGCGGTTGGCAGTTCTCAGATGCACACGCCCCATCACCGGACCAAAAGGCTTAGACCAAATTTTGCAAGATTTCCATGCTCTCTCTTTTCTTTCGGCCCCTACTTTGAAAAGGAATCCATGATGAATGCATGGAGAGTATTTTTATCCCTTGAGCAAGTCGTACTATTCCCATGACAGTCAAGAAACAGGAGCCGCTAGTCGTCCTTTTCCAACATATAAAAGAGCAGACTTTTGAAGCGCCATGTGCTGCTATTGCTACTCTCAAGAGCAGAAAATTGCATACTAATTGGCCTAGAAAAGAATTGGGTTCCAAGCCTTCGATCGCCGTGTGCTGCTATCACCAGGTATTCAAAGTGCATTGATCAAAGAACCATTTCGAAGGATTGTGGAGTGATATGCTGGGTTTGGTTCACTGAGATCCAAAACTGCTGTACTGAAAACTAGGGCATCGTATGTCCACTCGGTCTAGAGTTTGAATTACGTCGACTGTTCGATTGGGACCGGCTAAACATTCACTGCAGTAAGTATCATGGTATTAGGAGATATGTTTCCAGGAGTTTGATGGAGTCCCATCTCGACAAGTAACAAATCAAGAAAGCCAAGCAGCACAACGAGGCGAGCTCACCTCAACCTAAAGCCCAAATGAATGTGAGCTAGAGTTTGCCTCAATAGAGCCAAATTGGGCAATCCGCACGATTCAACCAGGACCGGTCCATTAACCGATTCTGCTGCTAAAGATCCACCAGAAGTGGGTGATGAACTGAATCGTGGGACTTTCCATAGAAAGTGGGCGAACCTCACCATTTCTTTGTTCTCCATCAATATATGAATACTTGCACTAACTTTGTCCCTTTGAAAAACCCAGCTCCACTCCAAAAATCTGCAATGTCGTTGTCAATCAGCGACACTCTTATCCTCAGTGCAAACAATATTAGATTTTAGCTTTCATCGACTGCACACGAATGCGCGCATGCACGCCAAGAAATATCTAGTGGTGACTGGTGGGTCTTACTATCTTAACCGGCTACGAGTCATCTTCTCATCATGCTAACGTCCACCCCAACAAGGCTATTCTCTCTGCTGCCCAAAACAAGACGCAGCTCAGTGGGAGAGATCTTGTGGTGTTTTGAGTAATTTGATTGGCCTGAAAACTCGAGCTGATGCTTTGTCTGTAACACGTTCTGAATCTTAGAATTACTAGCTCAACAACCTGGAGTCCATCCAATTGAAGTTCCAGGTTTTCACCAAGCCGAGAAGATTGAATTCGATGACTTCATGGTTGACAATGAACAAATCCTACATCATAATGGTTTCATGTGATAGATTTTAGATCAAGACATGACAAAGTCAATACACGATGATGCATCATCAACCCGTTGCCCCCCTTCTTTTAACTAGACACATCATTTTCTTATCTTTTTCCACTCCATTCTAAATGTATACGCATCATTTTCATAAAAGAATTCCAATTTAACCGACCGATATGGACATCCTCTGTCAACTTATGCCCTTCCACATCGATAGTGGCCCATTCATGAGGAGTAATGGGCAAGAAAAAGGACATCAACACGACATCTAAGGCTTAAAAAAATGGCATAACTACTTTGGGCACTTCTCTTTCTGTTACAATCGCTGATCTTAAAGCAGCTGTCACACTGTCTTTTCGCAAGTGCTTTCAGACACGAAACCAACTTGCTCTGAGATTGATCTGTTAGCCCTCACTTCAGACCGGTAACAAGAACACCTGAGCAGAAAATTTCAAGAAACAGCCAACACAAAAATGACCAAATTCAGAAGAGGTCTTATGCCCCTTTATAGTTCAACACCAGAGTGGAGAAATAAAATGGGCAGTGATAGCACAAAGCTTCAGCTTTCTGATTTATGTAAAATCTCAAAGCTGTGTGGCTCATCATAATGATGATTAACAGTGTCTTACATAGCAATCAAATTGATTTTAGCAGTGTCTTCCTATTGTTCATTTTCTTCTATTTGCTTTTTCACTAGATAGTCCTGATTGCACCTATATATATATATGAAAGCCAAACCAGATCCAAGCTCACGACAACAATCTGTACACCGCTTCCTTCTGGCATGCGGATCATTATTCTAAAACCTTACTCTACTAACGTTGTAAGTATAGTAAGCATCAAGAGCTAGTGCAGGGATTTTCCCCTTCACTAATTGATCTTTAGGCACAACCGTTTGGACCAAACCCAAGCTTCAATCCCGCGACTGTATAAAATTATTCATATAAACAACTTATTAATCAAGAAGAATCGAATCCATATATGACTGTAAAATACCGAGATCAATAAATACAGCGAAATTAAAGCGTACCTGTTTGAGCCATTACGTTACTTGAAAATAAATAGATCACTCTGATACCAAAGATCTATTGAAATGCCAGATCTTCCTTTCTATGACATATTTCAGTGTAGCAGCTTTCAATGAGATTAAAGCAACTGATATGTATAACCTATCATTTTATAGACTAGAGAGGGGACCTAGCAAACCCTAATCAACAGCGTGTCAACTGAGCCCTCCGGGCTTCAGTTAAACACAATTGCCTACACTTTTCTACTCAACTAGGCCCATCATTAATAGATGCCAATACCCAATTTAATCATATCACTGTAGAGCTCAACAAATATTGAAATATCCATTAACCCGATTATTTAAAATAAAAAATTAATTAATTAATGTAAACCCATATTATAGAAAATTTCCAACATTCTCCCACTTGGGCTACATTAATTAACTTATTTTATTTTGAAAAAGATTTTATATTGAAAACGACACTACCTGGTTAATGACTGAAAATTTTGTTTTATGTGGCCACAACTTTAAAAAATAATATTCCAATAACAGCATTTCAAAACCAATTCAATCCTATATAACCTCCGTATAGGACTATGGAGACCAATGTGTTAAAAAAAAATGCCACAACACAAAACCTTCCATAATCACATATAATAAGCATTATATTTTCATGGACCATGGGCCTAGTAGTGTAGTAAGAAATAGTGCCAACATGTGATCAAAATATACACTATTTCTTATCGGTCCTCAATGCAATTTCTCAACGATATTAAACTGCATTAGCGCAAATTCTAAACAACAAGAAATCGCACGACTATGTCACAATCTAACATGAAATCTCATAATTAGTAACACAATTTTTAAACAACATGAAATTGCACGACTATATCACAATCCAACATGAAATCTCATAATTAGTGACATCCAGTCGTCTTTAAACTAAAATCTGTTTAAAGATACTGTTTTATATTTCCATTCCTCAGTCAATAGGAAAAATGATAACAATGAAATCAATAATAATGATCATTGAAAATAAATAATTTAATGGACATCATAAAAGCATTATCAGTCTACATATAACTATAATATCCAAAAATATAAATTATATGGCTCCCACTAACAAAATAAATCAAAAGAATCTAAAACATCCATATTCTTTACATGTTCTTTAAACAAAATGGGTCATAAGCCTTTTGTTAGACGATCAACCAACATGAACTCAGTTCTAATATTTTCAATCACAATGTCTCCATTTTTGACCAAGTCTTAACAATATAATATTTGATCAAGTTAATATTTTAACCGTGGCATTATTGTTGTTTACTGTAAAAGTAACTGTTTGTTACACATAATGCAATAAAATCAATTATGGGCAATAAACAATTCAACAAAAATAATTAGTACATTATAAACTCTCATTTGGGCAGAGTATACAATGCACCATTATTTTCCACAGCATGAAGTTTATAAAGCAACAACAATGAGAAGCGTTCGAACCGCACCTCCCTTGTATCTCAAAACAGGCGAATTGGGCACTGTTCCTGCGAGTTCTTCTGTGGCTAATCCCAGGTGTTTTGACCGTTGGTTGGAGCTCATTTTCGGTGGTGGGGGGCGTCTATTGATGCTTATTAAACCCCCAAAAGTATAGGCTGGTACGTTCTCTCTTTTGGCCCATCTATGGCCGAGATCGGTTAGGGTTCCTTCCGTTTGCTCTGCTGTTTAGCGATCTGTAAGCTGCGATGGAGTTTGAAGCGATTCAGGCCCATATTGATGGTCAACGACCTAGCTCTCGTAGCCCCTCTCCACCTTTGGGTCGTCTTCCTTCGTTAGCTGGTCCTTCAATGTTTGAGCCCGGTTCCTCGGCCCCTGCTGCTGCAAAGCAAAACATTGATGCGCAACCCCCTCAAGTTCCTGCTGGCTTACGAGTTGGGAATAGGGGTAGATCGCGATTGAAACGCCCTCAAGGTAGGGGCAATTCAAAAAATCCAAAAGATCGCTCTTGGGTGGCTGTAGCTAGAGTTGCGACTAAGGGTTATGACCTCCAATTCACTCGACCTACTTATGTTAACAGCAAACCTGTTATTGAAATGACTGACTCCCACATTGAAGCTGCTAATCCCAAGCTATATAAGTGTCTGGTGAGATATTTCATAGGCAAACGTCTTCCCTTTAAGGTTACCGAGGAGGCCCTCAAAAAAGCTTGGGGTCCGAACCTTCTTGAAGTTATGTCCAATGGACAGGGATTCTTCTTTCTGCATATACCTGATTCTGAGTTCCGTAGGAACCTCCTTGAAGGTGATCCTATTACTGTGGCAAGGGTGTCGTTGGTCCTTCAGCAATGGAATCCGGCCCTTGAGCTTAGAAAAGATACCCATCTGACCGTTCCGATTTTGGTGAGACTGAGAAACCTTCCCCTAGCCTTTTGGTCAGCTCAGGCAATAGGGAAAGTGGCGAGCGCAGTGGGCAATCCTTTGTATGTAGACCAGCGAACTAAACAGATGAAAATGTTGGCGTTTGCTCGTGTTTGTGTTGAGATTACAGCATATCAACCTACTTGTGAAACCATTGAGTTGGTGCATAATGGCAAATCATGTGAAGTAGTGGTGGAATATGAATGGAGGCCGGTTGCTTGTGCTGGATGCGGCATATTTGGGCACAAATGTAACCCCATTGCTGCTCGGAATTTTGCTGCTCATGCATCTGCTACAGCGGTGCCTCCTTAAGCCCCAATCACTATTGATCATCCTACTCAAGAAATAGTTGTTCCCCCGGCCTTTACTGATGTTCTGAAGCGCCCCAACAGGAACAGACGGAGCTAGGAATGGGAAGTCCCGTGAAGACTAAACCAGCTGCTGAGCACCTTCCTTCAGAGGCAAAGTCCTCCGCATTGCAAGTTCAAGCGAACACAAATAAGCCTCTGTTTGCGAGCAATATACTGACTGTGTCGGTATAGAAACTGACACGGTCTTGAATGTGGTCTTAATTCCATATGCTGTTGCTTCAACCCCGGATCAAGGTTGGAAGCAAGTAAAGGGAAAGAAAAAGAAACAACCTCCGGCTAAGGATATGGTCTCCTTCAGATTAGCCCCTCCCAGTGAAGAAGGGCAATATTTGAAACTCAAGTCATCTTCTGTGAAACCACCAGCTGTCCCAATTACCAGGATTTCAAAAGGTATTTCTTTAGTGTCTTCCAAGGTGACAGCTGGTCGTTTACGTGCTGCTAAGAAGTCAGGTCCCCTTGCTTCCTCGATTCCACCTGAAGACTCGGATGAGATATACAACTCCAATGTTCACGCTAATTCAAATGATGATGATTTGCTCTTTATCGACTCCCCCTCTCCGAAAGGCCCGGCCTTAACTTCAGGGGGCGGAAAGCATCCGAGAGCAACTTTTGTTGCTGTGTCCTGATCCACCTCCCTCGGTGGTGCCTATTGCGACCTCCACTAGTCGCAAATCCTCTAAAAAGAGGTAACCGTCCTCCTTTTCTTTGTAAATATGTATATAGGATTTTGGAATATCAGGGGTATCCTTCATCCTGCTAAACGTGCTGAGATCAAAAAGTTTGCTTCGTCCAACAAGTTATGCTTGGTTGGCTTTTTTGAGACAAAAGTCCTTGAACCTTTGTTTGAGTCTATTTCTTCTGCGCTGCTAAGGAGTTGGAAATGGATAGCTAATTACGAGTTTTCTCCTCGTGGAAGAATTTGGGTCGGGTGGAACCCGGATTTTGTTATCTTCGATCCAATTTCTATTAATGACCAGGCTGTTCACGGTTACTTTAAGCTCAATACTTCTAGCCTGAGTTGTGTTATTTCAGCGGTATATGGGGAACATACTTTTGTGCGGCGTAGACCCCTTTGGGAGGATCTACTCCACTATAGCAATATTTTGCAGGACTGTGCTTGGTTAGTTGCAGGTGATTTCAATGCAATAAAAGAACCATCTGATCGGGTTGGGGGTTCAAATAACTGGATTCCTTATTTCGATGAATTTGCTCACTGCCTAGCTCAAACGGATTTAGTGGATCTCAGATATGTTGGTCTTCGTTTTACCTGGTCTACCTCCACAGGAATTGCTAGAAAGATGAGAAAAATTGATCGAGTCTTGGTTAACAACAAGTGGAATCTCGATTTTTCCTTCTCTGAAGCTTCTTTTCTTAACCCGGGGATCTCTGACCACTCTCCCATGGTCGTCAGAGTTCTTAATCCGATTGTTAGGAGAAGGCCCTTCAAATATTTCAATTTCTGGTTGGAGCACCCGGATTTCTCCTCCATTGTTCGACAGACTTGGGACACCCTAGTTTATGGTGTACCTATGTTTAGACTTACTTCCAAGCTGAAATTATTGAAAAGAAGCCTCAAATCCCTAAACCAGGAAGCCTTTTCCGACATTTCGGTTCGGACAAAGGAAGCGAGGGAGGCCCTCAGTAATATCCAAATTGCCCTTCAGTCTGACCCGAACAACTCCTCCCTTGGTGAGCTGGAAAAGACTCAACGCCGTATTTTTGTCAACCTGTGAAGTCACGAAGAATCTTTTTATAGACAAAAATCGAGAGTTAGATGGCTCAAGGAAGGAGATCGCAATACTAAGTTTTTTCACCACTCGGTTAAAAAGAGGCATCTCAACAATCGAATCCTCTCTGTTAAGGATTCGTCGGGCTCCTTGATTACGGATCCTACCTTGGTTCCGCAGGTGTTTGTATCTTTCTTCTCATATCTTCTTGCTCCTCATGCAAACCTTTCTAAACCTTCGGTGCAAGAATTGGAATCTTTTGTTCGACGCCCCCTTTCGGATACTCAGATTTCTGACCTGCTCAAGCCGGTGTCCGATTCTGAAATCAAAAATACACTTTTCTCACTTGCTAAATGCAAAGCCCCAGGTCCGGATGGCTTCACAGCTGAGTTCTTCAAGAACAACTGGAATATTGTAGGACCTTTGGTTCTAGAAGCAGTAAGAGATTTCTTCTCCTCCGGTTGTCTCCTCAGGGAGGTAAATATCACTATCCTGGCTTTGGTTCCTAAAGTCCCTAATGCCTGCGATGTTACTAACTTTAGGCCCATTGCTTGTTGTAATACCACCTATAAGATTATCACAAAAATCTTGGCCAATCGTATTGCGGATGTTTTGAGTGATTTGATTAATCCATCCCAGAATGCTTTCGTTAAAGGTAGAAGAATCGGAGATAACATCCTCCTCGCTCAGGAATTATTTGCTGGTTTTCATCTAGACCCTTATCTGCCCAAATGTGCTATTAAGGTAGACTTTCAGAAGGCATATGATACTATAGATTGGGACTTCTTGGAGCTTGCTCTCTTGGATTTCCAGTTTCCTCAATGGATTATTCGATTGATAATGGTCTGCATTCGTACTCCGAAATACTCCATTTCCATTAATGGTGAGCTGCATGGGTTTTTCTCGGGTGGTAGAGGCCTCCGTCAAGGGGACCCTCTGTCCCCTTATTTATTTACGCTAGTTATGGAGATGTTTTTGGGGATCTTGAGTTCTCGGACTGCCAACGACGACTTCAAGTACTATTGGAGATGTAAACATGTTAGGTTGTCGCATCTTTTCTTTGCCAACGATGTGTTTCTGTTTTGTCGAGCTGACTGGGCATCTGTGGTGATGCTGAAAAGGGGTTTGGATATCTTCTCTTCTTGGAGTGGTCTGCTACCCAACAAGAACAATAGTGAGATTTTCTTATCCGGTGGCCCTGTTTCCTTGCGTACTAACATTCTCAGACCTTCGGATTTCAAGAGGGGAAGCTTCCGGTTCGCTACCTCGGTGTTCCTATCATCTCCACTAGGCTGGGGAAAGCAGATTGTGTTGTGTTGATAAATCGTATTACTGCCAGAGTTCAATCATGGGCCCAACGCTTTCTCTCTTTTGCCGGAAGACTATAGCTCATAAGGTCAGTTTTACACTCTATACAAGCTTTTTGGGCTAGCATTTTTACACTTCCTGCCTCGGTTTTGGATAATATAGAGCGGATACTGCGACAATTCTTATGGAATGGCACTACTCTAGGTCGTGGTGGGGTTAAATTTCGTGGGATGACGTTTGTCTCCCAAAAAAGGAAGGCGGTTTGGGAATTCGTAAATTAAAGGATTGCAATAGAGCTTCCATGCTCAAACACATATGGATCCTTTTTACTGATAAGGAATCCTTGTGGTGCCGATGGGTTCATACTAACTTTTTGCGCAAACATAATTTCTGGAATGCTTCTCAGCCTGCTTCTTGTTCACGGACATCTTTCTCTTGGAAAATTGGTAATGGTCTCTCAGTATCTCTCTGGCATGATCATTGGCTTTCCTGTGGACCATTAGACTCTTTTGTTCCACTTTCTTTTATGGAGAATAGTGGTCTTCCCAAATATGCGGTTGTGGCAGATCTCTTCACTCCCGCGAGGGTTATGTTAAAAGGAATCCTTGAGAGGTGGGGTCTTTCTCTTCCGGCTATGTCCTTACCTCGTGATATTTTTACCTGGCTTTGTGATCCTTCTGGCTCCTTCTCGGTTGCCTCTGCTTGGAACACCATCAGAGCCAAAAAAGACGGCGTTCCTTGGGCTTCTCTTATTTGGGATAATGCCATTGCCCCTCGGTTTCAATTTAATCTTTGGTTGATTACTAAAAATCGTCTTCCAACGCAAACGCTCCTCATTTCTTGGAAGGATCGATTATACTGTTTGTGCTTTTTGCAATACCGTTCCAGACTCTATTGACCACTTATTTTTTGAGTGTCATACCTCGACTACTCTCGTTTACTTTTGGGCTACTAGATGCAACCTTCCATGGCAAAATAGCTCTTGGTCGGACAATCTCACATGGGGGAAAAAATTTCTCTCTGGTAAGGATTTCTTCCATTGTATTGCGCGCTTCTCTTTTGGTGCGTTGTGTCATTTGATTTGGAAGGAGAGAAATAGTATCATATTTCGCGGTGAAGATTTGGTGGTCGCGACTTTGAAGAATCACCTCATCAAGGTTGTTAAAGACAAAGCCCTTACCTTCAAAAATGTTCCCATTACTCCAAGAAACAAGAGACTTCAAAGAGCTTGGGGTTTTGACCCCTCGGTTTTTGCTTCGATGCCTACTCCTCCTTGAGTTGCTGGATCGCGGTTACGTCCATTTTTTGTCACGACCTCTTTCTGTTGTGTTGAGGTTCTTGGTTGTTCTTGGCTTGTTTGTTTTGTGTTGCTTTAGCTTTGTTGTTTTTCTTCGGCTCCCTTTC
Source organism: Eucalyptus brandiana (assembly GCA_014182725.1). Classification (NCBI taxonomy): domain Eukaryota; kingdom Viridiplantae; phylum Streptophyta; class Magnoliopsida; order Myrtales; family Myrtaceae; genus Eucalyptus; species Eucalyptus brandiana. Next base: position 51,453,155 of record CM024670.1, on the reverse strand, counting down.
ACTCCTTTTGTTGTTACAGTTAGACTACAAGTTTTTGGAGCCAGTTTTTTTGTACAGTTGACCAAAGCTCAATATATTTATTACCTTTACCAAAAAAAAAAGCAACAATAATGAGAATTATATATAATTGTCAAGGATCCATCCCCTTTAGGCAGACAAATCATTTAAATCATACATCTCCATAATATCAATATAGAGGGAAATTATATATAATTTTCAAAACATTTATCCCCTTTGGACAGATAAATATTTTTCAACCCCCATCTTTTAAATATGAGAATTAATCTTCATGTTTTTTGCCAAATTAATATACACAACAACTCCCTTTGGGCAAGTAATTGTATATACTAATTTTTATCAATAATAAACTCCAAAAATTTATGTCCAAAATTCATCAAACAATATGAAGCACTTTACAATATGTGCTTCCAAAGATCATATTGCACTTTTTCAAACAACAATTTTTTTAATTATTTTATTATTATTTTAATATTTTGGGACTCTTGCGGGCCCAGTACCTGCGAGCAACCCTAATCAGACCGCGAGGCCGACCCATGAGCAGCCTGAATTGGAGATTCTCTCGAGGCCCAACCTACACCGAGCCCAAGCTATTCTTTTCACTCCATTTAGGCCCATTGTTTCTTTTATTAATATGGCCCATGATTGGGCACAAAATTAAATGAAATAAAATGGGCTTCGACCCATTTTACAAGTCCAGGATTCTGTGCTCACGCCCAAAATCAGCACATTAATAAAAAACTAGGGCTTTTGGCCCAGGCCCGGCTGGAAGTCTTCTTCAACCTCCAGCCAGGTCACGAATTTGCAGCAAACCAGGTCGCACAACCTGGTTTCGACTCAAAGCTCCAAAGACACAAATTAACATGATTTTTGATGAAATTTCCTCATGGTTTTTGCATATAACATCAATATAATTAATTATGATGAATTAAACGAAGAAAAACTGAGTAAATCTACCACACACAAGCTTCAAAGTTTCGGATCTAAATCTCCCATGGCCGAATTTCGAATTTCTTATATTTAAGCCCTAAAAACTTACTTTGATATAACAAAAAGATGCTAAAACATATATAACAATACCCATGCAACGATTTACAACGAACATCAATTAATTGCAAGTAATTTGAAAATTCTAGAACTTTTTCATGTATAAACTCTAGAATTTCAAATTTCAAATTCTCTCTTAATTGTCAACGAAATTATGCAAATTATATATTGTTCAAAAGATCTCGACATGTAGAACAAAAGCCCTATGGTTTCAGGATCAATCGAGCAAAAATCCACGCGAAAAAGTAATGCCCATATTAGGCTCAAAGAGAAAAATTTCGAATTTTCCATGAATTTTTTTTTTTTTTTGGTTCTACAATCATATATGATTTGCTCTTATACCAAATATATAAAATTTATTCACATAAACAATTAATCAATCAAGAAGAAATTTGATCCATATATTATTGTAAAACACCGAGATCAATAATTACAAGGGAATTAAAGCATACCTGTTTGAGCCGTTGTTTTATTTGAAGAAAATAGATCACTCTAATACTAGAAATCTATTGGAATGTCAGATCCTCCTCTTTATGACTTATTTCAGTATAGCAGCTTTCAATGGGATCAAAGCAACTGATAAGTATAACATATCCTTTTATAAGCTAGAGAGAGAATCTAGCAAACTCTAATCAACTGTCAACCGGGCCCTCCCATTACGGGTTTCAGTTAAACACAATTGCCTACACTTTACTGCTCAACTAGGCCCGTTATTAATAGATGCTAATACCCAATTTAATCAGATTACTATAGGGTTCACCAAATATTAGAATATTCATTAACCTGTTTATTTAAAATAAAAAATTAATTAATTAATGTAAACCCATATTATAGAAAATTTCCAACAGCGACATCATACACCACCTCGAAACTCTACTACTGCACATTCCCATATATCAGAATGTCCATATCATCCCCATTTCCAGCAAATGCCAGGCAAACCTGTGACTAGGGGTGAGCGGTTCTTCCGGTTCGGTTCGGTTCCGTCAAGAACCTGGAACCTACCTTCGAGTACAGGTTCATCAATTTTTGGAACTTGGAATCTACCCATCAGAATCAAGAACCTGAAACCTACCTGTCACAGGTTCCAAGGTCAATTCCAGGTTCCAACAGATTCTTTTTTCTTTTTTTGGTTTCATTTTGTAGTGGGCGCGAATATCCAGAAGCCGAAATAATTCGATAGTTGGCCCTCTAATTTTAGTACCTGCCAATACACAACAATGTGAATCTTTTACATCCAAATAGACAACTAAATTCATAATTTTCTACAGAAAACATTGTCTAATGTATAATTTGATGATTCCTTATTGTTAATGTGTTTCATAATAATAACTACGGGTGCATAACAATGAAGGTTGAGCAACTATCGGTGTTGCTCATCTTAGTTAGGCAAAGTAGCAATCTGTCACTTGAGCAAAAATGCGGAGGAAAATCTACCGTCTCGTCGTCGATCAACCGATAGGCCCCCGCCGGAGTCTCCAAGGGCATCCTGCATCGCCCCCAATCGGATAGGCGGAAGGAAAGAGAGAGTGGGGGTGCGACATGCACAGGAGCAATTCCAGAACACGCCATGGCATACACATCCAACACTCCATTCGCAAACGAGGTAACTGAAAGATCAAATTCTTTGTGCCCTTGCACAAATCGACACAAATTATACATCCTAACTGAAATAAGCAAAACCAAACGATAGCTTGATCTTTGCACATGACGAACATGCGCTCGACTCGGTCTGATTCTCAAAAATCACTCACTCACTCACACGGAAACCCTAAACTACCAGCTGAGAAACAGAAAAACCGTCAAAGCCGCAAACAGGCAAAGGAGAGGAGGTCGAGGCAAAACCAACCTCCAAGACAAAGAAGAGCTCGCCACCGCCGCCTCCTGCTTCTCCTCCTTCGGCTTCGCCGCCGATCGCAGCCCGTAATAGAGCAGCTTCGTCGGGGCAGAGGCGAAGGGGTGTGGAGTTAAGGCTGATTGGGCGGCTGGGCGAGCAGCAAGTTGCGTCGGGGCGGCTGCGCAAGCAAGTAGCCTCCACCGGGGGGATGAGCAGCGTCCAACGGCGGCGTCAATGGCAAGCGGCTGAGCGGCGAGGCGAGCGAGGGGTGACCCATCCAACGGCAATGTTAAGGGAGGTCCGGCGACAGCGAGCATGCGGCGATGGCAGCGCGACAGCAACGAAGACACCAGTCTCACGGCACCAACGGCGGCACGGACAGCACAATGAAGACAGCGGCGGTTGCGGCTCAACCCACGGCCAAGGGGGGAAGAGCTCGGTTCTGGCGGTGGCTCACAACAGCGAGGGGCGGCAAGGACGGTGCAACAGCTCATCGGGCTCAACGGCAAGACGGCTCGTCGGACAAGCGGTGGGTGGTGGTGGTTCGGTGGCCAAGAGGTGGTGGTGAGTAGGGCATGGGGCAGCAGTGTGGTGGTGGTGGGTGAAGCAGCAAGCAGCAAGAGGAAGGAAGGAAGGAAGGAAGGAAGGAAGAAGAAGAAGAAGAGGGGTGGAGTTTCAGCCGAGAGATGGGGAAAGAGAAGAGAGAGAGAAGAAAAGAAAAAAGTTAGGGGGCAGGAAGTGACGTGAGGAGGAAAAAGGGGAGAAAAGAAAGAGAGAGAGAGAAAGAAAGGGGAAGGAGGAAAGAATCGGCGGGAGGAAATCATGTGGGGGGAAGTGACATTCTAGGGTTTCTTTTTTTTTGAATTCTGACCGGTTCTAATTCCAGTTCCGGTTCCCATAGGAACCAGAATCGAAATCAGGAACGCCGGTTCCTAGGAAAAGGGAACCGGGAATCGAAACCAGTCTCTTTAGAACTGGGAACCGAACTGGACCCTCTGGTGCGGTTCTCCGGTTCTCGGTTCTACCCGGGAACCGTGCTCACCCCTACTTGCGACACACTCGCAACATACAATATTCCTGAAGGATCCAAGTCAACATTGGTTCCACCACTAAAAAGGAAGCTGACTTTTGGTATTGTCACCGAGCTATACTTGATAAGGTCATAGTAGGTGTCTAGGATCGAAAGAGCGGGTGCCGTTGGATATCTTGTCATCAATTTCTTGAAAGCGCTAGAGAGTGCGCTATACGCACTGGGTGGCGAGCGAGTGATCACAGTGCCCGAGTCTATGATCCCGGGGGCATTCGAGAAAATACTTGAGGAGATCGACAGTTTAGTCCCGCCTACACTTATTCCTTCTATGTTGATACCATAAAAATTATCACCTTGCGAGATTGTAGCCAAGGGTGTGAATTTTACGGAACTAGATGCTCCACTGCCTCTGCCAAAGGTCAAGTGTCCAGTGGAGCTAGATGACGACGGTAGGCAATACGAAAAATACTTGCCGTACTTGCTCACGGTTTGTTGCACTAAAGAAAGTTTGTCTCGGCCGAGTCCAAGCAGCCCTGCGGCCCCGCCGAAGGGACCACGGTTGTTCTGGCCACAACCAAATAAAAAATTGTCAAATGCCTCCGTGGACGTCAATGTCAATTTCTCTTTTCCGAAGAACCCGACTGAGTACGAGGAGTCTCCATATTGTATGCCGTAGACACATGTCGACGACGAGCACCCTGGAGTGTTTCCTGCACACAAACATGGAGAAGCAAAGTTCTTAAATTCAGCGGAGAGGGTGCAGCCCTATACTTGTTATCGATCTTGCGGGAAATTCCAAGATTTTGAGGGCTAAGATCATTTTCTAAGCTTTCACTTCGGGGATGTGAGCTCATTTAGTTAAACACATTCTTGTCTCTTGATGACATATTTGTTCCTCTTCCGTTAATTTTCAAGATAGTTGAATCTTCTCGATCACCACATTTTCATTAGACAAAAAAAAGTCACCCGTGGCGAAAATGAGGGCGGAGCGAGTGAGGAGGAACAAGAGATGTTGGTATAGGATGCGGACAATGAAGGGTTAAAAGTCGGCTCTTTTTGCTTGTAGCAGTATTTGACGCACGGCTCGCACCGGGTCCAAGTGAGGTCACTACCCGTGTCGAAAATGAGGGACAGGTCCTTTTTTGGCGTGCCAAGGCCCACGGTCACTATGTAATTGCTGATATAGCTAGTACGATTACCTAGAGGGGGGTGAATAGGTATAAAAGATTTTTCTTTTGATAATTACACACTACTTAGATAGATAAACGATTTGCAGCAATTAAAAAAACAATCGTAAGACTGAGTAAGGGAAAGAGAGAATTAGACACGCGGTTTATAGTGGTTCGGCTTGTTTCAAGCCTACGTCCACTCTTCGCACCGATGCCAATTGGCTGGATTCCACTATGAACAAAGAGATGTTACGGTGATGATCTTCCTTGACTTCTTGGTGTAGACGATCTTCCACACTCTCAAGGTGTCACTAGAAATGAACACTCTCTGTGTATACAATTTCGCTCAAATAGTATCGACTAATAATCAAGGATCTTCAGACTCTGGAATTTTTCTATCTATCACGCACTTTAAAACAACTTGAATGTCTTCCTTTTATACTCCTTTATGCCATCATAACCGTTGGCACTTACCAAAGGAATTCCTCCAATCTTCCCGTTGGACGGAATCAATCACGAAGATCATTCGAGCTATTTAAGCATGGCGATAGCCCATCAATCCTGTTCGCCCATACAATCGGGATCTTGGTTTCCAAGAATAGAACTTTCCAAGAATACTTCGACAACCATCGGATCTTCAATCGATCTAGATAAGATCAAACAAAAGAGTCCGAGATGTTTATCCAACCAAGGGATCTTTTCCAGAGGATAGGATCGAATCCTCAACCATAAGCTTCGGCTCTGGATTTCCTTTACTACTGGATTAGAAAGACTGTCAGTGAGAATAATCTTGAGTCTTGAGTCTTGAGTTTTGAGTCTTGAGTCTTGAAATAATAAAGTCTTGAGACTTTATTCTTCGGTCTCCGAATATCCAGACTTTAGACTGATAGAAACGTTTTGTCAGCTTCAAAAGATTATGGAAAGATTTCTCCAACAATCTCCCCTTTTTGATGGTGACAAAACTTCCTTGTAGATTTGAACAACTTTGACCTGCAAAAACATTTCTCAAGCAATATGGCTAACTCATAAAGATTAATAAAACAACCACATTCTCGCATCCACAAAGAATTGGTTAGTCTTTCATGAGTAATACCATAAAACAACACTTGATATGAACGCAACCAGTCAAGCATTTAAATCCACAAATCAAGAGTACTCAAGTCAAACTAAAAAAAAAATATAGCCACAAATAGCCATAAATTCAAAGACTAAAAGATAGAATGATGAAAGATGATGAAGTTGATTGTTCAAATTGATTCTCCCCCTTTTTGTCATCATGAAAAAGTGAGAAAGGGATCAGGTCTGCTTGGGAATGCGAACGATTTGGAAATCTCCCATAGACTGAACCAAGCCTTCTAGCCTCTTCAAGTCTTCCCTTAGATTAGCTACCTCCTCTCCTTTTGCATTGGCTTGAAGTTGTAGAGCAAAGTCTTTCATTCTCGTCCTCCAGGGGTAACCAAAGACGCTTTGCCGCATTCTTGATGGATTGAATTTCACGCCTAGAGCATATATCTGTCCTCGCATTTCCATAAGTATATCAATAATACGACGAAAATCTGCCGAGCTATCCGTCCGTGTACTTGCATCGGCTTTTTCGGATGGAGTGAATGCGACGTTGGTGCTTCGTGTAATCTTGCGAGATTTGGGGTCGACGTATCTTGACCTTCTTCGAGCAATTTAGAAACCCGAACTTCTTCCGGGTTTGCTTTGGAGATGATCTTGGACCTTCACTATTGGCAGCATGTGGTGAAGACCTTTCTTGCTCACCAACTCCCCCTGTCTCTAGGACATCACAAGGGGAAGAGTGATGATCATGTTCTTGATTTTCCTTGTCTCCAGAGTCTATTACAGACTGTTCTTTCTCTCCTTCTCTCTCCTTTTCTCCTTCTTTCTCCTTCTCTCTCTGCTGATCTTCTTCTCTGATCTTTCCTTGCTCCTCTTCCTCTCTCTCGTTTCGTTGAAGTTCTATTGATCGAGACACAGAACGTCTGGTTCTCGTTAAAGCAACGATTGTGGGATCCTCATCTTCTTCATCTTCATCCTCTAAGATAAGAGTCCTTTTCTTCTTCTTCGATGGGGCTCCAATGACTTCTTTTCCTTTTCTTTTTGAAGCAGATGGGACTGGAGTCTTCACTCTGAACTTCTCCATTGCCTTGGAAAGCTCTTGTAGACGCATCTTCGTCAGCATCTTCAAACCTACCACCATCTTATCGCACGGTCGAACACAAAGTGAATGGGGTGGTTCAATACTCATGTGTCTAAAGATCTTGGTCACTGCACCGGGATAAGGCAATTGTCCCTTGTCTTTTGACACTTTGCTCCGTACATATGGAAAAGAATCGTGTGCGGGAGAGAGAACTTCCGTCCGAGTTGATTGCATACATCAACTTTGCTTCGAATAAGACACGAAGTCTTTGATGTAGACTTTGGTCTCGAGACAGTTGATTACGATCTTATGAAGCACAATGTTGATTGCATTCATCCCGGAATAGGTAACTCTCTTGTCTCGCGTCCCTATCCTTGACAAGATCCAGAGTAGTACGTGCGGGTGAGACTTTGATTGGCGAGATAACGCCCTCGTTCAACTCCAACAATGTCGCCAACATATTCACATCTACCACGTAGACTTTGTCTCGAACACCGAACGAAATTCTATTCGCATCCAAAAAGCTCGATTTGAATAAAAATAAGCGGTTAAATGTGCGTACCCGTCCGTAGAGTCAGAGCAAAATTTCTCAAGTTGAAGCAAGTTCAACTTCTCTCTCAAGTTCATGTTGATGGCGTCTAGAAAGTCAAAATCAACACTTCGAGGGTTTATCACCCCTCTTTTCAACAGTTTGCCATATACTTTCTCCTGTTCCTCGGATTTAAACAAATCCAATCGATTTCCTTTCGTCTTCGCTGCCACACCCATTCTCGGTTGAAACTCAAGGAACATTCTATCATCATCGTTCCCTTCAATTAAATTTTGTCCGGTACACGAGGATCACTTGGAATATTTGCAAGTGCATCCTCTCGCTTTTCCTCTCGGAGCAATTCCTAACTCCTCCATTCTCCGCAGAAAAAGATATTCATTTCCATAGTTCTTATCCTTAAGGAAATCGTCTATGTAATTCAATGGTGTACCGGTGATTTTCAATGCACGATAAACCTTGTAGATATAGGAGGGTTTTTGGACTCTTACAGGGTCGGCTTCCTCGATTATCTCTTCTTCAAGATGATAACTTTCACCATGTGGGGTAGGAGGCGATGAATGACGTGGATGAGGATGAATCGGACTTTGTTGCTGACTTGAAAAGTCTTCCTCCTCAGTAAGATCGAAGTGTATTGGTCCCTTCTCCATTCTTTGTGGTCCCCTGCTTGCTATTCTCGATGATTTCCTCGAAGAAGACATTCTTCTTTGTCGATTTGAGAGATTCCTTCGCTTGCTTCCCAAAGAAAAATGACCACTTTCTCGATGATGAACAAGAGATTGAAACAGGTTCGGGAGAAGAGTACTTTTTAGGGTTTTGACGATTGAGGAAAAAGCTGTATATATATATATTTAACTCACTTTTTGAAAAAGGAAGTTCAATCGACACAGGGAAAGTGTACAAACATTTCTTTTCAAAATCAATAACTGCCAAAATTAATCTTTTTGAAAAGACAAGTTTTTTTTTTTTTTTGATTTTTACACAGATAATAACTGAACAACAAAATCGTACCTTTTGAGTTCGAATAAAATAGCCACTTACGTCTATCGCCATGAATGTCTCGAGTCTCGAAGATCTCGAGACGAGATTAGAGTCTAAGGACTGTTGAGTCTTTAGACTTTAACTTCTTCAAGCTTCAAAATGTTGAGTCTTGAAAGGATAGCGTCGAATTGATTTTTCTCCAAAGGCTTTGTGAAAATATCCGCTAGTTGACTTTTTGAATCAACAAATTGAATCGAGATTTCTCCGTTTTGAATATGATCTCTAATGAAGTGGTGTCGAATCTCAATATGCTTTGCTCTTGAATGAAGAATTGGATTTTTGGTAAGATTGATCGCGCTGGTGTTGTCACATCGATTTACGTGCATGAGTCTTCAATGCCAAAGTCTTGTAGCCGTTGTTTGATCCATAGAATTTGCGAACAAAGAACTTCCAAGAGCTACATACTCGCTTCTATTGTTGAAAGAGCCACGGTACTTTGTTTCCTTGAAAACCAAGATATTGTTCTATTTCCAAGCAACTGACAAGTTTCAGAAGTGCTCTTTCTATCGACTCTGCAACCGGCCAGATCTGCATCTGAGTACCCTAGAAGATCAAAGTCTCCTTTCTTTGGATACCAAAGACCGATGCTTGAAGATGAGGCAATGTATTTGATAATTCGTTTCACGGACCGAGATGTGATTCTCTAGGATCGATTGAAACCTAGCACAGACACAAACACTTAACAAAATATCGTGGTCTAGAAGCGGTAAGATAAAGAAGTGAACCAATCATGCTTCGTATAGCTTTTGATCTACTTTCTTCCCTTCTTCATCCTTGTCTATCTTCTCGAGAACATGACATTGGTATGTCAGTCTTTTTGCATTTTTCTAATCCAAATCTTTTGACAAGATCATTTCCATATTTTTCTTGATGAATAAAAGTTCCTTCCTTCATTTGCTTCACTTGGAGTCCAAGAAAGAATGTTAATTCTCCCATCATACTCATTTCAAACTCATCCTGCATAGACTTAGAATTTCTTGCATAGGCTTTCATTAGGAGATCCAAATATAATATCGTCTACATATATTTGAACAAGTAAAAAGCTTTTGATTTCCTTTTTGATAAATAAGGTAGTATCTACTTTACCTTTGACAAAACCGTTCGAATTAGGAACTTACTTAGCCTATCATACCAAGCTCGAGGTGCTTGCTTTAAACCATACAAGGCCTTTTCGGTCTAAAGACCGAATCGGCTTCTTTGGGTCTTCAAATCCAGGTGGTTGTTCCACATAAACTTCCTCATGGATGAATCCATTTAGAAATGCACTCTTAACGTCCATTTGGAATAACCTGAAATTTTTATAGCAAGCAAACGCAAGTAATAGATGAATAGCTTCTAACCTTGCTACTGGTGCGTAGGTCTCATCATAGTCTATTCCTTCCTCTTGCGTGTATCCTTTGGCCACGAGTCCGGCTTTGTTCCGTACGACTTTTCCATCCTCGTTCATCTTGTTTCGAATACCCATTTGGTTCCAATAATGTTTACCTTTTGGTTTAGATGTCGATCCTGGACATCATTGATGTTAAACTGTCGAGTTCTTCTTGCATAGCTTCAATCCGCTTTCATCGATAAAGCTTCTTCTATGCTTTTTGGTTGAATTTCGAGAGATTAGAGCCACAAAGCACTAGATTCTTCACGTCTTTTTGATCTCGTGCGGATTCCTTCATTGATTTCACCGATAATGAGATCTTCGGGATGACTGGATTTGTGCTTCCATTCTTGGTTGATTTTCCCGGTTGATGATCTCTTTCTTTATTTGAATCTTCAAGAACATCTTGATGTTGGACTTCCGTAGACGAGATGCTTCTTGAGTTGTAAGTCTTGAAAGATCTGGAGTTGGTTCAGACTCTTCATATTGAGTCTGAATGGATTCAACTTGCGTTGAGTCTTGGAATTTGACATTCATTGATTCCTCCACCGATTGGCTTTTCTTGTTAAAGACTCGTAAGCCTTGCTTGTCGTAGAATATCCAAGGAAAATGCCTTCATCTCGATCTTTCTTCAAACTTACCAACTCGATCATTTGCATTTTTCAAAATAAAGCATTTGCAACCGAACACATGAAAATATGAAACAATAGGCTTCTTACCTTTGAATAATTCATAGGGGTTTTCTCTAAAATAGGTCTTAGAAAGACTCTATTGATGATGTAACATGCTTTGTTGAAATGTGACTTCACCCAAAATCGAGAAAAATTTTGTTTTCAATTAAAAGAGTTCTAGCCATTTCTTGAAGAGATCTATTCTTTCTTTCCACAACTCCATTTTGTTCGAGTATATGGAGAGGAAAATACATGATTAAAACCAGATTTATCACAAAACTTTGTAAAGTTTTGGTTTTCAAATTCACTTCCATGATCTGTTCTTATACTTGAAATAGTACATCCTTTTTCATTTTGAACCTTTTTAGCAAACTTTTCAAAGTACGAAAAGGTTTCTGACTTATTTGCAAGAAAATATACCCAGGTAAAACGAGAGTAATCATCCACAATTACTAGACAATATTTCTTACCTCCAATGCTCGGGTTCTTGTTGGTCCAAAGAGATCCATATGCAAAGAATCGGAGAACATGATTAGTAGAGATATGTTTTATATGCTTAAATGAATTTCTTACCTGTTTTCCCGTAATACATGGTGTGCATGAGTCGACTTTTGATAAGGTAATTTTGGTAGACCTTGAACAAGCTTCTTTGATGAGATTTTGGCTAATTGCTTCATGTTGACATGGCCAAGCTTTCTATGCCATAAGACCGCTTCATCTTGAATTGAGATGAGACATTGCGTTTCATTTGGTCTTACATCAAGAAGGTAGATATTTCCATGCCTTCGACCCATGAAAGACTGAGTTGAGTCTTTGCTTATTCCGAACATATGCCTTCTTGAAAAGAAATCTTGAACCCAAAGATATCACACAGTTGGCTAATCTTTGAGAAGATTATAGTTGAGTCCTTCCACTAAAGAAACATTGCTTATTGTGAGATTTCCAATTTTAACAGCCTTCCAAATCCCACAATGCTTCCTTTGTCAAGTTTCCACCAAATGAAACTTTTCCACCATTTACTTGAACAATCTTTATAAAGCAATTTGAGTCTCCTGTCATGTGTCTTGAGCATCCGCCGTCAAGATACCATTTTACCTTCTTTTGACGACAGAGACCTGTAATCAAAGGAGAGTCTCAAGCTTTCTTTGGTACCCAAATTTTCTTGGGTCCTTTGGTGTTAGTAGGATAAGCATTATTAGGCCATACCCTTTTAACAAAGCTTCCGGATCATAGGACACTCTTTTTCAAAGTGATCTTGACTGTTACACTTTGAACACCTTAGAGCATTTCGACCTACGACTTTACAAAAACCTTTTGAAATGATTTTTGTATGCTTCTCTCGATGGTCTTTTCTTGATTCTTTCTTTTACTTTCGGAAAATCAATCAAAGGGATTGTTTCTGCTTGTCATTCCTAAACCGGACTTGTTGAAGTAAGGTCTTTGAACCGAAAGAACTTTCTCGAGTTTTTCGACCCTATTGAAAATTTCTTTGAAATATTTGACAAGTCGGTTTTCAAGAAAGCATTTTCTTTCGAAAGTTTATCTTCATTCTCTTTAAGAGTAGAAACATTCAAGTCTAGACTTTTCACTTTTTCTTCTAAAATATTTTCCTTTTGTTTTAAAGCTGAGTTTTCCTTTTCGGTTCGGAAATCTTTTTGAGAGAAGTCTTAAGACTGAAACATAATTCATCAATATATTTAGAGACTTTGACAGGAATTTTAAAATCACTTACCTCAAATTCACTGTCTGAATCTGATCCAGAGTCTGAGTCTGATTGTGCCATTAGACACAGATTGGCATATTCCTCATCACTTTCTTCACACTCTGTATCGCTCCAGGTTTCAGCTTTGAGAGCTTTTCGAGACTTTTCGGTTTTTCCTCTCTTCTTCTTCAGAAGAGGACAGTTGGAGTACGATGTGTCCCTTTTTCTTACATTCGAAGCAGACTACATCTTTGTTTGGTTCTTCATCAACAAACTTGGTTTGCTGTTTCTGAAAACTTTGTTTTCTTGAGTTGAACCTTCTTCCTTTTCTATTCAGCTTTCGAATCTTCTTATCATAAGAGCAAGCTCCTCATCATCCGGATCTTCTTCGAATCAGTATCATCGAATCATCATTAGATCTTAATGCAATGGATTTCTTACCTCTTGGATCTTCGTCTTCATTGATTCGCTCCACTTCGTAAGATTGAAGAGTTCCAATCAGCTCATCCACAGATAATGGCATAATTCTTTGCGTCTCTCGTATTGAAGTCTTTATATGATTCCAATCCTTGGAGAGTCCTCTTAGCAACTTGTTCACCTTCATAGGATTAGTAATTTTCTGTCCTTGATTATCAAGTCCATTGACAATATCTGTAAAACGGCTAAACATGTCAGTTATAGATTCTCCCTGTTTCATTTTGAAGGCTTCGTATTGACCAAGAAGAATATTAATTCTGGTCTCCTTCACTCGGCCTGTCCTTCATAGGTAATATGTAATCTATCCTGCACTTCTTTTGCTTTGTGACACAAGAAGATATTCTGTTATATTCGATTGGTGACAAAGACAATATAAAGAATAAATTGCTTTTGCATCGAGTGCTTGTCTCTTGTTTATCTCATCTTGAGACATTCCGCTAGTCTCAACAGTTTCTTTCCCTCTTTCAGATATCGATGCAACAGTAGGAGTGATTCCTCTCTCCACAACATCCCATTCCAGAGGATCCTTAGATCGTAGGAAAGCTTTCATCTTGTTCTTCCGATGTTGTAATCCTTTCCATCGAAGTAGGGTGGTGCAGTATTGCTTTGACCTTCCACCAGCCCGATGCTTTAAAGCATACTAGCCATGGATCTTTTACTATGAAGTAAAACACTTCAAATAGAGTAAGAACACAGGCTCGATACCAATTGATATAGCTAGTACGATTACCTGAGGGGGTGAATAGGTATAAAAGATTTTTCTTTTGATAATTACACACTACTTAGATAGATAAACGATTTGCAGCAATTAAAAAAACAATCGTAAGACGAGTAAGGGAAAGAGAGAATTAGACACGCGGTTTATAGTGGTTCGGCCATTTGTTTCAAGCCTACGTCCACTCTTTCGCACCGATGCCACCTTGGTGCTGGATTCCACTATGAACAAAGAGATGTTACAGGTGATGATCTTCCTTGACTTCTTGGTGTAGACGATCTTCCACACTCTCAAGGTGTCACTAGAAATGAACACTTTCTGTGTATACAATTTCGCTCAAATAGTATCGACTAATAATCAAGGATCTTCAGACTCTGGAATTTTTCTATCTATCATGCACTTTAAAACAACTTTAATGTCTTCCTTTTATACTCCTTTATGCCATCATAGCCGTTGGCGGCACTTACCAAAAAGGAATTCCTCCAATCTTCCCGTTGGACGGAATCAATCACGAAGATCATTCGAGCTATTTAAGGAACATGGCGATAGCCCATCAATCATGTTCGCCCATACACCGGGATCTTGGTTTCCAAGAATAGAACTTTCCAAGAATACTTCGACAACCATCGGATCTTCAATCGATCTAGATAAGATCAAACAAAAGAGTCCGAGAGATGTTTATCCAACCAAGGGATCTTTTCCGAGGATAGGATCGAATCCTCAACCATGCCTTCGGCTCCCATTTCCTTTACTACCTGGATTAGAAAGACATCGGTGAGAATAATCTTGAGTCTTGAGTCTTGAGTCTTGAAATAATAAAGTCTTGAGACTTTATTCTTCTGGCCTCCGAATATCCAGACTTTTGGCGATAAACGTTTTGTCGACTTCAAAAGATTCTGGAAAGATTTCTCCAACAATTGCCTGTGCCGACTGTGCTGCCCGATAGCGCTGGAAGATTAGCCTTCGAGTCCCTCACGCGATTGGTGTCGCTGGTAATGGTACTAGTGATTTTGGAGAACCTCGATTGAATGGACTTGACCCTTGATTGATCTCGGAGGAGGATTTGCTCATGGGTTGGTGCATTTGCTTTGTCCTGAACCAGTTGGGAGCAAGGGCCATGCTTGTGGACCACTCTTAGCTTTGATCTTTTGTCATCATCTGAACAACAACAAAAAAAAAAAGAGCTCATACAATGAACAAACACATGGAGTGAGGAAGCTTCCGATTGTGATTGAAATTAAATAAATAATTAGACTTGTTGTTAGCGGGACACAGACGACGAAGAATCCAACAGAACGCAATTCTCTAAAGACACGCGACCATATCAATTCGCATTTCTTTAGGAAGTCTTCGATTATTAGTTCTCAATAATCAAGTCGGCCATCTGTGAAGATTTTTTCCTCCACCGAAGTTCGGTGAACTCAAACCATAAGAAGTTTCATCACAGAAAAAGAACGAGGCTTCTTCGTGGATGACCATCCACAGCCTGAGAAACTTTTTTTCTTTTCCTAGTCAAACGGGCTTAGTCACGTAGTGCATTGAATTCTCCATCTGGTGTCTTCCTTGATGATGATAATCTCATCAAAATGAGTGGGAAAATTTTCTCTGTGATTCGATGGGTTACGCAGGTGTTTATCTCTTCTTTTTTCTGCACTTTGTCCATTCATTTTTCGAACTGACAGTGAAAGGTCTTTTGGGCTTAAACGTAGGAACATCGCATGTGAACTTCTTTTGGAAGGATTATTAGGTAACAAGAGTCCTACGATCCCTCCAAGAAAGTATAACTAAAGTTTTTCTGCATCTGTCCAATGAAACCTATTGTTTACTCACATGAACATTTTGCTTTATGAAAAGGACAGGAATTAATTGAATTCTTGGAATGGACTTTTATGTGACAATTACTCCTTACCGGTGTGTGCACGTAATTATCATATAACATTGAGATCACCCTAAACTTAGTCGTTTTCATAGTTAAAGGAACAAAACAAGAACAATTTTGAGTCAAATCAATTTATGTAGAAACTACGATTGTACTCATGATGTCTACCCCGCGTATCATCATCAAAAAGTCCATAGTTCAATATAAGTTGAGTTTCGACCAAAAAAAAATGTATATATATATATATAAAAGTTGAGTTTCGTTGTACTTGTGAATCAACTTCATAATCAACATGCATCCATTTTTGAGCTGTAGAAATTGATGTTGTAGGGTAGGCACGTTTCTAACCCTGCTGACGTGATGCACATGTAATCTGTGATTTCACTACGAATTTCTTGGGTGTGAATTTAGTGATATTATTGCGCCTGTGCGGTCAACATTGAATTTGCTAGCTTGACAAACGAAAATTGGAAGTGGTAGGCGCCGGACAAGGAGTCTACCGGCAGCAGACTTCGTTTACTGAGAGACTGACCACAGAAAGTAGGCACCCAAAAAGTCCAACTGTAGAACTAAGTGCGCAACAAAAGACCAATTGGCCGAGAAAATTAGCAAATTAATTAAAAGATTTGGTAATTGATTTAGCCATCCTCTTTACTCTCCTACCAACCATTCGATTTAAATCTTGCGTAATTAAAAAGCTTCATTCACTTTTTGAACCATTGAGAACCGACTACTTTTAGGAGCTGATTAAAAAGACAATCAAAAAAAATTTTCCTTTTACTCCTTCCAATTTAAATGGACACGGACAATTTTCCTTTCGGCTCTCGTGATTGACACCAAAGTGCTCATTCCTTTATAGGGAAGTTAATAGGATAATTTCTAAATCTCAAAATTGAAAAAGTTCTTAATAAGTAGGCCATCATGTTCAATCCATCACTAACAACACCACTAGCCATATATTGTATTTACTAGAACTGATCAAATGATAATTAAGTTTTAACTCGATGCATTTAACACTATAATTCATAGCTCATATTAAACTTATCGTTAAACTATGCAACGGGTTTCGTCACTCTTATAAACAGATGATTTCCAAAGTTTTTATATTGCTGAGAAGTGCTTGGGCTCCTCTTCCTCCTATGAACTAAGTAAATATATATCTGCTCATGGACTCTTATGTGATGGTAGCTGGTTACTTGGATTGTCACTCACCACCCTCTCTGTGATCAAATCTGGGGAGATTGATATCCCAATAATAAGAACAGATAAAGCAAGCAATTCCAAGAATCTCCATCACCTATCCCGACAAAAGCTGCAAAAAGCTAATAACCACACAAACTGGCTGAGAGAGAGAGAGAGAGAGAGAGAGAGAGAGAGACCTTGTTGAGGGGTGAGGGAGGATTTGCAAGAAGACTGTGGCAGGAGAGAGCTGACTTGAATGGTGTGATGAACGTCGTCGAGAGAAGAGCAGATGCAGCCGAGCAAAAGAGAGCTCAGCACAACCACGCAAAACAGAAAACTAATAAAAATCGAATGATGCAGCGCAGTCGCCATCTTTCTTCGCTCGTTCGCTCGCTCTCTCTGTCGTGCTGCTCTCTCTTACCCCAGTTCAAAGCACAGATTCTGATGAGATGTGGTATCTTGGCTTGCCTTTATAAGCTTTTTCAATGAGACTACATCTCTAGAATCCTACCAATTGCACGGTAATTTCCTCCATCACACGTCACCTCCATCATCGGCAGCTTTGGCTTTCTTCTCCCCACACATTCGTGTTTATTGTAACTACTATTATTATTACCATCTTTTCTTGTTAAACCTGCATTCCATCCCTACCATACTGAGTCTATTATATTATTTTTACGGCTCGATTCTTCGGATCGAACAGTACTTGACATGCTCGCACTAACCAAGCAAGCCCCACCATGATGATTTTGTCCCATTGGGAACAGGCTTGATATTATTATATCTCATGCATTCTTACCTAACCCACATAGATAACTTAATTTTTAGCAACTTTGTTGATATCTAAATATGGTATTGCAACAAGCATGATAAACATTAACGTTCCTAATCTAAAATTCTCGTCTTCTTGCTTGCTCTCATATTTTGGATTAATGGTGGTTCCATATGGTATATACGATGGAACCAAAGTGGACTACGAGACAGCGTGGCCTTCGGCTTCATAACGTTACTTTTCCCCCCATCCCATAATGCTTTGCTAGCACGATGCTACTAATGTATGTTTGCGTGATCTGTGTTGGAATTGGGTCCGCTTACATAGTTCAAATTTGTAAACAACAGCTGTAAACAATAGGCATGACGTGTAGTAAACAACTAACATAAGCCAAAAAGAAGAAGGAACCGATTAGGAGATAAGCCTCTGGAATAGGCATGGCGTGTAGTAAACAACGGTAGCACCGAACTATAACCCGTGACAAAAGTAGGGTTTTGAGGTTTCATCTGACAATTGTAGCTGGCATGGAACCAACATGCTCTTTGTTTATGAAGCAAAACTAGTCCTGAATAATCTCACTAAGTGCCTAACCATTGGCGAAGTGACCATCATTTCTTGTTCTACAATAATCCCTGAAGTGAACCTAGGAAAACTTCTTCGTTGCTCAAGTTCTAACCTTGAAAAGCGATCATTTAAAGATCACTATTTGTTTAATTGGATTGACTTGTTCATGCTGACCTTGTTATGACGAATTCTTCTTCTTATTGATCTTCTGCATTCTATTAATATACAATTACTAGACGACCCAAAAACTTGTATTTTTCTGCAGATGATGCACAAATATCAGTTTGCAACAGGGCTTTAGATTAAAGCATGTTACTTTTGGTCGTATCCAATGTCCTATGCGTTCAAATTCTGGGGCTGGTATCTCACCAAAACGGAGGCCATTCTAAGGCAGAGATTGGACAACCCACAAATGGCTCCAACCCAGAAAAGGTGAAACTAAGATATTCCAATCTCTAAAAACGAGATTTTACAAGTTCCTAATGGAAATTTGAAGTGACCCAAGATTTTCCATCCTTCGTCCACTCACAAAAAAAGATTCATACTTAATATTGTTGGGAATAATGGATCCCTGAAAACCGGATTCAACACTAAATCGAACCCCTAAAACGAATGCGGAAGCGAAGCCCGGGAAAATCACGTATCACCGATCCTAAAGCACACCACGGATTCGAGCATACCTTGTTAGCCACAGATTAGACACCGACGCCGATAGGAGGAAGAGATTTGGCCCTGTTCGATCCGATGACGCCTTGAAGGGAAGAATAAACGTGCCTTTTGCCTTACTGTTTCTTCTTTTTCTTTTTGAGAGAGAGAGTGCGCGGGAGAGGAGAAGACGTACGTACGTTCTGATTGTCCAACAGGTGTCTTCTCTCTCTCTCTCCTCCCTTTTATACGTCCCTCCATCCACGGGCCCTATTCCCGTGGGCCGAGCTTTTAGGCCCAACATGGGCGAATGGGCCTTAAGCCCATCACCAATAAAACCATCATCTCCCACTCGCACATGGTGGGCTGAACAAGATTCTCTTTAGCTCTCTTCAACATTCATACCGGTGAATAATCCGTGCGACCAGCATACTTTGAGAGCTCGTTGCTATACATCTGTTAGGAATATATAGCAGCTCATAATGGGCGTCACACTCCGAGTAGATTTAGTATGCGAGCCTAGATCGATCGATCACATTTATATCTCTCTTGATCTCTTTTAAACATGATATATATATTGTATTCACAATTATAATTATCACAAAGACAGTCATAATTGGTCGACCAGGGAATACAAAACTACAATGTGATTCTCCAAATCGATCTTCCTCTTTCCTTCAAACTCTCAATTTCAGTTCAGCTTGCTTTTCTAGAAATGTCCCATTAGATCAAATCAACTCATGACCATTGGCAACATCCTAAGATAGCAAACACTAAATAGAAATCTTGAGAATAAGTAAGAGTCATAAGGGGACTAAAAATTGAGGAACTCTTTTCCTAAAGAGTCTCACACGTCATAAAAGTTGAGATCAAACTTTTTGTCACTCTTATTGGTCATCTCATGCATACGTAGTATGAAATACGTATTACGGTATTAACTCATTTCCCATAAAGCATATGTCTACACTTTCAATACCGTACAGATGATAGTTCAGACATACCCAATGTCTAACTTGAGTTCACGTATCTATTCAATCACAAAATTCATCAGAACTCACATCTGGCATCTTAGACAGATAAAGTAAAATATGTTGGGTATTTTACTCTCGGACACCGTAAGTATTATGTCCTCACCTTAACACTTAGTTAAGGCGACATACGTATTTTAAGCTTGAGCTCTCGATTATCACCTAGATAATAAGCTTAAAAACAGTCTCATCTCTATTTATCACACAGTGAATAGATGCGATTACCCGTGTGAGTGGGCTAATCTTTTATCTGTCCGACATACTTCCTTAACTTAAAGTAATGCACTGAGCATTAAGATGCATAAAGATCAAATAAAGATTCATAGGCATTAATGATGAAAACACAAATTCATCAAATGTGAACACTTAGGGAAATTACAATATTCAGTACATCAGCCTCTACGCAATCCTAGAGATTTCATATGGCCATAAAAACACATCTCTAGGTATTCGCTTTGTCATAGGATCTGCTACCATTCTATGCGTAATATGTACTCTATGTTCACTTCTTTCCGTGCAATCATATCCTTGGCAAGAGTTATACTTGGTATCTATAGGTTTGATCTTGCCATGATATTTTGGATCTTTGGTGTACACTATTGCTACTTGGCTATCACAATTAACTAACAATTAATCTGCAGCACTTCCAATAACACCTAAATGACCCAAAAAATCTCTTAAGCCAAACACCTCTTATACTGCTGCTGATAATGCCACGAACTCAACTTCTATCGTGGACAAAGCTATACACGTTTGTTTCTTACTGCTCCAACATATGGTGCCATTATTCAGTAAGAAAACAAAGCCAGAGGTAGATTTCCTTTCTTCTAAATCTCCTCCCCAATTAGTATTAGAATAGCCTTCGAGTTGTAGATCCTTTCCTTAATAACTCAGCGTATAATCAGCAGTTCTCTTTAGATACCTCAGTATTCTCTTAACGGCTTTCCAATGTGCTTGACCTGGATTGGATTGGTAACTACTCACCATTCCAACTGCAAAACATATGTCAGGTCTTGTACACATCATAGTGTACATAAAGCTTCCAACAGCACTAGTATAAGGAACATGTTTCATTTGTTCCTTCTCTTGTGGAGTCCTTGGATACAGTTTATGGCTCAATCCTTTATCTTTTGCAATAAGAGTATCTATGGGTTTACAATCTTGAAATCTTAACTCCAAGAACGTATGCAACATCACCCATGTCTTTCATCTCAAAGTTGGAAGACAACCAACTCTTGACAGAATTAACAAACTCCATATTACTTCCGGCAATTAGTATATCATCAACATATAATGATATGATCACAAATTGATCTTTGGATCCTTTGATATATACACAATGATCATCATCTATCATTGTAAAGTCATATGCCATTATGGCATTATGAAAACGTATATACCATTGTCTTGACGACTGCTTTAAGGCTATATATCGACCTCCAAAGTCGACATACCTTTTCTTCTTGGCCTTTCACTATGAAACCAGCAGGTTGTTCCATATATACTTCTTCCTCTAATTCTCCATTGAGGAAAGTAGTCTTTACATCCATTTGATGTAACTCAAGATCCATACTAGCTACTATTACCAGAATAATGCGAATCGAGGTAAATCTCACTACAGGAGAAAATGTACCTTCATAATCAATTCCTTCCTGTTGATTATACCCCTTCGCCACAAGGCGAGCCTTATGCCTTTCTATCGAGCCATCAGCCTTTCGCTTTATTTTGAGAACCCACTTGTTCCCAATAGCTTTGCGTCCCTTTTGGAAGATCAACATGTTCCCAAACTTGGTTTGATTTCATTGACTCCATTTCCTCTTCCATTGCATGAATCCATTTTTCCTTACTAGGGCAATTTAGAACCTCATTAATATTTTCTTGGCTCATCCTCATCTTGTGGAGCAACCATAAAAGTTTCCCCTTCAATGTCAAAACGTCGACGGGGAATACTTTGGCGACTTCTTCGCCGTATGAGAGATTGTACACTTAGCACATCATTCCCATTATGCTCCCACTTGGATTAGATAATGATGATGTTGTCTCAACATGTGGTTGTAATTGAGAATGAGTTGAATTTAATTCATCACTTCTCATATTACTCCCACTTGAACGAACTCCACTAATATCATTATCTTGATCCAAGGTTTCAAATAGAGAGTAATTTTCCCATATTTCGCCCTTCTTAGGAAATTCATCTACTAGGAATGTGACATCCCGTGATTCAAATTCAGTTATACTCCCACTTTCCTACTCACCTATGAACACATACCATTTCGAGTGTTCGGAGTATCTTATGAAAATACTCTTATTTCCTTTGGGACCCAATTTCCCAAATTTGTGACAGGACTTATGAGTATAGGCAACACAACCCCATGGCTTAAGATAACTTAAGTCAGGTTTTCTACCTGTCAATAACTCATATGGAGTGGAAGTAACTAATTTGGAAGGCACCCGGTTAAGTATATAGGTAGCAGTTAACAACGCATCACTCCAAAAAGTAATAGGTAAGTTAGTATGCGCCATCATGGACCTAACCATTACAATAGGGTTCTGTTTCTTCTCTCTGCAACACCATTTTGTTGAGGAATATATAGAATAGACAACTGTCTTTCTATTCCTTTTTCATCACTTAATTTTCTGAACTCATCAGATAAATATTCTCAACCTCGATCGGATCTCAATGCTTTTATTTTCTTGTCTAATTGATTTTCTTCCAAGTTCATAAACCTTTTGAAACAACTTATCGCTTCAGATTTATGAGAAATCAAATAGACATATCCGAATCGAGTATAAACATCTATAAAAGTGATGAAATAAACAGTCCATTGCATTCCTCTCACATTCATTGAACCACAGACATCAGAATGGATTAAATGCAGAGGAAATTCAGCTCTTTTATCCTTTCCAAATGGTTTCCTTGTCGTCTTCCCTACTTGACAATGCTCACATATGAGCAAATCGACTTTTTCAATATTGCCCAACAAGCCCTCTTTGGCTAGTCTATTCATATGTTGTTGGCCAATATGACCAAGTCTAGTATGCCACATAATCACATCATTATCATATGAAGTAGAAGACATGAAACAAGGGAATAACAAATATTGACATCACCACAGTCAACACTTAGTACAATAAAACCATCTAGAAAGTGACCACAATCATAGTAGTTTGTATCCAAATACAAATCTACATCTCTATTACGGAAGATCATATAAAAACCAAGCTTAACCAACATCAAGACAGACTCTAAATTTCGACGAATCTCCGGAGCATATAGAACATCATGTAGGAACAAGGTACGTCCACCATGCATGTTTGATTGGCAGGTGCCAATCCCTTTAACTTCATCTCTGAAGTTATTTCCTACATTGATCCACTTAATTCCAGTTGGTACTCGTCGAAATTCCACGAAGAATTCTCTATCATTCGCTACATGGTATGTTGCTCCTGAATCTACAGTCCACAAAGGATTGGATTCAGCCAATTAATGTAGAACTTGACACATGAGTAAAGTTCTCAAATGTACAAGAGGTGTTTACCTTTTTTGGCTCACAACAGTTGCGAGCATAGTGACCTATCTTGTCACAATTGTAACACCTCACCTTTGATATTTTCTTCACTTGAGGACGTTTTCCTCTCTTGTGTTGGTTAACTTTTGATTTCTTGCAATAAGGACTTGATCCTTTGCATTCCCACATATTGAACGAATCAATACGCTTGCGCTTAGAGCTCAAAACCCTTTCTGAGCTACAACCAGCATTGCAAATGTCCATTTTCGGCTCAAATGCCGTTAGGCGGTCCTCTACTAGCTCAAGGTGGCGCACGGCATCCTCAAGATCTTTCATAATATGGTCAAGAGCTTCTAGTGTTTCTTGCTTTTCCAGCACATATTGAATCTTCATATTCAATATTTCACAATTGTTGCCATTCATATCAGCAATCACATTCTTAGTTGCTGAAAATATCGATCTGAACACATCAGACATACATGCAGGAGTAATTAATGCCTATCATTTATGCATCCCTATTTGCACAGACCCATCACATTAATGAATAATTTCAAGTAAGGCTTCAGAATCAAAAGGTCACTATGTTTCCAATCATCCTCCAAAAATCCTAACTCAAAATTATTATTAATATAATTGTTTTATGCAAATAAATTCTATGAAGTTACAAAAACTTCTATTACTACCCACAGCAACCAGCAATAACAGAAAGCATATAATAATTGACATCCAATAAAACAATAATGCTTTCACATAATACAACTAACATATCGGTTGCTACATTAACAACAATCAAGTAGTAAACATTACATAATTAATCTAATAAATAAATGGGGAATGTCCATTCTAATCTATCAGTCAAAATATCTGACAAAACTGAAGGCACATTTGTCAACCATGGAAAAACTTCTGGAGAGCTTTCATGTCACCACCAAGGCGCATTTACTCTGCGCCACGTGGCGCTCAATCTAAGGGTTGAAGTTTTGGTTAACTCAATCCTATAGTACTCTCTTACAAAAGCTTCCACTAGCTTCCTACAACCCAGGACCACGTTGACCTCCCATAGCCGATTTAACACTGCTTGCCATTCAAGTGGAAGAGTGTTAATCAAAGCCGGCACCTTCTCAAAATCTGGCATAAGATAACCATTCCAGATGATTTCCTGTATCATCTAATTGACCCTGACCACATGTGATACTAAATCACCGTCATGTCACCGATCATTAGCTAATTATTACATCAGCCTTTTAAGTCTTGCACTTCTCTCGTCCGTTCTCGGGATTGCAGGTATCCGTGCATAACGCATCATAGTTCCTGCAACAAATGCAAAACTAAAATAGGATCACTTATAATCCATAATTAGCATAAGGGAAAATACATAATTTTCCATGATTCATGCAAGCAGAATAAAAAATGGATTACCTATAACCCACACAAATATAATTGAAAAAGAAACAAATTCCTTCTTCTTTTTTCCCGGGTCAACGGTCAACGGTCGTCGGTCAACGGTCAACGGTTGGTCAACGGGTCAATGGGCGGCTCGCCGGTCGTCGGACCGGTCGGACCAGTCGGATCGGACGGGCCGGTCGGACCAGTCGGGCCAATCGGGCCGGTCAGGCTGGTTTGGACGAACCGAACGGCATGTGCCGCGCGCGTGCACGGGCTGACGTCACGCGGACGTCAGCCGGCGCGTGCGCGCACGCGCCTGGCTTCCATGCGGGTCGGGTCTCCGTCGGGTCGGGTCGCCAACCGGCGACCGGCCGCCAACAGGTCCGGCGATGACGCATCGATGACGCTATCCCGGCGGTTACCCGACGCGGACGCACCGGTTCGCCAACCGGCACGTGCCGGTTCGCCAACCGCACGTGCCGGTTCGCCGACCGCCGACGCGCACGTGCCGGTTCGCCACCGACGCGTGTGGCGCACGCGCTGGCCGATGCCAGCGCTTCCGAGCGCTTCGCGCCCACGCGCAGCGGCTTCTGGCCGCGCGTGTGGGCGCGTGCGGCGTCTCCCGGTGGCGCACGACCTGTCGCTTGACTCGTCTTGACAAGCCCTTTCTCCCAGTGCCTTCAGAAATTGATTTCGACTTACGGAAACTCAGAAAAAAGGACGAACAGTGCTCGGGTGTCGGGATTTCTCGCCCCGATCAGTACGGCCGAATTGCTTTCGCGAAAAATCAATCAAAAAACATCAAACGGGTCGGGAAAACGTGAACTAGGGCTCTGATACCAATGTTGGGAATAACGGATCCCCGAAAACCGGATTGACACTAAATCGAACCTCTAAAACGAATGCGGAAGCGAAGCCCGGGAAAATCACGTATCACCGATCCTAAAGCACACCACGGATTCGAGCGTACCTTGTTAGTCACAGATTAGACACCGACGCTGATAGGAGGAAAAGATTTGGCCCTGTTCGATCCGATGACGCCTTGAAGGGAAGAATAAACGTGCCTTTTGCCTTAGTGTTTCTTCTTTTTCTTTTTGAGAGAGAGTGTGCGGGAGAGGAGAAGACGTACGTACGTTCTGATTGTCCAACAGGTGTCTTCTCTCTCTCTCTCCTCCCTTTTATACGTCCCTCCATCCACAGGCCTTATTCCCGTGGGCCGGGCTTTTAGGCCCAACATGGGCGGACGGGCCTTAAGCCCATCACCAAT
Organism: Eucalyptus brandiana; assembly: GCA_014182725.1. Classification (NCBI taxonomy): domain Eukaryota; kingdom Viridiplantae; phylum Streptophyta; class Magnoliopsida; order Myrtales; family Myrtaceae; genus Eucalyptus; species Eucalyptus brandiana. The sequence goes on along the minus strand of CM024670.1, from coordinate 51,427,154 downwards.
AAAACCATCAAATATGATTTGCTGCTACACATTATTGAACCCGCAAATGTAGAGCACAAACAGAATATCATTGGCTCCACGCAAGACCACATGGAGAAAAAAATTATTGAAAGTGGGAGTGGTCTTGAACGGACCACATGTATTTGTCCTCCATTAGGTACGGTTCTACGACGATGACTTCCCTAGAATTTTGTTCATGCATTGCCACTATACCCACTTAGAGTCTCTAAGTGCAAAGCCCACAAATGTATCTTTCTCCATTATATAAGTCCGAAAATGGCTTCTAGGATAAACATGAAACAAGGCACGCGATCTTCAACCGCCCCATCATTTTCATTGCCGGCTATGCCAGCTAAATTCACTCTGAAGTTGGGCTTAGTGGTGGACCTTCCAAGCATTTCCTGTTGCTCTGGAATCTCGTTCTCTTGTGTGGACCCATGCGAGTCATTTCTATTGGAATTAAAGACGGCCACAACATAGAATCTATGTTTGCATGTGATAGATGGAGAGAGGGGGAGGAAGGGAGAGGGGGGAGAGAGAGAGAAGAATCTTGTTTATCTTTATCGATAGAGACCTAACTTTTTCAGTTCAATCAAGCAGGTGGTGGAGACAAGCTGGGATCAATCGAATATGGAGGGAGATGGCGGAGAATTGATAGGTCAACAGCCTCCCTAATTGATATGGGTTTCAACATATTCACACTTAAAAAAAAATGAAAAAACAAGAAAAAAACTAGGTAAAGGGGTTCACTTTCTTTTCCCACGGTCCCCATTTTTAAATTTAATTCACTCAATCATGTTTTATTGAGTGAAGCACAAAGATCAATCAAAATGGGATTAGGTGGTAGGTTCCCATCATAGGAATCAGCTCCTTTTTTGTTCTTGTAATTAATGTTCGCGACGCTGAAGTGGAAGTTTACCATTCTGACTATAAGTACTCAACAGCAGTCAATACAACTGGAAGGATTGCATAGATTTTCCTAAGGCCATCCTAGAATAGAAAACCATTCCTTCACAAAGAAGAGACAGATGAAGACACCGTCAAAATTGGCAGCTATCAAAGTTTCCTTTCCTTCTTTTTCTAAAGCTTGCTCCAGTATGTTCACACGCTGTCGTCTTTGACAGATCTTCTCCTTGTTCACACGTTATGGTCTTTTTCACGCATTATTTTAAGCTCCATTATTGCTACCACGTGGAACACTAATGAAAAGAAATCATATTCTCGTGAAGTTGTGGATTAGACTTGAAGGCTTTATTAAATTGGGCTTAAGGCCCTGTCCGCCCAAGCTGGGCCCAAAAGGCCCGGCCCACGGGAATAGGGCCCGTGGGAAGGGAGAGGTATAAAAGGGAGGAGAGAGAGAGAAAAATATACCGTTGTTTGATTAAAAGAAAAAGACGTACGTTCTCCACGCTCTCTCTCTCTCAAAAACAAAAGACAGTAAGCATACGGCTTGATCTTCCTCCCTTCAAGGCTTCATCGGATCGGATTGCTCGCTTTCTCTTCCTCCATCAACGCTCGGTGTCTAATCCGCGGCAAACAAGGTACGCTCGAATCCGTGGTGTGCTTTACGATCGGTGATACGTGTCGTTTTCTTGGGCTTCGCTTCCGCTTGAGTTTAGGGGTTCGATTTAGTGTCGAATCCGGTTTTCGGGGATCAGTTATTCCCAACATTGGTATCAGAGCCCTAGCACACGTTTTCCCGATCAATTTGATGTGTTTTGGTTAATTTTTCGAAAAAGGAACTTCGGCCGTACGGATCGGGGCGAGCAATCCCGACACCCGAGACTTCTTTGGCCTTTTTCATGAGTTTTCGAATGTCAAAAACAAATTCGAAAGGACGGGAGAAAGGCGACGTCGAGACGAGTCTGGACATGCCTCGAGCGCCGCCGGGCGACGCCGCACGCGCCCACACGCGCGGCCGGAAGGCGCTGCGCGTGGGCGCGACGCACCCGGAAGTGCTCGATCGCCAGGTGCGTGCGGCACACGCGCCGGTCGGCGAATCGGCGCATGCGCGCCGCCGGCCGGAGAAACGACAAGCGCCGGTCCGCGGACCGACGCGTGCTGACGTCAGCATGACGTCACCCAACGGCCGGAACCGCCGGGGTGACGTCATCGATGACGCGCCGATGACGCCGGCTTGGCCGGCGGCGACCCGACCCGCAACCCGACCCGGCTGACGATGGCACGCGCACAAGACGTGCCGCTGACGTCTGCGTGACGTCAGCCCGAGCACGTGCGTGGCGCGTGCGTTGGTCCGCGCGAGCGGTCTGACCGGCCCGACCGGCCCGACCAGTCCAACCGGTCCGTCCGGTCCGACCGGTCCGACGACCGTTGACCGTTGATCGACGACCGTTGACCGTTGACCGTTGACCGACGACCGTTGACTGTTGACTTTGACCGTTGACCGTTGACCAAAAAAAAAAAAAAAGAGGAAAAGAATGTGTTTCTTTTTCAATTAAGTCTATGAGGATTATATGTAATCCCTTATTTGTTCTGCATGTGTTGCGAACAATGCCTCCCCCGAGGCCAAGCGTACACCTATTCGCGCGCTTCTGGATGAACAAAAGGAAAGGCCGTCTGGCGATAATGAGGCGATCGATCATCGATGGGAGAGCGGTGACTTAATTGATCACGTCCTTGATGTCAATGTGAAAATTCAACAGGTCATATGGAATGGTCGTCCTATGTCACAAGCGAGAGATGGTGCGATTTTTCATAAACACTCTTCCACCCGAATGGCAAGATGTGTTGAATCGCATATGGGATGTCAAGGGAGCTGCTTCCTATAAGAAAATTGTAATGAATTTTGCAAATGAATATTACTGTATTGTTTCAAGGGAAAAGATCAAGAAATTGAACAAAATAGGATCTTTTCCAGTTCGTGTGCTGACTTGGTGTTAGTTGTATTGACTGATATATGTTAAGTGTGATTTGTGAACATATTATGTAATGATTACTACCTAATTGTGTTAATTGAAAGCATTATTGTTTTATTGGATATTATTTCTATGTTGCTTTCTGTTATTGCTGGTTGCTGTGGGTAATTAGCTGAGGGTAGTTATAGAAGTTTTTGTAACTTCATATAATTGATTTTGCATATGACAATTATATTAATGATAATTTTAAGTTAGGATTTTGGAGGATGATTGGAAACGTAGTGACCTTTTGATTCTCAAGCCTTACTTGAAATTATTCATTAATATGATGGGTCTATGCAAATAGGGATGCATAAATGATAGGCATTAATAATTCGTGCATATTTGTCTGATGTGTTCAGATCAATGGCTTCAGCCACAAAAAGCATAGTTGCCGAGCTGAACAAAGGTGAAAAGCTCACTGGAGACAACTATGAAATTTGGCAAATGAAAATCCAGTATGTGCTGGAAGAGCAAGAATCACTTGAGGCTCTTGTCATGACCATGGTAGAACCCGAAGAGGGACCCACCGAACAAAGACAAAAAGGACAAAGAAGCTTTTTCTCGTGTGGAAAAGAATGAACTCTCTAGCTCGCATCACGTTCTTTGAGCGCATGGAAAATGATGTCATGCGAGAGTTTCGGCGTTTTGACAATGCCAAAGAAATGTGGGAGGCACTTGGAAGCTAGGTTTGGTCATACTTCGGTGACTAGGCGAGGCGGCTCACTATCGATTTGACTCTTATAAGAAGCCTCATGGTCGAGACCATGAAGCAACATCTTAGAAAGATGTCAAATATGATAACCGAGCCGAGAGACGCCGGCCATGTCCTCACAAATGAACAAAGCAGTGCAAAGCAGTGATTCGTTCCTTGCCTCGAGTTGGGAGCATATGAAGGTGCACCCGACTCATAATGAGAATATCAAAACCTTTGAGGATGCAATGCGTCATCTTGAGCCGGAAGAGGACCGCTTTGTTGGCGGCTGCCGGATGCCGATCTATATCATGCTAGTTCTAGCTCAAATGGAGCTTCGTGCTCCAAGCGCAAGCGCCCTAGCTGGTTTGATAAGGGGAAAGGCAAGGAAGAAGTCGGTCCTTCAGGGAAGAAACCCAAGTTTGACCAACATGATAGAGGAAAGCGTCCTCACATGAAAAAGCTAGCAAGGGTGAAATGCTACAACTGTGACAAGAAGGGTCACTATGCTCGCGACTGTCGTGAGCCAAAGAAGGTGAGCACCCCTTGTACTTTTCGAACTTTGCTTATGTGTCAAGTTCTCGTGTTCTTAATCGAGTCTAATCCTTTGTGGACTGTGGATTCGGGGCGACGGACCATGTAGCGAAGGATAGAGGATCCTTCGTGGAATTCCGACGAGTACCTACCGGAACTAAGTGGATCTATGTGGGAAACAACTCCGAGTGAAGTGAAAGGAATTGGCACATGCCAACCGAATATGCGCGGTGAACGCACTTTGTTCCTTCATGATGTGCTTTGTATGCTCCGGAGATTCGTCGGAATTTAGTGTCTGTATTAGTGTTGGTTAGATTAGGTTTTAATATGAACTTCTGTAGTAGAGGTGTGAATTTGTTCTTAAATACAAATTACTATGGTTGTGGCTATTTTCTAGATGGTTTTATTGTATTAGATGTTGATTATGTTAATGCTAATGTTTGTTATTCCCTTCTCACGTCTCCTAATAAATATGATAATGATGTGAGTGTGTGGCATGCTAGACTTGGTCACATTGGCCAACAAATGTATGAATAGACTAGCCAAAGAGGGCTTGTTGGGCAATATTGAAAAAGTCGATTTGCCTCGTATGTAAGCATTGCCTAGAAGGGAAAGCAACAAGGAAACCATTTGGAAAAGGAAAAAGAGCTGAATTTCCTCTCGCATTTAATCTATTCCGATGTCTCGTGGTCCAATGAATGTGAGAGGAAGGCATGGGGCTGTTTATTTCATCACCTTTATTGATGATTATACTCGATTCGGATATGTCTATTTGATTTCTCATAAATCAAGCAATAAGTTGTTTTAAAAGGTTCATGAACCTGGTAGAGAATCAATTAGACAAGAAAATAAAAGCATTGAGATCCGATCGAGGTCGAGAATATTTATCTCGATGAGTTCAAAAATTATGTGATGAAAAAGGAATAGAAAGACAATTGTCTATTCCGTATACTCCTCAACAAAATGGTGTTGCGGAGAGAAGAAACAGAACCCTACTGGAAATGGTTAGGTCCATGATGGCGCATGCTAATTTACCTATCACCTTTTGGAGTGATGCGTTATTAACTCGCCGCCTATATACTTAACCGGTGCCTTCCAAATCGCTTACTTCCACTCCATATGAGTTATGGACAGGTAGAAAACCGGACTTAAGTTTTCTTAAGCCATGGGGTTGTGCTGCCTATACACATGAGTCCTCTCACAAGTTTGGGAAATTAGGTCCTAGAGGAAAGAAGAGTATTTTCATAAGATACTCGGAACACTCGAAAGGGTATGTGTTCATTGATGAGCAGGAAAGTTGGAGTATAACTGAATATGAATCTCGAGATGTAACATTCTTAGAGGATGAGTTTCCTAAGAAGGGCGAAATAGGGAAGATAACTCCCTATTTGAAACCTTGGATCAAGATAAAGATATTAGTGGAGTTCATCCAAGTGGGAGCACAATAGGGAATGATGTGCAAAGTGTACAATCTCCCATACGGCGAACAAGTCGCCAAAGTATCCCCCGTCGACGTTTTGACATTGAAGGGGAAACTTTTATGGTTGCTCCACAAGATGAGGATGAACCAAGAAATATCAATGAGGCTTTGAAGTGCCCTAGTAAGGAAAAATGGATTAATGCAATGGAAGAGGAAATGGAGTCAATGGAATCAAACCAAATCTGGGAACTGGTTGATCTTCCAAAAGGACGCAGAGCTATTGGGAACAAATGGGTTCTCAAAATAAAGCGAAAGGCTGATGGCTCGATAGAAAGGCATAAGGCTCGCCTTGTGGCGAAGGGGTATAATCAACGGAAGGAATTGATTATGAAGATACGTTTTCTCCGTAGTGAGATTTACCTCGATTCACATTATTCGGCAATAGTGACTAGTCTGGATCTTGAGTTACATCGATGGATGTAAAGACTGCTTTCCTCAATGGAGAATTGGAGGAAGAAATATATATGGAACAACCTGCTGGTTTCATAGTAAAAGGCCAAGAAGAAAAAGTATGTCGATTTTTGAGGTCGATATATGGTCTTAAGCAGTCATCAAGACAATGGTATATACGTTTTCATAATGCCATAATGGCATATGATTTTACAATGATAGATGAGGATCATTGTGTATATATCAAAAGATCCAAGGATCAATTTGTGATCATATCATTATATGTTGATGATATACTAATTGCCGGAAGCAATATGGAGTTGGTTAGTACCGTCAAGAGATGGTTGTCTTCTAACTTTGAGATGAAGTATATGGGTGAGGCTGCATACATTCTTGGAGTTAAGATTTCAAGAGATCGTTCAAAGAGATCGTTGTCTCTTTCACAAGAAACCTATATAAATAAGGTTCTTGAACGATTTCGTATGCAAGACTCGTAAACCCATAGACACTCCTATTGCAAAAGGTGAAGGATTGAGCCATGATCGTGTCCGGGGACTCCACAAGAGAAGGAACAAATGAAACATGTTCCTTATGCTAGTGCTGTTGGGAGCTTGATGTACGCTATGATGTGTACAAGACCCGACATATGTTTTGCGCTTGGAATGGTGAGTAGATACCAATCCAACCCGGTCCAAAGACATTGGAAAGCCGTGAAGAGAATACTCGAGGTATCTCGAAGGGAACTGCGATTTCAAGTTGAATTACCAAGGAAAGGATCTCGCGACTTGAAGGCTATTCGGATGCCGATTGGGGAGGAGATTTAGATGAAAGGAAATCTACCTCTGGATTTGCTTTCTTCAACAACAATGGCGCCATATCATGGAGCAAGAAGAAGCAAACGTGTATAGCCTTATCCACGATGGAAGCTGAGTTCGTGGCATTATCGGCGCCGTACAAGAAGGAGTTTGGCTTAAGAGATTCTTGGATCATTTAGGTGTTATTGAGAAAGCTGCAAATCAATTATTGGTTAATTGTGATAGCCAAGCAAATATAGCGTACACCAAAGATCCAAAGTATCATGGCAAGACCAAACATATAGATACCAAGTATAACTTTGTAAAAGATATGGTTGCACGAAAGGATGTGAACTTACAAGTACATATTTACGCATAGAATGGTAGCGATCCTATGACAAAGCCGATACCTAGAGATGTGTTTTGTGGTCATGTAAAATCTCTAGGATTGCGTAGAGTCTGATGTACTGAATATTGTAATTTCCCTGAGTTGTTCACATTTATGAGATTTTGTTTTTCATTGATTAATGCCTATGAATCTATGTGTGATCTTTATGCATCTTAATGCTCGGTGCATTATTTGAGAAGTATGTCGGACAGATATAAGATTAGCCCACTCACACGGGTAATCGCCTTTATTTACTGTGTGATAAATAGAGATGAGACTGTTTTTAAGCTTATTATCTAGGTGATAATCGAGAGCTCTCAAGCTTAAAATACGTATGTCGCCTTAACTAAATGTTAAGATGAGGACATAATACTAAAGATGTCCAAAAGTAAAATACCCCACATATTTTACTTTATCTCGTCTAAGATGCCGATGTGAGTTCTGATGAATTTTGTGATTGAGTAGATACGTGAACTCAAGTTAGACATTGGGTATGTCTTAACTATCATCTGTACGGTATTGAAAGGTGTAGACATACGCTCCATGGGAAAGGAGTTAATACCGTAATACGTATTTCATACTACGTATGCATGTGACGACCAATAAGAGTGGCAAAAAGTTTGATCTCAACTTTTATGACATGTGAGACTCTTGAGGAAAAGAGTTCCTCAAATTTTTAGTCCCCTCGGACTCTTACTTATTCTCAAGGTTTCTATTTAGTGTTTGCTATCTTAGGGTGTTGCCAATGGTCATGAGATGATTCGATCTAATGGGGCATTTCTAGAAAAGCAAGCTAGACTGAAATTGAGAGTTTGAAGGAAAGAGGAAGATCGATTTTGGAGAATCACATTGTGGTTTTGTATTCACCGGTCGACCAATTATGATTGTCTTTGTGATAATTATAATTGTGAATACAATATATATATATATATATCATGTTTAAAAGATATCAAGAAAGATATAGATGTGATCGATCGATCTAGGGTACGCATACTAAATCTACTCGAGTGTGACGCCCATTATGAGCCGCTATATATTCCTAACGGATGTATAGCAACGAGCTCTCAAAGTATCTTTGGTCGCACGGATTATTCACCAGATATGAATGTTGAAGAGAGGTAAAGAGAATCCCGTTCGGCCCACCTTGTGCGAGTGGGAGATGAAGGCTTTATTAAATTGGGCTTAAGGCCCCGTCCGCCTGCCGGGCCCAAAGGCCCGGCCCACGGGAATAGGGCCCGTGGGAAGGGAGAGGTATAAAAGGGAGGAGAGAGAGAGAAAAATATACCGTTGTTTGATTAAAAGAAAAAGACGTACGTTCTCCATGCTCTCTCTCTCAAAAACAAAAGACAAGCATATACGGCTTGATCTTCCTCCCTTCAAGGCTTCATCGGATCGGATTGCTCGCCTTCTCTTCCTCCATCAACGTCGGTGTCTAATCTGTGGCAAACAAGGTACGCTCGAATCCGTGGTGTGCTTTACGATCGGTGATACGTGTCGTTTTCTTGGGCTTCGCTTCCGCTTGAGTTTAGGGGTTCGATTTAGTGTCGAATCCGGTTTTCGGGGATCAGTTATTCCCAACAAGACTACTTTCGATGAGGCAAGGACATAATTAGGATACACGATCGCTGTAACTAGTCTCTTTTGTCAGACTGGAGATGAGCTGAGCCATCGGATGTTCATGGCCCCACGCGGATGGATTTAACCAGAACGAACCAAATCGTTACCATCAATCTCGCTGTTCCCATATTCGCGAAAAGGAATCATCGCCGAATCATGGCGAATGACCCGATGGTGTTTAAAACCGCAGTCAAACCTATCATTCATTTAAAGAAAACTTGATATGCTAGCTTTGATGGATAGAGTTAACTCTAAGATGAACATGGAGAGAGATTGGGAAAAGTGTCAATAAAGTTCTAAACATATTGCATTGATATCAATTTAATCATAAACATTTTGAATTGATGTCAATTCAGTTATAAATCTGTTAATGGTATCAATTTAATCATAAATTTTTTGAACCAGTGTCAATATAGTTTTAAAAGTTTCGACTTGATACAAATTCAATCATTTTAACTAATTTTGGTCAAATATTATTGAATGAATGCTGGCCAATTTATTTAGCACTGCTTGTGCTAATATGGACGATTTTTAATAAAATTTTAATAACTTTTTGATTTTTTTTATTATTTCCTTTTTTTTTTTTTCATTTATTATTCTTCTTCTTCTTCCTTTTGTCAGTGATCGACCACTAGCCACAGTCGGGCAAACTAGCCTAGCTAGATCGAGACCTCGCTAGATAGAGTCCCCCACCAGATCGAGGTGAGGGGAGCCCTTGTCGAGGCTACCCTTGCTTAAGATAGACCCAGCGAGGCCGACTTTCACCAAGGCATGGCTAATGGTCGGCCATCGACTATGTTCAATGGCCAGTCACCAACAAAAAGAAGAAGAAAGGAGAGAAAAAATAGAAATATTATTATAATATTATTAAAAATTATCTATGTCAATAATATCTAGCCAAAATTAGCCATAATAACTAAATCGGCACAAAATCAAAACGTTTAAACTAAATCGACACTAGTTCAAAAGGTTTAAGACTAAATTGGCATTATTAAAAGATTTAGAACTGAATAGGTACTAAATCAAAAGGTTTATAACTAAATTAGCATTAAAATATTTAGAACTAAATTGACACAAAAACAATAGATTTATGACTTTTTTGACACTTTCCCGAAAGAGACATCATATTTCAAGAGGAACCTTGTCTTTGCATAGTATGCGAGAGAAATCATAGAGTAGACTCCCTTAAGGAAGAATTAGATAGTAGGATCTAGTAGAGATTAAAGGTGATCAGCTTGGTTTCGGAGGAGAAACTCCATTTTCAGCTTGTATATCCCTTGATTCGCGTTTCTAAGTAAGTGAACTTTAGTTGACCTTTGAAGTTGCACTAGTTTACAAGAGCATCGCATCTGTAAATGTCCAGTTCATCATAGTTTGGGAATTCTTCCTCGTCTGATGGGAATTCTTCATCACACGAACTAGATTTTGCGAGGACTAGATGATGACGGTGAAAACTGATGGGGAAAGGGAAAGGGAAAAGCAGAGTTCTGCCTTAATATGATTGATCTCGCGTTGGAGATGCAGGGAACTTTACATTCTTATTTCTTCTGGGAGCTTGATGAGATAAAGAATGTCACTTTTATGTCATTTTGGCAATTATTTGTTACCTTGGAAGGGCTCCATTTCGATGTTATGCGCTATTGTGACGATATCGTGTTACAGTTACGGGAAAGACGAGAGAATGGAAGATGTAGGAGGCTCTAAGTTGAGTTTTTCACAATGCGTTCTGAGAAGGGTTTCAACCATCAATGAAGCTGATTTTTGACGTTTTAACTGATGTCACTTACAGGGATATGAGAGATAACATCACATCTTTCATTTGCAAACTTCTGAGGAATTTATAATTTCAATCCTAAAAAAAGCTATTCGCTCTTCACATGCAGAGGAGGACCAGAGTTGCAGTACAGATGTTTTCGTAAAATTCTAGTGTCAGCTTAATTCTTCAATGTTTAATCACCTTCTACCAAAAGAGAGACTAGAACAACGCATTGGTATTTCTAGATTTTCCTAAAAGAAAATAATGGCAGATAAAATTAAGCACACTTGAAACTTCTAAAAAGAAAGATCCCGTTGCTACACAAACTTCCTGGCAACTGACATTATGAATAATAGGACTATCTTCAAGTGATAGCAGCTCTGGACAGAGAACTATGAGGAATTACATTTTTCTTAATTTCTTTCTGAGAAAGTGAGAGAGAAAAAAAACTTCAAAACCTTTCATTTTCACCCGTTAATAAGTGAGCAAGATTGTCTCACCTCCCCCGCATTGCCTGTTTTTACTTCAACTACACTGAGCTTCAAGAATGACTGAGCCCAGCTTGCAAAGAAACTGTCCTGGTTATTCGCGAAATTCTCTACTTTCTCCCTAGTTCTGTTATCCTTTACCAGTACAGAATCTGACTGAAATAGCCCCTTGTGCAACAAGAGATTTCGGTAGTACTGATTGTCAAATGACAAGGATGTTTCAGGGTCGTTGTTAACTGTAATGGAAGGACTAGCACCTGCAGGGCACTGTCTCATGAGTTCCTCTGCATAATTCTTGTCGAGGGATGAGTCAATTAGGGTGAACTTCCCCTTGGAGTCAGCTTGGAATCTGTCGCTGAATGCACTGCAGTGAGCCGCTCCTATGGTATGTGCACCTGTCACCTCAAAGCACGTAATATTACCAACTGTAGGCAATGGATGCTCCAATGATCTTGTCTTTAAAACTAAGCCTTACTTCCTCCATTTCATGAACTAGCAACTAGGATTTGCCTAAGTGATTTGTTATCCACAATTCTAACTTTTTTTGTTGACCCATCAATCCCAAAATTTCCCATTGACTCAAATCCGTTTCCTTTTCTGATGGTCAGGGGAATGCAAGTACCTGGGAATATTTTGTTCATGTGATTCCAGCTATAAGGAGAAAAGTCCTTTGCATTGTCGTTATTATTTCATTAGAAAAGAAATGACCCAAAAATCAATATTTTTGTTAACAACTACTCTTAGGGAAATTTTCCGAACATGGTGCCCGCACTACTAACTGTTCTTGACCTTGTTTTGCTTTTAGGAGCTGATATATTCCAGTTATACCTGACAGTGCGACAAGATCAGCCAAGGACAGCCCCTTAGACAAGAAGAGTTTAATCATCTCGTTGATTGTAAAACTTGTATCCACGATGTTGGGTCTTACATTTGAAGCTGCAGAAACTCTCCCATCTTTCCTACCTGTTGGAATCTGAACTGCAGGCCCTCCAGTCTGCATTGAAGCATGCATAATTCAGTGCAAAAACCTTGTACTAAAAAATTTGGAAAGGCAAAAGGTAGTATTGAGAATCTGCATTACCAGTTCAACAGCATCCCTGGCAGCTAATGCAATTATATCAGCGCAAGAAACGGTTCCTGGACAGAATAATTCTAAAACCCTCTTAGCTGAGTCTATGACAGAAAATCCTCCAAGTGATGTATTAGCTGGATCATTTTGCTCTGTTCCATTTCCTCGTATAAGCACGGATGCATCGCAACCCTACTACCATATCATAGTAATCAGTCAAATTGATATTGAAATTATAGTCACTTCAGAAACAGGCCTAACTTCTTGGCTTAAGTTAGGAGACAGACTCAGGAGAAGCATGAAGTGTCAGCAAGACCGCACACAGGAAAATTTACAAGTGAATAATTTCATACACGATGATGAATGGAGAGACTTCTCTTTGCATTTAGGAACATAGATTGCTTGAAGAAAGTAAGCCTGTAGTATTTGAAATGACTGTCGCTATCTTCTCAGTTTCCACGGATAATTCATCCATTATGACCTCAGAAAGATTTCTCACTTCTTCAGGACTTCCTATAAAGTTCATGAGATCTTCTTCCTTGGCCAAACACTAGAAGCAAAGGAACATTTGAGTCGCTGTCTTGAGCTTTAAATTTCCTTTGGCTAAAACGGAATTATACAGATTCAATAAACATAAGTCAAACTTGGCTAAAATTTCCGTCCGTAGGAACCCAATAAAGTTCACGGTTCGGTCCTTTACTGAGAAACATTATGCGAAGCTGTCCACTGGATACTAGGAGGCATGAAGTACATTCTTTGCACGAGTTTCAAGATTACAAGAATCTGTCTCTTTCTGAGTGAGCAATGAAGAGAAGAAGACTAACCTCCACGAAGCAGTCATGAAAGAGTAATCGAAGGAGCTTCCCAGGGATTGTGGGGTCACTGGAAGAAGCTGATCTTACTGTGTTCCTGACTATGGATTCAGCAGCAGGACATGAAGCAGCATAGAAGCCAAAAGACAGCTGAGCGGAAGAGGCAACCACATGAGCTAGGAAGATGACGAGAAAAATGAGATGATTCAAAGTGAAAACTCTGGTCTCCATGAAGCTTTCGGGTGAATCCTGCACAGAAATTATCAGTGATAAGAGCTGCTGAAAACAACTTACTCGGAGTGAGAGAGGAAATTGATTTTTATCATCATTCAAAGCAGCATTTAATAAAATTGGGTGATGTCAGAAGGTAGATGGTTCTTGGGTCATCATGCATTAATAGCTTATAGAAAGATGAACATGTGAGCCAGCCCGGAACCCAAATTTGCACACTGGAGAAGAGAGGACAACCCTGCAAACATTAAAGACGCTCTATCAGCCTTACAACATAATGAAGCACGCCTAGGTCGTGAATGATCGTGTGCCATTTGCAATTTATTTCTCCACGTTTATCTACCCGCTTTCGTCAAGAACTCTGACAACATCAGAGTGCAAAGAATGCGCTCTCAGTCTCAACTGCATGACAACGCAGCAATATTAGCGAGAGATATATGGGTCTTGTAAACCAGGGGCACCGTCCAAGATTTGCCTGTGCTTCCCCTAGAGTCCTTCTGGATCGTAATACAAAGCTGCCATTCACTGCCATGTTGGTGTTAATTTACAAGGTTGATTGAATAGCTGGTAGCATTTGCAAGACAACTTTAACGAATCCACCAGTTGAATGAAAATTCTGTTGCTTCACTCAAGAAGGTATGTTGCTAAGATTAATTTGAATAAATCACATCATAGAATGAGTGAAAATAGATACGAAAATCATTACGATGTGTTCGCTCCTTGATGGATTTATTGGAATTGGGCTTACGGCCCATCCGCCCATGCTGGGCCCAAAAGGCCCGGCCCACGGGAATAGGGCCCGTGGAAGGGGAGAGGTATAAAAGGGAGGAGAGAGAGAAGACAACCGTTAGAAACAAACGTACGTCTTCCCTTTCTCCCGCGCGCTCTCTCTCCAAGGAACAACGTAAGTTCAAGGCACTTTGTTTTCTCCCCTTCAAGGCGTCATCGGATCGAATTTCTTCATCTTCTTCAAAGATTGGTGTCTAATCGTGGCTAACAAGGTACGCTCGAATCGTGGTGTGCTTTACGATCGGTGATGCGTGTTTTCCCGGCTTCGTCTTCCGCATTGATTTAGGGGTTCGATTTAGTGTCGAATCCGGTTTTCGAGATCGTTATTCCTAACATTGGTATCGAGCCCTAGTTCACGTTTTCCCGATCAATTTGATGTTTTTTGATTGATTTTTCGCAAAAGGAAGTTCGGCCGTACGGATCGGGCGACAAATCCCGACACCCGAGACTTCTTCGGCCATTTTTCTGAGTTTTCGTAAGTCAAAAACGAATTCTCGAAGGCACACGGGTGAAGCGCGACGTCGAGACGAGTCCGACGATGTGTCGACCGCCGCCGGGAGCCACCGCACGCGCCCACACGCGCGGCCGGAAGGCGCTGCGCGTGGCGCGACGCGCTGGGAAGCGCCGGGCCGCCCGGCGCGTGCGCCACACGCGCCGGTGGCGAACCGGCACGTGCGCGCGGCGGCGGCGAACCGGCACGCGCCGGCGGCCGGGCGAATGTAAGCACGCGCGGCCGCGGACCGACGCGTGATGACGCCACTCAATGACGTCATCATGACGTCACCAACCGCCGATAACCGTCGGAGATGACGTCATTGATGACGTCGCCGCCGACGACGACGATTGCCGGCGACCCGACTCGACGGCGACCGACCCGACCCGATCAGCCCGGCGCGTGCCGCGCACGTGCGGGCCGACGCTCGCGTGACGCCGCACGCTCACGCGCGAGGCACGTGCCGGCCGACGTCCCGTGTGACGTCGCCCACCGCACGCCGCGCAGAGCGTCGGCCACCGCACGCGCGCACGCGACGTGCGGTCGGTTCGTCCGACCGGCGCGCGGCGGTCCGACCCGGTCCGACCGGTCCGTCCGATCCGACCGGTCCGACCCGCGCGCCCGTTGACCCGACCCGTTGACCCGTTGACCGACCGTTGACCGTTGACCGACCGTTGACTTTGACCGTTGACCGTTGACTTTGACCGTTGACCCGGAAAAAAAAAAAAAAAAAAAAAAAAGGAATTTGTTTCTTTTTCGGTCATACCTATGTGTATTATAAGTGATCCATTTTTTTAATTCTGCATTTGTTGCATGAATTTTGGAAAATTATGTATTTTCCTTTATGAAAATTATGGATTATTCCGCATTTGTTGCGGGGTATAATGAGTTATGCGCGATACCCGCAAGCCCTCGAGAAGGGACGAGGAAATGCAAGACTTAAAAGGCTGATGTCGATTTAGCTAATTGTCGGTGGCATGACGGTGATTTAGTATCACATGTGATCAAGGTCAATCGGATGATACGGAAATCATCCTGGAATGGTTATCTTATGCGGGATTTTCGAAGGTGCCGGCTTTGATGAACACTCTTCCACCCGAATGGCAAGCAGTGTTGGATCGGCTATGGGAGGTCAACGTGGTCCGGATTATAGGAAGCTAGTGGAAGCTTTTGTAAGAGAAAGATAGGATTGAGTTGGCCAAAAACTTCAACCCTTAGATTGAGCGCCACATGGCGCCGAGAGAATGCGCCTTGGTGGCGACATGAAAGCTCTCCAAAAGTTTTTCCTTGGTTGGCAAATGTGCCTTCGCTTTTCTCGAATGTTTTGAATGACAGATTAAAAGGGACATTCCCTATTTATCCCTTGGATTAATTTAAGATGTTTTTGATGTGAATATCCCTTTCCATGTTGATATTTTTTTTCCTTGTATATATATTGCTTAGTGTAATGTATAGTTGTATTATGTGAAAGCATTGTTATTTTATTAGATATTAGATTTTATTTGCTTTCTCATTATTCTGCCGATTCTTTGTGGGTAATTAGTCAGGGTAGTTTTAGAAGCTTTTGTAGCTTTATAGAATTGATTTTGCATATGACAATCATATTAATGATAGTTTTGAGTTAGGATTTTTTGGAGGATGATTGGAAACATAGTGACCTTTTGATTCTGAAGCCTTACTTGAAATTATTTATTAATATGTTGGGTCTATGCAAATAGGGATGCATAAATGATAGGCATTAATTATTCGTGCATGGATGTCTGATGTGTTCAGAACGATGGTTCAGCAACTAAGAACGTAATTGCTGATATGAACGGTAACAATTGTGAAATATTGAATAAGAAGATTCAATATGTGCTTTGGAAAAGCAAGAAGCGCTAGAAGCTCTTGACCATGTTATGGAAGATCTTAAAGATGCCATGCGCCACCTTGAGCTAGAAGAGGACCGCCTAACGGCATTTGAGCCGAAAAAGGACATTTGCAATGCAGGTTCTAGCTCAGAAAGGGCTTTGTGCTCTAAGCGCAAACGTATTGATTCGTTCAATATGTGGGAATGCAAAGGATCAAGTCCTTATTGCAAGAAATTAAGAGTTAACCAACACAAGAGAGGAACATGTCCTCAAGTGAAGAAAATGTCAAAGGCGAGGTGTTACAATTGTGACAAGAAATGTCACTATGCTTACAACTGTTGTGAGTCAAAAATGTCAACACCTCTTGTACATTTGAGAACTTTGCTTATGTGTCAAGTTCAATATTATTGGCTGAATCCAATCCTTTGTGGACTGTAGATTCAGAAGTGACAGACCATGTAGAGAAGGATAGAAAATCCTTCGTGGAATTCCGACAAGTACCAACCGGAACTAAGTGGATCCATATGGGAAACAACTCTAGAGTGAAGTAAAGGGATTGGCACCTGCCAATTGAACATGAGTGGTGGACGCACCTTAATGTTCTATATGCTCCGGAGATTCGTCGAAATTTTTGTGTCTGTTTTAATGTTGGTTAAGCTTGGTTTTGGTATGAACTTCCATAATAGAAGTGTAGATTTGTATTTGGATACAAACTACTATGGTTGTGATTATTTTTCTGGATGGTTTTATTGATACTAGATGTTGACTATGGTGGTGTCAATAGGTTATTCCCTTGTTTCACGTCTTCTACCTTATATGATAATGATGTGAATATGGTGGCATGCTAGACTTGGTCATATGGGCCAACAACATATGAATAGACTAGCCAAAGAGGGCTTGTTGGGCAATATTGAAAAAGTCGATTTGTCCATATGTGAGCATTGCCTAGTAGGGAAAACAACAAGGAAACCATTTAGAAAAAGATAAAAGAGCTGGATTTCCTCTGCATTTAATCTATTTGGACGTCGTGGTTCAATGAATATGAGAGGAAGGCATGGGGCTGTTTTATTTCATCACCGTTATAGATGATTATACTTGAGTCGGATATGTCTATTTGATTTCTCATGAATCGAAGCATAAGTTGTTTCGAAGGTTTATGAACCCGCAGAAAATCAATTAGACAAGAAAATAAAAGCATTGAGATCCGATCGAGATTGAGAATATTTATCGATGTGTTCGAAAAATTATGTGATGAAAAAGGAATATAAAGATAGTTGTCTATTCCATATACTCCTCAACAAAATGGTGTTGTGGAAAGAAGAAACGAGAACCCTACCGGAAATGGTTAGGTCCATGATGGTGCATGCCGACTTACCTATCACTTTTCGGAGTGATGCGTTGTTAATCGCTACCTATATACTTAACCGGATGCCTTCCACATCGGTTGCTTCCACTCCATATGAGTTATGGACAGTTAGAAAACCGAGACTTAAGTTTTCTTAAGCCATGGGGTTGTGCTGCCTATATTCATGAGTCCTCTCACAAGTTTGGGAAATTGGGTCCCAAAGGAAATAAGAGTATTTTCATGAGATACTACGAACACTCGAAATGGTATGTGTTCATAGGTGAGCAGGAAAGTGGGAGTATAACTGAAATTGAATCACGAGATGTCACATCCTTAGTGGATGAATTTCCTAAGAAGGGCAAAATAAGGGAAGATTGTTCCCTATTTGAAACCTTGGATCAAGATAATGATGTTAGTGGAGTTCGTCCAAGTGGGAGTAATATGAGATGTGATGAATTGAATTCAACTCATTCTCAATTGCAACCACCTGATGTGACAACATCATCATTACCTAATCCAAGTGGGAGCATGATGGGGAATGATGTGCTAAGTGTACAATCTCCCATACGGTGAACAAGTTGCCAAAGTATTCCCCGTCAATGTTTTGACATTGAAAGGGAAGCTTTTATGGTTGCTCCACAAGATGAGGATGAGCCAAGAAATATTAATAAGGCTCTAAATTGCCCTAATAAGGAAAAAATGGATTCATGCAATGGAAGAGGAAATGGAGTCAATGAAGTCAAACCATGTTTAGAACCGGTTGATCTTCCAAAAGGACGCAGAGCTATTGGGAACAACTGGGTTCTCAAAATAAAGCGAAAGGCTGATGGCTCGATAGAAAGGCATAAGACTCGCCTTGTGGCGAAGGGGTATAATCAACAGGAAGAAATTGATTATGAAGGACATGGGTGATGTTGCATATATTCTTGGAGTTAAGATTTCAAGATTGTAAACCCATAGACACTCCTATTGCAAAATGTGAAGGATTGAGCCATAGACTGTGTCCAGGGGACTCCACAAGAGAAGGAATAAAGGAAACATGTTCCTTATACTAGTGCTTTGTTGGAAGCTTGATATACACTATGATGTGTACAAGACTGGCATATGTTTTGCGGTTGGAATGGTGAGTAGATACCAATCCAATCCAGTCCAAAGACAATGAAAAGCCGTTAAGAGAATACCGAGGTATCTAAAGGGGACTAGCGATTATACGATGAGTTATAAAGGAAAGGATCTGCGACTCTAAGGCTATCCTGATTCGATTGGGGAGGAGATTTAAAAGAAATGAAATCTACCTCGGGTTTGTTTCTCTTACCGAATGATGGCACCATATGTTGGAGCTGTAAGAAACAAACATGCATAGCCTTGTCCACGATAGAAATTGAGTTTGTGGCATTATCGCAGTAGTGTAAGAAGATGTTTGGCTTTAGAGATTTTTGGATCATTTAGGTGTTATTGGAAGTGCTTTGCAGATTTGTTATTTGTTAACTGTGATAGCCAAGCAAAATGAAGAGTACACCAAAGATCCAAAATATCATGGCAAGACCAAACATATAGATACCAAGTATAATTTTGTAAAGGATGTGGTTGCACGAATGGACGTGAACTTAGAGTACATACTACGCATAGAATGGTAGCGAGATCCTATGACAAAGCCAATACCCGAGATGTGTTTTGTGGCCATATGAAATCTCTAGGGTGCGTAGAAGCCGATGTACTGAATATTGTAATTTCCTAAGTGTTCACAATTTGATGAATTTGTGTTTTCATCATTAATGCCTATGAATCTTTGTTTGATCTTTATGCATCTTAATGCTCGGTGCATTATTTTAAGTTGAGAAGTATGTCGGACGATATAAGATTAGCCCACTCACACGGGTAATCGCCTCTATTTACTTGTGTGATAAATAGAGATGAGACTCGCTTTTAAGCTTATTATCTCGGGTGATAATCGAGAGCTCAAGCTTAAAACACGTATGTCGCCTTAACTCGAGTGTTAAGATGAGGACATAATACTTACTATGTCCGAAAGTAAAATACCCCACATATTTTACTTTATCTGTCTAAGATGCCGATGTGAGTTCGATGAATTTTGTGAATGAGTAGATACGTGAACTCAAGTTAGACATTGGGTATGTCCGAACTATCATCCGTACGGTATTGAAAATGTAGACATACGCTCCATGGGAAAGGAGTTAATACCGTAATACGTATTTCATACTACGTATGCATGAGACGACCAATAAGAGTGGCAAAAGTTTGATCTCAACTTTTATGTCGTGTGAGACTCTTGAGGAAGAGAGTTCCTCAACTTTTTTGTCCCCTCATGACTCTTACTTATTCTCAAGATTTCTATTTAGTGTTTGCTATCTTAGGATGTTGCCAATGGTCATGAGTGATTCGATCTAATGGGGCATTTCTAGAAAAGCAAGTTGAACTGAAATTGCGAGTTTGAAGGAAAGAGGAAGATCGATTTTGGAGAATCACATTGTGGTTTTGTATTCACCGATTAACCAATTATGACTGTCTTTGTGATAATCATAATTGTGAATACAATATATATATCATTGTTTAAAAGAGATCAAGAGAGATATAAATGTGATCGATCGATCTAGGGTACCGCATACTAAGTCTACTCGAGTGTGATGCCCATTATGAGCCGCTATATATTCCTAACGTATGTATGGCAACGAGCTCTCAAAGTATCTTTGGTCGCACGGATTATTCACCGGTATGAATGTTGAAGAGAGGAAAAGAGGATTCCATTCGGCCCACCATGATAAGTGAGAGTCTATGATGGATTTTCTCGATGGGGCCGAGTAAGGCCCGTCCGCCCATGTTGGTTTTGTACCACCATGTGCGAGTGGGAGATGATGGATTTATTGGAATTGGGCTTACGGCCCATCCGCCCATGCTGGGCCCAAAAGGCCCGGCCCACGGGAATAGGGCCCGTGGAAGGGGAGAGGTATAAAAGGGAGGAGAGAGAGAGAGAAGACAACCGTTAGAAACAAACGTACGTCTTCCCTTTCTCCCGCGCGCTCTCTCTCCAAGGAACAAATGGTAAGTTCAAGGCACCGCTTTTCTCCCCTTCAAGGCGTCATCGGATCGTAATTTCTTCATCTTCTTCAAAGATTGGTGTCTAATATGTGGCTAACAAGGTACGCTCGAATCTGTGGTGTGCTTTACGATCGGTGATGCGTGTTTTCCCGGGCTTCGTCTTCCGCATTGATTTAGGGGTTCGATTTAGTGTCGAATCCGGTTTTCGGGGATCAGTTATTCCTAACACTCCTGAAAAAGTTCTATCCACTGAAGGGCGTACAGAACTAAGATTATAAAGGGCTAGTTAATAGAGCAAACACGTGTAGGACCCGTTATTCTGAGTGGTGAATGCGAACCGTTGCCAGCGTACAGGCACGGTTATTCAACGACCAAAAGGCAACTGTGAAGCCACCTTTGCCTCTTCATCATTCTTTCCTTCTGATTTTACTTTCATTCTTTACCTTTTTCCTCACATAAATTGGCTTCATTATCAATTGTGCAGGTATTGATTTATCATCTATGCCCTGAGGCCCTTTTTATAAAATCCTTATTTAACCAAATCCTTATAATTTAATCAGTTTCAAAGAGCCGCGCTTGCGTGCATGTGGAAGGTATGGTTTCTGATATGATAAAGGGGCAATGGTAACGCAGGCTCATTTATAGTCTTGTGTTGTGTGCTCTTCCCCATGACTTCCCTGGATAGTTGAGTAAAGACCTCAATCAAAATCAAGCCAGCGCTTCTTGGGTCTTGGCTCCATAAAGTTCGCATCCTGATGAGGCTCAGGTTTTATGAATTCCTTTCTCACTAGATCTGCACAAAATTGATTTATCACATACTCATTCGCATGACAGCTATAAAGAGCTGTCTCTCCCTTCGGGCGAGAAACAGACTTACATCGTTGGTGTATACATTATAACGATGGCAAAAGTAGTTTCCTCAGTCAATTGAAAGTACTTTCTCATATTCAAACTCAAAAATTTTGAAGATACGCCGCAAGTTACAACGGTAACTTCCAGACAATAGTTTGTACATATACATCACTTCATCATGAAGGTTTGCTGGTAAAATTTAGAATATTCAATGAAAAGTTAACTATGAACATTGATGTGAAGCAAATGTCCAGTTGTCAACCTACAGAGTATGGGCCCTGTCATGATATCCTTTCCCCTCTTTGGGCGGACGAACCTCCGTAATCGATGTGTGTAGCAGGAACTGCAGCTTAAAATCCATTACTGCTGACATGTGGCGCCCAAGGATAAGGAGGCCAGGAGTGAACTACTTCACAGAGGACTTAAGTTAGCAGATATTCATGATCTTCATGACTATTCATCCTCAGTTTCAACATTGTCTTCTGCATGCTCTTCTAATTCATCAATATCATCAATAGGAATTTCTTCACTATCAGCGCCCAAAGAACCTACGACATATAAACAACAAATTTAGATTTATTAAGAGTCACAGTAAAGCGTGGCCTCGGTTATGTACACTGAGACTGAGTCCATATAAATTAAAATATGTCTCTCCCTCTTGGCAAACAGAGCAGAAAATGGTATAAACACATAACATAGAGCATGCTTGCCTCGGTAGATCATTGAAGCAGGACTGCTGATTGGATCCCTCGATTCTGATGTGAGATCAAGAAGATAAGGAAGTTCCAGTAGCTGCAATAAAGATTCCGTCTGAGGGTTTCGAGGCAATGCTGCAGCAGAACATGACTATGATCAATGCCAAGGGTCAGCATAATCTATGAAAGCTTGATCACATTTGCTTGTGTAAAATCAAATTATACCCTTTAAATGGTGGTCATCGGAGAAAACAATAGACTACAGGTCAGAGTCAAAAGATCACCGGGGCTTATTCACACGAGGAAATACGGCTGCGATACAACCAAATCAATAGCATAAATAAAGTAGATCTATTTTCATGCATTTGAAAAACATAACAACCACTGCCAAAAATTCTCGGTCATTGCACTTAGCATACGTATTTCAGGATTCCCTTAACCCTCATGCAGACATCTTTGCTGAAGCCAAGACATTCCTTAACTTTCAGAAGAAACTACCGTTCTGCAATCAAAACGTCCTGAACCAAGTTTATCTCCATGGAAATTTCATATATCAATGATAACAGCTCACTCTAAAGGTGTAAAGTAACACTCAACATGACAGATTATTAACAAATCAAGTGGCATTAACTCAAGGTTCCAATGTCAAATCATAAGCCAATAAGCCTGCTAAATATTTTTGTTCAGGCAATTCTGCAACACAATCTGATTGCATTCAGACTGAGCTAGCACATAAAAGCAAATGGAAGGATATTCTTACTGCAAACTAAAGTCTAGAAATCAAAGAGAAGTCATATTGATGACCTCAGAACTCCTACCTGGAGAACCATTAGGAGAGGATTGAGAGGGATTGTGACATGGAACTGTCCTTTCAAATTCAAAAGGTCGAGCACCTCTTTCTTGAAGTCTGCTCCTGACCAATTGTCGACATTCTTGCATGTCAAGTTGAACGGCCCTGTAATAGTGAAGTAAATGATTCACCAGCTAGTCATTACACAGAGAACAATGCTTGCCCACATGGAGGGGCTATGTAAAGAAATTGCAAAAAGAACACATTCACGAACCCAATATCTGCACTTTTAGTGGTCAAAGGGAAGACAGAATGGAACTTCTGCGTTATTGCTAGCCATTCCTCATCATACAAAATCTCATGTGGTCCCGGCTCTGATTCAATATCAACAATCTAATAACACCAGCAACATTAGCTTCCAATTTGTTAAAGCTAGTCAAAGACTAGATCATACCTGTAAAAACTTGCGGCCTGGTAGGCACTTATCCAGTGCAAGAAAATTGGTCACCGGGCCACCTTCACCGTGTTCAACAGAAGCAGCAAATTGGCAGTGTAGATGGGCAGAAAACCAATAAGCTGGTTTTAGTTCCCCCAGCAGTTGAGCTGCAGCCTTATTTCCAAGAGTCCTTTGAAAAATCTGGAAAGCAATTCTCAAGCATGAGTTAAGCAATTCTCCAGACAGAGAGAGAGAGAGAGAGAGGGAGGGAGGGAGGTAGGGAGAGTAATCTTCAAGGCATTTTAAATCATGATGGCATCACTATGAAAATGTCTTGTTACCTCTTTCTCAAAAAATGGCTTCTGCTGTATGAGTTTTTTAGAGTTTCCATAGTCAGTGATTCCAAGAGGCCAATCATGGGAAAGAAAAATGTCGATTGGTTCCTCAACTTGCATAAGTTTGTACACATCATATTCACGAACGTGGTAAACAGACCTGATGGTCTCCTCGTTATAAGGGGGCCTCTCATAGTGTCCTGTTCACAAAACACTAATTTGGTTCAATCGTAAAGGGCAATTGGATGTTTATGGGTTTATGGGTACAAATCCATACTATATGAAGCATTATTAAAACTCTGCATTCAAATGCCTACTTCATTTGAAAAGCAGACGCAGTGCATGACCAAGATTAGTCACATGAGCAAACGAGTGGCTCCTGCACTAATCTGTCATCTGGTCTCAATTGATTTGGTTGAAGAAAAACTGACCTAAACGATAATGACGTGCATTATAAATTCCAGAGAGTCCACCAATACGGATGTTCCCAAACTTGACCACCCCAGCAAACCCCAAGAAGTATATGTTAGGTGCTGCCCATCCTCCATAGTACCTAGCATACAACAAACCCACTAAGAATAGCCTGGAAGTGAAGGAGTGAAACCATCAAGTCAACCAGCGCAACAAATACAATCAGCCATACACTTAAAGTTAAATAAAGACAAGACTAAAGGCCTCCAAACGTAGGAAAGACCAAATATGTCAGTACAGGCCCACTTTTAGTTGCACCTATAATTAGATAGACAGAGCAACTGAAATGAGCGAGCTTCAATTAATCAAATTCTAAGGGGAACTGCCGCTTCACAACACTTCACACATCGCCAACTTCAAGAAGTCAACATTCTCCTGTGGAAGATTTAAGGGGTAAAAAGAAGAAAGACACCAAAAACGATCTCATGTCGAAAAAGAAAGATCCACTCACAATTCCCACAAGTAATTGGAAGCTTCATGATTCCCGCCAATGAATATAGTTGGAACGGGTGCGACCTCCTCCCCGGAAAAGTACTTCCAGAACGAGTTCATCGCCCTATACTTCCTGGGCACATTTAAGCTCTCCAAATCTCTCTCGTTCCTCACAGCCTGAACATCCACCATCGACACGATATCAAGTCAATCATCTCTTCAGCCAAAAGATAAATTCCAACACTGTCATCTTCAAGATTAGAACTTGTCTACGCTAAAAGAAACAATTTTTTTTTCCACGGAGCTAAGAGCAACCGGGCACCCGAGTTGACATCACGACAGGACCAAAACTGACAATGCTCACCTCACGCGTGTAAAAGAGGATTTTGCTGTAAAAAATGAACTAAAAAAAGGAAAAAAAATAAAAAATAAAACAGGTTCTTGGGTAGACCCTGAAACCAGACCGGAAAAACAGGGTAAGTTCCAGAACCGATAAATTCAAACACTTTCATCTTCAAGAACAGAACTTGTCTGCGCTGAAAGGAACCATTTTTTTCCCACGGAGCTTAAGCAGAGCGGGAATTACGACAGGACACGAACTGACAATGCTCGAGAGTGTCGAAGCGGTACCTGAAAGTCGCCGCAACAGAGGAGAAGGTCGACCTTGATGCCGCGCTGACGCTCGATGTACTGAAGGGTCTTGTACACGCCGTCGAGGTCTCCATGCATACAACCTTCGACGGCTATCTTCATCGCGAACTTCTGATGTCGCCGGGATTCACGGGCAAGGTGGGGGGGTCTAGGGTTTAAGCTTTGGGATCACCGAATCGCCGCCGTCGATGGCCGGGTTTCGGGAGAACGGAAGAAGCATCCGCCGCCGCCGCCCGCCCGGTGGAGGTGAAACGACAGACGAGAGCGAGCTTCGTCTTGTTACCGGGACTGGGCTTTTCCTACATCCTGCTTGAAAGAACAATACAAAAGGCCCAAAATGAATTCCAACACATTGTTTTCCGTCTTCTTTTCCATCACAATGTTAATTTGACATCATCCAATGGTCTTGTTGTCCGACCAAAGTAAGTCTATATATATCCTCGAAAAATGACACAAATAAATCCTGAATTTTGATTCGATATGCAACATCATTTTGAAGTTTTAATTTCTTTAGTGTGATTCATAACATTATAAATACGTATTCAATCTATTTCTTGGACTATATAAAAATATCAAGTATCGTCTCTAATTTTAAATCAATGAGAAGATAACATTTGGTATTTTTATATATTTTAGGGGACATATTGAATAATTACCAAAAATTTAAGATTGCATTTAATAAATTTAAAGTTTATGGACAACATTACACATTAAGGTAAAGTTCAAAGACCATATCAATTAAATTAAAAAGTTTAAGGACTATTTATGTAATTATCCCTTAATGGTTTGTTTGGTGGGCCATTAGAATAGGAAATATAGTTGGTAGATTGGACAGGGGAATGTGTCAAGGCTCTTTGTCCATATCAGTTCCTTTGTGCCTTTACTTGACCTCAAAAGATTAACACGCAATCACCATGATTGGGTTTGCAAAATCTTCTTTTTCTACATTTACTTAAATGTCGACCACCCTCGAAACGACAGTTAGTGACCTTCAACATAATTTTCCATAATTGATGAAACTCTGCGTGATATTGCAATCAAAGTAAGTACAAAAAACAATGACATTTCATCTTTTATTATAGTTTTAATTCTTTTCAGTAAATTTGATCTTCTTTTTTTTTTTTAATAATTGTGTAGGGTAACCATTTTTGGCATAATGCCCTTCTCGAATAAAAGAGAAAGGGTGACAGAGGCAACAGCCAAAAATTTGTGTGGAGGAGAGCAGTGCAACGATCCTCCAAGCAAAAGGCCAACGACCTTTCCTTTCCTGTCCTGTCTACTCGTGCTTCTCTCCCTCTTCCCATGGCTTCATCTTCTTCTTCTCCTCCTGCTTCTTCACTCCTTCCCTGCCATCCTTCCTCTCTCCACCACTCCCTCCTCCACTCTCGCATCTCCACTCCACGTCTGCCCCCATGTCTCTCCTCCACTTCCACCCCTTACGCCCCACCGCCGGCGCCAGCGCTTCCTCTCTCCCCAAGCTCCCTCTCGCCCCGCCAACACCGCCCCTCAAGTCCCTTCCTTCGAGATCCGCCTCCAGCTTCAGACTGCATGCGGTCTCGACGGGCTTCAGGGACGCTTCTCCTTCGCTCGAGGACGAGGATGCCAAGGTCCTAGTGGGCCCCGCCAGCGAGGAGGAGCGGAGGGGGGAGAGAGTGGTGGCGGACTACGACTGGACGGAGGAGTGGTACCCTCTCTACCTCGCCAACGACGTCCCCGACGACGCCCCGCTGGGCCTCACCGTGTTCGACAAGCAGCTCGTGCTCTACAGGGACGGCGACGGCTTGCTCCGGTGTTACGAAGATCGCTGTCCCCACAGGTAGCGCCGTCTTTCTCAGGGCCTGTTATTCGTGTGGACGTTTGTCATTCTCTGAGCTTGATTGATGGGAATAATAAAGTTTATCGATTTGGTCTCTCGGAATTCTTTTCCGGCTGAGCAACTTGCTAAAGAGGAGGTAAATTTGAGTCTTCTCTCCTTAATATCATGAGAAGAAGGGATGAGTGATGATCATCCATGAGTGGTGTAGCTAGTTTTGAAGCATTTGATCTATTGAGCTAACTCGGATATTCTAGCTATATTGTGGTTCTTAAAATGTGAAGAGTTTGGGAAGTGAGCTGTTTTAGCGTTCGTCATGGCCTTGGTTTTTCATCTGCTTTGCCTCTCGAGATAGAGCTTTAGCTAATTAAGTGGGGAACAAGCTCCTGCATTTCCTGTCTTTACAATCTAGCTAAGCTAGATTTATAGATTGCTTGAAGATCCTATGTTCATTACAGTTCTAGGAAAGTGTTTCGGGTATAACAGGCTTTAGCGTCAACTTACATCTCCTTATGAGGATAATAGCTTTTACTTAACTTACATGATCGTTGGTGTTTTAATTCTTTTGACGAAGAATCCCTTCTTCAGGCTGGCAAAGTTATCAGAAGGTCAGCTGATTGATGGGAGGTTGGAATGTTTGTACCATGGTTGGCAGTTCGAGGGCGAGGGAAAATGTGTCAAGATACCTCAGGTTCGTCCTTGCTTATGTTGACCTAGTTCTTTTGTTCCAGGAAATTGATGTACCACACTATCCACTGATGGAAAATGAAAGGAACGTTTCTTTATTAATGTTGCAGCTGCCAGCGGACGCGAAAATTCCGCAATCAGCTTGTGTTAAGACATATGAGGTGAGGGATTCTCAAGGAGTTGTGTGGGTGTGGATGTCTCAGAAGACACCACCGAACTTCAGCAAGATACCGTGGTTCGAGAATTTTGCAAGGCCGGGCTTTCAAGACACTTCAACTACCCACGAGCTTCCTTACGATCATTCCATACTTCTGGAGAACCTTATGGACCCAGCCCATATCCCCATTTCGCATGATAGAACAGATTGGACAGCGAAAAGGGAAGATGCCCAACCCCTATGTTTCCAAGTAACTGAACGGACGGACCGAGGATTTGCAGGATGGTGGGGTAAAGAGAAAGATGAATCATTGCCCAACTTTTTGCGCTTTGAAGCACCATGTGTTCTTCAAAACAACAGAGAATTCGTCGACAAGAATGGAGTAAAACACTACTTCACTGGTCTATTCCTCTGTAGACCAACTGGACAAGGGAAGTCCATGCTTATTGTGAGGTTTGGGGGGACGATGAGATCTCCTTTGGCTAAAGTCTTCCCTAAATGGTATTTCCACCAGAATGCGAGTAAAGTATTCGAGCAAGATATGGGATTTCTTTCATCACAAAATGAAGTCTTGATAAAAGAAAAGGTTCCCACAAAGCAGCTCTACCTTAACTTGAGGTCCTCAGACACATGGGTAGCGGAGTACAGGAAGTGGATGGACAAAGTAGGGCACGGAATGCCTTATCATTTTGGGCACAGCACCATTTCCTTGCCGAAGGAGCCTGCTGTGGTGGAACATGCACCGGCTGGTTTAGTCGCCAGAGCCTCTGCATCGTCACCTGCCAAGGGAGGTATTGGGACAATGCACGCTCCTAATTTGGCCAACAGATACTTCAGGCATGTGATCCATTGCAAAGGATGCAGAAACGTTGTGAAAGCGTTTGAAGCTTGGAAAAATGGGCTCTTTGCTTTGGCTGCTTCTTTGACTGCATTGGCTATTTTAGCGTCTGCTAGACAGTGGAAGGTGATACTCCTGGTAACAGCAACGGCATGCTTCGGTGGAGTTTATGTGTGTTCAACAGCTATTGCTATGAATACTACAAACTTCGTCAGGACTCACAGGAGATTGTGAGTCCTTGATCGTTGCACATTATGTCTCCATTTATTTTAGGATGACGGAAAGTACTTTCATATAGAATGTAGTTGCTGTAGCAAACTTGTATTAAGTTACTTGAATGTAATGTTCTTCCTTAGACAATGATACCTTGCCAATGCTTGATTATCTGTTCGCTACCATTATGATCGTGCCATCCAATTCTAATCGGGACTGTCTTCCTTTAGTTACAGTTGATCCGTTGAAGTTCTTTTTTTGGCTGAAGATTGCGGAATGGCATATCACTGTCCGCAAGTTCTGGGGAAAAGGACCTTGTAAGCGAATAGTATCATGATCCTAAAATTATACAATCGGAAATTAAAATAAAGAACTAAATCAACTTCCACCCATCGTTCAATATATGAATTTACATGAAAGCATATTCCGCTTTATGCAACTCCAAATGGTGAGACCTATTCTACCACGAGCTCTAATATCCTCCCAAACATATTCGACCCCTACCAGTTCCACAGATTTTACTGGTTCTCTCGAAGGATTTTGTGATTATACCATTCAACGGTAGCCAGATCAAGCGTCTCATCAATTTTACCGCTGCAGAAAGGTGTACACTCATCTAATCATTGGTTTGATGAACGTACTAGAATAATTGAGAATCATATTCAAGGGGGAAAAGACAACCCCTCGTTAATGCATGAATACAAGCACCATGGGCCCCCTTCAAATCTACATCTTAGAGAGCATGTTACCAAAGTAGTATACAAGAACACGATACCTAATATCAAAACTTCAGCCATTTCTTTTCTTTCTCCTTGGACATAATCGCATGAGATGCAGAAGCGTGAGCTGCCTCAGCCTCAGCCAAAGTTTTGCGGGTTTCGGCCAACTTCCTCATGGCCGCCTCACACACTATCTTGTCGTTCTTGTTCCTAACGACCATCTCCTCAAGCTTCTCCACTCGCATTCGCAATTCTTTCATCTCGTCATCATAAGCAACAAGAGCCTGCCTATCTATTTTCTTCTCCCCAGAGTCTTTAAGTTGCTGCTTCTTTGCAGACTTCCCATTCAACGCCACGCCATGCATTGCAAGTTGGGTATTGATCAGACTGAAGACATCTGGTCTTCTCTCTTCGGCATCTTTTGCTGCCCGAGCTGCCGCAGCAAACTTCTTCTCACGTTTCCTTTTTCCACCTCTGCTGCGCTTCTTTGCTTGACTTTCCTGATCTTTGTCTTGTTCATTAGACTTCAGGGCATCATCCAGTGATTGTTTCGGTGGGAGGACTTTCACGGGAATGGGTTCAACCATTCCTTGCCCAGATCTGCCTAAACCCATCCCTTCACGATAGCCCATGTTGGCCATCATCTTGGATGCTATGCCACGCGTGTGATTCTCCCACTTAGCAAAGATGGCAGTTTCTGTCTGCACACCCCTCTGATTTGCAGTGATTTCAAGAAATCCCAGACCCTGAGGGTCCTCTTCTTCATAGTCACTAGAGTCAGATTGCTCTGAGCTTAAATCACTCTCTTCTTCATCACCGATTTCCGCATACTCAGATAGCGCTATACAATCAATGCCAAGCTTTGCAGAGCTTCCATCATCCCGGAAAACAACTTGTCCAAGACCACATTCATCATCCCATGATTCAAGCTCAGCTTCTCTCCATACACCAGCTTTACTATCTGACATTGCCCATATACTGGACCCCACCAACGACTGCTCCCAACTTGTTGGGACAAATTTCTTTAAGGATGACAATGGAACATCTACTCCTGAGACATACATGAATGTCAGGTAGGAGATGCTAACAAAAAAGATGCTATAAGATATCAGGATTTAGATCAGTATCATATTTGGGACAAGATAAAAAAATAAATAAAGGAACTATATATCTTGCCAAAGAAGCAACGTGGAAAAACTGTCAGACAAATGCAGATGGCTAGGGTGACAAGAATCTGTAGCAAAGACAAGGGAAATTTATAATTTTTCTGGACCCTTTGCAGGTTGTGTTTGTTCTTTTAGTTGTAACATACCATGTGATAAGCGGCAGCTAGTACCAAACCGACATCGTTGCTGCAGAAAGAACTTGCATATCTGCACTTTGGTGGTCTAGCATTAGTGGTCTCATAATAACTAGTCAAATTTCACACCATAATTGGGAGCTTTTGATCCACTATGTGACAGTAATTACGGTGTCGAGCAAACATGAAGAATCGTTCTTTTGGCACATCCACCAAAGAACATGCAAATAATATTTCATCTGAGAGCTGTATAGATAGATCAAAGGAAAACTTATAGAGAAGACACCTAAAAGAGAGAATCATTAATGCAGTTATTAGAATAGTGTCAGGCCCAATAAAAATACATGCAGATGGCCAATGGGAACTTAAAGATGGGCGTTAATAGAATCTACACCCAGTGCCTAACATCATAATCTTCGCAATGAACAGTTGAGAAGCACTTTAGACATTTAACCAGGACGAAGAAGTGGCCCATATTCTCATTCAAATTAACATATTTTCTAATGTTTAGTATGTGATGCGGGCATGATATTCCATTTACTTAACTAGTTTGATTCAAAGTACAACCTGATCCAGACAATACAGGACACAAAAGCACAACAAATTGTGGACACCATCACAATAAGTGTTAAAGAAGAGATAGGATAGAATTCATTTTTTTTCTGGCAAAATACCACCTAGAATGGCTGATAATTCCATTTGCACAAAGATCGAAAAAAGGGCAGCATACTTTCATGCCTAGTAGGAATGAACAAAATCTACAAATAATAAATTATGCATCCCAAAGATTATACAGGTTGTGCAAGAGCTTCAATTAAGGCTAAAGCTCTCTGTCTAATTTATCCATACTTGCTCATATGGAAGTTTGCTTCACTTATTCTTCACAATCAGTTAGTTGGTTTCATTTGATCCAAGTAAGAAAAAGATTTCAGTGAACACTTGCTCAAGAACTTTCCACATAAGATAATCAGAGGCTAGGTTCAGAATCCCCCATTGCTTTCATACTGTGGCCACCGATAGCAGTTAATCAGCTTGAATTATCTCAGAAAGGAAGATCCTACAATATCGTTCTAACTTCCTACCAGTGTACATTAGGGCAATGGCAGATTGGCCAAACTAAAATTACTATCAGGATCTCAATGAAGGACTTAAATAGTGACATGAACTACTTATCGTATTTTCTTCAGTTGTCCTGAAAGGAACGTAATACATAAGCCTATGCTTATAGTAATGTGGGAGAAAAGAAAGAAAGCTGCACTGACCAGCATATTTTCAGTTGTCGGCGTGAGGAAAGAGATTTTGGCCAACTGTGAGCCCTCCAATCCAACTATCTGACCATTATACCAGTGACCATCGCTGTGGCGAAATCGACATTTTGACCCAATGGAGTACCTTTGCTCCTCCAGAGGCTCAGCTTCAACATCATTTGGATCCAAAGACTCCACCTTAACATCCTCAACAGCAGAATCTGACTTCTGTACCACTGAATCAACTTCCGGTAACAAACGTGCACGCTTAAGGTGAAAAAGCCCTTCCTCCACATCTCTTATTGCAGAAACCAGCTCTTCATGAACCTGCGGAAGTAGAGTATATTGGAACCCAAAGGAAAAATAAATAAATAAATAAATAAATACCACCAGCACCCTCCTTCCATGGATGAGGACCTTACACACATGTACTTACTTCATCATGCAAATAGAGTTCATCTTAAAGCATCAACCGCTAACGCACGATTCACTGATGCAACACACAGAAACTAGAGCCAACGAGTATCTTTATCCAATATAGACATAACTCAAAATGCATACTCCCTCCGTAACCCGCAGCTAGAGATAAGCTGATCATAATTATGCCCAACACGACAGTACCTCTGACGTAAGGAAACCTCTCCAGATTGCTCTTGGGTTTCTCAAGCACTCATCGAAAAAATGATCAGAATCGTAACTTGGGGTTCTCACCAGCTTCCACTGACCTCAGCACCAATCCAACATCACAAGCAAAGCAATAGAGCACACAAAACAAACAGGCCCAGATAACAAGCAACTCCCCAAGACGCATATTCCCCAAAGAACAACCAAACCCAGATCAAGAAAGCTCTCAAAAACCCAGAATACATCAATTTCCAAGGGCCAAAAGCGGTGCCCAGAAAGGGGAAAAAAACCGAAACCAAGAAGACGAACGAGGGAGGAGAGGAGAAGCGCACGCACCGCAAGGATCTCGGTGTTGGCAGGGTCGGAGGCAAGGGCTTCCTTAAGCGAAGAAAGGGAGTCCCTCTGCTCCTGCAATTGGAGCTCGAGCTGAACCTCCAGAACTCTCTCTTCTTCTTCGTCGCTCGCCATTTGCCTTTTCTGCCTTTCGCTTATGGAGGATGGAAAATGGATTCAACGCTTGGTACGGAGATTGCCAGGTGAAGGAGAAGGGAACGAAACGACGCGCCGTCTTAGCTTTGTGGGCCCTGGGAGATTAAACGTTTTCCCGTTTTATGGCCCTATGGATTTTCGATGATTTTACAATTTAGATAAAAAAAAAAACAATTCACATAACAAGGATTTTCTTTAGGGAAATTATATGACTATATTCATGATCAAGAACAACCAAGGCCCAAAAAGGTAATAGCAATCAAATTGGCCGAAATATGAATTCCAAAATCATCCATGAACAGAATTTTAGACGTTGATACGCTAATTAGCATTCCGAAATGATATTTATTTGTTTATCCATATCTAGGGAAACATATGAAAACTAAAGCGCGAAAGAAAACAATTCACTCCGAACTAATCCTTTAATGCATGTGCATGAGTGTATCACACATCCACTTTTCTCACAAGAGTTAATATTAGAAAAAATCTCAAACTAATACATTTATAACAAATTTACCTCAAACTAAAAATTTTACCATGAAAGATCCAAAATCAATACATGTTTGACAAATTTCCTCTCCGTTAATTTTCATTAAATTTTACTAATTTTGATTGCACGTGTTAGTTGATAGATATACCAATTTGGATTTTACCCTCTATTTATTAGAGGTGTATCAATTTATGATATTTCATGAGATTAATCCATTTTAACAGAAACTAACAGTACATAATCTCACTTAAGGTTCTGGAATGAAGATTTTTTGAAATTGATCACAAATATATTAGTTTGGAGTTCTTAATTATTAAAAATTTAATTTTGGATAAATTTATTATATGTACATCAAGGTTTTTTGTAGTCAAAAAATTAATTTTGGATAAATTTATCATAAATGTATCAATTTTTTCATTTTTTTATATTAATACTTTTTATAACTTTCTTTTACAACCACCATCGCGTGTTTTGACATGGTCATCACGTGTATCGACATTTTTGTACTTAATAATGATGACAATTGGGAGAATTACCAAAAAAGTCTTAAATGCCAATTCAGTCATAAACATTTTTTTTTATCAATTTAGTCTTAAACCTTTTATAATTGTCTTGGAAATTTAGTCCATCCGACCAAAATTGGCCGGCCGGCACGGACGTGAATGCTTGGCTAGAGACAGCTAGGGCAAATAATTTTTTAATAATTTTTTTCGATTTTTTTTTTTTTACCTTCTTCTTCCTTCGGCTAGAGGAAGAAGAAGATAAAAATTAAAAAATTAAAAATTAAAAATTCGAAAAAAAATTTTAAAAAAATTATTAAAAAATTGTTCGCCGGCCAGCTGTCTCCAACTGGGTGTCCACGTCAGCGCCAGCCGGCCAATTTTGGCCGGGTGGACTGAATATGCACAATTGTAAAAGATTTAGGACTAAATTGGCAAAAAAAAAAGAAGGTTTAGGGCTGAATTGGCACAATTACAATAGTTTTAGGACTTTTTTGGTAATTCTCCTGATGACAATGTATAACATTGTATAAATGATGACACGGTTATGCACACTTGAGGTACTATAGAAGTGCCCCAATTGTCTATCGTCTCTTCGAATTCTCAAGATTTTATACCATTGACTTGATGACGTATAGAATCTCCACAGATACAACTATAAGGCAGTGTTGAAGATAGATTACATAAGTGACACTGCATGTGTATCGACTCAAGAGCCCTTTCCCTTAATGATCTCCATGCTCCTAAACGCCAGAGTTGATGCATCAGAGCGCTATGAAGTGATCCCTTGAGATTAACTCTGGATCTAGATTACCCTATAGACTGCACAACCTCGTCCGAACCGA
Source organism: Eucalyptus brandiana (assembly GCA_014182725.1). Classification (NCBI taxonomy): domain Eukaryota; kingdom Viridiplantae; phylum Streptophyta; class Magnoliopsida; order Myrtales; family Myrtaceae; genus Eucalyptus; species Eucalyptus brandiana. The sequence goes on along the minus strand of CM024670.1, from coordinate 51,391,868 downwards.
GGTCCTAGCTTTCCGGCTTACACTACCCGACCTCGCAATTTCAAGTCCACGGGAAAAGCTTCTACATGAATTCAGAAATCATGTCCATCCCATAAGACTAGATAACACAATGCCTCATTCAGAACTTTGATCCTACACCTACATATCATCTTTTGATTCTCCAGGCAAGATGAGCACTTTTACTTGAGAGGCTCCACACACTGGTACACAGATTTTCAGTTTCAATCTGCGAGACAAAAAATTTTAGGCCATTCACCGGCAACAATGAATACGTTAAGAAAGAATAATACATCTTATTTTACAAGAGATCTTACAGGATATACGTCAGTGCGAAACCCGAAATGAATGGTGAGGTCTTAAAACAACAAAACTGTGTCGTAACTCTCTGAATTTAGACTGTGAAAAGGGAAAAGAGGACAACTAAAACAGTACAGCTGAGGTAGTTTATAAAGCGACAGTCCATTCACCAAGTAGCACATCACTCCTTCGAAGTGGTAGGCTGTCCCAACCACTTGGCTCGAAAACCCGTCCCCTTACAGTCTGAGCAGCATGTTGAACCCTATAAAATTCATGATCACACCCTTAAGAACTGTATTTGATTGTTCCTTTGATATTGCACAAACTAGATTCTGTAACATTAGCATTCTTTTAATTGAGCCATGCACTTACCTTTCCACCACATATGACGCAGCTTGTGTTTCTTGAAGGGACTTGGCAGAGCATGTTGTCTCCAATGATGAAGAAACCCGTACCTGCACACCATTTGCATTCTACATGCCCCTTTGAGTTGCAAGAGGAACAAGATACCGGCCTAGGTTGCTGCATGCATTATTGAAACAACACTATAAGATCTGAAGGTGACATTGTTCTTCCTTATATTCCGTCAAACATCACAAGTATCTGATTAACTATTAAACACCATAACCCCTTTTAGCTGCATTTGTTCAGACAAACCATCAAATCCTCTAACTTACAAAGAATGAGAAAAGCTTTAAGCACATATTCTTACATATAGCAAACTTTCTCACAGACAACTTGTTTCTAATATGCCTTGGAAGTCATGGAGTACTAGTCTTCTTTAACAAAAATGAATCATAGGGGACTAAGGGACTCTCTTGCCCCTCACCAATAAAATTGTCCCCAGATATACCCAATGTTCAACCAAGTTTGTAACATTCTTAGTGCACGAAGTATCCAAAAGCAGCAAGTTGCCTATGATATTTTTTATCCATTACAAAGGCTCCAATGAAGCTAGAAGAGTAGAAAGTACAGTCCCAGAAGTCGAGGAAGCATAATCAAATGCCATAACGCTGAAGCACAAGAATCAATCTCAATCAATTAACTGATGCGCAATGGTGCAACAAACACAAGACAGGAACTACGACATTGTTAATAGATAAATTGAGGGCTATTCAAAGTTAGATTAGAAGACTACTCTCTTCTATCATAAAATATCTGTACGAGTCATGGCTATATATATCGTGTACTGCTGCAACAGTTGTGAAAAGAAGGTGTTTGAGAATCATTAAAGAGCTCTTCAACCATACTTGCCCAGCAACTGCTAACTTATAAAGTGAACGAAGTACTAGTCACAGCAGGATTTATGAGGCACAAACATAAGGAGTTTTTGGTCTTCTATTGAGGAGGTTTCTGCTCGAGCAAAGCAAGATGTGGTTACTTGGCAAGGGTAATTCGATGCTGATATTGCAACTCTTTCTCCAGGGCATCGACATGAATGAACATACTGAGAATTGTTCATGCTAAATGCTAATACAGTGTTGCTTGCACAATTCAATGGGAGATAAGACCATTTAAATGTTTAATACTCCTCAATAAACTAGACAGCACTTACACATCCAGAGACCTTAGCAATACTCCAGTATGAAAGTTCCAAATTTATGCAACTTACACAGCCCATTAAGCAAAAACAACAACAATTCAAGTAGACTCGATACTCAATTCATCCCACTCATTCGGTCAATTCAATTCATTGTTTCAGCATGCTCACGCGGAAGTTAATTCAACATAAGGGGTCCCTCATTATTCTGAACTCTTCCAGGCAATATGCCCTGCAAAGAAATTACCACTCAATTCTAACATCCAAAACAATTGAGCAAGCATAGAAAAAATGAGATATATTCTATTCAACGAATTCTCAACCTTACACCAAAGGCCCATAGTTAACATGCTCAATCACTCTAAAAACTCAAACAGTATATGTAAAAAGATCATACACATGGACATACAGGCATACAAGAAAATCAAAACATACAAAACCAAAGGGTACCTGAGAAATCAACCAGGCCTGCTCCATGCGCTTAACGAAATCAGAGGAGTTCTCATACGAATCCACCATTGAAGCTCTCACACCGACGAACCTAGACCTCTCGCCCCTCTCCGTCGAACCATGAGGAGAAATTACACCGGCTGCATTTCGACGGGCCCGTGAACTCCCCCAACCTACGGATGACTTGGGAACAATCAAGGGTCCGCAACTACAACTGCAGGCGCAGCTCATCATCTGGGTCTCTCGAAAATCTACAGAATTCGCTCGAAGAAGCCAATTTATAGCAGAGAACGACAGAAAAATCAAAACTTTCTTGATGGGTTTGCGTGGACGATTCCAGTGGGCGAACGAGGCGAAATCCTAACGAATGTTTGCTAGTTTTTTTTCCCTTTGCCAAGACAGAAGATTTAACTGCGAGCGGACGCAAACGCTGTCCTCGGGACCACCTTTTGTTCGGACCTCCTAGAAAAATCAAAGCTTTCGGAGTGCGGCGACGATCTTTCTTCTCCACAATTTGGGCTTTTGCCGGAAGGAAGTTGGAAGCCGAAAAACTTGACACGCCCAACGACAACATGGTTGGGTTCATGCTTCACGCATTTCACATCCTATGGACTTCTTCGATTTGGGCTTTGAAACTAGAGTCGATCCATGTCTGTCGCAATGTCCTAACAAAATATCCAAGCTAGGATTTCTCGTTCTTGCACGATCTAATGCGTACGAGAAAGTTGTCACGCCGATCGCTCTTTCTAGCCCATAAATATCTACAGAAATTTGCCTTGTATGATTCCGAAAGTTGTTGCTAACAACATATGTCGTGAATTCGCATGATTCATGTAGAATTTTATTCACACGGACTGTGTATCTAACACAATTTTGTCAAATTATTTCATGGAAAGTGACTCCATGTATATAGTGCAGGCTTGTGTGCTGCTAATTTAAGCGATGCGAGATATATTTTTTTGATGATAATATCCAATCTTCTTTCCCTTCTGAATTTGGGTGATACTGTTTCTTGTAGGGAGGGAGAGTGGGATGAAGGGCAAATCCACCTTCCAAGTGAGTGGATTGGATAATGGATTCAAGCCCAGTGTGATTTCATTTCTACATTTGAGACTGAAAAAGGAATAGGAGAGTGGAAATGCAGACCCACCCACACTGGAGAGGTCCAAATTCACTCGAGGACATCATTCATGGAAACTTTGGTAAGTACCTCTAACAACTAACTCTTACCTACAAAAGATATCAGCAAAAAGAAAATCTCTACATATTGATAACATTTTAAAAAAATGACTTTCGACATTTCAAAGTATGGCAATTGAGCCCATTTCATCAAATTAAGTCCCATTAATCTCTAGACTGTGATGTTCACTCATTCTCACTTTCGAGCACACATAAGCAAAAGGGTCATCCCAATCACTCGCCTTCCTTAACTTCCAATTCCCCTCTTCTGCATTATCGTTGAGGGGGGATGTACAAAAAAGAAGCAATAAATGAGGATGTGGGTCTCGTTTTGTTGTCTTAGCATGCAAAGGCAAAAACACATTTTCTAAGCACGCATATGAAAACGAGGGTCACGACCTAAAGCTTTAGGACGGTGGATAAGAGGCCAAATTCAGTTGACCATCATGGAATGGACGGTGAGTCATCCCATTCTAGATTTTCAAATTCCCCATGAAAAGAGGTCTCGGTCCATGGCATGTGTACCACATGCGCGTGTTCAATGCAAAAAATTAAAAATTGACCCCTTCTGCTTCTGCGCTATTGGTTGATCGTGGATCAAGCGTGGTGATTGCAATTTTCTCACGCCATGCCATATTCCAAGTGCTATTGCACCATCATCTCCCAAGAAAAAGAGATGGGTCCAAGAGGTCGACCAGTATGAACATGACTGGAGGAGAGTTGAACTAATGCTGATTGGTTCTTGTGGTCTTTCCTGATATGCGAGTGTTAGGCCTATTGAAGCAAATGAAAATGAAATTCTGTTGAATCATATGCAAAACCAAAAGTCTAGATGCTTAACGAGCCGAGGATATATCAAAGCAGCTTTAATTATATTACTTATTATTTCTTAAACTTCCACTTCCCTTTCACCTAACATCGGCGTGCGTTTCATATCAAATCTGACACCGCATAAAATAAAAATTGATAAAGCACTACGAAGTGCTAAGTTTGAGCAAGAGCATTTCGCTTTGCTTGTTTATTTGACCATTGATATTGGTGCAATCCTCACCTAGCCACCTACTTTAAGTTCAAAGGAAAATACATAATGCAAGAGGATCCGTGTTTGTTTTGAATGTGGAACAGATTTTCTTTCTCTTATTTTGCATCCAAATGAGTTGGGTTTGCAAGATCATCTTTCAATTCTTGCAAAGTCGAGTTGACTTCAAAGTTAAGTTCATGGGTCCAATCAATTCGAACTCATCTCTCAACCAAAGTCTTACCACCGTCTAAGTAATCTGCTTGTTGCAAAAATTTAGTGTGAAGATCATCGAATGCAAAGTCCCCAATGAAAAGCCATAACAAAATAATTGGCAGAAGCTACTTTTCCTTTCCCTTCAAACTCCTCAACGGAAAGTCACACTTCCTTCATTGTGAGTGAGATGTCCATGGGCATTGCATTCACTCTTCTCCAAGCACGTCCCCCGTGGTCATTTCATTTTCAAACTGACCGAAAATGATAATCAAACGCGACATAGACCGCACCATCTTCAAACAGACCCAAGAAAGGTCTCGAGTCATTCATCGTCTTCATCATCACCATCACCGAGATGACAAATGGAGCCGGTGTCTGACGTGGTGTGCACCCATTTGCTCCCCACGGCCAGAGACAAGAACGTGGTGGCTCCCCCACCAAATTCAGACACAACTTTTGAATGGCTCGAAAGGGTACCAGCCAAACACAACCGAACCCAATCCTCCATGATTCGGCCTGCTCTTTGCTGTTTTGCTCTTTTTGCCTCGGTTACTCCTCCCCATCCCCCACTTAAATAAAGGTCCTTTTTTTTTTTATCTCTTCAATTCCCAAATCTCCTCTCCCTCTCCCTAAATCCTCTCCATGTGGCTACAAACCCCTCTCTGAAATATCTTTCCTCCTGTCACTTCCTACTCTTCTTGAATGCCCAGTTATAAAAACCCCTTCTTTCGCTCGACCCTCTTCTCTTCCAGTCTCCCCAGCTCTCCCACTCTGTTCCTCCGTGCCGCCGGCTAATTCCCATTTGATAAAGGACCACCATGGACTGATCAACCCAAGTGAAAAAGCTGCTGTTTTGAGACCTTTTGAATCGGTGAAAAGACCGACCATGAGTCACCCTTCGACCGTGCGTCAAGAACCCCGCGTTCTCTCTGATCTGGTGTCCCAGTTGGGTCACTTCGCGCTCAACTCGAACTCCCGCACCTTGAATTCTGAAGGGTACTCCTCGTTTCTGTCTAACTATCTCTACTTTGACGGTTCAATCGGTTTTAAGAGGCCGAAGCTTTGTTCTTCCTTGAGTTTGAGTACCAGCGGCAGTGCTTCGAGCATTCGCCGGCTCCTAAGTGACTTCAATAAGGCTGTTAGGTTCCATTGTGAGAGAATACCAATTGGGTTCGCTTCCGTTCGGGTTGATTCGGGGAACGGTAATGGGGATAGTAGTATTAATAATGGGGATAACGACAATGGGTTGAGAGATGATGCCTGTGGTGTCTTGGTGGATGATGGGGTACACGTCAATGGCGTTGAGGCTGATACCCCGAAGAAAGTTCTCATTTTAATGAGTGATACGGGTGGCGGCCATCGGGCTTCTGCAGAGGCTATAAAGGCAGCTTTTCACGAAGAATTCGGGGATGATTATCAGGTCAGTTTCGGTGGATTAACTCTTAGGACTTAGTTTCATTATTCAGATTTTGCTTGGTTGCTGAGGGATCATGAACAATGCCTTTGCCTGATCAACTTCTTGTTTGTCCTAAATAAGCGGGTGTAAAGCTAATGCACTCGTCTGGCTCATATTGTCATGACAGGAAAAAGGTTACAACCATGTCAAGTTTATTCCTGTTAATGTTAAATAATTCTACTTGCAAAGATTGTCTGATTTTATTTGGATTAAGTTCTTACATGGGAAGTGTTGATAAAAATGAATGGCTAGTGAATCATGGGAGTTTAGCATATGCATGAGATTCATTCTGTTGAAGTATGGTAGTTGCTGAAGGAATGTAAAGTAAGGTTGACATGATTCTAGATTGTTGAGTCTCCAAGTATGGGGTCTAAAATCAACTATAGACTTTGGCTAATGCTCAACAAGGTGGCAGGCACTTCGTATATCTGATGAATACAAAAGAAATAAAGATCCTTTTGTGACAACAAAAGCTGCATGTGGGATTTAAGTCAGAAGTGGACAAAATTTTTCATGCGTTTCTTCTCTCTTCATATCCACAATCTTTTACTGGCTTGCAAATTTGCTGATCAAAATAATTTTTAGGGAAAATGATGTGTGTTGCAAATGGCTGGTTAGTTGATCAAATATGTTGTGTTCTAAAGAGTTCTCATTGCAGGTATTTGTTACGGATTTGTGGTCAGACCATACACCTTGGCCATTTAACCAGTTGCCTAGAAGCTATAACTTCTTGGTGAAACACGGGCCCTTGTGGAAGATGACCTATTATGCAAGTGCTCCAAGAATTGTTCATCAATCGAACTTCGCTGCAACTTCAACCTTTATAGCTCGGTGAGCTTCTGTCATAGGCATGTCCTGCCAATATTCCCCTTGTCAACTTTATCTCGCTTAATCTCTTTTATACGTGCTAGCACTTACTCTTGCTGAGCCTTTGGTCCCACTACTACTAGGCATCTGCAGATATTGTTCATACTCAGTGAAAGCCCATATCTAGATTGTACTAGGAGTAGAACTAGTAACTATGGCCTTGCAAGCTTTTGCTTTTGTGGAAGTACCTCAATTTTTTGTCGGTGTATTTCTGCAAAATTCATGTATGGCCACACTGTGATATATAAATGGCATTCATTTAGCAGAATTTATTTTGTCACTAATTCTCCTAGTCCTACTCTTTTGCTTCATAGAAGTAAGCCATCATGGTTCTCCTATAGCCTCTTCTCGCCAATTTCACCTGAGTTGTTTATGCAAGATGCATAATAAATTGAATTTTAACAATGCATTTTTTAGCAAGAGTAGAAAAGATTTCGTCCCAACCAGCACTAGTTTATATGGGTAACTTCACAAGATAATCCGTGTTGTATATTTATATTTGAAAGAAAGAGTTTGATCTCCTTTCTTTTCTCATGATACAATCCTCTTCACGCTGAGCCCCTTTTCTCGTACATACAGTTAGCAGTACTTTCTAGCCATAGTACAAGTCCCTCTATGGACAGTAGCAGGTTAAGTCTCCTCATTCCCACTGAAAGTCACAGCCCCGGTGTAATAATAAGTCCTACTGTAAGCCATTGGCCGGCCTGTAGGAGTTGCGTCGGACAATGGGAGGATCCTTTCTAATTGATCTATTTATATTGACCATCCTTCTTTTGCAATGAGTTACTTCAGCCGATGGTGGAGCTCTTCACTATCCTTTAAATCTAACTCTTCAGGTTTGAAGAATTAAAGATGACAAGGTTAATTACTTTTAAAGCATGTCCTGTCAACTGATAGAATCATTTGCTGCCAATTAATTTGAGTATGTGGCCGAATTATGGTAACCAAAGGCAAATCTCCAAATCACTTCTCACAAATGAGGAGCCCTATTTGGCTTGGAATGTGAGGGGAAACCTGTTCAAACTCACTTAAAGAAGAGAAGAAAGATAATCAGATGTGTTTGGTGACCAAGCAGTTATGTTTTACGACAAAGCATTCATGCATAATGTTAGAAGAGTGTTTCTATTGATTTAATTATGTGCTCTTTTGTGGCTATGTCGTGACAATGATGAATACTCATCTTATTCTGTTGCTTATTTGCAGAGAGGTTGCCAAAGGACTTATGAAGTACCAACCTGACATTATTATTAGTGTACATCCTCTTATGCAACACGTTCCGCTTCGTATTCTAAGGGCGAAGGGTCTTCTAAAGAAGATTGTTTTTACCACGGTTATCACAGATTTAAGCACTTGCCATCCTACATGGTCTGTCAAATATTGTTGCTCTTGTTAATACAGATTGTCATGGTGGTTCTGATTTGGATTTCTCTATTGCCAGGTTTCATAAGCTTGTGACTAGGTGTTACTGCCCTTCAGCAGAGGTAGCAAAGAGGGCCTTAAAAGCTGGATTGCAGCCTTCACAGATTAAGGTGTATGGCCTTCCTGTGAGACCTTCATTCGTTAAGCCTGTCAGGCCAAAGGTTGGTGACTTGGTTCCATATGTTAACTGCCTTATCTCCTTGACAGATTTGAGGCATTTTTGGCTGTATCTGTAATTATATTCTGGATCTGGATTGTGTCCTAAAAAATTTATGTTGGCATTTAAATGTTTTAGGAATTTCATTTATGAATGTGCCCCAGCTTTTGTTGACAGTAGCATGGAGTCTTGAACTTTAGTTATATTCTATTTTTTCTTTTAAACTATGATTAATCAATTGAAAATGGGTTGAGTACGTGCCTTTTTTATTAAACCGCTTCACTACAATTTTGATTCCTGTGGAAGATCCATGTGCTGTAAGCTCAATATTTTCATTTTTAACGATAGGATGAACTAAGGAGAGAACTGGGTATGGATGAGGATCTTCCAGCTGTCTTGTTGATGGGAGGAGGAGAAGGAATGGGTCCAATTGAAGCCACTGCTCGTGCACTAGGGGATGCATTGTATGATGAGCATCTTATGAAGCCAATTGGTCAGATCCTTGTCATTTGTGGCCGCAACAAAAAACTCCCCAATAGATTGCTTTCAATTGATTGGAAGATTCCTGTGCAGGTATCTGATGTGTCTATCCTTCAATTCACTACTAGAGCCCTGATCACATCTGCCTTTGTCTATGTGTTGCTTACTGCGTACAATTGAAATGAAAATACTAGCATAGCATAATTTTACCACCATTTTTCATGCTTGTAGCCATAATTCTATCAGGCAAATGAACCTCACATGTGATGATTATTTTTAGCTTTTCAAGTGTAAATTTGAAATGAAGGAAGACTGGTTTTGATTTTCTAATAACGTCCCTTTTATTTGAGATATTTCTATGTCCTTCTGTAAGCTTAATTTTACATTTTTCTTGCCCCCTACGCTTTTTATATGCTATCAGTGGATCCTTTTCTACACTGTTAAAATGACTTCATTGCAATGCTTAATGCAGAAGGTCAAGTAATAGGATTGTTGGAAATGAAAGAAACATGAATTAACTGGCATGCTTCTGTTCTTCCATGCGTTTATGCATTATGTGCTAAAGAAATTGCTTAATTATTCAGGTGAAGGGGTTTGTCACCAAAATGGAGGAATGCATGGGTGCTTGTGATTGCATCATTACAAAGGTAAACCTATCAGGACCATTGAATTTGTGAGTCTCTTATTGTATGTTAACTGTCTACTGACAAGTCTCTTTTCAGGCGGGCCCTGGGACCATTGCAGAGGCGATGATTCGAGGTCTTCCTATCATTCTTAATGATTATATAGCAGGGCAGGTAATTCTTGGCTTGAAGTAAAATGTTCATTTTCCCTATTCAGTTCAGCATCTTTTCAAAGTATCCTCATTTTGGAATCGATTGTGCATCTTGTGGGTGATTTAAGTCACAATCAATTGTCCCGTCGAAGGAACCTTACTTCACAGCATAGGAGCAGCATTTCTGTATAGACAAAAGAATCATGAAAGTGAATGCTGAAACTTTCTTCCAAAAAATCGTTCTTCAGATATAAAGTTAGAAAGTGAATATGTAAGTTTTCTAAATACATGCAAGGATCTCCTGACTTTGTCATGTTGTCCATGGATATTTGACATGGTTATGAATAAACGACTGGAGGTTGTGAAGTGGCATAGATGCTCATTGGACAACATGAACTATATAGATAGCATTCAGATGTTATATTTTGTACCTCTTTTCTAGGGCCTCTCTGAGTTGATCGCCTTCGAGACAGAAAATTATGCTTTTTCTTTTTTCTGTCAGAATAGAAACTATGCTTTACGGAGTTGAATATCAAGTGCTCGAAGAAAGCTATATTCAGAAAATTAGTGCCGCTAAAACCATACTGCTGTGATTTTTATCTGATGACAAATATGAGAATGTTGTCTGAGTAAAGGAATTACTGAAAAATGAATGTGTGGGCACTTCCTACTGCCTAGGGAATTGGAAGTAGCTCCGACCGGGAATAGATTGAGAGGGCACGCTAGGTGGTTGTCTTTTGCGAGTGAATGACTGAGAAACGCTCATGAACATGGTGGGGCATTTTTGAAGGACCAAATGGTCTTGATGATCTGAAGGCTCCTGGTTTTCCATGAAAACCCAGCTTAATCTTTTTCTTTTTTGGGGGTTCGAAACCAAGCTTATATGTTGCCATTGCAGAATGTGTGAATTTTTTTAAATCCATTTCCCTGTGAGCGTATCTCCGTGGCACTTTCTTAATGATTGCTGGCTGAATTCTGAAAACCTCTCCACCCAATTTTTACTTGTTTGATGACAGGAAGTGGGAAATGTGCCTTATGTGGTGGAAAACGGATTTGGGAAGTTCTCGAAATCACCAAAAGAGATAGCCAACATCGTCGCAGAATGGTTTGGCCCAAAAGCAGATGAACTCAAGGCCATGTCAAAAAATGCACTGAAGCTGGCTAGGCCTGATGCCGTGTTTAAGATCGTTCACGATCTCGACGAGTTGGTCAAGCAAAGAAGCTTCGTACCTCAGTACAACACGACATAGCTTGATCTCCTGGACCGAGTTCTAAGCGGGATGGTTTGATGGAAAACATGGACGAGAGGCTTTTTGATATTGTAGATTTTTGCCACAATACTGATTCATTGTAACAGTAGTAGAGTCTCATGTTCATAGCCGAATCATACGCCGTGTAATCCTTCAGGGAGGAGTGAGTTATCCTCCTACCAATAAAAAGCAAAAAGCATTGCATACATGCAATAGACAGTGCAGCAAGAACCCAATTGTACTGCCAAGTTAGTTCAATATAGCGGATTTCCTTCTTAGCTGGAGGCAGATTTCTCACTCAATGCTGAAGAACTAAATGAGAAGAAGCAAGAAAATCTTTCTGTTTTGACTAGGTAAACATTTCAACTCTTTTTAAGGTTTGTCCTGGTATCACGCCCTTCATGGTCATCCTACCATGCCTGGAAACAATGGCTTACAAAGAGGCCAGCCCCTTGGATTTTATGTCTGTTTTTCACCACAAAATGTCATCATCGAAGGACACGTTAGAACATATTAAGAAAGACCTAATTAGCGAACCGAAATGTCGATTCTAATGATTTCTCAGCATCATCTTTGAATACCGTTCTATTCTTTAGGAAAATAAAGGAAAATGTGTAACTAGGAAAAAAAAATCTCGAGTTCCAAGTTGATTTTACTTCTCACCTGAAGGACATTAATTGTTTTCGGCATTTCAATTTAGTTTTTTTTTTAGGTGACTAGATAAAAAAATTAGCATAAAGATATTAATTTTGTTTGGTCAAGGCCCCCGTAAAAAATGATCCAACTTAAATTAACCCGTTTAACTCACATTAATTTTGATAGCATAATATTGCTTAGATGTCTCATGACTTTCATTAAGTAACCCAGTTCAAATTTAAATCACCAATTAGCAAATCTATCTTATTATACAACATTTTAGTATGCCTAAATGGTAAAGAAGAATCTCAATCCTGTTTTTTTTATCGATTCTAGCGGAGAATTTTTCGATTTCCAAAATCTTATTCACACCTAGCACGAAGAACGCTGAGAATGTCAAACTTTATCTTTAATTTTTTTTTGAACCCAAATATTTCGCTAATGAAATCCTCTTTTTTTCCCTAAAATAGAAACCCTGAATATTTATATTGTAAAAGATAAATTAGAGAGAGAAAGGAGACGCCGATGTTGGGCCGAAAAAAGGCCTCAACGATTTCCTCCCATCATCTTCTCCGTTCGGCCCATCAAAATCAGCAAGGCCTGCTCCGACTTCTCTCTCAAGGAAAAAGCCACTGCACGACAGAGAGAAAGAGAGAGAGAGAGAGAGAGAGAGAAGAGGAAGAAGAAAGACCGACGAAGATCGGCGGAGAAGATCGAGAGCGAAGCGACCGAGGCCGCCGGCAGCAGCGATGGAGAAGGGGAAAGGCGTGATGGGAGCGGGGCGGCGGTGGGCGGTCGACTTCACCGACAACTCGACCTCCCCGGCCTCCCGCGACGTCCCCGATCCTCTCGGCTTCTCCCGCGCCTCCCTCGATCAGGTAGAGGCGCCCCCCGCAATTGAGCTCTCGCGTGTTCCTGATTCGTCCGGTTTGGGCACCGAATTCGCGTGTTTTCTTTATTCTTTTTCAATCAATTCCCCCTCTTTTTTTGCCTTTTGGTCGCAGGATGATTCTGCAGTCTCCCGACAGAAGAAGGACGCCGAGGCTAATTGGAAATCTCAGGTACCTCCTCTTTTCCACTTCCGGGGCTGCTGTTGCTAGTCTTGTGTGGATCTTCGGATCTTGAAACGGTATGAGAAGGATGTCGTTTTGACCACTATTTCAGGTGTGAGTGTTAAGATTCAGTTCCAATGGCTGTGCGTATAGATTTCGGCCCTTCTTTTTCTCAGTTTAAGCATCGGGATATAGAAGAAAGACCATATTTTGTAAATAGAAAGTGGATACAGTTTAGTCTTAGACAAATTAATCAAACAAAAGGTTGGTTTTTTTTTTATTATTTTTGGGTTTTCTCGGCATCAGGATATAGAAAAGATCATATTTTGGAAATAAAAAGTCGACATAGTTTAGTCTTACACAAATTAATCAAACAAAAGGTCGGTCTTCATTTTTTTTTTTTTTTTTGGGGGGGTGGTTTGTAATTTAATGTGGGGAGGAGTTTTGATCCAAGGATCGAAGAGATAAGCTGTGAATTGTGCTGCTGTGATTTTGTGAACAGAAAGCATGGGAGGTGGCGCAGGCCCCATTCAAGAATTTGATGATGATGGGGTTCATGATGTGGATGTCTGGAAGCACCGTCCATCTCTTTAGCATTGGTATCACGTTTTCAGCCCTTTGGCAGCCATTAAGCGCTCTTCAGGGAGTTGGAAAAGGTGAGCTTATTACTGATCATGAATAATTCGCTCCTTATCGGTTAGCTCAAAGCATGCTGTTGGGTCTAGATTATGACGTTATTTCTCTATTAATCTTAGACAAGAATACTCCTAATCCAAATGGAAACTAGTGTTAATCCTATGTATTTGTCCTCTTCTTCTTTTTTAGTTTCCATGTATGTGAATCCAGTTAGTACGTACTATGTGCCAATTAGATAGCTTGGCATGTGGTTTTTTAATGGCTTGAAGTACTCCTGTTACATTTGCCACTATAATTTATTGTTTTCGTGGAAAGAAGTCCTAAATGTGCACAAATCTCAAGTAACAGATTGGGCTAAACATTTGTTTGTTCGCATTGACTCGGGGATGCATTGACTATCAAACATGATTAACTGATGCCTTAACATCTGAATGGCCCAGCAAGATGTGCAAGTAATGAATCTTGCATAAGTTCTGCTCAAGTCTTTTCTTTTCTTTTTAGCTTGTGTCAAACTTGTACTGTCTGCTTGAATATGTGTTTGGTATATGGTCAAAACATACAACAATAGCCTTTAAAATGACTCTGTAAGTTTTCAATTGCATGCTAAGTTAGAGATGCGACATCATCACAAAGGTCAACTTCTTGCGAGTTGCTGATGTGGTTTTCTGACTACTAAATGTGTTGCAATTTTATCCTGGCAATGCTACCATCGCTTAATTAAATGGAGCTCTGGATAATATCGTTACAAGACATAATAGTAATCAATGGTAGCAAGTCAGGTGCCTGAGAACATCTGGCGGGGCTGATCTACCCTTGCGTTGATATTGTGAAGTGAATTGCCTGTGTAGTCATAAAAATTGACGAGGGAACACCCCCCCCCCTTTTCTTTTTTCCTTCTTCTGATTTAAATGCTTTTATGGGGTTGCAAAGGGTTGCCAGATGGGCATGACTCCAGTAGCTGGTGAGTCAGTAGCAATACAAGGTCAAGCTATTAAAAATATGGGTATCCAATTGCCACTTGTGGATATTTACTTGGGGGTTGCTGCTTGAGTACATGAATGGTTTGTGAAACTATTTTGAAGATGGATTGTTGGATGGACTGTTTGCAAAGGACCTTAATTTTCTCAACTTATTCTGGTTGTTGTATTTTATTTTAGTTGGTTATCATACTCAGGAAAGTTCATTTTTTGTCACTTGGCAGTTTTTGAGCCATACAAGGACAATAAGGTTGAGCTTCTTGTACCAAAGTTACTCTATATAGCCCTTAATCTGGGAGGTTTAGCACTTGGTGTTTGGAAGGTGAGATGCTTATATTAGGGACTTCTTCTGCTGTACCCACAGAAGCATTTCTTGAGGAGGGTCCTTTCTTGGCCCTGCAGATGTGGAGAACAGTAAGATCTGGGGCATGTTTCCTTGTGCTAATTTGTTTCTTCTTTGCAGCTTAATACACTTGGCCTACTTCCTACACATGCATCAGATTGGGTCTCATCCTTACCTCCAGCACAGGTTTGGTTCCACTAATTCTGCACTTGCTTAGGAAACTGTGACTGAAAATTTCATTTTGGATGAACCTTTGTACTGTATTGTCTTCTCAACAAAAGTGTATGGTTCATAGGAAGTCAGTGGCAGAGATATCAGTATGAATCATAGAAGTTCGAAAATGTTTAGCTTATAATTGATTTCCTTCCTGTAAGGAATTTTGCATAACATTAATTGTTATGTACCAGTGTAGTAGGAATCATAGGATCATAGAGGCAGCCTTAGCTGTAAAGCAAGGTGTTGTAGTTTCAGGGAGGTTTTGGGCAACACATCTGCATTAGCTTACATATGTTTTGTAGGAAGCTGTGTTGCCCAGCCTTTAGACATTTCAATTTTAGAACACGTCTCATCATACATACAAGTTATGTCAACTCATGGCATTGCTTCAGTCTACCACAACCTGGCTATACCAAGTAGACACTAGTAGGATATGACTTGGGTTTTTTTCCCCAGAATGTTGGGGCTTGAATACCCTGAAAACTGGCTTTTGCTGACTTAGCTTGTTAATCTACTTATTTATGTTACCGTGAATTTATTGCTCAACATATTTGGCCAAAGGGAATGTTAATTTCCTGCATGATATGCCTTTTCTTTTTGGCCACTACATGGTATTAATCTTTGATGAAGGCTAATGTGAAAAAGGTTTTGCGTATTTTAGGAGGTCGAATACTCAGGTGGGGGCATTCCTCTACATTAACGCAACAGGGCCTACAGTTTCAAGATCGATCTCCAAGTATGGAAGTGCTGGAATGAATTTTTCTCTGTTACCCATTTCGATCCTTGGATCCGTCGCTGGCAGAGTGGTTCAGTCTTGGTCGATCATCTACTGAGGTCTTGTCAGCATCGCTGTAGTTGTCGAGTAAACTAGTTGGATGGTGACTGATGCTAAATTTAGTTCCCCAGTTAATGCTACTTTTGCATCAAGAAGGCACCATCTGAAAATGATGGTTCATCAACTGTTTCATCTATTATCACTCTTAAGACTGCTTTTTTTGTCAGGATGGTTTAACTCTGTTCAGGCCTTGTGCCATTACTGTGGTTTATCAAGCATCCATCAGATTCTTATTTCCTTATATGACAGATGATTGATCTTATAGTAAGCACGATATATGGGCAAAGCAAAAGCAATTACTGGCATGTATGTATGTATGCATTTTGTGAGTGGTTTTAGGCAGATGCCGATCATATGATGGCTTAGGATTTTTGGCAATAGAGGTCCAATAAGCTCAAATTAGGCCGAGAGTAAATCCCCAATATGGTAAATTTTCTGGCATAAATCAAATGAATTTTTATTGAGGGCTTGGTGCTCTCATAAATCAGTGTGTTGGAATGAAAAAAGATAAAAGAAAAAAGAAAAAGTGGGGGACTTTTCTACTTATGTGTGAAAAGGGAAATCTGATTTTAAATGGGTTGAATCATGAAGAAAGTTGCAAAATGTGGGAATTAAATGATCCCTACACTGGTCCTAGTTCGAATAATTGAAATTCTAGCGTTCAAGCGCACATAACAGGAACCTAAGGAGAAAATTGTTTAAAAAGTCTTAAACAATTTATATTCGTATAGATTCAATCATAAATTTTTTAATTTTATTAATTTAAATATAAAAGTTAAATAATTTTTTTTTTTAATTTAGTCCCCTTGACCCTGACCAATTTTAATCAGAAATTGATGTCATGTATATTAATCATTCTATGTGATAGGCCATTGCTAATATAAATAATTTTTATAATTTTTTATTCTCTTTCTTGGGATTTCTTTTTATTCCTTTGTTTCTTCAAAGCCTAGCAAGATCTTGCCTACTGCCTAGTGAGGGTCGGCCACCGCCCTTGCTAGACTTTGTAGGAACGAAAAAAAGGGAATCAAAGAAACATAAAGTAAAAATTTATAAAAAAAAGTATTAACTTGATTGTCCATGTTCACATCATCGATTTCCGCACAAAAATTAACAAATTACCAAAAAGCTAATATCTAAAAAATAATTGATTAAATTAAAAGGTTTATAATAACATAAATATAATAAATTTATGATATTTGGTTCTGGTAATTTTTCCTAAACGAAGAAGTGTATTTCTGTTTTTCCTACAAACTCGAGAAGTATTCTCGTCGCTGCTTTCGACCCAAAATTACAGCATACTTTCGTTACCGTGCAAGATCCGTTCGTCAGAAATGGAATCCATTGGCCCCACTCCGCTTCATTATTGCCGGCAGCTGTTATTCCAAGCAATCTCTTCTATCTTCAAAGACCAAAATCTCTCTCTCACACCTACCAAAGTACCAACATCATCCTCGGATCCATCGGGCTGTAGCCGTAGCCATGGAGTTCACCCCGAGCGAGCTGATCCAGTTCAACGGCACCGACCCTTCCAAGCCCATCTACGTGGCCATCAAGGCCCGGGTCTTCGACGTCACCGCCGGCAAGTCCTTCTACGGCCCCGGCGGGGCCTACGCCGCGTTCTCCGGCAAGGACGCCAGCCGGGCCCTCGCCAAGATGAGCAAGAACGACGAGGACGTCTCCGCTTCCCTCGACGGCCTCTCCGACAAGGAGATGGGCGTCCTCGACGACTGGGAGAAGAAGTTCGAGGCCAAGTACCCGGTCGTCGGCCGCGTCGTCGCCTCCTCTTGAAAGTCCCTTGAAAATCTCTACTCCATATTAGATGCTGATGCTCGTTATGTATAATTAGTGTCTCTGTCTTGTCTTGTTGTTACTGGAGTTCCTCGTATGGTATAATAAGGCTTCCCGTTGTATCGTTTGGGTGAATATGACGAATGGATATTCGATATGGATTGTAATGTCTTGAGGCTTTTGACCGTTAAGTAAGATTTGCGCTAGTAAGGAAGATGAAGAAGATGTTGGTTGTCTGATTGTGCCCGAGTGGGTTATACTTTCGCCGTATTTCTGTCGGTAGTCGAAGGGATTCTGGGTATCACATAACTCGAGATGAAAGATTATGTTGGGTTTCGAAAGAATTGAAGCCCCTTTATGTGGTCTGCGGCTCTGAGATTGTTTGTTGCAATATGTTGTCTGATGCTTGTCTATTGGTAGCAGAATTGGCTGCATCATCTCATAGGGATGCTATCCAGTGCATTGATGAGTTCTTTTGCGCCGTGCTTGTTCAGGTCTGTGTGATCCGGGGTTTGGCCTTCGCGTGCACATATGGTAATGAATGTCTCAGGTGCCTATAAGTTTGCTTGAGTATGGTAGGAGTGAAGTTTGCTTGAGTATGGTAGGAGTGATCTTCCTTTTGACTAGTGTCGCTGTCGGTCTGCTATAAAGAATGATTCTATCCATTCAGATGAACTTCGATTGTATTCTTCATCATCCCTCATCTTCTTTAAATAGTAATGATCATCCAGCAGTGTTGCCTAGATGTCAGCAGACCATTTACGATAGGTTCCTTTATCCTTTTTCAGGGAGAGAACAACTCTTAGATGCCCACACGCCTCCAAAGTCATGTCAGTTAGTCGCTCACCGGCCATTAACCTCATTTTTGCATGTTCTGCCATTATATATAGGAATGGAAAATCCAGAAAAGAGAGGAGCGTGACAGAGATCTCTGAAGTGTGGGGAAATTTAATAGTACCCTCACGTGCTGGACTGCTAATGACAGTTATCTTGATAGAATAGATGTGTGCCCTATCCCTGTAAAGGTATTGCTGTGACCAAGGAGTGTTAAGAGCTTGATAAAATCTTTGTATAGTTAATCTATGTTGGAGATCATTCTATTATTGAGTTGCAAAAGAGGATTCTCTAACTACACAGCCAGAGTATGTTTTGGTACATTCGTCCTAAGGAAGTGTGCCTGTCCGAGATCCCTCCCCAGGAACCGGAGAATCCGGACATCCGATTTCTCAACCGAGATTTCTCTCCGAGATCTAGTGGAGATGATATCTTGTTTTAGCTTAAATTTAGCTAACTCCCAAAAAAGTAAATTTGCCATGGCAGGTGCACCTGTGCTTGAGTGTTTCAATCGTGGAAAGCATGTAAGCTAGATGTCCAATTGGGATTTGATTATGCCTAGAGTTGGAGTCAATGTCTTGATTTGGTTGGATCTGGGACAGCCTTTTTTTAATGCTTGAGTTGGTAACCAAAACCGTACCAGATTAGTATTTAAATCTTCAACAGATTCAGTTTTTCAATTTTTTGGAAGAAAGCAATGACATGTCCCACCTTCACAGTATATTCTTGTGATGGATGAGTAAGCAACCTCACCCCTGTATGTACTCTTATAAAGTGTTCACTATTTGTGACTTTACCATGTAAGGACTGTTTGGAATTGGATTTCCCAGGAGATCTTCCGTGACCTTTATTCAATTTTTACACACAGATCCAATGAGAGCCATAACCCCGTGTCTAAGTTTTGACATTGTCTGCGCATACATGGGTCCGCCTTTACAGATGCTCGATGGCTATTTCTGGCTATTTGTGTTCATTTTCTGTTCTTCCCTTTGCTGCTGTGCACAGAGATGCGTCATTTTCGCTGAATATGCGCATCTTTTGAGACAGTCAAGCGGCGAATGTTTCAGTTTTCCTCCTTTGCTAGTGCATATGTGGTGCTATGTTGATGTTGAGATGTGGCACACAGGCTTTGGATCGACCATCTTGGTACAGAATCGTCAAGTATCACTACACTGTCATGCCATCTCCAATTTCTTCCTGCAATAAAGCGCATGAACTTCCATCGATTCTGTTGGCCATAGCTGACTTAAAGAAGATACTGCTTGTATCTCTCCTTTTTCCAGCCGCAAGTTACACATCCACACTCATTAACTCCACGTTGAGACATCATGATTGGATAGCTTTAATGTTGTCTCGAGCTTTTGGCAATCCAACATATCTCCCGATGAGGACCTTTATCAATACCTTACATACTATAAAGCTTCAGAGACTCACCATTGCCAAAATACTTGCCTTTTCAACAGATTTTGTTTTCCAAATCGGTGTCCATCTGATAGATTATGTTTTAATAGCATGGCTCCGTTCGTTGACAATGCTCATATGTAAGGTGATACGAGCATGTGGGGATGCTTCCCTACGATACATTGGATTCATATGATCAATACAAGTACTATCCAAGGGAGATACCGAATTGAGTTTAAAGATATGAATTGGCAAGAGAAATAAGAGGGCTGAGCTCTAAAGTCTCTTTCCAAGAAACTTTTGGAATCTATATAGCCTATAAATTTCGTAAAACATAGCACTTTGATGGTTACATGTATTGCCATTGTGGAAACAATCAAATTGACAGCATTTGACACCGAAACAAAAGACATAAATTTGATCCCTTCTCCTACGCAAGGTCATTTATCCATCTTGTAATAGCCCTCTTATTCTTGCACACAACAAACGAGCTTAGCACCTCATGTTCACATACTAGTGTCTCAAATTGGATGTCTTACATAGATTCGTTGCTAACAAACATGCATGTTATGTTGATTTACATTGGATCTAAATATCCAAAATGATCCTTTATATGATACATGCGATTACTCTTCTAGAAATGGTTTTTTGGGTGACCAATGTAATGAAATGATCATTCCGTGAGGAAAATTCTAAAAATTCATGAATTGAAATTCCAGGATCGATCACTTTAATAACTTTAGTTGGTGATTTTCTTAGCCGTGGGGAAAGGTTCGTTGGCACAAGGCGCTTTTGACGTTGGTGTGGGAGAAAAAGCAAGAAGACCTGTCTGCTCCATCACTGTGGAGATAGTGGCAATTTGCAAAGTCAGTCTTCGTCTATCGATCAACCCAAAAAAAAAAAAAAAAAAAAAAAAGGCAGAACCTTCCTCTCCCCTCCATTAAGTCATTCCCTAGGAATTGATTTCTCTCTCTTTCTCTCTCTCTCTCTCTCTCTCAAATCCACAGCAACTACACGCAGCAGTTCTAATCCAATCCATTTCCTTTTCCAACTCTTCCTATCCATTTCGGATCATTCTTTCTTAACATCGTCTCGATCGCCTCTTGCGTTTTTTCCCCTTTTGTCCGCTGTCGAAATTCATTGTCTGCCGCCGATTCACGCTTCAAGATACCCTTTTTCTTTCCTCTTTCGATTAATCTGCGCGTACCCATCTCGCGCACGACTCCGATTTTCGGATCTCTACCCATGGACCCGTCCTCAGCCAAGCCTCGATGCTCCGTCCCCAAACCCTGCAATCACCTAGCTGATTACAAGCTGAAATACGGCCTGGCGGGCTACGATTCCCTCCAGGAAAACTTCGTAACTGGCTCGAATGGGAAGACGATCGTTTGTACGCCCGATAGGAAGATACCCAGATGCTTTTCCTGTGATGGGTATCGCGAAGGGCTCTACCTTTGCTTAGTTTGCTCTTCGGTCTCTTGCTTGGATCACACCCTCTTGCACTCCCGATCTGATTGTGGAAACGACATAGCTGTCGACGTCAAAAGATCCGAGCTTTACTGTGGGAAATGTCATGATCAGGTCTATGATGCTGATTTTGACACTGCTGTGGTGAGTAAGTATAAGAAGGACCTGATAGTTTGCAGAAATGCTTTTGAGAGTATTGGGGAGAGATCGAGTAAGAGGAGGAGATTGAGTTCTGCGATAGATTTGGATTTGAAGAAGTGGAAGGAGCTGCCTTGTATTAGAGATCAGAGGGCCAAGTCTTGTTATCCGATTGGGTTGAGAGGATTGAATAATTTGGGGAACACCTGTTTCATGAATTCTGTGTTGCAAGCATTGTTACATGCCCCTCCGTTGAGGAATTACTTCCTTAGCGATAGGCATAACCGTGGAACTTGCCAGAGGAGATCATTGGATCGATGTTTGCTTTGTGACATTGACATTATCTTCTCAGCCATGTTTTCGGGTGATCGGAGTCCATATAGCCCAGCTCAATTTCTTTACAGGTGTGTACTTGTTATCTGCATGTGATATCCTTTGGATTTAGCTCAATTTTCCTGCTCATAAAGAATCAGTCTTTGCAGAGAGATCTGCCAGTTGTGTTCATGCGTATGGTTGTGATATCATCACTTGTGCCTCGAATTAGTTCTCTTGGTTGTGTCTCATCAGATTAATTGACTTACTCAAGATAAAAGCTGAAAATCAGCAATTTTGATGAAGTATGGATTGTGTGCAGCACTCTGAGTAGATTTAGTTCCCTGATTGAATGAAATGTGGCGGTGCCATTTTGTGGTTGGAGGGGTTTGAATGTAATTAATTCGACTTTGGTTAAGAAGGATTGATTGTGGTGTTTCTAATGAGTTCTTCCTCATCAGTTCCACAGCTTATTTATAGTGTCTAATTCTTCAAAATATTGATCTAATCATGACATTGTCTAATGTTTCATGACTGGATCTGTTGTATTGCAGCTGGTGGCAGCATTCAGCAAATCTAGCTAGTTACGAGCAGCAAGATGCTCATGAGTTTTTCATTTCGCTGTTGGATGGTATCCATGAAAAGGAGAACAAACTAAGGGACACGAACAAAGGTATAGTAGCTTTGCGCACTCATGCTTGATTGGTCATGCCATCTGTTATTCATTAGTGCACAATGCAGATTCATGCTAGCTGCAGTAGAATTTGGGAGCATGAATACAGAGTGTTAAATTTGCAGTCTTTCATGAGGGCAATATAAGAAGTTTCTGATTAATATGCTTTAAATTTGCTTTTGGCTCTGAGATGGGTGCACGTGTATGTTTGTGAATTCCATGTGGACATTGTCTTACGTAAGTGCTTATATACATACCTGGATCCACAATAATTAGCATGACATTATGGACTGCACATATGAAGTTCTCTGCATATTTTGCGTATTACAAGTGGCAAGCAGAGATCAGATTTACCTAAAGATTGGTCTAATGGTCTGATGATAAGTCAGCACTGTCATGAAGTTGCCTAGGTATTATCCCTCACGTGTTAAGAATACTTTTCTTTTTTCTCAGATGCTGGAGATTGCCCATGTATAGCTCACAGGGTATTTTCTGGACTGTTAAGATCAGATGTCACCTGTCTGACTTGTGGATTCACTTCCACAACCTATGACCCTTTTATGGACATTTCACTTCACTTGGATTCGAGTCTTTGTTTTTCAACAGAGACAACTAACAAAGGTTCTAAATTGAATGGAAGCACAAGCATATCTACATCCACCCTTGTTGGATGTTTGGATCTTTTCACGAAACTGGAAAAGTTGGGATCAGACCAGAAACTACACTGCCAAAATTGTCAAGAAAAGCAAGATTCTTCAAAACAACTGTCCATTGGGAGGCTCCCTTTGGCATTGTGTCTTCAGGTAAAAAGGTTTGAGCACTCATTCATAAGGAAAACATCAAGGAAAATAGATTGGCATTTACAGTTCCCATTCTCTTTGGACATGAGCCCCTACTTGTCCTCCTCGATCATCAGAAAGAGGCTTGGGAATAGAATCCTTTCTTTTGATGGCGACGAATCTGATGTCTCAGCTGAATATGAGATTTTTGCTGTTGTTACACATTCTGGCATGCTGGAATCGGGACACTATGTGACTTATCTGCGCTTAGGAAACCAATGGTATAGATGTGATGATGCTTGGATAAGTGAGGTCGATGAGGCGACTGTCCGAGCTTCACAATGTTACATGATCTTCTATGTGCAGAAGACACTGTACCACAAAGCCAATGACGAAATTGGTTGTGCACCATCTTCCTCACGGAGGGATTCACTTATGTCAGTAGTAGGTTACTGCTAGAGAAAGACCATGTTGATGGGTGTTTTCATAGGGTGGTTGTGTTGTGGAGATCAACACAAATTGCATGTGACGGTTGACAAAAGGACGGACGGACGGAGGTTTATGTAGATCACCCTTCAATAAAATGATCGAGGTGGAGCCCAAAATGGGAAAAAGATGCAAGGATAATTTAACAGCATCCCCTGCTTGGACAATGATCATCAGATTCATCAGACTCACTGTTAAGTGCTTAGTATTCTTTGATGGGATTCATTCATGTATAGTGTCCTCTGTCCTCACTACTAATACACAGCAACATTATGACGAAGTCCCCTCTGCTTCCATGTTTCATCCGCTTTCTTTCTGTTTATTGATGTCTCCAATTTCTCTCTCTCTCTCTCTCTCTCGCGCGCGCGCGCGCTTGCCCATGCACAGACGTTGCAGATACATATCACACGGTTTCTGGCTTCTGCTTCCGCGCCTTACAACCTGAGGCACAGCATAGCATCCAAGGATGTGTCGATTTTATTTACCTCAGCAATGGAAACTCCCATTCCGCTTCAGGTCAAACGAAACAACCATTCTAAGCATTGAAATCAGAACGTATAGTATTTCGCTTGCTTTTCTCTAGTTCCGGTTCTCTTTGCCAAATGTTTTTAGTGCTTTACATGCTTATTGCAAACTATACACATCTTTCTACAAAATTTTCCCAAAATGAGTCGGGGAAACAGCCTTACAGCGCGGGCATGTACCTAATCTACAGACATAGGTAAAAATTCTGGATCTTTGTTCAGTTCAGCTTCCAGAAATCAAGCCTTTGATGGTTTCTCTCTGTTCTTTTCCAGCTTGAAAGGTGAAATAGACTGTGACCAGAAAATAACAGAGTAATGAATATGAAGTTGTGTTAATACCACAAAAAATCCCGGACTCGTAAACCTGTAATAAATTTACCATAAACTGATTTTTTGACCACGAAAAATTTCAAACTAATGCACCTACGAATGATCACAAAAGAAAAATCCTAAACTAGTATATTTATGATAAATTTACCCCAAATCAATTTTTTTGACCATCAAAAATCACAAACTTATACATTTATGATAAACATACCCCCATGTTAAATTGGATTAATACCACAAAAATGATAAACGGGAAGTAAAATCTCAAATTAATGCCTAATGTAGTGTCAAATATCATCCAACTCAGCAATTTCGTAGTAAAATTTAACAAAAACTAACATATGGTAAATTTGTCAGAAATAGTACCAGTTTGAGGTAAATTCATCAAAATTGTATCAATTTGGGATTTTTAGTTGTCAAAAAATTTAGTTTTGAATAAATTTATTATAGAAAGACTAATTTAGGATTTTTCGTAGTATATGGATTAACAGGTTACATCCTCCATATTGGGCTTCAGGCCCAGCATTGTTCCAACGCCCTAAAACTCCAATTTGCGTTAGAGAGAGAGAGAGAGAGATTGCGTCTGTAACCAAACACCTGTTGAGGGGGCGTTATTCCGGATTAGGGTTAACTCCTCTTCGCTTTCGCAGGTTCCCTTTAGGCGCCAAAACTCCGCAGAAGTGCCACTCCCCAATCACCTCCTCCCCCTCCTCTTCTCTTCCACTGTATCGTCCAGGTGAAAAACCAGGACATCCCTTGAGTGCGTTCAACGTTTGCCGTTCCCCCGTGTGAAAAGATCCAATCTTTCTTGATACCCTTTACAGAAAAAAGTGGTTTTTTTAACAATGCGTGATGCTAGGATCATATCTGTGCAGCGTCGGAGTGTTTGTCAAGCGGAATTTTTCGTTTGTTTCCTTTGCTCTCCGTGTTAATTTCGTGACTGTATTCCAATGTAAAATATGAAATGTCTTGTGAGATGGGTTGGTGTGGTTCTGACGTGCCCTGAATTCAATGTGATCTCGAAGTAGTATGGCAGTCAACTTCATTGCATTTCCCTGAACCATGTGCTTCGGGGCGGAGTTAGTGCGCCTACTTCGATGACGAGATCAGAATAAGATTCTTGTCTTGCACAAAATGTCGTTGGACATTCTTCTATGGTATTATTTCCAGAGGCATCTCGGTGTCTAGTATCCATACAGTGGCTACACTGTTGTCACTTGAATTTCCTATGTTAAGGCTGCCTTCAAGAGAGCTTAACCCAGAGAGTTTTATTACAGCTAACTCTTTTGCCATAGTCTCCTCCATGCTTGTTTTTAATATCTATGAGTCGATTTAAATTGCACTTATGCCTCTCTTTGCTTCTGATGAGGTTTCTCATTGTCTATCCAATATCTAGGAAGATAAATGGACAGTCAAATCCCTGTGAGCAATGATCGTTCAAGGACATATTGGACACCTACAATGGAACGGTATTTTATTGATCTTATGATAGAGCACATGCACAGAGGAAACCGGATTGGCCATACTTTTAATAAGCAAGCCTGGACAGACATGCTTGCCGTATTCAATGCTAAATTTGGATCTCAATATGATAAAGATGCTCTCAAACTCCGTTATACAAATCTCTGGAGGCAATTTAACGATGTAAAGAATCTTCTGGGTCAGAATGGATTCTCTTGGGATGAAACTCGACAGATGGTGATTGCTGATGACTATGTTTGGGACGCTTATCTCAAGGTGAATTACCTCGGCTACATCTTAGTAGGGGTCTATGCCTTGATTTGAAACTTTATTCGAATGATGCAGGTTCACCCAGAAGTGCGCACTTACAAGACAAAATCGTTTCTGAACTTTAATGACTTATGTTTAATTTATGGATATACATCCGCTGATGGAAGATACAGCCGGTCAAGCCATGACGTGGACTTTGATGATGAAATCCAGAGAGTAAATATGGGTTGGTTCTTTTTCACCTCATGATTATGGTCAATTTACCTCATGCAGCATCCCTCAGTGTGTAGGAGCAACGATGGTTTATGTTGGGATTTACCTTCAGAAGGAGTCAACTGTAATTTAACATTAAAAGAAAATAAAAACTCTGGATGCCTCAGACTGGTTATTTGTGATGTGGACAAAATCTTTCAGCTCAATGTTAGATACCATATATTTTTGTTTTATATTTTTAGTATGCAGTCGATAGACTAAATTTCAGACACATCATGCTTTTACTAAGCAAATACCTAACATTTCTAGGTGAGGAGATGGCCGTGTCAAAGTGATGTTTATTTTCTCAGAGAAATCTTGTTTCAACTAGTAGAATATGTCAAACTCATACTAAGTTTCTACATCTCAATCTCTAGGAGATGGAGTGGGTAGTCACGTACTATCAAATAATGAACATCCAAGAACAGACTGGACCCCATCAATGGACCAGTACTTCCTTGAGCTTATGCTGGACCAAGTAGGGAGAGGCAATAAGTCTGGTGATACATTTACCAAGCAGGCATGGACGGACATGCTTCATTTGTTCAATGAAAAATTTGGTCCTCAGTATGGAAAGAGGGTTTTGAGGCATAGATACAAGAAATTATGGAAGTACTACTCTGATGCCACCCTTCTTCTTCAAGAAGATGGATTTTCATGGGATAAAACACGCCAAATGATCACTGCTGATGATGATGTATGGAATGCCCATATCAAGGTACGTGGTCTTCAGATGAGTACAGGGTTCTCTCTCCTTACTTCACTGTTTCTTGTGTTCCCTTCTTTTTCAAAATAATTGATGTTCATACAATGACTATAGGCGAACCCGCATGCACGGACATATAGGACCAAGGTCCTGCCCAACTATGATGATCTGGTCCTAATTTATGGCAGTGCATGTGACAACGGGACTCAGAGTCGACTTGATCAGCAAAAGAACTCTGAAGATGACAACATCGGAAGAAAGTCTGGTAAGACGGATTATCTCTTGCTTATTAGTTTCTCTCATCTCCTAGAGTAATTATGAGGTTTGGTCTTTGGTCCATATGAAGACTCAAGGAGACTCTTGACTTGTTTGTCTCCTTTTACAGCTTGCTTTTTTCTCATATGCCTATTTCAGTTTCTAGTTTCAATTGCCAATATGTTGTGCCTAATCTCATTGATATATATGTCTGTAGTTCATACATATCAAAATGCTTGAAATATCTGGTTGATGTGTACATGGTTTCTTTTGTAACTAGTAGAATGTCTATATGACCCGTCTTCCTATTTTTTGGTGAAGGGAAAGCTAGGGACAAATCCTGTACTAGTGACCGCACAAGGACATACTGGACACCACCTATGGACCGCTACCTCATTGACCTGCTACTGGACCAGGCTCTCAAAGGAAATAAGCTTGGTCAGACGTTTATAACACAGGCTTGGACCATCATGGTTGCTCATTTTAATGCAAATTTTCAATCTAACTATGAGAAAGATATTCTGAAGAACCGGTACAAATACTTGAGGAAGCAATTCAATGAAATAAGAAATATTCTCAAACAGGATGGCTTTTTATGGGATGAAGCAAGGGAAATGATAACAGCTGATGACCAGTTGTGGGATGCTTATATCAAGGTGAATTTAATACTCATCATATCACATTGTCTTTTTCTGTTATGCAGTCTCTTATGTGCATAATTATAGGAACACCCTGATGCTCGATCTTATAGAGTCAGAACAGTCCCAAGCTATCACAAACTGTGTGTGATTTTTGGAGAAGAGAGTTTTGATGGAAGATATAACCATGTCGCTCATAGTACAGATCCCAGCTGTGAAATACCCATCTTGATGACCGGTATGTAATTCTTGGGAATTTGGAGCGTATTCGCCATTGATGTTCTATTAGTGATGAGAATAACAAATGACTTGCATTTCACTTTATCAAATCAGATTTTCTAAATGATGCCTCTTTTGCTCTTTGTAGGTGACGAGCTTAATGATTTATACTCCCCGAGGAATGAATCTTCACCGGTAGAGTGGACAGAACAAATGGATTGTTATTTTACTGACTTTTTGATAGAGATGATGCATGGAGGGAATAAGAATGGTTCAACATTGGATGATGTAGCCTGGGTTCAGATGATTACATCTTTCAATAAACAATTCGGACTTCAATGTGGCAGATCTGACTTAGAAAGTCGGTATATCTTCTTGATGAAGCAGTATGATGAGATCAGCAAACTTCTTAGTCATGGTGGGTTTGCATGGGATGAAATGCAGCAGATGGTAGTTGCAGATGGCGAGGTTTGGGAAGCTTATATGAAGGTAAAATTCCTTTTATGAGTGTTTTGGATTATTTTTATTTTAATCACTTGACTTCCTGCTCCAGCATTCAGCCATGATGCAGCTTTACATCTCTTTCTTGGCAAATCACTTCCCAGTTCTTCTTATGATCTCTTGGTAAAAATCTCAGGAATGTAGCACAGAAGACTGAGAAATATTTGTCTTTTGGCAAAGGTTTCTCTTCTGGAACTATGGGGAGCATTTCTAACTATTCCCACTCAAAATTAGAATAGCATGTATAACTTACGGAAACTGAAATCTTTGTCAGTCCGTCCAAAATGAAATATTAACAGAGAAAACTTTGCAGAAATTTATAGTTGAGGTATTGAATTAGGGTGCTCCTTTGTGAACCATGATTGTGAGCTACTTAATTGTGAGTTGTGAAATTTTCAGGTTGATCCAGATGCTTGTGCATACAGAGATAAAGTTTTATGTTGCTATGATGATTTACGCAAGATCTACTCTAATATGGTGGATGGAAACTTCATCAGTGAGGATCCCGGAACATGTGGTATACATGATGCGCAAAATCTGGAGGGAGATGCTGGATGTACAGATGCTCACTCTCCATCAGTGGATTATCACATTTCTCATCCACTGAGAAAGCGACAAGGCACGCCAACCCATGAACCTGGTCCTGTTAGTAAACTGCAGAAAACTGATGAGATGCAGGGAGTTCTCTCAGGCCATGGCATTGAAGGTGCTACTGGGGACAAAATTCCTATTTCTTTGGGTCGGAGTGAGCAGAAGAGCTATACAATTGAAGGTGCTATTAGTGCACTTCAGGAGATACCGGACATAGACGACAATGTCCTGCTGGATGGTTGCGATCTTTTGGAGGACGAGAGAAAAGCCAGGACATTCTTGGCACTCGATGCTCCACTGCGGAAGAAATGGTTGTTAAGAAAGCTGCGGCCATAGTCCTCGCTCTTCAATTTGAGTGTTACGGATGGTTTATGGTCCTGAATTTGGGAGATGAAGGCAGAAATGGTTGAGACTCAAATTCTTTTGGAGGTGAGTTTTGTTAGGAGCAGGATCTGGAATGTTAATAGATAGGAAACTCATACTAACCATTGCCTCCAGTTTGTATAGAATGATGTTAGTCTAGGTTTGGAAGCTTAAGCTTTCTGAAGCTTTGGTTGCTCATGATAATAGGTTTACTGAGATAAGACCAGGCCAATGGGGTAAAGAAAAACATTGTATTTCACGGAAAATAAATAATTTGAAATTTTTTTTCTTTAAAATAATTATTTTAAGAACGAGGTTGTATGGCACGTAAAATAAAAGAATATTTGCTCTCTGGAAATCTCATCTTGTTTCACATTTGCTAGAGTTGAGCCCGTGCGATGCAAGGAACATGACAATAGACAATAAATTAAGTAATAAATTATGACATTTCTAAAAGGAAATTAAGAAATACACTCTTTTATCTTGTTAGAGTCAGTATTATTTATTTTATTTGATATTATATCCCTTCAAAATAATTTCTAAATCGAGCAAAATAAAACAATTGGAAATGGAATTTTTTGGACCACATGAACCCATCTTTTTCGCTTATATCATTTTGAACTTTGAAAGAATTAGGCAAACAATTAATTGATCAAACAATCCTTCTAAGATTAACTTTTTTTTGTAGATTCTAGAGAACTGAATGTTTAGAGAAGAATGAGATTCCATTAACTCACATCGTCCAGATTGTTAAAAGAAGTTTCTAACAAATCCATTAAGTAAGACTATAAATGTCTAGAAAAGTCCACATACTTATTGTATAGTACATAGATTCACTAATTATGGGCCTAGATGACTACAAAATAAATCTGCATCAACTTTTTTATTAAAAAAATAAAGTAAACTAGTTGTTTGTTACTTAGACCGTCCACAATGCTCGTCATGAGTGAATCATCCATAAAACCTTTAATTTCGAACTCGTAAGCCAAAAAAATCAATTTTCACGTTAAATGTTTCTTTTTACTCTTTTTGAATGATAAATGTTTATATCAATAAAAAGAATCATCCCTTGCACTATGGCCACATATCCCTATATATTGTTGTGTTTGGTTAAATAAAATCAACTCTGAAATGTGATACATATACGTGACCTGGTAAAATTTGAGAGTGCAACATAATGATAATGTTTAAATTCATTTGGAAATAAATTCACATGTTTAATTGTTTGAACATTTCGCAACAACATTTGAGGAGATATTAGACTTGAAGAATTTTCATTAGAACCAAATATATATATATATATATATTTAGAATTGATAAAAAAAAATAACAATAGCAATAGTTAAATTCCTTATATTGTTCAAGGATCGGACATAAAGGTAACCTTTGAAAATCGCTAAACACCTCTTATATCAAAAAGAGAAGAGAAGACAAAAGCTATGAAGAAAATTTACTTACCAACTCTCAACCGAAAGTGAAAAAAATGAAAATGCATGAAAACTTGTGAATTTAAGCCAAAGATTGCAAATGGTTGTGAGAAATTTATAATGTAGAGGAATACAAAAAGTGTGATTTTTAAAACACGATAGTAAGTTCTGTTAATACAAGTGAAATCTATGCTATTTTATAGTGCAATCAGCCTTAGGTCCCATAGTACAGTGATTGTATGTGATGATACAATGTGCTGACGTGATTGTCTTTTTATTTATTTACCGACATAATTGTTCTTTTGATCCATTACTTTCATTATTACCCTTTTGATTCACTGATGCTGACATGATTGCTGTCATGATTGCCCTTTTGATTCCTTGCTGTCATGATTGTATTTTTTTTATTCTTTTTTATTTTTTGGACTTATCGGTGTGGCCAGTGTTGGGGGAGGCTGCCTTCCAGTCAAGCATGTTTCATTCGTCGTCTTTTGAAAAATTTACGGGAGATAAGATACCATAAGAATAGCCTTCGTTGGTATTCCCGATGTGGTGTGATTGGCTAAATATATATGTAGGAATAAAATTACACACTGCAAGATAATATCTGAAAACTAAAAGGGCCAGAGGATCGAACCCTCCATCCCAACAGCGGCAAAAGCCGAGTCCACTCGTTGACTTCCCTTCTCTTTTGCTTGTATTTTTGCCCTTTTTATTCTTGGCAGGGGCTAATGAAAGATTTTTCAGTTTAAAGTAACTTCTGTCAAGGCCCAAGAGCTGACCTTTTTTCACCCTTAATAGCTGAAGATAATATTGCCCGGGTACCGATCGGTATAACTCGACAAGAGAATGTCTAGTACATGATGATAAGAGTTATACATAAGGGTATCATTACACTTCAGGTCCAGCATAGATTTCCTGCATCAAGTATACGAAGAGTTGAAGCGGGAAAGAACAGGTTTCAAAATCAGGGTCTCGATTTACAATAAGACCGTTTCCTCCTTATGCTTCGGATTCTCTTTTCAGCATCAAAAGCAGTAATTCATTATACTGAAAAAGAAATCCTAACAATTCATTAGGTGGAAACATGGAACATCCGCAGTTTACATTATACAAAATTTGACTCCATTCACTAAATTGTGCTCTTTAGTAAATGCAATAATCCCATGACAGGGCTACACCAGGATTTTCAATGGCAAACCATTCTTCTTCAAACAAACCACTGCAGAGAAAAAGACCTAACATTTTCCTTGTACATGGACAAGATACGAAACGCGTCAAGTGACAATGCAGTCCTATCTCTACTTCGCTTGGATTCTGCATACCAACTTTGTGACAGAAATTTAGCCCGTCATTAATGGCCAAGCTGTCGTTTTTCAGTCCACCCATAAATTGCCATTTGATCACGTCCGTCTCCTCCTATCACGCTCTCTCTCTCTGCCTCTATCCTTGTCATAATCATCCCTCTCTCTGCTGCCACTCTTCTCGCGATCTCTACTTCTTTCACTGTCTAAGTGATGCATTCTACCATCTCTGTCACGGTTAGATGATCTTCGAGGTGGACTAGCGCTGTGACTTCGGCTGCGATGACGTTTTCTGGATGAGTCACGAGAATCATCTCTTCTGTCCTTCCTCTCTGATGAAGATCTCCCTGGAGTTAATGAGGCAGGATAACCTTAGATGGGGACAGAGAAGTAGCTCTTCCAAAATCAAGTAGTTACAATGAACGACCCTTTGTACTAAGTATTTTATTACAGAGTACTGGGCACTTGTTAAGCAACCAATTAACTAAACTTTTACATTTGATTGTCCTAGCGTAATGCACCATCAGTGCCCAGAAAAATTAAATTATTTCAAATAAGGTATATTCAACAAATGCCCCAGGGGAACTCCTTAACAATACCCTCACAAAAATTCTCCAACAGATCAATGACAAGTAGAGTAAGACATAAAGCAAAGGAGAAGGAAAGCGTGCATGTTAAGGGCTAATTGGCAGTATGACTTACTGTTCCCAGAAACACCATCATTAGAGCCTGATAATCCATATTCCACCTCCAGCCGTTTCCTGCGCAAGGCAACTTTGTTCTCGATTTCTTCCACATTCTTGATTCCATGTTCTTCCAGAGATTCACGATACTCTATCAAAGCAGCCTCTAGACGCCTCAATTTTTGTCTGTAATAGGAGAAGTCAATCAACCAATACAAAATGGATCAAAGCAAGATACATAAAGGTAACAAAGACCTATCAACAGCAATGCACCATAGTACCCAAAACAAATCCACCTACTTTCTTCTCTAGGCATCATACAGCAAATCCTAATCTTATTTGTGGACACACATCTTCTCCTTGCCAGAGGAAAACATTAATGGTAGTAAAAGAAGTTAACTAGAGAAGTTACACTGCTGTCTACAATCAACAGTTATAGAATCCTTAGAGGAAGACTCTTCAAGCAAACATACAAGAACAAGTTCTCCAAAAGAAGATATAAATGGAATTTCAAACCTAGTTAAGGTGAGAGATAACCTTTGCTCTTCACTCATTCCGCTGTCTGACTGAGATGGAATGCTTGAATCAGCCGCCAACTCAATCCCATCAACATCGCCAGGAGCATCCCCAGCATTCTCGCTTCCAGATGATGAATAGCCTAACCCTAGGCCTCTAGAACCTCCTTCCGGTTCATCATCGCTTTCATCATTTTCTCGAGCCCACTTTGAAGATGGCAAAACAGGATCATTTTTCTCTTTCCTCGTGAAGGCTTTCAGCTCAGGTGGTGGAATTGGGATGGTTGAAACCAATGTAACAGATTCTTCTCCTTTTGCAGCCACCTCATCCTCCCCATAACGACCCCATCCTGTTAATCCTACAGGCCCAGCATCAACATTATTATCTCTTTGACCACTTGAATATCTCCCAGAGCTCGCACTACTCTGCTTAAATTTCAAGTCCTCATCTAACTCATAGCCCCTCTGTCTCTCTGCCTCTTCAAGACTTAACAACCTTGCAACCATCATTTCTCTACCACCAACAAGAGACAATCCATTATGCCTACAGCGTCTTTCAAGCTCAGCGAGGGGAAGAGACATTAACTCTTGCGTAGCAGCTCCTCTGCCCATTGCTAAGGCAGCATCTTGGTTGACCTTAACTCCGTCACCCGACTCTTCTGAGTTTGCTTTCTTTTCTATTTCAGGTGTGTCACCACATAAAGAGTGAAAAGGCACCACCCCAGAATTACTCGATCGGAGAAAAGTAGCTCGTAATCCATTCACATAAGCATCAGAAAACAGAAACCAGTCTGACCATACTTGCAAAACCTTCAGGACTCGTTCCTGCAGATTTCAAAAAGGAATCACACAGGTAAAACACCTAAAGAAACGCATCAAGAGAATTGGTCAACAATTTCCTCGAAAAACAAATTTTAAGCAACCTATCACAATTACCTTAAGGGCCTCGGCAGTGATCCTTCCAGTTATACTTCGATACAAATCATTAAAGCTCTCCATTATGTCAGGCAGTGTCGCTTCGAATTTAGTGCGGTATGCAGAAGCATTTTTCACAGGAGCACTGCTATTATGGAGGACATCAGAAACCAGCATAAGCCTTGCAACCTTAGTTGGGATAGGTGTCTCTTTAAGTGTTAAAGATTCTGTTAAAACCTCAACGACCTGCATTCCAACAATCATCATAGGCGAGTCAAAACGTATAATCATAAAATAAACTCCAAATTAGGCAGGATGCACATCTCACTCCATCTTATGTCATACACAGGTACAAACAGAGGTAAAGTGGTGAGTTGAGAACGACAGGTGGCAAAAGGCAACATAAGTAAAATACGGACGTAACAAGTAATATGCTCACAAGCCACCACATGAAATACTAACAGATTATCATTTGAGAAGGTATTCATACTTAAAAGCATTTTTGTAATGAGTAAAGACCTCTGAAACCTCTGAAGGCACGCATTACAACAATGATAAACAGTTAATCCCCATCCCACTAATTAGTTAGAAAGAGAACTAAAGTGAAAAAACAAAAAAAAAAAAGAATTATGAATCACTTAATGGGCATATCACCTCCCCAGCAGCATCAGCATTGTCTAAAGCGAAACCCATTGCCTCCTTTATCAAGTTTCTCTCCAACGTTAATGCACGCAGCATGTCCTCAAATTCATCCCTCTGCGAATCAGTTAGTGTACGTTCTGGCTCTACACGCTGCAAAGAAAAAAAAATGACAATGAGCAATTTCACATTAAGAATTAATTTTGAATGCCATAATGTGGACATACCCCAATTCCAGCTATCTTTTCAATGGATTCAGACACAATCACAAGCAGGAGGCAGTTCGCATATTCATGAAAAACAAAAGGCATGCTGCACACCCAGTAGCACAAACAGCACGGAAACAAGGCAAAGGAAGAGAGAGAAGGATTGAAGACCCAGGAAAGTGAGATGATACCCTGCTTCTCCCAGCAGCAAATGTCGTGCCAGATTCTTTTTCATGTTCAGGACTTCGGGCAATAGGCAAGGGTGGAGGTATCCATCTAGGAAATAAATCAAGTGATGTGATCAAATTCCAGGATGTTCATTACTCTCAAACAAGCAAAAGATCGCAGGCAGTGACATGGTAGCATGTACTAGCACAACTTACTACCTTCCACTACCAGTAATCATGATGAAAGGTTCTGTTCGCCATCTTTGAAGAGTGTCGCCCTGCAATAGACAAGACAGAATATGACTATAGTTCTTCTCTTGGGCCAGAAAAGTGAAGCCTAATGTTTGCCTCTCAATTCAAAACCAGATTAATATGCCAACTAGACTATATCAGTAAGTTTCACCTGAGCAAAAGAATAAAGCCTCCAGATATAATAGGTATGCTGTTTAGATCCAAGCTCAAACAAGAAACTGAAAAGTTGCTTCCCACGACCTCTCTCCATAATAGCCTGTTCAAACGCACATCCGCCATCCAATACATATAATGCCATTGTATCAATCACATGCCGGAGATGATCATCCTCCGGTGGAATGACAGTTATATCAGGTATGTTAGGAGTCAAAACCTGCAGAGAAACCAAAGCGTCGAAAAATACTTTTAAGTCTGTCCAGCTTTTCATCAAATCGGAAGAGGAAGCACGATAAGAAATTGGTTGTGAGAAGGATAAAACGAAACAGTCAAGAACATGCACATAATTAGCAACACGGTTTCTCAGCATTAAGCAAATCCACCCTGATACTAAAGAGACTACAAATATGAAATGCCAACAAAAGCAAATTAAACCACAAAAAGAGATTAAAATTGACCATTGGTCTTTTTACTGCAGGGCAAGAAAAAAAAGTAATCAATCACATGAAAGAGGCTCATAGGAGATGAGGCACCTTCCCAAGTTACAAGTACGAAACAACCAGAAAGCTCAAATGAGCATATAAAAGAGCAGTTCCCTACATGACACACGCAAATGTTGCAAATGATTTAACTGCACTGAAGAACAGGATAATAAAGGCATACCAACTCGGAGTTCTGAGTAGGGACTGTGGTAACTGGTGGACCTGATGGACCAGACAAAATCACTGTTGCGCCCTGTAAAGCATGAAATAGAATAGTTCTTCATTCTCAGCCTTCAACTATTTCAGCTATGAGGCTACTCAATAGTGCAATTTCAAGACTTATATCAAGAAAGATGTTGGCTTCAAGTACAAGCTCAAAGAGGAATATCAGCACCAAATCTACAGCAAGCAAATCAACCGGTCTGCTTTTGAAGCAAAAGTAAGAAACCAGACCTCCTTACTCCTTATGGCCATGTGCCCTGGTGGAGGAGCAGGAAGAGCTTGTGATGGGAGAGCCACAGATTTACCCCATCCAATCTTCAATTCATACTCATAAACAACGACACCTGCACAAGAATTTGTTATTATATATGAGTAAACAGCAAAACTATAAAGCTCAACCTGTCTTTTCCCATGCAATACTAGCACTAACTCAAAAATGAATGTGCCTTCAGGCTCTATAAAGGAATATGATACGTCATGAAGATGCTGGGGTTTTAACAGTTTGTTATAGCAGCTAGTCATACATTTGGTTTGCTTAATAGCCTTTGGGTTGATAGAAACCATACTTATTTATTTAAGTCCATTTGTATAGCCACAACAAAACATAAAGATGAGGAAGCAAAGAACCATTTGATGGACGAAGTTAAATTT
This sequence comes from Eucalyptus brandiana, assembly GCA_014182725.1. Taxonomy (NCBI): domain Eukaryota; kingdom Viridiplantae; phylum Streptophyta; class Magnoliopsida; order Myrtales; family Myrtaceae; genus Eucalyptus; species Eucalyptus brandiana. The sequence continues at coordinate 51,354,462 of CM024670.1, read as the reverse complement.
TAAGAGAGAGGCCAGCAACTAAATGAGAGAAGCTTGGTGAATTGGCAGTGTGACAGAACGAATTTGGTCCCCATGGCCGCTTGGATCGCCCTTGCATAGCTCTTTAAACTGCCATGACGTTCTATTTTGCCATATAAAATGCACAGAAGGGGACAGAACAGATAGAAAAGCACCAAGTTATCCTCCTTAGCACATTAACCACTGCATTAATTACACCAATCATAAGCAAGAACTACAAATTTCGGACCTTGCATTTCGTCCTTTGCAGCCTGTGCATCAGCTCTGTTCATGAAAGCCACAAATCCACAATTTCTCTGCCGTCTTCTCTCTTCTTCTGTCCGAGGCCACATTATCTTTACACTTGCTATGGGACCAAATCTTCCGAAGGTCCGTAAAAGGAAGTTCTCATCAACCTATCACAACATTATAAGTTAAATCACTATTAGCTTTGGTCAAACATAGCACTGAATATTAGAGAAAGTTCAAGCATATCATACCTGAGGTGAAAGGTTACCAACATAGAGGTTCGTCGTCTGTGGATCACCATCATCAAATGATCCAGGAAACCTTCCACTTGGATCGAGATCATCAGGCAGTTCATCAAATCGGCTAGATGGCTGTAAAGAGAAAGAGAATTGCACCAAAAGCTAAATATGAGCATAACAAAGAATCAGAGAAAAATGCACAATTTTTTCATCACTCTCTTTCTTGCACCCGCTCCATTCTGATAAATGAACTGTATCAGCTAAAGAACACCAGAAAGTGGGTCCAAAATTAAAGGCACATACAGCAGAATTTTCACTCGGGCGGCCATCGCGCCAATGTTCACGCTCTTGATTCCGTCTCTCCCTCAGTTCTTGCTCATGCTTCAGCTCCTCCATGAAATGATCTATGTTTCGTGACTTCCCTTTCTCTCTCTCTTTTGTCTTCTCCTCGTCTTTCTAAAATGTTCAATTAGATATTAATGCAGAATATTTGAATTAAGTCCATCAAAAAATCATGATCAAGAAAAAGGAAAAGAGTCTCCATAACAGATACCTTCTTTTCACTTTCTTTTCCTTTGGATGAAAGAGGGGGTGGTATGAAAGAAGGAACATACCTGAGAAGAAGGATATATCAATACCTATGTCCACTAAAACATTTCTGTCACATTATTAGACCAATTGCAGAAGAGAAGAACAGAATATCACAATAACTATATCATTTGCGAGAAGTAGGTGAGATGCTGACTCAGTCAAAACTATAATATAAGGGAATTTCTCCAGGTGTACTACATCAGCTAGAATTAGATTTTGAAGTTCAATGTATAATGCGAAACATAAGCATAATAGCAAAGCAACACGAAAGAAGCGACTATCATTTGCATAAGAACTTGGTGCATTGAAAAAGGACCAGACGGTAATGCATCTTTTCTTTTTGCCTTTTTCTTTTTCTTTTTTTTGGGCTAAACACGAGTAGTACCCACATAGAACCTTCCCAGGAAAGTAGTGCCAGTATGTTCAACAACCGCATGATTAAGAAAAAGCAAACTAAACACATAATACCCATGAAGAGAATGGAGAAAGACATAGATTGCCCAAAGCTAAATGAAATTCTTATTAAACACAGGAATTATTCTTCCATCAAACAAATAATGACGTATATTTTCCATCCCATATTGTATGCATAGTTACACTTTGCATACTATGATTCCAACCATTTAAGTGTTCCTAAGCCTGCTCACGACTGGATCTAAAATTATTCACAAAACTAGATAGAAAAGAGAATGCAAAGCGAAGATTGCAGTCACTTTTTCCAAACTACGCCCTCTAATATTTGAAAATGAAGCCATATACAAAACCCACATTGCCATCCACCTACCCAGAGCAACAGACTATTTTCAAATTTACAAGCTCATTGGCAGTCCTAAAATGAAATCAAGCACCTGGAATTATCTGACCAGCACATGACGTCATATAAAGCACTGTGCAAAAAAATATAAACCATTCATTCAACTATTAGAAGTGAACACACAGAAACAGTGCAACATCAACTTATGAAGAGATTCCCTACATGCTTCATCACATCAGAGACTGTTAATATTGGTCCAAACCTTACGCCATCTTACCAAGCTTCAACAGCTAGAGCATAGATTGCTTTAATAGAGGAAATCAAATGCAAGCATAGAATATCATCTCTTGTGTAAAATCCAGCGAAAAAGGAAGGCTCCAAGGGATTATTATAAAGGATATCTACAATTTTTACGTTTGTGTAGCAGAGCCAGCACCCAAAGACAAATAAACCCAAATTCGAGGTTTAGCAACCTCTCCAGATCAGAACCATAGAAACAAAGCTCTAATAATCGGAACCCTATTAAATATGTATAAACCATTAGATTTCTTGCATTGGCTAATTATTTAAAAACGGGGACATAGCATAAGAGTAAAATTTAGGAAACAATTCTAAATCATGTCAGATTTAAATAAATAAATAAATAAAAGCAGAAGGAAATAGTTTTTAAGCTCAGTAGTCTCGTGCATCTATCCAATTTTTGGCCCATATAAGATTCTCCCCTATGTGTAGATTTTCCTCAAAATTTAAGTATTTGCTTAAACCATGCCAGTAACTATTGAGACTAAGTAGCACAGTAGTACCAATGACCAAGGGACATATTACCCATAGGTACAGCACCAAATATAGTTTAGATATTGCGAAGAGTATAGATATCTTAAATATGCTCATGCACACTAAAAGATGTTCCAAGTTCATTCGCGATTAAAACATAATGTAATAGCAATTTCAATGTTGATATTACAAACCCAATGATTGCGCAATGCCAGTAGCTAACAAAATTAACCCCCATCTTTTAAATGCCAGTATGCAATCAGGTCACAAGACATGGAAATTGACCATAGCAATCCAATGTCCCTCAAGAATGACAAACACGATAGGTAGCGCTGGTCAAGCTCACATGCAGCAACCACATAATGTAGAACTATTTCTTGAACACTGAGATTACAAGCTGATCACGTCTGGAGATATATGACTTCACAACAGCGCAAGCAAAAGGGCAATTGGCATAGGAAAGAGGGTTACAAAAAAAAATACATATCAATGGAAATAACATCAACTAAGCCACTCACAAATAATCTTACACTTGAGGACCTAAATAATTACGAAAAAGGCATACATGACAATGTCATCTCCATGTGTCTCTTTTTCTACTTATGATGCCTTCGACGACAGAGGATCGTAGTGCACGGTCAGTTAAAAAGTACTTGTTTACCTACTTCCCTTCTTTGGAACAGGCATCCCATCTTTGGACTTTTCACCTGCCATCCGTGAATGAATGAAAAAGGCCCATACTTTTATTAATTTGTCCCCAGATTAGATGATAAAAATCACTCATTTACTTATACATCGCATGGATAAGTAATAATAATAATAAAAACTGACATTTAACACTAGCTTCCCGTAACTTAAGAAGAAAAAAAAACGTCGAAAAAACCAGATTCAGACTGCCGAGCTAACCTTCGGAATCGGCCTTCGCCCGCTCGTTGGGATTGATCAGCCCTCCTCGAACGAACGCCTTCGACCCGGGCGCATTGTCCCCTTGGAAGGACTCCACGAATTCGGCGTAGAGGCGAGCCGTCTCATCTTCGGCCCTCTGCAAGAAATCCATCAGATGAGGCAAACACGAGATTGCTAACGGAAACTCGAGAAGTTGTACAGAGCTGCGCAGAGAGGGAGAGGGAGAGGGGAGTCACCTTCTTCTTCGCCTCTTCCTCCTCGCGGTGCTTCTGGAAGGGCGTCTTCTTGCGGGTAATGGAGAAGGAGCTCATCCTCGCATGAGGATGCCGGAACCACGTGTCGCCGCGGGGGCCGGACGGATGCCGCGCGGACACTCGGGAGTCAATCAGGGTTTCCGGAATCGTTCGCCGGCCTGCGATTGGAGCAATCCGGATCGCCGGGACGCGGCGTTTCTGGAGAGATTCGAGTGGTGGAAGAAGGAGGAGAGGAGGGAGGAAGACGACTGATTGGAAACCCTAGGCCAGCAGCTGCAGAGGGAGAAGAAGAGGAAGAGGAAGAGGAAGAGGAATGGGAAGAGGAAGCTCACGGGTTTGGGCTTCTTCCTCCGTTTCGAGATTTTTAAAAGCTTATTATCGAGAAAGGCTTTGGCCTCTTTTCTTTTTTTTTTTTCTAACATCTACACAAAGTGAAAATCCAAGTAAGGGCCCCCCATATACCCTTTGTTTTCCTAAAAATAAAGGCTTGAAATAGACCCAAGAAAAAGCCCTCCCTCCCGTCAGTGATCGCCGCCCCATGGCCACTACCTCACCGGCGATGGGGTGGCGGCCACAAGCAGGATGGAGTCCTTCCTCTCGTGTGTTCTTTTTCTTTTTTTTCAGTTTAATATTTTTGAGTTTGGGAAAAAAAAAAAAAAATTTAAAGACCAAATTGTCCTTTCACCAAATAGTAAGATAAGACCTTTATTTGAAACTGATATGGCCACTCTGGGCTCTTATTTAAAATAAAGTACACTTTAGGTTCTTATTTGAGAAAATGATGACATTTTAGATCTTTATTTGAGATAATATATACTTCAAATACTTATCTTAAAAAACGAGGACATTTCATGTTCTTATTTGAAATAATATCCACTTCAAATACTTATTTAAAAAAATGAAGACACTTTAGATCTTTATTTGAAATTTTTCCTTACACAGGTTATAAATTTTACTTATTTAAATTTGATTTACTGATATAACATGATAAAACAATATCAACATACATAAAGGTTACAAAGCCATAAAATTTAAGGAATATTATCGACCTGTCAAATCATAAAAATTTAGAGTCCATCGTGGTTCATATAAAGGAGCTTTTCATTACTTGATAATCTAGAGCAATTCAAGCAATTTAAGTCTGTAATTTTTTTTTCCCCGCTTATTTGTATTATAAATTTAGCACTCTTTGAAGTTTAACCTTTACTGATGGCCAAAAATATTCCACCCATATCCATGAGAATCTCCTAAGATTGATGATTACCTTCTTTTGCGCCTAATTTTTATTTCATAACCGAGTAATGAACGTTGTGTTTGTTTCAGCATCCTTTGCAATTGCCAAACAAAAATGGCACGAAGGTTTCAAACTCTTTATGATTCGTGGAAAATTTGATACTCATGAAAAATATTTTTAGAGAATTCATTTTTCAATAAAATATTTATAATTTCTGGTGTTTTGCATGGAAACTCGCTTTTCCCGAATGGAAGTTCGGAGAATTCTTTTTTTTTTTTTTTAAGTACAAAAAAACATCTGAGCTGGAGGAGTTTGCTTAAATATTCAGATTATCAAGCAGATGTTGACAAGCAATGCAACCTTGTTTGGAGTTGGAGGGAGCCAGAAAACATCTCTAACTAAACGTGATTTGTCTTTTTTTCTAATATATAAGAAAAATGAGTTTCTAACTTATCACTAGTAGGAAAAATATATTAATCTTTATCTGATTATTAAGTTGCCATATAGGAAGTAATTATCGCTAGTGACAAGTTACAACCATAGTAGTCGATACTTGATAACATAGGGAGAGATTCTTCCCACCTGATAGAGTCATTTCTTATTATAATATTCTAAGTATCTTGGCAAATTTCAATTATGTGCTTAAACTATTAGGACTCATGCATTGAATCATTAACTTCTTAAATATATCCAACAGAAATCTTGCCATGATATAAGGATGCTCTAGTGAGGTCTATTGGTAGTATAGCATGTTCCCTTAGGGGATCGACTAGTAACATTTAGGAAAATGGCACTAGAGATCCACCGAAATGTTCTTCTACTCTTCTTTTTTCTTTTTATCAAAAGTGTTCCTTTACTTTTAAAAACATTACAAGATAGTTAATCTCTTATATATTTTCATTTGTCAATCAATCTTCGTTGACATAGACCATTTGATTGTTAAATGAGCACAGAAGTACATATGGCCGATTGTGATTGATGGAATTGTGGAGTCTTGACTAGGAAAGTAATATCTAAGGAAAGTTATTTTTAACTATTAATAACATAAATGTAATTTCGACCTGAGCTTTGTATCCCCTAAACACTTACTTTATATATATATAGACGATATTACTTATAATCACAACTCGTAACTCTAATGTTGATAGTGACAGTAAAGAAATTACTTAGCACAGCACCATCATTTTTCACTTTCTAATTGTGACATAGCTTTTCTATATAAAAATCAATTGTCTTTTTTACTTTCGCATTCCTAACAATGGTATTCAGAGGAACAGCGAAAGTGCAAAGATACACAAGGGGAAGGTGAAGATTGAGCAGGTCAACAGCGAGGATTTTGATTTTTGGAAAATGCAGTTCGAGGATCAATCATATTAGAAAAACCTGCATCAGCCTTGAGAAGCCCTAAGCGTGATTCGTACGTAACCAAGCTTACACAAGCAGTGCTTCCCATTCGCATCTGTCCTAATCATAGTGTAATTTCTTAACAAAACTGGGAGAGCCCAAAACTCAGAGACAGATCTGGTCAGTTCGCCATGACATAGAGCTAACCAATATTTCTTTTACATAGAATTTTGAGGCACAGGTACAGTCGATGTAGGACTACTGTGCTAGTTCTCAAATCGGTTTTAGCTCCTTCATCCCCTACGATATTTTGCTTGGCTAAGGTTGCTAGATGAATTTCTTCTCTGTAAATTCTGGATGTTCAGGTTGTACTTGACTCGAAAGGGCTATGAAGTATGCAATTACCGGTGCTTCTACTGGACGAGGCAAACTCGCGAGATGCAATCATCGAAAAACACCCAGGAGTCAGCGGATTCAGTGCCCTGTTACTGCAGGATCAGCTTCGTGTTACTCCTTTCACGAGCTGAAGCCATTCCTACCTCAGCATGTGGACAAGCTTATAAGCTGGAGCACAATCTGCAAATTTTACTCGGCAACTCCCACACTGGATCGATCAACTGTCGAAACACCTTTTGTATCAGTAATGCCAAGCACATGGTTCAATAACAATCTCGATATACACACAAATGGAGTCTTCCACAGAGAGAGAGAGAGAGAGAGAGCCATATTCTCACAACATCATATAGTTTTCTAGTAACACGAGTTTACAATCTTCAGATCCAAGGTCCAACTCCTCAGGCAACTGAAGGACCTTGTAATAGAATAATCGGAAACCAGATCTCACATTGCTTGCTATTCTCGAGTATAAAACATGGAAAAGGAAGTTGTGATCAGGGCTTGAGATCAGCCATACATCTTCACGATAAAAGGCAGTAAAAACACTTCTCCAAGAACCTCGCGCATATACCATCTCTCCTGAAACCAAATTCTACATATTACACAGACGATTACCAAATACTGCTTTGCCAAATCGAGCAAGACTCTCATCGTGCCATCTTCTTCAGGTGTTGAAAGGTGCGTTGTTTAATCCACTCTCTGTCATAGGGCAGATATGCCTGGATACTATGATCATAACTGCAGGTCCAAATAAAAAGGCAAGGACATTAGCATTATGACGAAAGAATAAGGCCTTATCACATAAAATAATAGGATTATCACAACATCCACTGTTCTTGCATGATGGAGTCTGGTAACATAAGAGGTTGAGTAATAAATATTCACAGAAGCCTCTTTGCATTCCTTTCTGTAAACATATGAAAGTAATTTTCTAGGATGTATTCTGCTGGTAAACACTTCACCTAGATTAGCAAAAGTTCAGAATTTACTGGTGGCTAGTAGAATGATGTATAGACAATCAAAGAAGACAAATTTCAAGATAAATTCATGAAATAGAAGAGGCATTGTTCTACTTGGAAAAATAGGCAGAATGTTAAATCTGAAAAATAGATAGAATGGAGAAACCAAGACAAATCCAATTAAACCAATCACTTCTATTGCAAAGCACACAGTCAATGTACACAATTGAAGGTTTCTTTAAAAGAAGGTCCAATATATTAAAGTATCCACAAGCAAAGCACTTCTCAATGGTACAACAAAAGACAAACATAAAAAGAAAGTCCCTTCTCTAGATTTATGAGGAAAAGGGATTTAGATGAAAACTTAAAACAAGGAGAAACAATATCGTAATAGCTAAAACTCTTCTATTGCTCCATGCAAAATCCTAGAACTTCTTTTCAGCAACAGAACAAGTATTTCAATAGAGAGAGAGAGAGAGAGAGAGAGAGAGAGAGATACATACACTAGAGCACTCAAGTCCGTGAGACCATCCATGAAATTGTAAAGATCTGTAATATCATAAGTGATGTTTCTGATGGCAGGATTCAGCTCCTTGAGTTTTCTTTCATATAATCCACATATACCTGCACAAAAATGCATACAATTAGAGTATTTAACTATATAGTAGCCCTCTAATATTGTGAAATGTTCTCAATTTTCTTTTTCTGTTTGGAGGTGGGTGGTGTTGGGAGAAAATAGAGGAATTGGCCCTTTCCTTGACCACACCTGTGTGAGTTTAAACTATAGATTTCCACTGACTATGAATTCAGTGCATGACTAATGAGTGGCAGCCTATTTAACATAGCTCCATCAAGGACGCTGACACTATGCATTGCTTTCAATCTATTTAGATCCTAAAATACATGCATTTGGTTTGGTTGTAATAAACACTATGGCAGGCCTTGCTGGACAACAATTATTGGAACAAACTTGACCCTTCTTTCAATCAGGTATCAGCCATTTTTATGCTTTTCACTCGAGAGGGCAAAGTTCACCCATTCACCCACTTAGAAAAGCAAAGTACACAAAACCCGAAATCATACTGCTCTAATAAGCATCTTTCACCCTAATCTTTCAGACTCAAATGAGAAATATGCACCATTTTGATGCGTTGTCAACTTGCTGGAAGATAATCTGTTTGCTGGAAGTTTCAACAAACTCACAGCTCCACTTCTAATTGCAAATACATACTCTTGGCATGATAGACAATCAATGCATGAATCAAGATATTTCCAAGTCTCAGAACTTCTCGTTCTTAAATCAGTTGCCGATGAATGAGTGATGACAAAATAAAACAGGACTGGCAAATGCCTTCTCCTATCCCAGGACAAGCAAAATCAAATTCTTGTTTCTTCTCCCTTACATGCGCTTTACACGTACAGAGATTGCGAGAGAAAATCTACAACTATACTGGTAAGATAAAGCAGCCTCTCTGGTGATGCTTAATGCAAAAAAACACAGATAAAAAACTCGTTGAAAGCTATTCACTTTTCTTCATCTAATAAAGGAAGATCGACGGTGGTTAGAACTATCAAGAAACATCAGTGCGATATCTAGCATTCATACCATCCATAGCTTGACTCACAGAGCCATAGTCCATGAAAGTCCTGCTTGCCCTGTTTTGAGAAGTCTGCATGAGAATGATCGTGTGCCTGTTCGCCTGCACGGAAAAGCACGGAGAACCGACCATCAGCAATTCAGCATGCCCCAATACTTATTCAGAAACCGTATAACATTCACGAGATGCCATCAACGCCAACCCATTATACACATTCAACAATAACAGCATGAGCACAGCCATTTCCCTTTGGGTCGCAAGACTCGCTCCTATGCTATAAACCGATCGGGGCTCTAAATCGAGCATTCAAAGTACGGATTTTGAAAGCGCGTACGAACTGCAAACTGGACAGCCACTACCACAGAAGACAAATTTCCAATCATTGCAACACCAAGAGCATCTAAGTAACCACTCGAATTTCACTCAAAACCCGCCCGTACGGCATCAAAACCTACTCAAGCCGAACCTACGAGACGACGACAATCGAGTTCGCCGCGGGGGCGCGTGTTTACCATAATCTCTCCCTGTTTTCCGGAAGTCGGAGCTCCGAACCGAGGCGCCGGCCGGACGCGAACGGGAACTGGACAGCAGGGGTCGCCGGGAACCGCTCGATCGCCGGCGATCTGGTCCGCCGGAAGCGGCGTTGTTCGCAAGCGATCCTGCGGAGAGAAAAACGAAGGAAGGGAGAGAGATGGGAGGAACTGATCCGGAACCCTAGATGGAGGAGGGAAGACGAAGACGAAGACGAAGAAGACCTCGGGGATTGGGGAGGGACTGCTTTTTCCCGTTTTTCAGATTGTGAAGCTAACGCGAAATTCATTTTTATTCCTTTTGTACGAAAAAGAGGCTGGGGCCTTCTGCGAAACCTGAAGCTTTTTCTTTTTCTTCTTTTTCTTTTTTTGACGTTTTGTCCTCTTTCTTTTTGACTTCAAGTCAATGAAGTTGTCGCCTTTCAGACGCGTGGCTGTCCGTGGAAAATCAAAGTGCCTTTGTCGGGTGAGAGCAAAAGTTGGTGCATCATTTATGTTACCTTAGTGGCGAAGAGCCGGTTTCAATGTGCCGAACATTGCTGTCGATGTTGATGTGAAGTCTTCAGGAAAATCAGCTTGTTATCTTTAGAGTAATTTTAATTCTATTACGCAAATAGCCCTTCCCCTCAACACCGTCGGATTACTTTCATCCTTACTTAACAGATTGGTCTTGTGGTTAAGCTCCCTTTTGCTTTTGCAATCAAGGATTGATTTCCTTTCCGCCCAAGAAAACTTTTGTGCACTTTGTCTCTTTTGGGGAGGCCTACACCTCATAGAAACTGCTTACCTAAGATTACCTCCCAACTCATAAGTCCTGACATAAGCTTAGGGTTCTAGAAAATGAGATTAAATCAATTAAAACTCTCTATTGGCTTGAGTTATTTTTTTTTTTTTTAAAAAGAATGACGTGAGAAGCAAATCTCAAGACGCAACACAAGGCAAACCTGGTTGATAATGATTGACCGGTTCTCATGATTAGAACGTCTATAATCATATCCTAGTCCAGTCCAACATTAAATAAACTTATGATTATAAAATCGACTCAATCATCAAAGTATAGATTATAAAGTCATAACCCCAGGCCATTCTCACTTTGGGTGGGACATATCTGCTAATTTTTTTTTTTTTTAAATTCCATCATTAAGAGGAGTCTTAATTTTATGGTTCTCATAATTAGAACGTCTATAATCATATCTTCGCCCAGTCCGGCATTAAACAAACTTATAATTATAGAATCGACTCGATTATCAGAGTATAGATTATAAAGTCATAACCCTAGGCCATTCTCACTTTGGATGGAACGGATCTACTAATTTTTTTTTAATTCCATCATTAAGAGGAATCTTGAATTAGTAAGAAGCCAAAAATTGTAACAAACTGGTTTGTTTGTAATCCTGTCACACGATACATAATAGAAAACATCTGTATTCATATATACAAGGCCCAGCCCATTGGGCCATCTTACAAAGCCCAAACCTCAAAAGGCCAAGCCTTCTAAACTCACATATAAAAATTTCTCAGCCTCTCTAGCCTCCCTCCAAACTGATACTGATAATAACAATAATAATAGAACCCGAGAGGCTGGAGATCGAGGTTCCGCTCGTGGGGAGGCGCGGCGGCCGCCGGCCGGCGGTTGCCCCTCTCCGATCGGCGGCGAAGTGGACGATCCCATCCCTCTTTCTCTCTCTCTCTCTCTCTCTCTCTCTCTCTCTGGGGAAAATCATATTGGTATTAGCCAAAATCCTCTCTCTCTGTATCTCCAGACATGCATACATACATACACACACATATGCAGTCGCAGCAGCAACTGCGAAGCAGGGGAAACCAGAAACATTTGCTCGATCGTCGTCGAGAGAAATCGCCCCCCCAACGTTCGATGGCAGTAAGGTAAAGTGATTATGATGAGGCGATGAGGAATGAGTTATGGGGTATTTCAGGCTTTCGGTTTTCTTGGAGAACTGTCCGTATCTTGGCGTGGCGATCCCGGGGGCGTGTCGCAGCCATGGCGGGGTTCCACTCTTTCGTTCGTTCTGTTGCCTGATAGCATGCGAAACTCTCATCTGAGCCTCCCAAGATCTCTTCTTTTTCTTGCTTCCCAGTTGAATTGGCGTCCTTTCTGCGTTTTTTTTGCCATTCTTCTGTTTGGTCAGGCAGAGAATTGGGGGAATCCGTGGATAAGATCTCGAGATTGCCGGTTGATCCGTTCGGCCGGCGGATGCTTGTCGTGGCGTCTTCGATCGGCGGTCAGGATTCTTGGGAATTCATCTGCGTTTCTCCATTTTTATTGGGTCGAGAGATTCATTTCTTTCAAGAGTCAGATTCTCATTTTTTCAACAAATTTTCCTTTTTGACCAAGAAAAATCAAATTTTCTTCAATTGCCAAAAGTGAAACAAGATTTTTCTTCATTTCCCTTTAAAAAAGATTTTATCTTTCTTGTTTTCAAGAATTTTTTTTTTTTTTCAAGAATTACTCGGTGGTAAATGCACGAAGGGTTCTGATGGGGAACACTGAATGAGGTCTCTGACCTGGCACGAGACAGAGAAAGCGTTGAAAAATGAAGAAGGTCACGGCTTTTGAGGCTGTCGTGGCATTCATTCATAAATTACTCATCAGAATCCTAAGCAAAGCTGGGTGGCAGGCAGTGACGCTTCGAAATTACAATAAGGAAAGATGGGACAGCACGATTAGTCTCAAAAGAAGCGCACCAGTCACCAAACCTCTGTAGCTGGGCTACTTTCGTAATTTCGGGTACAATGATTTGGGAAACTCTAAATGGGCAAATGCCAGGGATCGGAACAGAGAGAGGGAGAGAGAGCCATTGCTGCGAAAATCAAGGGCTGGAAAGCTTCGGCTTTGCTCTCGGAGAGGCGCGGCGGCCTCCGTCCGGAGGTTGCCCCTTTTTCTCCGATTGGCAGCGAAGCCGACGATCTCTTCCCTTCGTTCTTGGTCGCTCCAACACACGTTCTCCTCCGTCTTTTTTGGGTTCGCGAAAGCGTTTTTGGCTTCCGTCTTCGGATAGAAAGCAAAACGATGCGCTTTCTCGGCCTTCTTCGCAGGCTGTACTTGTACATGCGAACATACATATATATATATATATTTAGACAGACAGAGAGATGGGTATGTTCTTCTGGTCGAGACGTTTCCTCCGCTCCGACAATTATAGTTAAAGAAAAGGGTAAGCTGTGCGAGGCGATGAAGATTTTAATGGAAAGAGTAAACGAAAAGGAGCTTTTCAGGCGTTAGAGAGCCGTCCGTATCTTGGCATGGCGCGCGGCGCAGCCATGGCGGGGTTCTATGTTTCTTGCTTTTGCCTGATAAAGAAAGTATACTTCACATCTGAGCCTCACTCATCTGATCAAAATTCGAGTCATTTTTTGGTTACCCAAAAGAGATGGCGAAAAGCGTTCGACTTTTTTCTTGTTCTTCCCCTGTTTTTTTTTTTTTTTACGCAGTGCTATTATTGCTGTGGACTGTGCTTCGGTCAAAACCCTTTGGAAGGTAGATGATGCTGCTGCTCGTCTTTCTCTCTTTTTCAGGGGGAGAGGAAAAGAAAATTCAAAAAAGCTTAAATCTTGTTATTCTTGATGCATCATTGTTTTTCCATGTCCTCCAAAAGTTAGTATTTTTAGAATTAAAAGTTTTCGAATTAGAGCTGTTTTTTATTAAGTTTTTTTCTTTTGGGGGGTGAATATTTCTCTGTCTCCGCTTTCTTCTCCCCCAATGGATATACCAGTGCCCAAGACGTGCGTCTGAATCAATCGCACCCTTTTCGATGCAGCTCTAATCAATCAAAATCGTTTCACTGTAAAACAGAGTAATTGCAGAGTAACGTTGGAGCGTTTCCAATGTAATTACGCCCCTCAATTCGGTCAAAAAGGTCAGAGTTTGAACGACCGAGCCAGCAAACCTTCCGACCAAAAACCAAAAGCCATAAAAAAAACCAGCAAATCCCACCTGCAATCTCGTCTGACGTGACGGAATTGGCCCCATTACTTCGTCTTTCTCGCCCGCATTAAAAAAACGATGAAGTGGCCTCTTTTTGATCCAGCAAATAATGCAATCAGAAAAGGGCAAAAGAGTAATAAAAACCTCCAGTCCCCTCCTCGGCTCTCTGCTTATAGCAAATGGAGAGCCCTCGTGAGCTTTCGGTGGGTAGTGTGAGGGAGGCTTTGCCCCCGGAGAGAGTCCGGTGCGGCCCGCCGTCGGCGGTGGTCGCCCCTCTCTCCGGCAGACGGCGGAGCCTATGATACCACCACCCCCGTCCGCCGTCCTACGTCGTCGTCGCGGTCGCCGTCGCGGTCGGCTTCTGGCTGGACGTTCGTGTGTACGTGTGTGTGTGTATGTATCTGTATCTATCTATCTTCGTACATGCTTCTCTCCTAACCCATAAAAAGAAAGCGAGAATCAAAAGGGAAGGAAAATTAGAAGGAGGAGAAGCGGAGGCCGAGAAAGGTAGAAAAAAGATCATTGGAAATGCTTCTGCTTCTGCTTCTGCTTCGCTTTCATTTTCCTCGGAATCTTCAGCATCATCTTCTTCATGGACAATTTCCCAGAACTTCCAACTCCAATAATCCTCCTCCTCCTCCTCCTCCGCCAATGATTGCGGATTCCATTGTGAAAAAGAACGAGAAGAGGCTGTGATGATTCGCATGCATACGGAGGAGGGAGAGAATGAAAGCGGCAGGCACCGAGAACCGGCCGTATCTTGGCGGGGCGGCCAGAACCGGTCGCAGCCATGGCGGGGTTCCCTTCAGTTGTCTGATCTAAACGCGAATCTGAGCCTCCCCGTCTTCCAACGATTTCTGCCCTTGATTTCTTTTTGTTTCCCAGATCTGATTGTCTCGTTAAATTGAGTTCTTGTGTTTTACTGTGACATAAAGGTGGGTTCTTTTTTAGCCTCTTTTCTTGATTTTGCCCTGCAGAATTCTGGGTTCTCTTCCCCTTCACGAGAGAAAGGACGGGCGATGACTTTTTCGAATTTATCTTTTTATTGCCTTTGAGTTGTGTTCGGGTTTTGGGTTTTTACATCGACGAGAAAGGGACCGGGCTCGTCCCTTTTCCTCTCTCTTTGCTCCTGCAGAAGCTGCATTCTCTGACTGCTCTTACTTCGTGGTACCGAGTTTGCCTTTTTGCTTCGAAATTTCTGACTTCATTCGACGAAAACTAACCATGGATGAGTTTCAGATTGATCGCGTCTGAAGAGTTCACTATAAAGATACACCGGAAGCGAAAATATAAAAAGCATAAGAAGCAAAATAATGTACGTACGTCATTTGCTTTAAGGGAGTTTTCAAGAATTTTTTACTTGCAGATGAATCGGTTTTTGGCCGGCGATGATGTTTTCTCGCCGGAGATGGTGAGCCGTCGCATGAATTTGATTCTCGCCGTAGTCGGAGCTAGTAGCAACAATATGAGGAGATTAAAAATTCGGGCAAAATGATCCAACACGAGTAAAGCGATCACATCAGAGCATTCACGGTATGTAATTAATTAAGCAAAACGGTAAAGCAGGTCAAATGTGATGAAAATGCAGACATTTGCATTTCTTGAAGATTTTTGCCGGTCCCTAGCTGGTATAAAAACTATAATGAATGCCCTCCCTATGTACCGATTGGAATTTTTTTTTGTCTATTTAAGCAAAACTGCACCTCGAGTTAGACCTTAATTGAGTTTGAAATCATTCAATTGTTTCAACTAACTCTTGGTCTTTTTCTTCAAAAAGTGTAAAGAAATCATATCAGAAAACGAAGAATAACAGATACGTGTTTCTAAATTTGTCTAGGTACTTAATTGTGATGATTTAAAATTTTAATATTTAATTGAACTTTCCAATAAAGGTTAGGGAATTGCTTGGATTAATTTCAAGATTCATGACTTAATTGTATTCTATACGTAAGGATTAGGAAGGATTAGGATTGTTTTTTTTTTGGACGGAAAGGATTAGGATTTCTAATGCGCTTCTTTGGATGGATTTGCATCATAGTTTTCGAAGATATTATATTGAGATTACTTCATTTTTAGATTGTTTTTCATTTACCAAATTATTTCATTTACCAAATTATTGCCTAAGATAATGATAATCTTAACTGGGAAAAAAAGGTTCCGTAGAGAAAATTTTCATATTTAACATTTCTATCTTATGAAGCAATTTCTTTTTGTAAATAATTTGTTTTATTTGAATAATTTCTAACACAAAATTTTTATTTTTGGAATAAAAAAAGAATAGAAATACATTTATTACAATGTATAATTTTTTTTAACATAGAATTTTTTAAATCTTTTACTATTTTTTTTTTTTCTTTCCTTTTTCTTTTCTTGATTGAGGGGCAAGGAGCAATGTGGAAGAAGAAGAAAAGAAAATAAAAAAAAATGAATTATTTTTAGAAATTATTCATAAGAAAATAAAAAAATAAATTATTTTTAGAAATTATTCATATGAATAAGAAGTTTTTTTCTTTCAATTTCTGTTTCGGATCTATTCTCCTGGCCACTTTTCTTTTTCGGGAAATAGAAAATTAATTAACATTATTAAACATATTTTTTTTATTCCGATGAACAAAAGAATGAAAAAACAAAAAAATAAAAGCCATTGTCTTAGTTAAGACCATGCGCACTCATACTCATCATCTTGTAGCATGTGATATGCCTTATGAATAGAATCCACCATGGCCATTGGTCATAACTTATTTTGTAGGGTATGTTCCTAGAATTAGTTATAATAGGTCTATGTTGTGCGTGAAAAATTACTTATATCAATGTCAATGAGGATTGTTAGATCCAATCGAATCCATATTCACCGACCATGAATTGTCCAAAATCTAATCCGTACATATTCACCTAGTAATTTCTACCACATGAAATATTAATTTTTCATGTCTTCAAAATTTAAATATGTTAATAAGAGAGCCTTTTGATAGTTATGTCTTTTTTGCAGTATCCTATGGAGAAATACTTAGCCAATTTTAATCGAGAGTTGTTGCTATATATACACGTTTAAAATTTAAAGACAATCTTTTTCAGTTAATATACTTGCAATGTCAAAGTAATCACGACATTGGTTCATAATTGTCAACTTTAAAAAAAAAAAAAAAAAAAAAAAACGTAAATATAACTTTAGAACAAAATAAAAATCTACAATTTTCTAATTTGGAAAGGGATGAGATATAAAAAACTTCATTTGGAACACCATAAACATTGGGAAGGAGCGAGTTATATAAAAATCTTATTGGGAAACAAAGAAAACAGAGCACAACGCACCTCGTTCCATCCAATTTCACCCCTCTCCACACGCGAATCAGAAAGGACAGTGAATTCACCTTTTTGCCCTGCCGCCCTCCCCTCCAAGCCCGTGTGCAATCCAGCAAATAACACCATCGGTAGGGGCAAAAGAGTAATAACGACCTCCATCCCACGGCTCTACTTGTACAAGATGGAGAGGCTCCTCTGGTTTTCGCTGATCAGTGGGAAGGAGGCTTTGCCCCCGGAGAGGAGGGTCCTGGGTGACCCCGCCGCCGGCGGTGGTCGCCGCCCCCTCTCCGGTCGACGGCGGAGCCGATGATTTCGCCACCCCG
The DNA here is from genome assembly GCA_014182725.1 of Eucalyptus brandiana. NCBI lineage: Eukaryota > Viridiplantae > Streptophyta > Magnoliopsida > Myrtales > Myrtaceae > Eucalyptus > Eucalyptus brandiana. The sequence continues at coordinate 51,337,065 of CM024670.1, read as the reverse complement.
TAACGACGGCCTTTCCGCCGAACGTTCCTGTGTACGTATGTGTATATATGTATGTATCTGTAATCTATATATCTACCAACCCAAGAAAAAAGCCCCCCCAAAAAAAAAAGAGGAGAAAGAAGAAGAAGACGAAGAAGCGGAGGCCGAGAAAGGTGAAAAGATCAGGGGAAAAATGACGCTGGTTTCTGCTTTGCTTTCATTTTCCTCGCATAACTTCATCGTCATCGTCATCTTCATGGACGACTCCGCAAAGAATTCATCCCTACATCCTCCTCCTGTTTCTCCTCCATCTGTGTCTGGGGATTCCGCTTCGGAAAAGAACTTGAATGCTTATGAAAGAAAGAAAGAAAGAAAATGACGAGGCTGTGATGATTCGCGCGGTGTACGGAGGAGGGAGAGAAATATGAAACCCACGGACAGGCACCGAGAACCGGCCGTATCTTGGCGGGGCGGCCAGAACCGGTCGCAGCCATGGCGGGGTTCCTTTCAGTTGTCTGATCTAAAACGCGATTCTGAGCCTCCCCCATCTTCCAACAATTTCTGCCCTTGATTTCTGTTAAATCTTGTTTGATGACGAGTTCATCTTGTGATTTGATGTGACAGAAAGGTAGGATCTTTATCGGCGCTTTTCGCCAGTACCAGATTTTCATTTCTCCTTTTTTTCTCTCAGTAATCTTTGCCCTCTGTTTGGTCTCGCGTCAATGGCTGGTTTTTTCATTTTGCATCACGAGATTCTGGGTCCTCTTCTTCGCACTTTTTTCAAATTGCCCTCTGTACAGCTGCGTTTGAGTTCCGGGCTTTTTAACATTGACAAGAAAGGTCCTTTTTTTTTTTTTTTTTCCTTAAAGTCTCTGTTCCTGCAGATGAAAAAGTAAAATGCTTTTTATCATTTGCTTTAAGGGTGTTTTCAAGATTATCTTCACATGCAGATGCCTCGGTTTTCAGCCGGCGATGATGTATTTGTCGGAGATGGTGAACTGTTGCATGAATTTGATGTTCACCGTAGTTGGAGATCTCTGCAAAAATTTCAGGAGGAGATTAGAAATTTGGGGAAGACGATGCAAAAAAAGAGTAAAGTGATCGATGTCAGAGAGCATTAGTATGTAATCAATTAATTAAAAGCAGCAAGGGCAGGTCAAATATGATGAGTCTGCAGACATTTGCATCCTTAAAAATTCTTGTCTGTCCTTAACGACACGCTTTAGCCTAAAAAGGGTAGAGAAAGAGAAAAAAACACCATCTCCATATGTAGATTGAATGGTTGAGAAGGAATATGACCAAAAAATCAAAATTAATAATGCGATTACTTGAAATTCTTAGTTTTCTGATGGCATTCGATTGCTAGATGGCATCGAAAGGGTCATGATTTCTTCGATCCAAGTCGGAAAGAATTTCTTATAGCCGAACATATGGAGGAGGATATTCATTAAAAATTCGGTCATCGGCTTATCATTCCTATGTCTTTTTAGTGCCCTATTATAATCTGTGCCTATGTCATTTTCATACAAAAAAAAAAGTATATATGATATAAGAGACTCAAAGCAGGTTCACTTGTGACGGTTATGTGAAAATTAAGCGTTGAACTTTATTATTTCAATTAAGCGTTGAACCTTTTGTAAAAAGGTGAAATCAAATCATTTTGATTAACAATATTAAATATATTATATGAGTTGCTAAAAAAGTTGGTTACATGGTATATTTAAAATGTCATTATTATATAAATTTTAGTACTCAATTACATTTTCAATAAATATTTATTATTTAATTATGTCAATTAAACTTGTTATGATTCAATTGCATTTCTTGATAAAGGTTTAGGACTTGATTATATAAACTATCGGTACATTTGGTTCAGCTTTACAAATGGATTTTAAGCACAATGCAAATGTTAAAAGCCAAAGTTATTTGAGAAAATGCAAATTATATTTGATAGTTTTGTTTTTACAAATGGACTTTGAGTTCAAGTTATATTTGGCCCAAAAAAAAAGAACATTTGTAATAGCCTTTGGATATTTTTCTATATTTTTTATTAAAAAAGGACCAAAGTCCTTGAAGGACTACGGCTTTTAGCGAGTTAGATCAGGCACTTGTGGCTGTAAGTTAAGGTGTCAAGCAACCTTCAACAATGGTCATGCGACCCTCGCAAGGCCTAGGCGAGGGCTGTGAGGGCTGCTTGAGGTCATGAGACCTAGGCAGTGGTCATTGGGGTCGTGCGCCGTCGACGTCAGATTTGGCTCATTAGCGACTAGCACTCTTCGTCAATTTAGAGATTAAAGAAGCGTTTGGTCCTTTTTTTAATAATAAAAAATATGACGAGAGACAAAATTGAAATTTTGAAGTTTTGGTGAGAATAGTTTTGAAAGAAAAATTAGCTTTGGCATTTGACCAAATGTTAAAAGCTCAATACTGGTAAGGACTAAAATTAGGCTTTTAATTTTCTCAAGGCCAACATTTGATCTCAAGCTTATTGGGAAAACTTGCCAAATACCCCAACATTTTCCCAAATGACTTTAGAAACTGAAAGCCAATTAGGAAAGTTGTACTAAACGCACCTTAAAATGCTTATGACTTAATTATTATGTACCTGAAGTCTAAGACTTCTAGTGCACTTTTCCCGATGGATTAAATATCTTGTATTATAGTTATCGAAGTTTTACATTTCAATTTCACTTCATCAAACTATTACCCGAGCTAATGATATCTTGATTGAGGAAAAATCATATTTAGTTGGTTTTCTTTTGTCATTTATTAATACTTGATTGCAATCATGATAAATATTGCCTAGACTAGATACGTATATTTCCTAGTAGAACATTGCTTAGCGTGGTTGTAGACTTGGAGTAAATTTCCTTCAATTTACCAAATTGGTAACATTCTATGCGAATTTGAAAAAGGGAAATTGACACAAATAGTCCATGAATTATATTTCAATGTACAATTTGATCCATGAACTTTTGATTTGATAAATGTGGTCCGTGAATTTTAACTCAATGTGCAATGTGAACCCTCAACTTTTAATTTGTTTAATATAATCTATAAATTTTTTGTACATGTTCAATCCAGTCCCTAAATTATATGAAATCGTTCAATATAGCCTTTCTATAATTATTCGAGACCAAGTATATCTTAATCAGGAGAAGAAGGTTTGACAAATAAATTACTTTCCTTGTTCAGACCATGTGCACTAGTGATGATTGATTTTAAGATGGGCACTTCTTACCCTAGAATCGAGAACGACCTATTAAGGACTAGTTTCACAAAATGAGAACCAGAAATCACCCGTTGGCTTCATGGACCCACCTAGGAATCAAACCACCCGTCCGATTCGATTCCAAGGTGGATCTACGGGACTGATCTACAATCATTATAATCTCGCATAGGTCTCCTTCATCTCCTTAGATACTTTGTAAAGTGAACCCCGAAGCATGTTTATTGGTTTTGTGGTCTTCGGTTTGGGATTGTTGCCTGGCTGCTTGTTTTGAGCGAGCTGCTTGACTTTGACAAGATGAATAAATGGTACTCTGTAAATGACACATGTCTGTTATGTAGCTTGCCCATGAATCTAGAGCTCATCTCTCCTATAAGTGTCCATCTTTTTAGAGCTATTGGGCAATCTTTGTTGAATACGAGTGGAGTTCGTAGAAGCGTTGGTGATTGGGATATCAAATTTGTTTGGGTTTTAGGAGTTCCTTGTGCTGCCCATCATCTCAGTTGCATATATAGGTGGGGTTGTGTGTGTACGTGTGTACCGGTTCAAGTAGGTGGTTCCACACTCGAACCTGGGAATGAGATTTGGATCCAAGAATTGGACTGGTCCCCTTGGTAATTGCTGGTTCTAGGCTGATTCGATTCGGTTTTGAGTGGTCCAAGCGATTCTTGGTTTTTTTGCACACTCTTAATGTCCACTCATACTCATCATCTCATATCATGTGATATGCCTTATGGATAGAATTAGCCATGGTCATCACTTATAACTTATTCTACGTGGTATGTTCCTAGAATTAGCTATAATAGGTCCATGCCATGCGTGAAAAATTATTTATATCAACATCAAAGAGAATCGTTAGATCTGATCGAATCCATATGGACTTACCATGAATTGTCCAAAATGCAATTCAAACATATTCACCTAGTAATTTCTACTACATGAAATATTAATTTTTCATGTCTTCAAAAATTAAATATGCTAATAAGAGAGCCTCTTGATATTCATGCTTTTTTGCATGTATACTATGGAGGAATACTTAGCCAATTTTAATGGAGAGTTGTTGCTATGTGTAACCGTCTTAGAATTCAATGACAATTTCATGATATGCTTCATCTTTCTCAGCTCATACATTTGGGATGTTAAAAGAACACGACATTGGTTCAAAATTTGTCAACTTAAAAAACATAAATATAACTTTAGAACGAAATAAAAATTTACACCTATTTAATTTGCAAGGGGACAAGACATGAAAACTTGGAGAGCCACAAATTTTTGCAAGGAGCGAGACATATAAATCTTTACTGGGAAATATTAAACACAGGACACCCAACTGCATTCAATCCAATTTCACCCCCTCTCCTCACGCGAATCAAAAAGGACAGTGAATTCACCTCTTTGCCCTGCCCCCCTTCCCTCCGAGGCCGTGTGCAATCCAGCAAATAACACCATCAGCGAGGGGCAAAAGAGTAATAACAACCTCCACCCCCTAGCTCTACCTGTAGAAAATCAAGATGCTCCTCGGGCTACGGCAGATTAGTGTGAGGAGGAGGCTTTGCCCCCGGAGACGGTCGGCGGCCGTCGCCCTCCATCTCCGGTCGACGGCGGAGTCGATGATTTCGCCACCCCTTAACGACGGCGTTCTCGCGAACGTACCTGTGTACGTGTGTGCGTGTGTATATATATGTATCTTTCTGTATCTATATGTCCACCAACCCATGACATAGCCCCCCGAAAGAAAAAAAAAAGATGAAAAGATCAGGGGAAATGATGCTGGTTCCTGCTTTGCTTTCATTTCCCTCGCATAACTTCATCATCATCATAATCCTCGTCATCTTCATCGATGATTCCCCTGAGAATTCATCACCATATCCTCCTCCATCTGTGTCTGCGGATTCCGCTTCGGAAAAGAACTTGAATGCTTATGAAAGAAAGAAAGAAAGAAAGAACGAGGCTGTGATGATTCGCACGGTGTATGGAGGAGAGAGACCACGGACAGGCACCGAGAACCGGCCGTATCTTGGCGGGGCGGCCAGAACCGGTCGCAGCCATGGCGGGGTTCCTTTCAGTTGTCTGATCTAAACGCGATTCTGAGCCTCCCCCATCTTCCAACAATTTCTGCCCCTAATTTTCTTTTTTTTATTCTCCCTTCTACCCAGGTCTGCTAATCTTGTTTAATGGCGACTTCTTGTGTTTTACTGTGACGAAAAAGGTGGGATCTTTATCGGCCCTTTTCGCCAGTACCTGGTTTTTCACTTCTTCTTTCCTTTTTCTCTCTCAGTAATTTTTACCCTCTGTTTTGTCTCGCATCAATGGCTGGTTTCTTGATTTTGCATCACGAGATTCTGGGTTCTCTTCCCTGCACATTTTTCCAAATATGCGCTCTGGTTCTGTGCAAGTCGTGTTTGAGTTCCGGGGCTTTTTACATCGACAAGATGGGTCGTCTTTTTCCCGTCTCTGCTCCTGCAGAAAAAAGTAACATACTTTTTGTCATTCGCTTTAAGTGCCGGATTTTAGCCGGCGATGATGTATTTGCCAGAGATGGTGAATTGTTGCATGAATTTGATGTGCACCGTAGCTGGAGCTCTGTGCAACAATAATGTCAGGAGGAGATTAGAAATTTTGGGGAAGATGATGCAAAATGAGTAAAGTGATCAATGTCAGAGCATTTACTGTATGTAAAAACAGCAAGGCAGGTCAAATATTTGATGATGAGTCTGCGGACATACTGGTTAAAAAGGAATTGCGTTCACCATATTGAGAAATGGTAGTTATAGTTTATAACGACGTCGCTTTTGCTTAATAAGATTAGAGAAAGAGAGAGAAACAAAATATGGTATTAGCTGTATTTAGATTGAATGGTTAAGAGGGAATTTTACCCAAGAAATAAAAATTGACAATAATGTAGTCTCGTCCGACACGATCACTCGAAATTCTTATTTTTATAGTGGCATTTAAAAGGGTAAAGGAAGAAAGTCGAAGTGAATTTTTCCTAACCGAACGTAGGAAGGAGGATATTCATTAAAAATTCGGTCATCGGTTTATCATTCCGATCTTTTCTTAGTGCCCTATTATAATTATGCCTATGCCATTTTCACAAAAAAAAAAGAAAAAGATATGAGAGACTTAATGGAGGTTCCCTTATTTGCTACTTTTTGGTTTATTTTCTTCTTCTCTTTTTCACATATTCATTAAACAACAAGAGTAATGATTTGTCAAAACTGCACTGCAAGTCCTCAGCATTTCTATAAATATGCATACAAGTCATATCATTTCAATTGAGCGTCTAGCCTTTCTAAAAAGGAGCAATCAAATCATTTTGAGTCGGACGACCCCAAGCGATGGATGCCAGGAAGTGTGATTCAAGCTAACGATAGCCTAGGTTGCATGATCAAGTGTTGCATGAGGTCAGGCGACGGTTGCTAGGGTTAGATGACAGTCACTGGATCAGGTGGCGATTGCTGGCGCACGTGACATCAGTAGCCTCTAATCGGCTTTTTCCATGCAAAATATGGAGAAGGTGAACAATAAACAAGGGGTTAAGACTTGCATTTCGAGAATACAACTTCCTAAAAGTCCTCCGATCTAAAGGACCCTTTGGAGATGATAATTGTATTTCTCTAAAGTTGAGTAAACGCTATTTGTATTTGGCAAGGAGATTTAGAATCTTATAACTTATTTAAAATGTTGAACCAAACGGCACCTAAATATCTTGCATTATAATTATCAAAGTTTTTCGTTTCGCTTTCACTTTACTAAACCATTCGCCAAGGTAATGATATCTTAATTGAGAAAAAAAAATCGTATTCAGTTGGTTTTCCTTCGTCTTTTATTGATATTCGATTGCAATTACGATAAACATTGCCCAGACTAATTACGTATATTTCAACATCCACGTGGTTCCGAAAATAAAGTGAAGAATAAAAAAAAAAAAGGAAAAAGAAAAAATAAAAAAAAAGGAAAAATTAAATTAGCATTAGGTGGCGTTGGTGGAGGGAACGAACGGACAACGAACGAACCCGATTCTCCGTCCTCCTCCATCGCCATCGCCGACGGCATCTGGTTTTCGCTCGATCGATCGATCGACCGATTTCGGAGGAGCGGATCGAGCCGGCGAGATGAAGATCACGGCCCTGCTGGTCCTCAAGGGCGACCCCGGCGGCGGCGGCGGCGGCGGCGGCGGCGGCGCCGATCCGGTGATCCTCGCCAACGCCACCGACGTCAGCCGCTTCGGCTACTTCCAGCGCTCCAGCGTCAAGGAGTTCATCGTCTTCGTCGGCCGCACCGTCGCCCGCCGCACGCCCCCGGGCCAGCGCCAGTCCGTGCAGCACGAAGGTCGGTCTCGGCCTCGGTCTCGGTTCCGGTTATGTTCTCCTCTTTCATCGTCGGCGTCCGCGATTCGAGGCCGTGGTTTCTGTTTCCGATGCGGGTTTCGACTCGTTCCGGATGAAAATCGCGTGCCACGTGGGGCCTCTTGCTGTGTGTAGATGTCGATCGAGGGATGTTTGATCGTATTGCGTGGAAATTTGCTCGGCAGACGAAATTGAATTGTGAAATTGTGAACTTCTCGTAGGTCTTGTGATTTGGTCATGACTCATGACTCGAAGAGACTAATAGTTAGCACTAGAATTGTGTCTGTGTGCTCTTGAGTCCTGGCCCTATAAATCTGTGGGAAGTTGCGCCGGAACCTGGTTAGATTTCACTGGAGATGATGTTCGTATGATCATTATATCGTCTTCGCGTAGAAGTGTTTACATGCTGTGTGCAAGCTATATGAATAATGAATTCATCTGTTTTGGTAATTTTTCTTTTTTCTCTGCAGAGTACAAGGTGCACGCCTACAATAGAAATGGCCTTTGTGCGTTGGGATTTATGGACGATCATTATCCAGTTCGAAGTGCATTTTCTCTGTTGAATCAGGTAGAAACCCGCAAATTTGTTACCTATTCAGGCCTTTTCTGCTTGCAGATTTGCTACTGATATGCTGATATATTGAACTCTTATTTCAAATCTGGCGACCGAATGGTTGAGTGAGCTTTGCACCATTTCAATCGGTATAACCTGCAAATTTGTTGCATCTGCATGTTGCAAAATTTTCTAACTATAACAGTCCATTGAAATAAGTAGGTTGTTGGGTCCTGCCCATGTGAGAAACTAATACATTGCATGTACAGATAGGAGGCTTCTTATAGACTGTTAGAACTCTGGACTGTTCTTATTAGGGCCATTTAGGAATTAGAATTTAAGTGACGTTTTAAGACAATTACTCTTGAGTATATGGAGGACTCCTTTGGCTGATGACTTGTGACAACAGTCAGACTTTAAAAGATTCTTGGATTGGTGACTGACTGCATATTAATCTTTAGGTTTAGTAAGAACAGAAGTACCAAAAGCCTCTTTTTAAATAACTAGCTTTAGAAATGAATCTTTTTAAAATAATGAAGTTGAGAAATTAATAATTAATTCTGTAATGACTTTCCAGCTTATGGAGAAATTTTAAAGGAGACTCAACTACATCGATTCTCAAATAAATCTAGGGAGAACGAGTGTAAGAACGCACTTATAAATCACAACTTAGAGCAAACAGGTCATTTGGTTTCAAGCTCTGACGCTATAGCCTTATAAATCTTTGCACATCCATATAATTTTGCATCTCTAAGTTTGAAACTTATGGAATATGTATGGTTTTATTGTGGACAGGTGCTGGATGAGTATCAGAAGAATTTTGGTGATTCTTGGAGGAGTGCAAACTCGGATAGCACTGAATCATGGCCATATTTGAACGAAGCACTGACTAAATTTCAGGTTCTGTCCATTCTCCCATCACATTAAGTGATATTTAAGAAATTAATGGGCCTTTTATTTCTACTTTATCTTTGGGTTATCGACTGGAGCTTTAAGACGAAGTCCTCTTTTTGTGATTATGTTTATTTCTTCTTTGCATCTTCAGGATCCAGCTGAGGCTGATAAATTGTTGAAAATTCAGAGGGAGTTGGATGAAACAAAAATTATTCTGGTAAGTCATATGCATTTTCATAGGTGTCCCCTTTCTCTCATGCATATCTCAATCTACATTTCTGGGGTGGCAATTTTAAGTAGGAAAACGTGAAAGCACTGATGCAAATGCAACATCAGCAGGAGGGAAATTATGGACAGATATTTGAATGTCATATTACATGAACATAATTAAATTGTCATGTTTTGACCCGCTTTTTTGTGAGGATCATCTCTGCATTATATTGTTGCTCAAAATTTAAGCGAGCAAGTGACGTAAGGAAACAATGCTCATTGACATGAACACAATGACACGAATATGAATTGTCATCCTGATGCGTTCTCATAATTTTGCATGCATGTTTTCGCTTGAGAAGTTCCCCTTAGGGTATTCAGTACTCATAATTCTGCTAAGAAATCCTTAATATCAATCATATGGAATATAGAAGGGATATCTGCCTATGTAAAGCCTCCTAGATACTCTTCTACAACCACAAGCTTTTGTTTGGTCATGTAATAACTTAGTTTTTTGGACAATTTGCTGGATTTAAAACTGATTTTCTGTGGACACCAGAACTGAAAAGAAAAAAGAAAGAAAGTTGGGAGTTTGGGACTTTCTCTTGCAACAGTGATTTTGTCCGTGTGATAGCACAGTTCATCTGTTGATAGCAATTTCTCTAAAGTTCACGTGGAAGACAAATATTTGAATCTGATATTTCATTTTGGTTCACGCGAAGAAACTGGCATTATTCTCAATTAGTAACATAGTGGTGGAAATTTGAATTGGGATCTTTTGGTTTCATTCATGAGGATATGCGTTATTGTTACATCCACTTACAGAGCTAAATTAGGGATACCTAGTACAGATAACAATTCAGAGAAGTTTTTTTTTCAAATATGTTTCCTGTAATGTTTTTGGCCCTCAGGAAAAATAAAGCATACGTCTAAGTGTCATTGCCTTGTATTAGTGTTCAAGCACAGATCCTTGATGGAGCTGCCCTGTTCTTAGATTGCTGCCATGTAGAACATGTGCTTAGATCTTCAAAGGACATAAATGTACATTAGTGACATAAGACAGGTTTTGGCTTTTTCATTTTGCTTTCCAATTTTCCTCCATCTCTTAGACGCTTTTCTCCTTGATACAGCACAAAACTATTGATAGTGTGCTTGAACGAGGCGAGAAGTTGGACAGTTTGGTTGAGAAGAGTTCAGATCTCAGCGCATCATCACAGGTACTATCTATGATTGAAGAGGAAAACCAATAATTTGGCATTATTAATTGTCTCTCTGCCACTAGTAATCTGCATTGACCACAGGTTCATAAGTTTCAATGTCCTTGCTTCTTTCTGTCCACTTCCAGTGATCCACACCTGTCTGAACATGCTTTTCTACTGGACCTGTCTCTTTGTGGCAGATTTTCTGTTAAGTATTTTCTGCGACATTGCTATGGATGTCATTTTCTGCTGAATTTCATCAAAATATCTCGAACTCAAATGCTTAAAGTAATTCACAGCGTACCTCTTCCTCACCAAATCTGGGAGTTTTCATAGCCTTGGACATAGCTGCTACCTTTTGACTTGATTCTTGATTAGTTATATTTGGCATGAAGTTCCTTTACACATTAAATGCAAATCTTGAACATTGTGCTTTTTCCTCAAACATTGTTTCGTTATGGAGACAACTACTTTTATTGTTTTAGATTATTTCTCGGACAGATTAAGCTGCATCAATAATGTAACAGAAGTTTATTGGAGTATCATGCAACTGAGTTTTGAGCTGAGTTTTGTTGAGTCTTGAATATGAGGTGGAAGACTTGATCATTGCTACTGTTTCTATTGATGTGCATCAGAACGTACACTTAGCTGCTGACACAATAACCTCTTCTTGTTTCCTGGAACAGTTGTTTTACAAACAAGCCAAGAAAACCAACCAGTGCTGCACCATACTGTAGCGTTCTGAGGATAAACACCTAATTTGGTTCCAATAGGGGTCAATGCATGTCCGTCTGGGGAATGTAGAGCAAATGGCATAGTATGTGCCATCATGGTGATATACCTTCTTTCTGCTGCCTTGATAAGTGCAAACTTACGGTTCGTGGTTTTTGGTTTGCGAAATTTGTCTTAGATATGTATAAAAGCTTTTTAGCATCCATAGTTGATTGTCCACTGTGCTTTGATTTACCTCCTTATGTATAAACTTTGCACCTTCGGTTTTCATATCTCTACCTCGTTCGAAATCAATCTCAGAGAGGAGCATCATCTTGAAGTCGTAACTTCACAATCCACGAAAATTAGTAGTTCATGCTAGTGAACAGAAGATAGAAGACTGCGATGGCTTTGCAAGCCAAGACTTCCTGTCTGATTCTTCACTCTCCAAATTCTCACGTTGGAATTGTCTTTGGACTTGTTAACTCTTCTTTTGCATAATACATGTTGGTCATCAAACCTTTCTGATGGGTCCTTGTTGTGTCATATGGTAGCGTGGTGCCAGCTAGGGCTGCCATTATTTCCACTGCTTTCCCAAGAATGATAGGAGATGGACCAGACTGTTTCGTGGTGGTTGTGTGCACTAGGACATGCTCATTCGACATGCATAAAAATGACGGTAGGCTAAGAGATTAGTGAGCAGAAGATGGAGTCTCGCGTCGCGATCTTTATTCATTTCATTCTTAAACACTAATTCAATATTTGCAATATCACAGCAACTTTACACGACTCGATCTATAATTACATGTTTCACACATCACTCATCAACGCAGAAACTCCTCTTTACCGTAGACAGAGAGGGCTCTCTGTTTTTATTTTTGGGGAATATTCAGGATGCCACTTTGGCCGATAGCATCCTATTTGCCAATAAGGGACTTGAGCCACCAGGCGCCTTTGTCTTGAGGACCTCCTTCCGGCGGAGGGTCGCTCTGTGGAGTCTTGCGGAGTTTACTTGGGTCATAGCCTTCATCCTTAGCCTTCTGAACCAGCATCTCATAGATCTCATCTTCCAGTTGAGTCTTCCTACATAATATCTGAAACGCAGAAGACAAGCGTCGGAAAAACTCAGAAGCCTTATCAGAAGGAAACTCGCGTATGCGCACACGAACATGTCCTGCTTTTGTGAACCTAAAAACGATGAATTACAGTGAACAGAGATGGAGAGTGTTCGGACATACCCAGAGGTACTTTCTGGTGGGCTCTCCGATGAGAGCATACTGATAATCACCGTCCAGGTACAGCACCCAGTAGTTCCCGACGACAGGAATGATGGGCAGGAACGGAGGGACATAGAACTTGACCTTGAGCTTGGCCTCGTTGCTCTTCGGGTCCGCCTTGTACGCCGAGCCCTCGATGGCCACTCTCTTGCCCTCGCTCCAGGTCTCATTGAGCACATGCACCGTCCCATCCTGGTTCAGAGTGTATGTCGCCCTCGTGTCCGCCCCGTTCTTAGGCACGAAGAAGGACGGGAACGACGCTATCTCGTACCATCTTCCCATGTACCTCTCCAAGTCCACGTCCTTCACGACTTCCAATTCTTTCTTCACCATTTTTTCCTCTCTCTTTGGGTCTTTGAATGTGGAGGAGAGATGTGGGAGGGATTGAGCTGTGAAGAGTTTCTCTTGGAAGAGCTTCCTCAATGTTTTCTTGTTGGCTGGCTTTCGTTTTCTGAATGTCGGATATAAACGAGAAACGAGCTTGACGACATGAGATACTTTGGAAGGTGGCGAGGCTACACATGGAGGAATTAGGGCCTTATGTTCATGTGATTGTGAAATGGGAAAGAGGGGGTTTGGGATAAGGGGACCTTCTGGAGTTGTCTTGTTATGTTCATTGCACTAGGCAACTTTCTGGAGTTATTTGGAGGCAGTGCTTCTGATCAAATTTCATCATTGGAGGGGAGGCCACGAGGGAGCTTGTAGCTGGTGAGAGAAAGGGACCCGGTCTCGGAGCCACGTCTCGGCCAGTTTAGCCCGTGAACTTATCGATGTTAGATGATACGAGCCACCAATCGGTGAACAATGTTGGGCGGGTTGGTGACCCAAACCGCATTCAACATCGAAGGAACCTTTCCTCTCTTCGATTTTCGACATTCTCACTCCACTGAAGGCGGGATAAAAAGACTGGGAGACGTATTGACGAATCAAAAATTGATACGAGGAAAAAGGGCAATTCTTCCGTCACGACAATCCCTAGTTTGATTTATGACTGCAGTTCATTTGGGATCTATGCTGTACAGGCAAAGGTGGAGAAAGTGCGTGAGCTTTATTGGAGTTCTGGAATTTGCTCAAAACCTCACGTGTTTCTGAAGTCCTCCTAGACTTGCACGCATGTAATACTCTAGGTGAGATCTTCCTCAATTTGTTCACTATTTGCCAAACAAACCCAGGATATCCCTTGGCGCTTCGTATCTTGGTACTTCATGTCCATTTTAATTTTTTCAGTACTGTTGGTAAGAAAATTTGACCGGCTACTCTTTACCAAAAAAAAAAAAAAATTGACCTGCTACTCGCTTGTTAGATAACTTGTTATTAAGTTACCAAATCAGAATTTATCAATGTAGAAACGATTTAATAAATTACCGTATCCTCTGAAATTTTATTAGTATTATTAGTAATTTATGTACATCCCACTAAATTAGTAGCTAACCAACTTTTGTGAGACTTTATAACTATGGTTAGCAAAATAGCAGCCCTATAAAGAATTTACCGAAACTTCCCAATAATTGCTAAGTTTCTAACTCCTTACCGATTTTGGAAGCGTGGCCTAGTAAACTACTAATGCCATAATGAATTTACCAATACAAATTACCTACTTGAAAGTAACAAAAATCACCAGGATTTTACAAACGTCAAGTGTGCCATTAGTAACTTACTATCACAATAACAAAATTTCATAATATACTTTTGTACCGACGAGATGGTTGAGGTGACAGACATGGGTGATGAGATCATTAGGCCTCGACATAAAGTATTGCCGACGCGTGTAGATGCAAAAGTCAAATAAATGGGTAACGCGACGCATATCGAACAATTTAGAGGAGGAGAAGGGTGGAACGAGAGAGTTCTGGGAGAAGACGAAGATCGTGGGTTTGGTCGCACGTCAAGGTGCAAGTAATGTTACATGATCCGGACTGACATGGCGCGGGCGGATTCATCGAGCAAACTAAAATGGTTGCGGCATCGCCGGCCTGGAGACCGCCTGAATGCGCATGATGCTTGGATCTTCATGGTGTTTAGCAATCCCGCTTGTATACACCGCAATTGGGGGGTCTCTTGTTCTTTCCGGGAGTGCATGGTCCGTAAGGTTCGCCCGCTGAGGTTCTCCCGCATCCGGCTGCGTCGTTCGGGTTGGATGTGGCTGCGGTCACGCTGGAAGAACCTGCCAGAAAACGGCTCGGGAGGTGCGGAGAATTGATCTGATACTCCAGCGCCAAGTTGTCCGCGATGAGGCAGCTGCCGGCGAGGCCACGGCTGTGGTTGCACGGTAAGAAGGCGGCGGAGGTGGAGGCAGAGATGTTGCTTGAATGTGGTGATGGCGAAGCCTTGGAGGCCAACATGAGTACTACGAGCAGTGAGGAGAGTGAGAGGTAGAACCTATTGTCGCCCATAGCTAGATCTTCAGTTCCGATTCTGAGCAAGAGACAAGTTGATGAGAGCTAGTGGAAGTGGTATGGCCATTGCCCCTTCTCTTGCTCCATTATTGCAATTGCTCCTATGGTGAAAGTAATTCCCACTAGCACGACATTTTCATAAGATACAATAGAAATTATATTTTCGTTGCAAAAAATTAATCCAAGGACTATTTTTTATATTTTGAAACAAAGCACATGGACTAAAAATGAATATCTCTAAAGGTACGAGTACAGCAACATAGTTTTTTTTGAAAACCTGTACAAGCAGACGTAAGGGTGTGTATGGTCCGGGCGGGCGGTTCCCGACCTAGAACCGGGAACCGCCCGCTAAGAACCGATTCCGAAAAATTAGAACTGAGATCCACCTGTTTGTTGCATGGATCCACCCGGGAACCGGACCGCCAGTTCGATCTGGTTCCCGAGTGGATCCATGGAACCGATTTTGATGCGAAACAATTTTGGTTTTCAACATAGAACGATTACGTGATATCAAAGCAAGCCAAAGAAAGAAAAATCAAATTTAAGTACGTGGAGATGCGGACAGTGGGAGAAGTAAACACAGTGAATTTACAAATACGGTCCGGGCGGTTCCCGGGTATTTTGCACCCCCTAGAAGGGAGTGAGATGAGATCTAGGGTTTCTTTTAGTAATTTCTTTTTTTTAATATTAAAAAGATTCCGGTTCTGTCCGGGTGGGCGAGTGGGCGGATCCGCCCATGGAACCGGGAACCGGACCGGTACCCATCAGTTCCCATAAATTGGAACCGGGAACCGGACCGGTTCCCTCAAAAACCGCTGGTTCCGGGCGGTCCGGGCGATTCCCGGATATTTTGCACACCTCTAAGTAGACGTCACATGTTGACTCGTCGATTCTGATTCAGAATAGTCCATCCACGTTTGAATGGAAAATTGAATTTTTCCTCGAAATTTTATTAGGTGTATGAATTGTACGAAATAGAATACAATGATCAAAATTGAATCCGGGATAATATATATGATTATGAGGCGA
Organism: Eucalyptus brandiana; assembly: GCA_014182725.1. Taxonomy (NCBI): domain Eukaryota; kingdom Viridiplantae; phylum Streptophyta; class Magnoliopsida; order Myrtales; family Myrtaceae; genus Eucalyptus; species Eucalyptus brandiana. The sequence continues at coordinate 51,321,239 of CM024670.1, read as the reverse complement.
ATGTTTAATCCTGTCCTCTCTATCTCAATACGTGTCTCCTGTTTCTCCTCCTTCTCCTTCTTCTGCTCCTTCTCTTTTGCTCTAAATGCATCGGGACTTACATCCAAAAAGTTTCAATTTTTAGAATTGATTTTTTTTTTTATCAAGGATTTCATCTATCCATACCTTACTCTATGTAATGAAAATAGTTTAATTTCAATTTTTAGAATCAAATTGATTTTTTTTTTTTTCAAGGATTTCATCTATCCATACCTTACTCTATGTAATAAAAAGAGTTTTCATCTCTACTCTATGACACTTTTGATGTACGTAATCATTAAATGTTGAACTCTGGCAAGAAAAACATTGGAGGTCGCATCAAATTCTTGGATACCTACCCCCGACCATGGGGACCATACGATTAAAGGTCCAAAATCATCATGAAGCACAACATCACGATATAGGACTCAAGATAGCCCTTGAATTTTAGGTGTTTCCCAACGAGAGTTGATAGTGCCAAAAATCAAGTTTTGCTGCTGCTCGCTGGGGCAAAATGGGCAATCAAATTAGGTGGCGTGGCCACCAACACCTCCATAAATTAGTGAATTGCCTACTTGTTCAAAGTTATCAATATCATCATGACTTTTATGAACGTCCAAATGTACAAGTGTCATTGGTAACTTACCTACACTTTTATAAATTTGCGGAGAAAGTACCAATAAAGTCATAAATCAATTGAAACCAATTGAGTTCCAAACATTTTTATATTCGAACAAATTCTGTGTATCCAAACAATTTAGGTCAAAAATTGCTGACATGGATACCGGGGGTCCTAATAATTTTTTTTGAATTTTTTTTTCTTTTTATTTCTTTCCCTTCTTTTTTTGCTGATGGCTGGAGAGTGCTAGCCTTGCTTTTCACAGGTGAGGGTTGGCCTCACTAGGCCGCCTCTAGGTGAGGGTGAGCGCTGGTAAGGCCAGCCCTTGCCAGCCATGGCTTGTAGGCTTGTAGCTAGCCATTGACAAAAATAAAACGGGGGAAAAAAGAAAGGAAGAAAAGAAAAATTATAAAAGATAAAAAAAATTATAAAAAAGTTAATGTGAGCACTAGCTCGTAATGTCAATAATTTCGATATAAAATTGACTAGATGGACTTAATTAGTACTAATGTGAAAATGTTTAAGAATAAATTGGCATAATTAAAAGGTTTAGGACTAAATTGATATCAATACAATATGTTTATGACTTTTTTTTTAAAATTATTTTCCCTAAATTTATTAATGTTCCACTAGATTAGTAACTTACCAATTTCTTAGAAATTCTACAAGTGTTGTTAATAAGAACTAATCCTAATGAACAATATCCCAATGAATTAGTCGGTGTTTAATTTGTTTCAAATTTTGCAAGTCACTAATATCCTGATGATTTCGTAGCATATTCACTAATATCCTGATGATTTCGTAAATTATCACCTTCTTCGAAATTTTAAAAGTATAATCAGTAAATTATCAACGTTAATGTATTCAACAATTTGAAAAAAGTTGGCAATTTACTGATTTGTTGATATGTAGGTGAATTTCTTATAGTATTAGTAGTTTACCTGCCGCACTTGTAAAATTTCAAAAAGTTATTAACTTACTTATTTATTGGTTTATTGGTAAATTTCATGGTTCGGTTGGTGTTTTACTAAATTTTCAAAAGAGTTGGTAATCTATTAATTTATTGATATATTATAAATTACTCATAGTACTTATATTTTACTAACAACACTTGTAAACTTTAACAAAAATTGGTAATTTACTAATTTATATGGATGGTGGTAAATTCCTTGTATGGTCGATATACAAGCGACTACACTTGTAATAATTCACAGAAGTTGGTTACTTACTATTTATTGGAATGTAGGTAAATTTATATCGAGAAAATTACTCAATCAATTTTAAATATATTGTACGCATGTAAAGTTAGTTTTAATTTTTCAATTTTCCTAATTATGCATAATGTTAGTGTAGTTTTTTGGTCAATTTTCATCAGAAATTGATGACGTGGTGATCCAATTATCGCCAGCCATCCTGCATAGCACATCGCCACGATAGCAATTCCTCATGAAAATTGGTAGGAATGACAACATAGGAATTTTGCATAAAGTTTTAAGACTTAATTGGCAAAATTTAAATTTACGATTGAATTGATATTCATACAATCAATTTATGACTTATTGGACAATTTCTCCAATTATATTAGTGTCAATAATTTACTTACGGCACTTGTAAAACTTTATATAGGTCGATAATTCACTAATTCATTTAAAAGTTGGTATAATCCTTATTGTGCCAGTGAGTTACTCGGGGATCACACTCTTTTTACCAGTGATATTAGAAATTTACCGATAATTTTAAAACCGAACCAATTACGATTTTTTTTTGGTTAGATGCACCCTCGATTGGACCGTAGACTCATCTAAAGCTAATCCAGTGTCTATAACTTTCCACGGGAAAACTCAAAATTCAGATTGATGGGTTTTTTTTTTTTGGTCGAAAATACTTATGTATTACGACGTCAACACCGGGATTTTACATCAAGAGCATCTACGCAAAGTATGTCTAACAGAGCAACAGGGGGATGTGATACCCAATTGGAAGGAAGAAGCTTTAAACGATGTGTCTTGGCCAGCCAGTCCGCCGCTTTGTTGCTTTCTCTTCGAACATGGGCCAGAGTTAGGCCCGGTAAGGCTGCCATTTTCGCTTTGGCCCGGTCCACCAGTGGGCGTATATTCCGGTCGCTTTCCTCTGGATTCGCAATGGCTTGCACGAGCGTCCAGCAGTCAGTAACAACTTGGAGTTTAAGTTGAGTTACGTTCGGGAAACGTGCGGAGGAGGAAGTCTAGGGTTTCGGCAAGCGCCGTGGCCTCCGCTTGTTCAGGCCGATTTGGTATCCACGGATTTAGTGAAGCCATTCAGCACTCTTCCCATGGAGTCTCGGCATATACAGGCAATAGCTCCTCTCGTTTGGTTGTGCCGTACCGATCCGGCGTTAGACCCACAGAGAGGAAGAAGCTGTACTTTAGATCTGGGGGGTTCGTGGTGATACGCATCTGCTGAAGAGGCAAGAGTTAGGGATTGGCCATCATTGCGATTCGGGGCTTCAGTGTGGGTTGGATTTGCGGGGGTTTGGGCTGCCGTTCTGTCATCCTCAGAGGTAGGATAGGTTTCTGGTTGGGAGCCGTCGTCTGTGAAGGGGGACGCTGGTCTCTTCCAGTGCTCACAGGTAAGTTCTTCATCCCATTCGAGCTTCTTTTTACTATGTACCTCGGGTATGAGGTTTACGTTTGTTGCGGACGGGTCTTCATCCGAGGAGACAGGGTATTTCTTTTGCTGAGGCCCTCTGTTTTGTTCAACTGCAGGGTAAGCATGCCTTGAACTGGTTTTGTTCGGTCCCCGTTTGTAACCAGATTCAAGTGAGTTGGTATTCCTCCAGACCGGATCATCTGTTGATTTACTGGGATTCGGGTTTGGTATAGTGAGGGGGATTGAGGATTCATCTGTTTGCTGTTGGAAGAGGCCCTCTGGTTCGATATTCGCATAGTACCCATCTAGAGATGTTTCTGTCACAAAGGAGGCGTCAATATTGATGAGGATGGTGCCAGGGCTTGGAGGTAGCCACTTTGAAGCGGCAGAACCCTGTTTCTGATTTTTTGATTGCTTTACATTCCAGTGTGCAAAACTGTTATGTGCTGTTGAGGCGTTGAACATGGTACTAGTCGGATTCAGGGGAGTTTGCCGAAATATGAAGTGATTTCTGTCCTTCCAAATCCACCACAGGATTGACGCAAGTTGGGTAAATGTTGGTGTGCTCGATGCCCTTCGTAACTTTAAGTAGCCGCTTATCAAGTCGAGTTAACCCTACTCTTGTTATTTGTCCTTGTAGGGAGTAGACATTCCGGATCAACGAAGTCCATGGACACAAACGAATGGGTATGCTCTATCAAGCTTTTTGGTTCAATTTTGCAGATTGGGCAAATTGGGGCAGTACTATATTCCTCTTGAACAGGTTTTCCATGGTAGGCGGTGCATTCGACATGCATTCCATAGGAAGAATTTAATTTTGGGTGTAATAACCGACTTCCAGATAAGCTTCCACAACTCTGGTTTTGGTTGATATGAGGTAGTTGGAGTAGATGTTTGTTTGTTGGCGTGAGTACTCTGGTAACTGTGATACCCACTTCTGACAGTGTACTTTCCCGACTTGTTCCCAGTCCAAACTAGTTTATCTTCAGTAGTGGGGAGGCCTATAGGTATGCTTTTGATCTCCGTTACTAACTGCTCGTCAAACATAGTCCGCAAAGCAGTTTGTCATCCCATTGCATTGTTTCCTTTTCTATTAGCTCAAGCAACTTTGCATGGCTCATTTCTGGTTGTTGAGCCACCTAAAGGTCCGTTTTTAAGCCATTTGTCCTCTCTAATGGAGATTCTTTTTCCGTTTCCTACCACCCACCTGAGTTGTGGGGCAATAATATCTCTCCCTGTTAGTAGACTTTGCCATCCCCATGAAGGATTTGACCCTTTCCTTGCTTGCCAAAAGTCACAATCAGGGTAGTATAGCCCCTTCATAAGTCTGCTGCATAGAGTTTCTGGATGTTGGGACATTCTCCATGCTTGTTTACCTAACAGTGCTTGATTTAATGCAATGAGGTCTTTAAAGCCAAGTCCCCCTTCCTCCTTTCGAGTCTTTAAAATTTCCCATCTTTTCTAGTGAAGACCAGTTGATTTATTGCTATTCCTCCACCAGAAGTTGGCTGTTTGTTTTTCTATAGCTTTGCAAATGGAAACTGGAATTTTAAACACTGACATCGCATATTGAGGAATCGCCTGCACCACGGATTTAATTAGTATTTCTTTTCCCCGCTTTTGATAACAGGTTTCCTTTCCAGCTCTCCAGTTTCATGTTGACCTTTGAGAGGATCCATGCAAACATGTCCTTCTTGGTAGCTCCCCACTCCGACGGAACTCCCAGGTATTTGCCTGTTTTAAGGATCTCTGGAACTCTTAGCTCTGCTGCCATGTTTCTTTTTAAGCTGTCCGGACAACCTTTGCTGAAGTAGATGCCGTTTGTTTAAGTTTATGGCTTGTCCCAAGCATAGCAATACCGATGTAAGATTGAGGCCAGGTTTTGACATTCTAGGATCGTTCCATTGAGGAAGAATATGGAATCATCCGTAAATAGTAGATGGGAGAGTGTAGGACAATTTCTGTTTAACTTTATTCCCCTGAGAGACCCTGCTGCAATTGCTTCTTTCATCATATAAGAGAGGACGTTTGCCACCATAATAAAGAGATAGGGGGAGAGCGGATCCCCTTGTCGGATTCCTCTGGTTGGCTTGAAGTATGGTGTAGGATCACCATTAAATCTTATGCTGAAGGAGACCGTAGATACACACTGCATGATCCATTGTACCCATTTCCCACAAAATCCCATCTTTGTAAGGCATTCTTTTAGAAAGTCCCATTCTATACGATCATATGCCTTTTGCATGTCTACTTTTAGGACTGCTTTGAACTGTTTCCTCCTTTCTCTGGTTCTTACTTTGTGTAGGACTTCCTGCACCATCAGGATGTTGTCTTGAATTTGCCTGCCCTCTACAAATGCACTTTGTTCTGCTGTTATTAGGTTTGGAAGCAGTGGTTTGAGCCTATTTGTGAGGATTTTAGAGATGATTTTGTAGGCAAAGTTACAAAGATTGATTGGGCGAAATTGTTCTAGCTTTTCAGGGTTGGGTATTTTGGGGATGAGGATGATAGAGGTTTTGTTTAGGTCGGGGTTTAGTATTCCGCCTCAAAAAATTGCTGAATCTCTGTGAGTAAGTCTTGGTTGATAACCTGCCAGTGTTTTTGGAAAAATATCCCATTGATTCCATCCGGACCAGGGGCCTTAGAAGCCCCTAGTTGATAAGTAGTTGCTGTAATTTCCTGCATGGTGACAGGTTCTGAGAATTTTTGATTCATAGCATTGTCAACCAAGATAGGGACGTTGTTTAGAACAAGCTCGAAATTTCTAGGTCCCACTGTGGTATAAAGATTAGTAAAAAACTCACTCGTCATATTCTTGAGAGTAGTTTCTCCTCTGACCCACATACCAGCTGCATCTTTAAGCATAGAGATTCGGTTACGAGTCCTCCTTTGAATGGTTGTTGCATGAAAAAATTTCGTGTTCCTATCACCCCATTTCAGCCAATTCACCCTTGATCGCATACCCCAGTACATTTCCTCCTGTCTCCATAGACTTTCTATCTCTTTTTGCAGCTGTTTGGTTCTCTGGTTGTCGTTAGATAAATTGGGCCTGTTTTGCAAGTTTTGAAGTTCACTTCGCAGCATTTCTATTTTTTTATAAGCATTAGGGAAGCGATTTTTACTCCATTCAGCTAGTTGATTTGACGTTTTGCTGAGTTTCGCGACTAAGTCTGCTTCAGTAGAACCTGAATTACACCGGGCTCTTTCAACTATTTGCGCACATTCCTCATCTTCATCCCAAAAGGCCTCATATCGGAATTCTTTCTTTCTGTTTTTCCTTCTTGGGAAGATTGACACCAGCAGGGGGCTATGGTCTGATCCAATAGCTGGCATAGCTACCACTTCCGCGTTTGGATATTCGACTCTCCACTCCATTGTACATAACGCCCTATCCAGCCTCTTTTTAACTAGATCCTCCCCTTCTCTTCGATTATCCCAAGTGAAAACACATCCCTTTGATTCCAAATCCATGAGGGAACAAGCATGCAGGAAATCTCTGAATGCTGTGAGCCTGTAGTGTTCTGCCTTCTTCTTCCCTACTTTCTCCCAAGGATATAAAATTTCATTGAAGTCCCCCACACATAACCATGGTAGTGTATTGGCAGCATTGACTTGTTGTATGTCTTCCCATAGTAATACTCTGTCTTTGAATTCATTTGGTGCATGCAGGAGAGTAATATGCATAAACTTTCTGTTTTCCTGCAGGTGACAAAGAAGGTGAATGAAATGATCTGTAGCTGCTTCCACTTGTATGTCAACTTGATCGTTCCAAAAGATGGCCATACCCCCACCAATCCCTTTCGGGTTTACCGTAAAGCGTTCGAATTTAAGTCTTCGCTTGAGATTTAACACCTTTTGCTCTTTATTTTTTGTTTCCATTAAGAAAACTAAACTGGGCTTTTCCTGAGTCACTAAGACTCGCAGGGCTTGAATTGTCAGGGGTGAGCCCAACCCCTGACAATTCCAACTCAGAAGATTCATGGTTTATTTGGTGGCTTATTAGGGCTAGCCACCAAAGCCCATGATGTTTCCTTCTCCTCTAGAGTGATGGGATTATCTATCAGCTGGGATGTGTCAAGGGATGCTGAATTGGAAGAGTTTGCTCCGTAGGGACAAAATCTTTTACTTTTCTTTGCTGATGCAAGTTTGGTTGATTTTGCTTTACACCTTACGAGGTTAGGGGTTGTTGCTTGAATTTCCAGCATGTCAGCTTCTGATTCTAACGTCTGTTCTTTGTATAAAACCATGGTAGATTCCTTCTCCAAGCAGCTGCTGCCTCTTTTCTGAATGCATTTGTCTTCTACAATCATAGGCCGTGGGTATGATCGATATTTCAAGGGAAGAATTCTCACCCTCCTTGTCGGCATTTGACATGGTGGATTGCTGCCCTTTCCCAGATTGATTTAGATTCCCAACTATAGCTTTCATTTTCTGATTGTCTCTGTTTGCAGCACGATTTGGACTTGCTGGGCCTTTTCCTGGGTCTGGTTTAGTGTCGTTATGCTGACCATAGAATACCTTCCCATAAGGGCTAAGTACTTTCACTTCCGCTCGGAGCCAGTTCCCAAACTTCCCTGGTAAGTCCTCTTGAAGCCCTGACTTCTCATATGGAATTTCTTTGCAATCCGTGGCGTAGTGCCCTATTTTACCACGGGAATAGCGGTAATGTGGTAGCCGTTCATACTTAAATTCGATCCATAGGTTGCTCGACCCCAGGTTAATTACTAGGCCCGTCTTGAGGGGATTAGCTAGATTCAGGATAACTCTAGCTTTGCCTGCTTTATAGCTGCTGTTCCCTTTTGCTTCCAACTTGACTTCAATAACCTCTCCGATTTTAGATGCAATGTCATGTACTATTTCCTTGGTAACTCGCCCAAAAGGTAGTCCATACAACTGTACCCAAAAGGGACAGTGAGTGTAATCATAGCACATATCCGGCGTGTCTGGATCGCATTGTTTTAATACCAGGAGATTGCTTGAAAATGACCAGGGCCCTGAATCCAGTATTCTCTCGTTTTCAGCTTCCGTTTTAAAGGAGAAGGAAAAGAGACCGCTTTCTAGTTGAGTACGTTGACAAAGATCCACCTTCCATGCATTTTTCATTGTAGTTAAAAACGCCGGGAAATTTACGTTTGGTCTGGAGTATAGTTTCCCAAACAGGGTAAGTCTGCATTCTATGAGTCTATCTTCAGGAATGGTTTCTTTAACATGAATTACGTCATCCTCTGACCATAGATTACCCAAGCTTTTACAAAGGGCTGCTAGTCGTCTATCTTCTTGATTCTGATTTTCCATTCTGCTACCACAGCTTCTACTGAGTTTACAAGGGAAGGACCGAAGACCCGATTCCTTCAATACTAGACTCGGGCAGCAAAATTAGATGAAGCTAAGGAAATTGGCTGATATTATACTATCTGGAAGACCCATTTGGTGTATCTTTCGGATGAAGGGAGCTCTAGTCATACCTTACAACAGCAAACTTTCCAGCCTTGCATCAGCTGCATCACCAGCACAGAAGATCCATCAAGACAGCTTCTCTGAGGAAGAGAGGAGGGGCGATCTTGGCTCCATCCGACGCCATGATTCTGGGGAATGAGTTCAGACGATTAGGGTTTGTGGGGGGTTGGTTTGGTAAGAAAAGGCTGGGTGTGGGAATGGGTAGGGGTGATTCGTATGGAAACATCTGATGGGAGGGTTTCGGGGATTTGGGTTGAAATGGATTAGGGTTTATGCAGGAAAATTTTTGGCAATACTACCCAAGGGTAGAGGGGATGCTACCATGAGGTAGAGAGGAAACGAGAGCATTTTCTCGAGCACTCCAGATTGATGGGTTGACGGGACACATTTTCATATTGCCCATATCAACCAATTTAGAGAAGTAGCAGCGTGAAAAGAAATTGAGTTCATCGTCTTAAAATATTTAAATAATAAGTCATGTACTTCTTTTAATAATTTAAACTTTTAAAACTAGCAACAGTAGCTACACAAAACGTTACATGTTATGCTCCATGATGTAAAAGGGGCACACGTTAAGATACTAAGTACTGCCATAAGATCCGGACTTGCATATCACAGGAGGATTCATCATCCCTGAGACCACCTGAATGTGCATGATGCCTTGGACCTTCATCTTCGTTAGCATCCCCGCTTGTACACACTGCAATGGGGGTCCGGATTCGAGCTGGGAGTGCACCTGTAAGGTTTCCCCTTCGGGGGTTGTCTCCCGCATCCAGCTGGTGCGCTTGCTAAGTTTGCGGTATAGGTTGCGTAAGGATCGCCCGCCAGAATACGGGCTGGAACGTGCAGAGAATCGATCAGATACTCCAGCCCCATGTCGTCCGCGATGCGGCCACCGCTGGTGAGGCTGTGGCTGTGGTTGCGCAGTGAGGAGGCGGCGGCGGCGGTGGAGATGCCGATGTTGCTCGAATGTGATGGTGAAGCCTGGGAGGCCAGGAGGAGTACAACGAGGAGTGAGGAGAGCGTGAGGGAGCGACCATTGCAGCCGGCAGGAGGGAGAGCTTCCATGCCGATGGAAATATGATGTTCTAGGATTTGCCGAACATTGCTTAGGTATGTGCAAAGAGACTAGTGTATAAGAGTAGCGGAAGTGGCGTGTCTTAGGAATAGCAAATTCCATTAACCCGGCAATTTCATATGTGAGGACTAGGTTTTTTATTTTTTAAAGGAAAGTACATAGAGTAATAGTGAATATTTTTAAAGGTAGGTACAGGAACCGTGGTGTAATTTTTTCATTAATTTATATCAACTAGACGTCTCGAGTTGACTTAGTAGTTTTCGTCCTCATTTGAATAGAAAGTCGAATTTTTCCCTCAAAATTTTTGTTGAAGATAAGTGACGGGAGTATAAATTGAATGAAATATAGTACGAGGATTAGAATCGAATCCGAAAAGCGGTATATTTTAAATACATCGAGACTCATATCCAAATAGGTTTCGCTTTTCAAATTCAAATTTATTCTTTTTCATTAAGAATTTTATCCATTCATATCTCACTTGACTTAATGAAAAACGAGTCGCCACCTCTAATCTATGATATGTTTTGATGTACGTGATCAATGAAAAATTGGCTTTTGACAAACAAGAAAAAAACATTAAAGGTCGAATCGAATCCCGCCTATGGAGACCCTAAGGTAGAGGTCCACAAACATTGGGAAGCACTAAAATCACGATTTTAGGACTCAAGAGAGTCCTTGAATTTTAGGTTTTCCCCGTGGTGAGATGTGGTAGTGGCCAAAAATGGAGTTTTGCTGCCGCTTGTAGAGGGAAACTGCGCAATCGTTATAGGCCAGTGCGGCCATCAGATGGAGTGGGCGTGGTGGAGTGGAGCACTCAAGTCTTATACGTGTGCAAGAACGATGGTGTTGAAAGGAGAAGTGGAAAGAGAGAGAGAGAGAGAGAGAGAGAGAGAGCACTAAAGCTTAGTGCCCTAACGTTTCAAATGAAATATTTCATTAACATTATTATGACATTAGGTCGACCTAACTTTTAGTGTCAATGTGCATGCGGATGCGGATCTTCCATCACCTGACCAGTCATGGATCTCTCTCTCTCTCTCTCTCTCTCTCTCTCTCTCTCTCTCTCGCCCTCATTGGCCATGCTAGGCACCAAGATCCGCTTGCCCGCTGCCACCGCCACATCGGCGCCACCACCCTGACCGGACACAACCCACCTCTGTTGCCGTCGCCATCAACTTGCCGCTCCAACTCTCTCACTCGGCCATTCATGCAGCCATGTCCCTCCTCCTCTTTCCCTCGTTCGATTTCTGTTCGCCCTCCCCTTGATTTGGATGAGTTCTTGGTGAATCACCTTTGAGATCCGACGAAATTATTTGAAAATGTCGGATGTAGAGGAGAGGGGCATCCAAATCTAGAGGCCACTCTCGCAAATCTCGTTGCCATCGATGAATCGTGTAGATAGTCTCATCTGGGTGCCAGCACAATAATATCCACTCCTGTGCCCATATTGCTTTAAAACATGTACTAGATTAAAGTTGCACAAGATTTTTTTGCCTTTATTTAGGCGACGTGGGATCAGATACTTATGAAACTCAAGATCCCCACCCTTGATCCCACTATAGGGGGAATTTTAAAAAAGTTAAGTCTCGTGTAAATAAAAGTACTGGAATAAGGATAGGTCATGTTAGTTTAATAAAGGTAAATAAGTCTCACATAAATAAAAGTATGTCATGTTAGTTTAAAAAAGGGATAAGTGTATTAGAAGTCCTAAAACTTGTCATGAAAATGTAATTGAGTTCTAAAATTTTCAAAAAGTGCAATTAAATCCTAAAACTTTTAAAAAGTGTAACTAAGTTTTAAAACTTATTATGAAAACGCAATCAAGTTATAAAACTTTCAAAAAGTGATATTAAATGAAGGACTTGATTTGATAAATTTGATAAATTTTAGAATTTGATTGTACTTTTTGGAAGTTTTGGGATTCAATTACACTTTTATGATAAGTTTTATGACTTGATTGCACTTTTTAGAAGTTTTAGAACTAAATTGCATTTTATTAACAAGTTTTAGAACTTTTAATACACTTCTCCCTTTCAAAAGTTACATGAGACTTATTTTCTATTACAATGAGGATAGGTATTGGAAAGTATCTGCCCTTGAACTGAAAAATTACCACCTCGGAGTCACAGTTTTTTCACTTCACTTTTATTATTATTATGATTACTAAATAATATCAAACTATTTTATTACTATAATAATAAAAATAGCCTCATTATTACATTGCATATTTATAAAAAAAATAGCCTTATGGGGGAATGTTAAAGAAGAAAGAGGCCCTATGGGTTGGTTCCGTAGACTCAAACAAGCTCAACCTTTACAAAGCAGTGGATGTGGGATATTGAGAAGAAGAAAACATAAGAAATAATTGTCCCACGGAGCTCGGTCCACCATGTCAAGTTCCCATGCGGCTGCCGGTGCGAGCTCCAGGTGAGCGAGTGAGAGGAAACAGAGAGGCAGGCATTTAGAGAGAGGCGGAGAGGGAGATGATGAGGAGAGAGGGCGTGGAGGAGACAAGCTTGATCATCGTCGGCGGCAGCGGGATGGTGGAGCCGGCCATTTTGGTGGCTAGAGGTGGCGGCTGCTCGAGGTTGGGGTCGGGTCTATGTTGGCTGGGCAGTCGGCAAGGTTTGGAAAGGAGAGTGATGAGGGGGTGTGGAGAGCGTGTAGGGCTTTTCTTTTCAGGTATGGTTAGCACAAGATAATTACTGATCAAACAGAAGAAATTACTGAGCCAAACTCGAAGCAAAGCCACGGTAAGATGGGAAACTACTTGTTCGGACTCCGGTAATCTCCAACATTGATCTTCACCGTTCAGCACGCAGGTGTCGCATAAAGGCCACCGTGATCAATACTTGTGGACATCAGTCAATCAACGTGTGTCAAGAAAACCTGAACTGAATATATCCGTTTCGACCCAAACCAAGAAGTTCGTTTTTTTTTACTAAAGTTCGTTTTTTTTTTTCTTTTTAAAGTTTGGATGATAGGTAAACATTGGTATCATAACACCCGAGTCAAACTGAACTAGAACACCTTATGTCCAAAGATTTGAACTTGGGATCTCTTGTTCTAATATCATGTGAGATTACATGAAATTATTGCTAACTAATCTAAAAGTTTAAATTGTTAGATGAAGTCATGGTTTAATATTTAGTTATTTCATTAGAAGAAGAAGAAGCAAAACCCAAGCCGGTCCGACCCGAACTATCTATACCCGTACCTTTAGGCGGGTTGGGGATCCAACCCCAATTCTTGGTCCAACATTGTGAGTTTTTCAATTGGAACAGATAACCTTCCCTCTCTTTTATCTTCAAAATTCTCATTTGAATAATAACGCAATATCAAACACCATTGAAGATGGGATGAATAGATTAGGAGACGTATGGAGGAATCAAAAGTTGATACATGCAAAACGGGTGATCATTCCACTGTAAAAAATCACTAGTTTGCTAGATGACTCTGGTCCACTTGGGAGATATGCTGCGCAGGGAAAGATAGAGAAAGTGATTAAGCTGAATTAGAGTTCTGGAATTGCTCAAAACCTCGCGTGTTTCGCCACTCCTCCTAACTTGCTTGTGTATATATCATCGGAGTTGAGATCTTCCTCAATCTGTTCCCTATTTGCAAAGCAAAGCCAAGATATTCTAAGCGCTTCGCATCACGATACTTCTATGTCCGTTGTTGTCAATGCATTTCAACTTCTTGCTTCTCTGGAATTTCATTTTATATATACTCTGCCCTTCGGCGGCGCCAGTTCAGGAAGTAAACAACAAATTACAGTAACGAAAACATGAGCAGAGTAGACCATTCTTGCACCAGACTGTTCTGGGCATACGTTTTTTATTTATTTATTCTGTTGCTGCTTATTGTGAGAGTGCAACATTTATATCTTACGCAAAACGAGAGCTTTCCGAGATCAAGCCTTGCGTTATGCACAAACAATTCAAGATCAGTATCAGACTTTTGGAGGAAGCTCCACATGCAGCAAACTCCTAACGTCCTAAACTCTGAAAAATTTCTGTGTTGGTTGGTTAGTGAAGTTACTGGTAATAAAATTTGACTGGAAACTTGCTTGTCAGGTAATTCTTTAGTAAGTTCACTAACTCATCAGGATTGACCAACGTTCAGACGATTTAACAAGTTACTAACTCTAAAATTTTACTGGTGTTACTTAGTATTTTACCAAAACTGTAATAAACTTATCAATATTCCACTAAATTAATGACTTACCAACTTCATTGAAATTTTATAAACGATTAGCAAGATACCAACCCTATAAAGAATTTGCCAACCTCCCAATTGATTAGTAAGTATCTGACTTCTTTCAAAATTTACAAGGATGATTCTTAAATGATCAACACCAGAATAAATTTACCAACATCCCAACAAATTAGTAAATTGCTTGCTTTTTCAAAATCACCAACATCGGATCTTTTCGACGTTCAAATGTACATGTGTCATTAGTAACTTTCAAAACTGTAATAAATGTATTGACATTCCATTAAATTATAATATATCAACTTTTAAGAAATTTTACAAGTGTTGTTAGTATAATACCAATCCTGTAAAGAATTTACCAACATCCTAATAAATTAGCAAATTATCAATTTATTATTAGTAAGTTACCAATGTCGTAGTAAATTTCCTAAGTTAAAAACAACCTTTTGTTTCTTTAGCAAAATTTAAAATAGAACCGATATTTCAAAAAATTATGAAAAATATCATATATGAGTCTACAGGCCAACTTTTATGTATCATGGAATTTTCATGTGTTGTTAGAAAGCTTAAAATGTGTACGCCATAAGATTCAAATTAAGTAAAGCGAAAAAAAGTAAAAAACTATCTAGACATGCCCCGCAAAAATTAAGTGAGCCTAGGGCAATCCCATTCAAAAATGGGTCCGAACTTGCTAGACCAATCTAGATTTTTCATCCCCCAAAAATTTGTTCAACCAATGAGCAAGATTTATTCATATTTTGCTAGATTAAAAAAAATAACTTCCTTAGTAAATATAAATTAGAAAATTTCATGATATCATGTTTATATCTCTTTTATGTTGGGATTATCGAGCCAAAACACCTATTTGTCTCGCTTCTTATTTAACACAGAGAAAAATGGAACAATTAAGTTATCCGTTTAGTGAAGATACCAATGGTCAGTCTCCATCTATCCACTCAGAAGATAATTACTTACTTCCTTTCTTGAGGTAACTTTAAATTGATTTTTCTTTTCATCTATATACATGTTTATTCAACTTTCTATTATTATTAATCCACCTTCTAGAGGGATTTAAGGGAGCTCTCCCTTATATGAGCTCGATGCATTCGAGATTTTTACCCTTGAACTGCTCCCAACAAGGCAAAATTAGAGATCGGTCACGTTTCAAAAGGGAATTTTTCATCACCATCATTTTAAAATTATATTGCTTTTTACTGTAAGTTCTTTCAGGTAAATATAATTATATTCTGTAAAATGCAATATTGCAATACAGTATCTTTCTAAAGTACACAATGACATGTGAAAAGCAATTCATCAATAATAATCGTCTAAATATTAATAAATTCATTAGGACGTTTGTAAACTTATCAATCCCGCTGGTCATCAATGCATTTTCACATAGCGCAAATCAACCAAATTTAGAGGAGGAAAAGACGAAGATCAGGTTCATCGCCCCCATGGTTTAAGGTGGCACACATCAAGATACAAGAAGTGTTATATGATCCGAACTTACATAGAACACGCAGATTCACCGAGCAAACTAAATGGTCACGACATCATCAACCCTGAGACCGCCTGAATGTGCATGATGCCTTGGATCGTCATGCTTTTGGTTAGCATCAGCATTGGCCCCGGTACAAACGATCGCATCTGGGATTTGCACCCTTTGGGGGAGTGCATTTGTAACTTTTTCCTCGGCCGGTTCCTCCCCTGCATGGGGCTGGATTGACTCGGTTGCTTGTAGCCAGGGTCACATAACGATCGCCCGTAAGAATACGGGCCGGAATGTGCGGAGAATCGATCAGATACTCCAGCTCCATGTCATCTGCGATGAGGCTGCTGCCGGCGGTGAGGCTGTGGCTGTGGTTGTGCAGTGAGGAGGCGGTGGCGGAGGGGCCGATGTTGCTTGAATGTGACGGTGAAGCCCGGGAGGCCAGGAGGAGCACTACGAGGAGTGAAGAGAATGTAATAGAGCGACTACTGTCGCCTATAG
Organism: Eucalyptus brandiana; assembly: GCA_014182725.1. NCBI lineage: Eukaryota > Viridiplantae > Streptophyta > Magnoliopsida > Myrtales > Myrtaceae > Eucalyptus > Eucalyptus brandiana. The sequence continues at coordinate 51,305,231 of CM024670.1, read as the reverse complement.
CAGGCTCTCCCATGCCGATGGATATGATCTTTTAGGATTTGCCGAACCTTCTCAGACGGCTCGCTTCATGTCTTGGTTTTTGGAGCAGGCACAACGCTTATGTACGTGCAAGAGGCACGTTGATGAGATTAGTGGAAGTGGGGCGCCAAAGGACACCATGAGTATCATAATCTTTGTACGTCATTCACTTGAACATCAAAATATTTTAAAAAAGTTTACTTAAGTACTGAAAATCTGACATAGCATAGTATTTGTGGTAAATGTTTTTAAAAAGTTATAATATTCAAGTGATCGATTGACAATTTAAATGACACTCAAGTGATCGGAAAAAGGGTTTTCACACAAGGTTGAGCGCGGTACGTAAGTTATGACACTCGGATGGTCGAAAAAAAATTTATGGTACTCAAATGAGCGTTTTGTCAAAGTTAGACACTTGTAATGATGTCCTTTTCTCTCCATTATTGCAGTTAGGCTATAGCGATAGTAATTTCCAAAAACGACTCACTTTAATTCAAGTATGAGATAAGAGCTCCAAAATTAATTAAAACATATGGAACAACACTTTTTATAAGGGAAAATACCGAAAATCATCTTCACGTTTTAGCCCACAGGGTAAAACAGTTTTGTATGCCAGAAATGACCTTATCCGATTTTTGGCCAAATTGGCCCATTAAACTTTGCTATCTGGTCCTTAAACTTTCCAGTATACTCAATTAGACCCCAATGAACAACTTTCTATTTTTTTTTTTTCAACTATAGCCAGTTCTTTTTTTTTTGGGGAAAAATGTTTACCTAATTGGTCCAAATGTGTCAAAAACAATATATTCTAAGTACATTAAGACTCGTATCCAATAGGGTTCATTTTTCAAAATCAATTCAATCTTTTTTTTTTTTTGGTGACCCAGGGAACCCCCGCACGGCCAGCAGCCAGAGAGTAAACCACCTCTACTCTCACTTGGCATGATAAAAACAAGTTACTAAATGGATGTATGACTTATTTTACCACCTCTACTCTATGATATGTTTGAAAATTGAATCAATTTTTTTCATTCCAACCCCGACCAGGGGGACCATTAACTAGAGGCCATTGACATCATCTTGAAGCCCTAACATTCCGATTCAGGGCTTCAGAGAGCCCTTGAATTTTAGAATTTTCATGGTGAGAGTTGATGGTGCCAAAAAATCAAGTTGTGGTTCTGCTTGTAAGAGGGGCAATGCGCAATCGTATTGGGGCAGCGTGGCCCGCAGATGAACTGGATGTGGAGTGGAGCACTCAGTCACGCGTGCAAAGACGTTAGCATCGAAATGAGAAGTGGCAAGAGAGCGACCACAAAAGCTTAGTGCTCCCTCCTCTGAAAAAGAAATTTCTGGTGAACATTCGTGCATTAAATCGACCTCACTCTTTAGTGTCGATGTTATTGCGGAGGCACTAAGATCTGCTCGCTGCCACAGCCGCATCGATGCGACCACCATGCCTGGACACAACCCTCCTCCGTGGCCGTCGCCATCAAAGTCGCTGATCCAATTCTTTCGCTTGGCCATTCACCCCCACCATGTCCCTTATGCTCTTTCCCTCACTCAATTTCTGTTCGCCCTCCCTTAGACTGTGACGAGGTCTTGACGCCACCGTCAAGCCACACCGAGTTTTGGCCATCGCCATTGAGATCTCATGGGATTTCACGGCGATGCCAGATCTAGGGAGAGGGACCTCCAGATCTTGTCAGATCATGCGGGTGGCCCCATCTAAGGGCCAACACGATATTATATGCTTTGATTGCGGCTCACTTGTCTGATTTATTGCACAAGATTTATCTACCAATGCAGTGGTCTATATTTAGGTGATGAGGGATCTGAAACCCATATCCCCACTCTTGATACCACTATAGGCAACCCTACTCCGGCGCTAGCACAGGCTCGCATGACTTTACAATGCATCACGCTAGTTTAAGGTTGTGCGAGATTTATTTGGCAGCACAATGGATTATGCCTCATTGCACTTTTATTATTATGATAAGTACTAGTAATATTATTACAAGTACAACAATAATAAAAATGGCCTCATTATTACATTTCCTATGTTATGGAAAGCAAGTGATCAAATGAAATAAACAAGACAAGAAAATAAATTGGATATTGGATTTACATGGTTCATGAGCACAGGCTCATTCTAGATGCTCTTTGCAAAGAACACTCATCTTATATGTAGAGAAGAGTTTGATCCAAAATAGGAGGCCTACTCAAACTAGGTAAGAACTAAAATAGGAACCAACTACAACTAGCAAAGCTATTCAATTTAAGAGAATTTCTTTTTCGAGTTCAAACTTGAGATAAAATTTCCAACAATTTCCACCCCGGCTTAATGTTTGAGCTAAGTCCTTTAATTGCTTCTCTGAAAATCCAAACTTGTATGCTACTTTCCCACAACTCCTCACGAGTTCAATTGCCATAGACATCTCCCAAGTCCAAGTCTCACTTAAACTTAGTCATATCCATGGATTGTAATACCAATTCCCCTTACACCTTTAATTGCTCCACAATGATTTTTAGACACAACATCCTCAATTTACAAATAAAATGAGACAACAATGGCATCCATAATTATTAGGATATTGAACATGCACCCTATCAAACTCAGCAACTACAACAATCATTGGCTCTACATGCTCCACTTCATTACAAGCACTATTTGTGTCAATTACCTAGTATGTATCTACCACCTCAGGAGTTTTTAGTTACAACTCCACTTGAAGCTAACACCATCCAAATCCATACAAATATTGCTACACTTAGGGGGGGGGGGGTTTCACAATTTTAGGGTAGATTTCGGTTCCACCTGGAACTTGGACTTACTTGTTGGGACCGGTTTTGAATTTGTAGAATGTGAAACCTATCCAATATTCCCTAGATCCGTAGATTCAGTTCCAGGTTCTACCAATACATTGTATATAGTTTTCCATGGGGCATTTGGAGAATCTCTAATCCCATCTTATCCAATCTTATCATATCTCAATCCAAATTCGGACGACCAAATACAGGCTAATAGTTTTTCCCCTTAAACATGGAAATAGCGTACTGAAAAAAGAAAACTCAATCAACTAGACATGAAAAAGTTTGCAAATAATAAGTCAATTAAAATTTGATGAATGAAGCACATATTTTGGTTTTATCTTTAAAAAATGTTTTTGTTATACTATAAGATGGAAAAAAAATAATAATCCCCAACTGTACATGTAATTCTGAAAAAGGAGAAGAAGATGTTTTTGTTTTAATATTTAAGAAAGCATACCAAAATTTTATAAAATAAATGAAATATGAAGATTGAGGCGCTATTTTCACCCCTATTTTGGTTAAGATACTCTTTTTTCAATTGACCGACTGAAATGTCCTTATCTCTCTTTTTTCGATTTATTTATTTTTTCAGGCTAAACCATTATTTATATGATCTCTCTCATCGGTTTCACAATACAAATGTCACATTACACTCAACAATATATCATCTTATTCTACATCACGTTATAACTTTCCTCGAGAAATGTCGTTAATTTCAATTTATGATCTCATGCTTTAATCACAAAAGCTCCATAGAAATTCCTATTTATGATTGCTTATGAACACATAATCAATTGCCTATTTCTTATCAAATAGTTTGAGCCAAACTATATTTCAAAGTTGAAAAATTAAATTCCAATATAATTATCTAGTCAATCTTGATAAAAAATGAAAAAAAAAATTATCAAAATATGGAAAAGGTTAATTTGTTAGAAGCATGATTAAAACATTAAACATGTTTATATTTAGATGATCTAAATTATTAATGAAAGATAAACATAAAAAGAGGAAAAATGAACTTCTTGCTATTCTACTTCTACCATGAAGAAAATAATTGATATCAATTTTAAATTTAATCTCATAACAAGTGGATTAAAACTATAAATGTGTTAAAAAATTTCCGCAGTAAGAATCTAATGTGAGTTTTTTTTTTTTGGTCGGAAACAACGGTATTATAGATTAAGAAGTAAAGATACAACCACTAGTTACAGCTTCAGCATACAAAAGATTTAAAAGCTGGGAAGGGGGAAAAGCGGGCCAATTGTTGGGAAGCAAAGAAAGCCCATGGGACTTAGCAACCCAATCAGCTATGAAGTTTGCAGCCCGTCGGCAGTGCCGAATGCGAAGAAAAGGAAAAGAGGGCAAAAGTGCCCTAGCTTCGGCAATCAAAGAACGATGCTGCCATGGAGAGGAAAGGGGTTGAGCACGGCATCCACCAACACCGAGCGTCCGATTCCAGCAGAAATGATGTTTATGCAAATTTTTCGCAGTAGAAAATTTAAGGTATGCACCAGCGCCTGAATCTCTGATTGTAGAGCAGAGAAGGCGGTAATTGTTGCTGTAAAACCAGTAATAAGGCGTCCCGCAGAGTCTCGGCAAACACATGCGATCGCACCTTTCTGTGGGGAAGTAGGGTAGGCGCCATCAATGTTGATCTTAAGAGCACTTGGGTTTGGGGGATGCCACCGGTGATCAGAATCGGGAAGGACCCGTCTGCAAGGCTTGGTCGATTGCTGGCAGATAAGAGATGAACGAGCGTCGGCCAGAGCTACCTGCACCACCTGTTCAACTGATAAACTTCTTTGACGGAAGATAAAGTCATTCCTATTCTTCCATAGATGCCAGAGAATAGAAGCCACCATCTCCAGTCCAGGTACATCAGAGCCGTTCTTCAGTAGGTCTACAAGACATTTATCAATTCGAGTAGCTGTAGCTATTATTGTTGCAAGGTTTACCTGTGGATGTGACCAAATAGACTTGGTGGTAGGACATGAAAGGAAAATGTGTTATGATGTTTCGGGTAGTTGAGTTGTGCACATAGTACAGATGGGGTCAGGGATGATATGCCGGTGGAACAGATTATCTTTTGTAGGCAGGGCGTTTTGACATAGAGACCACATGAAAATGCGAACCTTCAGGGGGCTTTGTAAATGCCAAATATATGACCATAGCTTCCTAGGTGGTTGGTAGGAAGAGGAGGGCAGCTCAGAGGTAGTATTAGATGTATGATCTTTGATGTAATTGTAGGCACTCTTAACCGTATACTTACTATTTAGCTGGCCTTTCCATATAAGCAAATCAGAAAGATAGGAAGGTCTAATTGGCAAAGACAGAATTTCACTTACTAGCTGAGGATCAAAACTTTGTCGAAGGAGGGATTCATTCCATGCAGCCTGAGTTGGTAGAATAAAATCAGCTACCTTTGTCGCTTCTCCTCTAGGTGCAGGGCCTCCTATAACACCACTAGATAGCCACTTGTCCTCTCTAATATTAATCTTCTGACCATTACCAACGGACCATTGAACATTATCTGAGATAGAATCTCTTCCAATTAAAAGACTCTTCCATCCCCAAGAAGGTCTTACTCCTTTTTCAGCCCTCATGAACTCCGATGTATGAAAATATAAGCCTTTAAAAAGACGACCCCATAAAGTAAGCGGTTCATGTATTAGTCTCCAAGCCTGTTTGCCTAAGAGAGCGTTATTAAACGCCACAAGATCTCGGAAACCCATACCACCATTGTCTTTTCTAGTTTTAAGAATATCCCAATTTTTCCAATGGACCCCAGATGTTCTACCACTCTGTTTCCACCAAAATCTTGCAACTTGCTGCTCAATGGTCTTGCAAATAGATAGTGGAATCTTAAATATGGACATGGCATATTGTGGTATTGCTTGGACAACCGATTTAAGCAGAATTTCCTTGCCTCCCTTTGAGAGCAGTTTTTCTGTCCAACTCTGCAGCTTTGATTCAACTTTTCCCAGTAGCCATGAGAACATTTCCCTCTTAGACTTACCCCAATCAGATGGAAGACCAAGGTATTTACTAGATTTGTCCAATATTGGCACACGTAGTTCACTAGCCAGATTTACCTGAAGACTGTATGGACAAGATTTGTTAAAGGAAATTCCTGATTTGTTTCTGTTAACTTCCTGACCTGTGGCTCTACAATATTGGTGAATAATATTGGCTAAATTCAGACATTCCATTAATGTACCATCGAGGAAAAAAATAGCATCATCAGCAAAGAAAAGATGAGATAATTTAGGACACCACCTGTTTAGCATTATCCCTCGAAGAGATCCCATATCCACTGCATTTGAAATGAGAGTTGATAAGACATTGGCAACCAGGATGAAGAGATATGGCGAGAGGGGATCACCTTGTCTCAAGCCTTTAGATGGGTAGAAATAGGGAAGAGGTTCACCATTAAACTTCACACTGAGAGAGACTGTAGTAACACATTGCATTACCCAGCGAACCCATTTTACATGAAAACCAATATGAATAAGGTAGTCTTGTAGGAAGTCCCATTCAACCCTATCATATGCCTTAAGCATATCCAATTTTAAGATCGCTTGAAACCGTTTCTTTCTCCTGCGAATCTTAAGATGATGCAGAATTTCTTGAACAATCAGCACATTATCCTGGATTTGACGTCCACTAATAAAGGCGCATTGTTCTTGTGCAATCAAAGTAGGTAGACAGGGCTTTAATCTATTGGCTAAAACCTTTGAAATGATTTTATATATGAAGTTACAAAGGCTAATAGGTCTATACTGTTCTAGCCTTTCTGGATTTGGAATTTTGGGAATTAAAGATAGGAGGGTTTGGTTAAATTCAGGCCTCAAAACTCCAGTAGTAAAAAATTCTTGAACCGAAAGGAAGATATCATCCTTTAAGATCTCCCAATGGGAATGAAAAAACTAACCAATTAAACCGTCGGGTCCAGGAGCCTTCGAAGGTCCCATTTGAAAGACAGCAAGTTGAACTTCCTTTGGAGTGAGTTCCTTTGTCAAGTTTTCATTCATTTCCTCCGTGATTATAGTTGGACATTGTGCAAGAACATGCCAATAATCTTGATTACCCACCGACTGATACAACCGTTGGAAGAAACTAGAAGTGATGTCCTTCAAAATGTTAGGATCACGAACCCACTGATGATGCTCATTTTGCAGCATACTAATGCGATTTTTCTGTCTTCAGTTCACCGTCATTGCATGGAAATACTTTGTGTTCTTATCTCCCAATCTTAGCCAATTTATCCTAGATCGCGTAGACCAATATTGTTCCTCCTGTTGCCATAATCTCTGAATTTGCTCTTTTATCTGAGAAACCTCCTCTTGGTTGGACTGATCATACGACTTGTTTTGCAGGTATTGGAGCTGATCCTTGAGGGAAATGATGTGTTGATAGCCATGGGAAAATTTAGATCGACTCCAACGAGAGAGGGCCATTGAAACAGCCTTTAATTTCTGGGGTAAGTGCTTACCTTTTATCTGGGAATCCCGCCATGAGGCAGCAACAGTAGTACGACACCCTGGATCTTGCAACCAAAACGATTCAAAATAAAAGGTCTTTCTGCGTTTGACAGGATCTGCTGCAGTAGTTAGAAGAATAGGGCAATGATCGGACCCAAGCGGAGGCAAAGCAAAGGCTTCAGCAGCAGGAAAGGTAAGACGCCATTCCATAGTGCAAAACACCCTATCCAATTTTTCCTTTACACAGTCATTTGTAGACCAATTGTTAGTCCAAGTAAAGGAGCAACCTTTAGTGGGAACCTCCATCAAAGAACAGTCATTAACCATTTGACAAAAGGTTTGCATACGGTTTTTATCAGCTGGTCGCTTACTTTATTTCTCCCAGGGGTAGAGGATGTCATTGAAGTCACCGATACACAGCCAGGGGAGCATATTAGACCTACTGATTTGTCGTAATTCATCCCAAAGGTGTTGTCTGAGATGGAAAACAGCTGGTGCATATAAACAGGTAAGGTGCATAATAACTCCATTCGATTTATCAGTACACAGCATATGTAATAAAGAAGAAGTCTGCCATTCAACTGTTAAATCAACCCCGGTGTTCCAAAAAGTGGCTAAACCGCCAGTAAAACCAGTAGGATTAACTATCATACTCATTGAGAAACGTAACCTTGTCTGGATCCATTGAAGAAACAGATCCTGATTTTTTGTTTCCATTAAAAAAAGAACATCTGGTTGCTCCTGGGCCACCATTGCCCTCAAGGCACGAACTGTCAGGGGATTGCCCAACACCTGACAGTTCCAACTAATAATCTTCATTTGTAACTTGGTGACTGTTTAGGGCCAGCCACCAATGCCCAGCAGTCAGGTTCATCAGCAATAAAGATTGGAGTCTCCTGCAGATGGGTGTCATCAAGAGCCTCAGGTATGTGTAAAGACTTATCTGAATTTCCAAAACGCTTTGCTTTTTTCATTGGACCCGCTTTAGGGAGTAAGTGAGAGTGCTTCAACTTCTTCAATCTAGATGGTCCTGTTTCAGCTTGTTTTAACTTGGCGGGTAATTGTCCTTTAATAGGATTCTCAGCAACTGGTGCAAGAGGCTTCCATTGGAGCGGAGCAGCCGCAGTAATAATTTGGCCGTCATTGGGTATGTGCAAATCCTCCGTTGAAGTATTAATATGTGGTTGAGTGGCAGGAATAAGACCTGTTGGCGAATGTGGAGTTTCAGGGATGACTTCCTCAGCTTCATCAGTAGACAACTTGGTTCCATAAAAGGTATTCCAAAAAGGACTATGTAGATTAACCTCTGCACGCAACCAATTTCCATAATAAAGATTGTCCTTGTTGTCAGCTTTTTCAATGTCGAAGGGGTAAGTCGTACAATGTGTAGCATAATGACCAATAACCCCGCAAGAGTAACAGTAGTGAGATAATCGCTCATAGCGAAAGTCTAACCAAATTGTCTTTCCATCCAATTGAATGAGCTGACCCGGGATGAGAGGTTGCTGTAAAGTTAATTCTACTCTGACTTTTCCAGCTTTGAGGGGTAGAGCATCATTCTGTTCAAACTTCACTATCAGCACCCGACCAACACGACGAACTACTTTACGAAGCATGCTGTCTGTATACCACTCGAGAGGTAGTCCAATAACATGCATCCATAACTCGCACTTAGAGAAATCATAGCAGTGTAAAGGGGTATTAGGAAGCCAAGGCTTTAAAATAACTAGATGATTGGAAAATCGCCAAGGGCCACCATCCAGAATCCGTTGCTTATCTGCTTCTGATTTAAATTTAATCACATACAGACCTTCTTCACTTTGATGTATGGCTACATTTTCTGTGCGCCAAGCTAATTTCATAGTATTCTGGAATGCTTGTGAATTAATGGTCTGTGTAGTTAGAATCTTACCCACCAGAGTTAATTTGCACTCCTCCACTTTGTCCTGTGGTGCAGCTACCTCACAAACTTCAATTGTTTGCTCGGACCATAATCGTCCCATTCGGTTACAGAGAGCAGCAAGACGAGCGTCAGTTCCATGGACAGGACTGGCTGTCCCGGAGGAACCCTTAGCTGGAGGATCCATATTTCCAGCCACTCTGGTCAGACACAATTACGAGGGAAAGTCAATTTTGGGATATGAAGGCCATAGCGTCAATAACATAGTCACGGGAGTTGTGAAACTGCGAAATTACAACAGAAAAGCGACATGCAGAAGGATTGATGAAGTGGGATTGTTGCAATTGAGATGGAATTGACGAATAGAAGAAGGAAAAGTTCAGATGAGACCCATTAGCGATCGGCGAAGATGATCAGTAATTTGGGACTGAAGACAGGACACCCTTTGTTAGAGGAAAAAATGAAGATGGGTAAAGGAAAATTAGCCAATCCATGGGCGAAGCCAAGGTAGAAGATGAGATGATATCTGGAAGAAGGTAAAGATGAATAGAAGATGAAAGTCCGAAAACACAAGGAGAAGACTACCAGGTGGGTAGAGGAAAACTCGACAAAACGAGAGCTGTCTCTTGAATGTTAATCGTGATATCTAATGTGAGTTTGAAAGTGAAGAATGTGTAACTAGATCTTCAATCCCCATATTGCAATTTAGATTAAAATATGAAAAAGTTCAAAAGAAAGAACAAAATAAGCAAGCTTTAGCTTTAGAAATCTACAAACTTATTCCAGAAAAAGACCCACAAGATCAAGATCAATCAGATAATTATCTTAACATTTAATTTCAAGTTTAAAATATAAATTCACTCAAATTATTTGAATAAAAGATAGGCAATTAAAGTTGTATTCTTAAGCAGTCATAAACAAAAATTTCTAATTTTATATGTAGATTTTGTGATTGTCGCGACCAAATTTTCGGGTGTGAACCACCTAGGGTTTGGCTAATGAATTGTTAAGCCTAGACTTAATGCCTGCTCTCCCAAACCCATACCAATACGCGACTTAGGTTTGAATTCTTAACATGCAAATGATTTTCAATCAGGAGTTGCCACTAATATATTTTTTGGTGGGTCGATTAGAAACCCAAGTAAAGTAACGGGAGATTTACTTTACTCCTACGAACCAGAGACTATGGGTACGGGGACTTGGTTATACTAGATTTCTCTAATGCCCTTTTGATATCATTCTTTTATTTTCAAAAAATGTTTTTGCAGGTAACTTAAATTGATTTTAAATCTATTTTCCTAATATGTAAGGTGATCATGTGGCTGCGCAAGCCACCAATTTAACACCCAAGAAAGCAATTAAATAATGCAGAACTTACCTCAAAGCAATGAAAGCATTTGCGTTGTTAGATCAGAATTCATATCAACAACCCTAGATATGATTTCTAATTAACAAGCAATCACTCAATTTTCGCTTTCACTTTTTAACGAGACTATAATCCATATGCAATGCAATGTTACTAATCTAACATGTAATGATATGACATGGCAATATAACCTAAACTATATGACATAAATAAAATGCAGTCTATCCTAAAGAATGAAATTGATTAATTCTAAGGCAATTTTTTTTTAATTTTCCATGAAATTCGAAATTAGAAAAATGCAAAGATTATCTAGCTAGATTAAGATTCTATTCAATTTGTATTAGGAATTAGGTTAAGCCAAATCCTAATTTAAACTAGAATCTTATCTTAACCAAGTAATCTCTAACCTAAGATGCAATCTAAACATGCATTTAAAAAAAAAACATAACTAACCTATCATGCAATCAATTCTAATCTACATGGAATGCAAATGCAATTTTTTTTTTTTTGTATTTTCGGGATAAACAGAAAAATTAAGAGATAAACATCAAACCATCCATGATCATTCAAAACGTTATCCATCACTCAATTTGAAATTCAAACTCGATTATCTCGCTAATAAAATCAATAAATTGATCTTATGCTTAAAGATCAAGATATCAATTTTACTCCTGCGTGAATAATTATTCCATCTAAAGCCTTATAGATGGAATAAAAATTCGTGCGGTTGCGAATTGGATGCTATAGATCGGGAATTTCAATCAAGCATTGGGAACTAATTCAAATAAATGAATAAAACATCAAAACTAAAATAAGATGAAGTAAATTTACCTAAATAAATTAAATCTACTTAAAAAAACCTATCAAATAAAATAAAATAAATTTCTACCTAAATTTGGATTTTTTTCCAAAAATCCAATCGGTAGAATGGACCGACGATGGAGGCTTGGCACGGCACGGCTCAAAGGCAGCGGCTGTGGTGGTCTTAGCACCTCATAGGAGCAGCTTGCGTCAGGGCTCCACGAGCAACACAGCAACGTCGGACTTCGCGGCTCAAGACAACGGGACGCCATGGGATAGCAACTCGGTCACAACGGAGCAACGATGATCATCAACAACTCACGGTGCAAGGGTGGTGAAAACCTCCGATGGCAATTCGTCGTTGAAGCAATAGCAGCAGAATAGTAGAAAAGAGGCAATTTGACTTTGAAGACTTCTTTTGCGATGGGACGTTCAGACTCTTCAAGTGCGGAACGTCCGTTCTTTCTTTATTCTCTTGTGGCCGTGTACGAATTGTGTAGCCTCCAAAACTTCATTGTAGTTGATCACGACCAGGCGGGAAGTGAACGCCGTGGCTCTATCATCGAGGAGGATCACTGCAAAAATAGGAACTTCGTGGATAGGCGATTGAGGGCAATTGGCAACGACGGGCTCGTGACCGCTTGAATCAGGAACGTTGTATGGGATGACTTGTAGGCGAGGCAGAACAGATTGCCTTTGATGATGAGTGAACGCGTCGAATTGTGGGTTGATCCTTTTTGCCCACACGACTGAATTTGGAGTTCGGACTTCACCACGTTGGCTCTGACATGTTTTGCAAGTCAAAGAGAATGGATCTTCTTCATGCAGCAAACGGAATTGTCTTCTTTGACTGGATAATATTCAACGTGAATACTTTCGGCAAAAGAACCTCTCCTGGAATTGCTAGAACTTAACGATGAGGGTAGAGCTCGGGGCACGTCGGGACAGCAGCTCGAGCAGGGCTTCACGGCGTCGTTGTTAACGAGGAGGCGTGGCAATGGTCACCGTCTCATGGTGCACGCGATGTGAAGCTCAGCCGTGGGGTTAGCAAGGTCGCGGCCACGTGATGCTTGGCCGGACGTTCCTCCCTCTCTCTCTCTCTCACGTGTGTTTTCTCTCTATATTGTGGCCGTATATTCAATGTGTGGCCCCCCAAAACCCATGTGAACAAACCTATTTATAGGCCACCGATTAGGATTTCAATTTTTTCCAAATCGATATCTCGGAAAATTTCAAATTCTTATTTTCACACGAGATAATTTCCGATCACTTAAAAAAAAGGGCTTGGGCCAATTTACTCACTTCATGGGCTTAGTCCGGCCTGTCAATTTAAAGCTCAGAATGACTAATTCAAATCCACCGTCATCGGTCCAATAAATAAATGCAAAACATGTAAATTAAAATTAAATGCACCTACATCTATATGTTATGCAATTAATATTTTTTCAGGGATAAAATTAACCTCTAATTTTCTATGCAATAAATAAATGACTAGATCGTCAAAATTTAGGTGTCAACAGTGATTAAAATTAAGAAACCATAAATTAAAATTAACAATCTTGTCCGATAATGCGATATCCTGTTGGGTGTAATGGGGCAAAGAGAGATAGAAATATAAGTAATTAAAAAAGAAAATTAAGTTGAAAAAATGAGTGTTTTAGCCAAAATTGAAGTAGAAGTAACGCTGCCCTGTGAAGAAAGTTAGAAAAAAGAACAAAAATCTTGTTGTAGATCCGCTATTGAAGACCTGAAACATCTGTCGCGGCCACCAACGAGTCGTCGTCGTTGCTGGATCTTTGCTATGGCTAAGCCAAGCCATCCTCGTGGCCGACTCGTCACCAAACCATCACCTCCGTCTTTGGAATTGGTTTCTCTATGTGTTCCCGCTTGCGCGTATGCTTTTAGGGTTCTCAGATATTACTTTTTCCTTTAGGTTAGTGTTCTCATCCCCTACACAAACCTCATTCCTCCTTCTCTATTGCATTGGTATTTCCTTGTGTTTTGCTTGGTTCCCTTCCCCTTCGCTGGATATTGCCTGTAAAGCATGTTATGGGGTTTTAGGGATAAGCTCTTCCTCCATAAGATCCTTATTCATATTACCCTAGAACATTTTCAAGTAAGGGCTATATTCTTTGGCTACAGCTTTCAACCAATTTCCGCCAGCATAACAAAAGATAGGAAGTCTCTCATATTTAAAATCCATTTAGAATTTTTTCACCTTATTACTCATAAAAGTCCCTGGGATTAGAGGTCCAGATGAGTCGAGATTCCCATGAGCTCTCCCATTTTTCTAGATTGCTGAAATTTTCTGATCCACACGCACATCACTAGCTGGCCCAACAATCACTGCTACTTGGTAAACAGCTTCTTCCATCACCTACTCATAAGGCAACCCATATAGAAAGTGATAAGTGTGCTCAAAATCTTAACATTTGTCAAGAAAGTGTAATTTAATCATAAAACCTATCATAAAAGTATAATTGAGTCCTAAAACTTTCAAAAAGTGTAATCAAGTTCTAAAACTTATCAAGTTGGTGCAAAGATTGAGGCAGGGTGATCTTTTGTCACCTTTGCTACTTGTGCTGGCTATGGAAGTATGAGCAAAGATTTAGAAGAGTTTAAGTGGGATGATAGGTTGTACACTCGTCAGTTTTGGTGCAGCGGCAAAGTTGAGTTTCATATATTGTTGTTGGAAATGTTACAAAGAGTTTTTTTAAGCATAATTTGGTATGTGGGCGGCTTTTATCTGAAGCCTTTTTTGTACAGGGACGGCATCCCCTTGATACATTCTTAAGGAAAACCTCATTCATCATTAAAAGAAGAACATCAAAATAACCGAAGGAAAACCTGAAAAGAGCCCATATAACCGTCATCGAGCTCTCTGGCTTCGTATATCCATGCCCTTTGGCAGCCAAAAAAAAAAGGAGAAATTGAATTGTATCGTGATCTTATATAGCAGGAAATTTAGATTTGGTCGCATGGTGACACTCGGCACGACAGATGATTGAGTACTGGCTTTTTAACTCGTCATGAAATTTATTTGAAATGCTATAATGATCTCTGTTACCTTGCGGCTCAACGAAAAGGAGAACTATGGAAAACTACTTTCTTGATGAAGCTGACAACGAACATTCAAAGAGAACTACCTTTACCAAAAAAAAAAAAAAAAACATTCAAAGAGAACTATAAGGTGATGAATTGGCAGTTGGCACATCCAAGAACGTATAGAAAACCTAACTCTCTAGTTGAAAGCGCTAAAAATATGCACAAACAATTCAAGGTCAGTATCAAACTTTTGGAGGAAGCTCCACATGCAGCAAACTCCTAACGTCCTAAAGTCTGAACAATTTCTGTGTTGGTCGGTTAGTGAAGTTACTGGTAATAAAATTGGACTGGGCACTTGCTTTCAGGTAACTTTTTTTTTCAACCTAATTAGGATTGACCAACGTTGAGATGATTTAATAAGTTACTAACTCTAAAATTTTACTGGTGTTACTTAGTATTTTACCAAAACTATAATAAACTTATCAATGTTCCACTAAATTAATGACTTACCAACTTCATTGAAATTTTATAAACTATTAGCAAGATACCAACCCTATAAAGAATTTGCCAACCTCCCAATTGATTAGTAATTATCTGACTTCTTTCAAAATTTACAAGCATGATTCTTAACTGATCAACACTAAAATAAATTTACCAACATCCCAACAATTTAGTAAATTGCTTGCTTTTTCAAAATTACCAACATAAGATTTTTTCAACGTTCAAATGTATGTCTCGTTAGTAACTTTCAAAACTGTAATAAATGTAATGACATTCCATTAAATTATAATTTATCAACTTTTAAGAAATTTTACAAGTGTTGTTAGTAGAATACCAATCCTATAAAGAATCTAACAACATCCTAATCAATTAGTAAATTATCAATTTATAATTATCAAGTTACCAACGCTGTAGTAAATTAAAAAAGTTAAAAACAAATTTTCGTTTTTCCAGCAAAATTTAAAATATAACCGATATTTCAAAAAATTATGAAAAATATCATATATGAGTCTACAGGCCAACATTAATGTATCATGAAGTTTTCATGTGTTGTTAGAAAGCTTAAAATGTGTATGCCATAAGATTCAAATTAAGTAAAAGGTAAAAAGTAAAGATCTATCCAAACATGCCAAAAAAAGTTAGGTGGGCCTAGGGCAATCCCGTCCAAAATAGGTCCAAACTTGCTAGACCAATCCAGATTTTTCATCCCCCAAAAATTTATTCAACTAATGAGCAAGATTTGTTCATATTTTGCTCGATTAAAAAAATAACTTCCCTAGTAAATATAAAATAGAAAATTTCATGATATCATGTTTATATCTCTTCCATGTTTGGATTATCAAGCCAAAACACCCAGAAAAATGGAACAATTAAGTTATCCGCTTTAGTAAAGGTACCAACGGTCAGTCTCCATCTATCCACTCAGACGATAACTACTCACTTCCTTTCTTGAGGTTACTTTAAATTCATTTTTTCTTTTCATCTCCATGCATATTTATTCATTTCTTTTTATTGATCATTCCTAGAGGGATTTAAGGGAGCACTCCCCTATATGACCTTGATGCATTCAAGATTTTTATTCTTTGACTGCTCCCAACAAGGCAAAATTAGAGATCGGTCACGTTGCAAAAGGTAATTTTTCATCACCATCATATTTTAAAATAATAATGCTTTTTATTGTAATGATCACATATATTAGTTCTTTCAGGTAAATTGTTCGTCAGGGAAAGTTCCCTCGACAAAATCTTTCACCGAAGAGGCAAAGCTTCAGCTTTATTTTTTGTAATGGGTCCTATGTAGCTTTGGAAAGGAAGCAACTGTTCTAAACTGATGGCAAAGTAAAGTGCAGGAAAACAGGAGGAAAAGTAAAGGACGATTGAATGTAAAAGTGCGATAAAATGAAAGATAACAACTTGAAACTGAATGATCAATTGTTGATTTGGCAAAAGGTCCTTACATTGATGCCTTTTCGGCCATTTATAATGGTATTCTATAGATAACTGTCTTTTTATGATTACCATTTCGATATCTATAGTGTTTCGGAAGTCTCTGCTCTACATTGGTAATTGCCCTGCCTGCCCGATGTTTTTGCTGGTATCGATTGATGCCTTTTTGGCCATTTATAATGGTATTCTATAGATAACTGTCTTTTTATGATTACCATTTCGATATCTATAGTGTTTCGGAAGTCTCTGCTCTACATTGGTAATTGCCTTGCCTGCCCGATGTTTTTGCTGGTATCGATTGATGCCTTTTTGGCCATTTATAATGGTATTCTATAGATAACTGTCTTTTTATGATTACCATTTCGATATCTATAGTGTTTCGGAAGTCTCTGCTCTACATTGGTAATTGCCCCGCCTGCCCGATGTTTTTGCTTTGGTATCGATTGATGCCTTTTCGGCCATTTATAATGGTATTCTATAGATAATTGTCTTTTTATGATTACCATTTCGATATCTATAGTGTTTCGGAAATCTCTGCTCTACATTGGTAATTGCCCTGCCTACCCGATGTTTTTGCTGGTATCGATTGATGCCTTTTCGGCCATTTATAATGGTATTCTATAGATAACTGTCTTTTTATGATTACCATTTCGATATCTATAGTGTTTCGGAAGTCTCTGCTCTACATTGGTAATTGCCCTACCTGCCCGATGTTTTTGCTAGTATCGATTGATGCCTTTTCGGCCATTTATAATGGTATTCTATAGATAACTGTCTTTTTATGATTACCATTTCGATATTTATAGTGTTTCCGAAGTCTCTGCTCTACATTGGTAATTGCCCTGCCTGCCCGATGTTTTTGCTGGTATCGATTCCAATAATTGCTTTCATCGTTATCTCGTTGGTTTCGGCAAGCCCCTTGTTGCATTGTTCGAGACCCCCATTTGTCGACTGTTGACATCCTGGCCTATTCTTTATGGATTCCTATGTTTTAGGCCTGTTTTATTTTCTCCAGCTTCCGAAGCCCAACGAGCTAATTTGGGCGCCAACATAAGCATAATTGTATCCTGTAAAATACAATATTGCAATACAGTATCTTCCTAGAGTACATAATGACATGTCAAAAGCAATTCATCAATAATAATCGTCTAAATATTAATAAATTCATTAGGATGTATGTAAACGTATCAACCCCGCTGGTCGTCAATGCATTTTCGCATAGCGCATATCAACCAATTTAGAGGAGGAAAAGACGAAGATCGGGTTCATTGCCTCCATGGTTTAAGGTGGCACACATCAAGATAACAAGAAGTGCTATATGATCCCAACTTACATAGCACACGCAGATTCAACGAGCAAACTAAGTGGTCACGACATCATCAACCCTGAGACCACCTGAATGTGCCTAATGCTTGGATCGTCATGATTTCGGTTAGCATCATCAGCAGGGTGGCAGGGCTTTTGATCAAATTTCATTAATGGTGTTCACATGAGAGGGGACGCCGTGAGGGAGCTTGTAGCTGGTGTGAGAAAGGGACTTGGTCCCCAAGGCACGACTCGGCCAATTAAGCCCGTGAACTTATCGGCGTTGGACGATATGAGCCGCCAATCAGTGATCACTATTAGGGCGGGTTGGTGACCCAAACCACATTCAACATCAAAGGAGGCCGCCGCTGCGGTTGCATGGTAAGAAGGAGGAGGAGGCGGCGGCGGTGGCGGCAGAGGCGCTGATGTTGCTTGGATGTGGCGATGGCGAAGCCTCGGAGGCCAAGAGGAGTACAATAAGCAGCGAGGAGAACGAGAGGGAGATGCTGTTGTCGCCCGTAGCTAGATCTTCAGTGTGATTCTGAGCAAGAGACTGAATTGATGAGAGTTAGTGGAACAGAAGTGCTCCATTATTGCAATTGCTCTTATGGTGAAAGTAATTCCCACTAAAACAACATTTTCATAAGACCTCCAATAAGTATGTGATGATATAGAAGTTATATTTTCGTTGCAAAAAATAATCCAAGGACTATTTTTATATTCTGAAACAAAGCACATGGACTAAAAATGAATATTTCTAAAGGTACGTGGACCACAGCATAGTTTTCTCAAAAATCCATTCAAGTAGACGCGACGTGTTGATTCGTCGGTGTTGTCTCTGAATATTTCGTCCACATTTGGATGAAAAATCAAAATTTTCCCTCGAAATTTTGTTAGGGGTCTGAATCGAATGAAATAAAGTGCACTCGCCAGAATTGAATCCGGGTGATAGATGAATGCCTAATTCCGTCCCCTCTATCTCGACACGTAATCATTAAAAATTGAATCCTGGCAAACAAGAAAAACTTTAAAGGTCGAATCAAATTCTTGGCTTGCTTACCACACAATCACCATGAAGCACCATGAGGCACTAACATCACTATTTCTTAGAACTCGAGAGTCCTTGAATTTTAGGTTTTTCCCAACGAGAGTTAATAGTGCCAAAAATCAAGCTTTTGCTGCTGCATGTAGGAAAATGCGCAATCGTATTTATAGTTTACCAAACACACTTGTGATATTTCAAAAAAGTTATTAACTTACTAATTTATTGGTTTATTGGTAAATTAATGATACGGTTGATATTTTACTAAATTTTCAAAAGAGTTGCTCATCTATTAATTTATTGGTATGTTGTGAATTCCTCAATAGTACTTGTATTTTATTAACAACACTTGTAAACTTTAACAGAAATAGGTAATTACTAATATATATGGATGGTGGTAAACTCCTTATATGGTCGGTATATAATTGACTACGCTTGTAATAATTCAAAGGAGTTGGTAACTTACTATTTATTGGAATGTTGGTAGATTTATAGCTGGAAAATTACAAAATCAATTCTAAATATATCGTAAGCATGTCAAGTTAGTCTTAAACTTTTCAATTTTCCAAATTACGCAAAATTTCAATATAATCATTTTGGTCAATTTTTCTCGTAAATTGCTGACGTAACGATCTAGTTGGCCGTCCTGCATAGCACACTGCCATGATAGCAATTCCCGAGGAAAATTGGTGAGAAAGATAACATTGAAATTCCGCGTAGAGTTTTAGGAAAAATTTAGTTTAAAAAATTAGGATTGAATAGATATCCATACAATAAATTTAGGCTTATTGAAAAATTTCTTTAGTTATATGAGTGTCGATAATTTACTTACAGTACTTGTAAAAAATATACTAGTCAATAATACACTAATTCATTTAAAATTTGGTAGAATCACCTATTCCCCGATGCTCTGTTTGTTTCCACATCCTACAAATGAAAGCTTTCTTTTAATCAATTCTAGTATAATGATATGAAAATTGTACAGATCAATAGATGGGCTTCAAGAACTGAAGAAAATATCATCTCGGTAAAAAGTTTTGATAATTTTAAGACCAAATCATGACCATCAATCTCATTCATCGTGTTGGTCTTTCCCCTTTATCGCATGACATAATTATCTCTCTCTAATTTCTGCACAAGGAAAAGGGAGTGGCATTGCCGAGAAGGATGATGCTTCAAACCAATCTCATCATGTACCCACTATACCCAAAACATACATATTTGTGCCAAAGGCTAATACCATGCTAGATTCCTTGGAGGCAATATTTGATGCCATAGATATTATGCAAGTGATTTATATAATTCAATCTTTCTGTGGGATAATATAAACTCTTAACTCAATATCACCACCACTCGTGAAGGCACTTGTAAGACCTTTTAAATTCGATCCATTTCAGCAGAGAGCTTGTCCTTCGTGGCAATGTTGGATGCACTTGTGCAAGGAGGCATTATGGCCTCGTTCTCGTCTCCTAAGTATCCCCATCTTTGACTAAGGAAACCGTAAATTCATACCCCAACTTAGATGTTGGTCTATGTGGCAAGGCTAGTACCACAACTTCACCACAAGTCAAAAAGTTATATGGTGGGAGGAACATTTATGATTGAGGACGAGTATTGTCGTTCAAACCAATCAAACGAAAGGTCAAATTATGAAATCACCCTCAGCCATCCTTTCTTTCAATTATAATTTGTATCCTCCTTTACTTATAGAATCCTAACCGCAGGACCTTTGGACAATCCCGCATTTCTCCTTATGGATTCTAAAGCCACATCAGGGAAAATGTTAGGAACCCATAAAATTACCAATGGTGGTCCATCCCAACAAGCATCGAGAAATTTAGGTAGCTTCTGTTATAGATGAAGCCAAATATTTTTAGGTTTTTTTTTTTTTTTTTTTTGTCTTTTATTAGATTTACTTTTAGGTTAAAAGCTACACCTTTATATTGGTGATGGTAAGATGCTAGCTGTCAATACGTTGAAAAAGAAAATAGAAAGGCAAGAGAAAGAGAGAAGAAAAAAGTGAGTTTTTTCTTTACGAGGGTTTTCAATTTCTTTGTACCCTGATCTTGAGAGAAGATCATCGTTGTATTCCAACTTTTTTCAAAGTGTAGTGGATTCGCAGAGTGCCTCTGCGCGGAGACGTAGCCCAGGTTTGGGTGAACTTTGTTAACAAATTTTCTGACTTGTTCTTCTGATTCTGTTATTTTATTATTATATTCTGCTTGGTGAATTGTTTACTAGCATTATTTTTCTGGAATCGACGTGTGATTTCGAAACAACTTCAATTTTTTAGGTGAAATAAAAAGGAAATACCTAGAAGGAATGAAAGAAAGGAAAGAGAGGAAGAAAGGGTAAATTTGCAGACATATGAGGACAAAAGGACCAAAAAACAATAACAATAAATAATAACAAGAACAACAACAATAACAACAAATTGATAAAAAAAAAGACACCATGAATCCTAAACTATGCCCACGATAATATATTCGTCTCAAACTTTTTTTTTTTTTTTTTGTGACACCAAAAGCACCAAACTTGTACTCATATGATGCATTTGACTTTCCATGGCTAAGTGATTGTACCCAATCTTAGTACTTAGATGTCACTTTTTAAAGTCTGATCTATTTCACCGAATGGTTTGTCCTTGGAGGCGATGCAAGGAGGCATATAGGAAGGAGGTGGCCTCATACTCGTCTCTTCCGTATCCCCATTTTTCACTATGAAAGCGGTGTTCATTCCCCAGCTCATATGTCGGTCTATATGACAATGCCAATACCATACACCTGCCACATACGATGTTCAAACGTTAGTCGTGGAATTCTTTTCCTAATGCAAAAATGGTATTTTTGTCCAAATACGTTAAATTACGCAAAAAGGAAAGAAAAGGGCATGTGAAATACCTGGATTATTTGCCCTGAATCTAATCGCAGCCCATCCATTTTTAGGAACTCCAATTGTATTGACCTTAGGCGGGTCAACCAAATTGTACATTTGAGGATCGGTCTCGTTGTCGAAATTTCCTGGGCCGACCCCAATAACATAAAAGTTATATCCATGCATATGCATTGGATGATATGCTGATTCGTCCAACAGATTAGTCCCCTGAAACACCATCTCTACCGTTTCGTTGTAGTTCAGAACTTTCAAGGATGTCCCTTGGGCAGCCTCGGCAAGACTGGTCGACAAATCATCTCCCGTGAAATTAAACATAACGGGAGGAAGATCGGGAAAATCCGTGGTGTAAACTCCGCTGATGTTTCTGCATATTTATGGCAAAAGGATGCGCTTCCCATGATCTTCATCTATCATTAACGTGAAGAATATTCAAATCAGAAGGGAGATAGAGATGAACCTGTAATAAGCTCGTAACACATCGACAGATGGGTCCTCCCAACTTATGTTATTTAAAGTTGAGGCAATTTTGTAATCACCGTAATCACACGAATCATCTGGGCATGGCACATGATTCATGGAAACCGTGATGAACATCCGTGTCGTCACGTTTCCAGGGACGTCCACGGGATGTTCTTCAGATGCCAAGCTTCTCAGCTGTTGTGTGAAACTCGCTGCAGCACCGTAGTCATGATAATATGGTAATGTGTCATTTGGGTAACTTGGTGGTGACGTCAGACTAAAATTCCCTTTATACTGGATGATAGCGGTAGCAACTTCGTGGACAAATTTGGTGAATTCGATGTTTTCAGTTGAAAATCGTTGAACGGCCAGGTAATACCTTCCTGGAGATTGATTTGCTGTAACTAATACATCCATCGTTTGTCCAGGTTCTATCATTAGATAAGAAACAACGATTGGTTTTGTGTATGCTCCGTCTATCCCAACTAACGTCATGTTATGATCAGCGATGGAGACGAACATTTCTGAACCAACCACTGCATTGACTATACGAAAGAGATAGGTCTTGCCATAATCAACAGAAAAGTGAGGCGTGGTTTCTGTAAAATTAATAGTATGAAAAAACAATATATTAGACATTGTACATAACAAACATGTGAACAAACCATAACCCATGGTCCAGACAATCCAATGCTTAACCATACACATCTATGTAATTCAATGCAAGTTAGATTTACTACATACAGGCGCTACTGAAAGTGTTAGTTTTACTTTTAGATACACGATGAGTATCAACATTGCAGTATAATTTTATCAAAGAAATCATATATCTACAATAACTCGAAATGCAAACATTTCAAGGAAGTAGCCTTTACCTCATGGTCTGCATCCCTACCCCCATAAGCATAATATCCAAACAGAAAGGAAAAAAAGAAAAAGAAAAAAGAAGATGGGGGGAGTATAAATGTACCGTTGGAGCAGGGGACAAAATCTCCATATTGTCCATTGATCATGTAACCAGTTGCACGAGGTATGGTATAACCGCCTGCAGACAAGTCCATCTCTAAAACTTTATTTAGAAAAGTTCCTTCCTTATACCAAGAACCTGCAAATCATGAAAGAAAAATGTGAAACTGAATTACATCAACCCTTGCCTTTACCATGCAACCGCAAATGTATATTCCAAAGAAATGCATAGTTGGGAAACAGAGATAGCGATGGAGGAGTTCCATCGTAGAAAGTTCTGATCACTAAACTCAATGTCCAAATGAAACATTAAAATAATCTCAATATTCTAGTAAGGGAGTTTGATCTTCACTATAATATACACTTTTGCAAGGTTTTCAAATAAATAGCAGCCGACCATCATCAGTTACTTTGCATGCTTTTAGGAAGAGGCATGCTCTTATGAATTCTACTTTTTTTAACTCTTGATCCACTTCCTGCCCTTAGCCTCCAGTTTTATGTCTAAAAGGGACACGTAAGAAATCTTAAGAGCACATACCGAGCAAGATTAAATGTTCTCCATCTGGCGTAGAGAATGGAAAATTTGATCCTTTGCGTGGTAGAACGACAATAGCACCATACACAGTAGATCTTGTCCACTCATTATGGGCATGCCACCAAACAGTTCCTTCTTCATCAGTTAAATTTACTTCGTAAGTAAAATTTGTTCCCGGTGGAATAGCACATTGTGTAATATACTCCGGACCATCTGACCATGGATTTCGCGGTTGCTTCACCCCATGCCTACAAATTAGTGAATTTGATCACATAAAAAAGTACTTGAGGAGCTAGACAATGTTTTGTTTGTATTTAATAGTCAAAATTCATTGTCTTTCTTGCACATATTTTAGATAAAATATTTTTTCATCATTGAGGCTCTATTTGTTTTACAGAAAATGAATGATTTGGAAAATATTTTCCTAAAAATAATTGTTTGTGTCGATTATGAAAATGAATGAACGAAAAAAAAAATTTCATTGTCCACGGAAATGTTAGACATAAATTGTTATCAATATTGAAATAATTCTCTATTGACTAATTATTTCAAGCGACACAAGTAATCGTTTTTAGAAAAATATTTTTCTAATCATTTATTTTTCAAAAAAATAAATGGAGCCTAAGTATAGAAGTATTTGATTTTCTGATTTCCTGTGCACATATGTTAATCATTCTTGTTTTAACTGAGAAACCGAACTGAATTAAGGGTATATTTGTTGCACCAAAGACTTCTTGCCGCTGGAAAATGTTTTCAGGAAATTCGATTTCAGAAAGTAAATCGATTTTTACTGTTTGTTTGTGCTGTATCAAGTTGAAAACTTTAGTTTCATAGTATTTGCTAAAAAGTGAACCTACTAAAGGCAGCTTGTATATTTAAAAATGACATTAGGAACTAATAAACTAGAATCAACGTTGTTTTAGTCATTTTATAAATGATCAAAATGACATGAATTACAAAGAAATTATTTATGAAATTATGAAGTCACGTTTTTAAAATGTTGTGTACGGTCGTGCTTTCCATAAAAGTAGAAGAAGATGAACATTGATAATCAACTCGGGGCGTGCCTGATGATCATTAGATAGAAAAGGATTTGTTGATGATCCTTTTTATCTTCACCCCAAACCTGGATGGTTGTCCCCAAATGGGACGCCCATTCAAATAAATATGCCGATACTCGTATGCCTCACACTTCTCGTTGATAGGTGAATGTTGTTCTTCCTCACCAACCAGGAAATACAAGATGTGACATTACAAGGTCTCTCACCCTAGGATGAATTTCATGTTTGTCTATTCTCTCTTGAGCCCTTTGGATTTGCCCAGGCCCGAATAAGTATATTTAGGAGATATTAGAAGAGATTTACGGAAAAAAACAAAAATTATCAAAAAGAAAAAAGAAAACTATTTCATGAGTGATAGAAACAAGACATAGATAGACCGATTCTTCTCACTTTGACACGAAGTAAAAAAAATAGAGAAAATGATTTTTTTCTTGTCAGAAGGAGAAATCTTATGGAAAATATTTCATCAAACAAATCGATCCTAAACCTACTAATGAGCACCACTAGAGAACACCAGAGGTTCTTGAGAATATATTCTGTAGTATAGTTTCAGATACAATTTCGCTTCCTTTTAACTGTCTATGGCATCACAATCTAACAACCGGAGAACGATAAAAAGTAAGAAGAAGGTGGGCAGGATAAAATTACCAATGAAGAGTGACCCCGTATGGTCCTTGATTGTGAACCTTCACGTACACAAGATCGCCCTTTCGAGCTCGAATGGTTGGTCCGGGAAGACTGTCGTTCACCACTAGAATCGTATTGGTTGTACAATTCCTTGTGACGTTGATTTCTCTCAACTGCAGCGGAAAAAAAGAAGAGGATAAACTTCATACCGTCACCATAAAATTTACCACCCGTATAAAAGAAAATGGAATCGTAAGGTACGGGATTGTCTAAGCACGTGCAAAATGATTGTGGACCATTTTTAGCCGAGCCGTTGGCTGGTCCCTCTATATGGTGTCCCCCAAATTTCAGATTCTTTTGGATGTGTATGTTCACGATTTGTCTGGTGAAAACGACTCGATCATCCTGCTGGTCCTCTAAGTGGCGACATGAGAGGACCGTGGAGGGGCTGATGTATATGTGAGCCCAAGTCATATGTACAGTCAGATCACGTGTCTTAATCGGGTTCCACCTCATTTAACACCCCATGCAAATTGGATTAACGTCCACACCGAGCGTAAGTAAGATTCTTTGCCTCTAAATGGATCATCACCCGAGACGATTTTTAGGAAAAGAAGAAAAAGATTTGAGAATAATTAATCGCTATCATGCAAATTGCATTATCACTGGTTCCATATGCTCTGGAAACTGAAAGTTTCATTTGTCAATTAAATATTTTAGCAAAAATCTGAACAACGTGAACTGCACACTTAGCATCACAGACGTAAACTTGAGTTACTTACGACGAAGTCGTAGTAGTGGACATCACTAGCTTGAGCTCTGAGGAAGACGTTTCCAAAGAAAAGCAAGACCGCAGCTAGGAAAATGTTGGAGGAATTGGACGACGATTTGGCCATGCTCATGATCGTTCAACGCTCGATCTGATCTTCTCTTTACTCACTCTTTCCTTTCGCTGATCTTGAGCTGGTTCTATCTTCTTTTATAACGAACGACCGGTGCAGGGGACATACTAGAATTTAGCTAACAGTCAACTAAGAATTGCAATCGGGCAAGGAGACACAAAGTACTATTCTTGGAATTGGATAGCTATAATTCCATACATGAGGGGAAGTATACTATCAGTGTCATAAGTTGTATACGACGCTCACTTTGGTGCCAAAATTTTCCGTTGGATTACTTAAGTGCCAAATCGGAGAAAAAACGATCACTTTTGTGCTACCGGCGAGAGATTTCGGCTAGATTAATTACGTGGTTTTTATATTTAAAAAGAAAAGTTCCGGTTGCTTTAAAACGATGTCGTTTTCGATCCACGATGTCGTTTTCGATCTTCCTTAAGAAAACGACGTCGTTTTACCGTCCTACGTGGATGGCCTCACAAAAACGACGCCATTTAACTCATTTGGGGATTTTTTTTTTTTTTTAATTTGGTGATTGAAATTAGGGTTTTTCCTACCTAACTCGCTTAGCCGTCGTCGCTCGGCCTTCACCGTTGCTCGCTGGGCTACTGTTGCTCGGCGCTGTTCGGACGCCCTCAACGGCACACAAGGGAGCACCAGCCTTGGTTGTCGGACCCTAGGTACTGGAAGACGCAGGCCAGACACTCGTTAGGGAGATCGGAGATGGAGAGGGAGACATTGATGGCAGCGTACTCATCGGTGGCCTCCTCGAGCACCAGCTAGATCACAGCCTTCGACTTGGCCGCCGAGTGGCCATCGTCGAGGTTGGGGTTGGGGTCGGGGTCGGGGTCGGAGTCGCCGCCGCCGAGTGGCCATCATCAGGGTTAGGGTCGGGGTCGGAGCTGCGGCCGCCGAGTGGCCATCGTCGGGGTTGGGGTCGGGGTTAGGGTCGGAACTGCGGCTGCTGAGTGGCCATCGTCGGGGTCGGGGTCGGGTTCAGGGTCAGGGTCGGGGTTGGAGCCACGGCCGTCGAGTGGCCATCGTCGAGATCGGTGTTAGGGTTGGGGTCAGGGTTGGGGTCGCAGTTGCCGAGTGCAGGGGCCGTCGAGGCTGGAGATTTAGGGTTTTGATTTGGGGGAGACACCAAACGGTGTCGTTTTGGTATTAGGATGCTAGACTGTACTCTTCAGTGAACCACATTAGCTTCAAAAATTAATAAAAAGTGCCACGTCGGATTTCCGGCCAACCAGCTCGAAGTTGGCACTAAAATGATCGTTTTTCAAACTTTTCGGCACTTAAGTAATCCAATGGAAACTTTTGGCACCTAAGTGAGCGCCGTACACAACTTATGACACTGATAATGTACTTATCCCCGATACATGGGTTGAAGTGCATAGATTGAATCTGGTCGGATGAGCGTGCACTTATTCAATTGCAGTCTTGAGCTGCTAACCCACGAAAAATGATTTCTTCATCGCTATTTAAGCCTTTTGCAGTACCTGTGCGCATGCTTTCCCCTAGCTTTCAACAATTTCTTTGGCAGCATAAGAATTTTGGCTCCAATAACTTGCCAAACTACATATAACTGATTCGATGAGTTGGAGTTTGCCTGCAAAAGTCAAATGCTTGACATTCTTCCAATGGTTTGCAGTCCTTGTCACTCAGCTTTGCCAGATTTTGATAGAAGTTCAAGGTATTTACTAGGCAATGCACCCTCTAGAATGCCACTTATTTGGAGCATATCATCCCGATATGCTCTGTCGTACGGGGCCAAAAACAGTTCTGTTTATAAGGATTAAGTTTCTAACCTAGAAAGTTGTTGAAACTGTTGAAAGACATCTAGTATAATATAAGAAGCTTTGTCGCTTTTGAAGTCATAATATGATCACAACAAAACTCATATAGATTAATTTGATTTTAGTGGCAAATTAGGCCCATCGTATGGACTGGGGCAGAGACTATCCATTGGTCACCTCTAAAATCCATACCTTACCCCATAGCTACCGAAACTCTTCAGGCCCTACGCATGGAGCAGCGACATATTTGTCGAAATTGATATTGAGATAGTTGTCATTCGTAAAAGATATCAAAATTGCGAGTGGCCTGCATGGTAAATTATTTAATAGTAAAAAGATGAATATATTAAATTAGTGTCTCGTTACTCCTGCGATGACACCGCATAATCTCTTCAGTGTACCCCCTAAAAAGAGTGATTAGTTGGTGTTGATTGAGTCAAGCCTCATCTTAGAGTTTCCGAGATCAATTTAAATTCTAGTAAATTTCATCGTCTTATATACACTATTAGAGATATCAATATAAGTTAATCAGCCAAACTTAAATCAATTTATGTGTGTCCTTTTTATTTTTATTTATTTTTAATTTTAAAGGTCACGAACAACTTAAAAAGATAGAGAGGAGAGATAATGACATTGCCATTCAACTTCTATAAACTGCCACAAGAACAAATCTAATCCTAAACATAAAAACTAATTTCGTGAGGTTTGCAAGATCTTCCATAAATTTTTAGATAATTAAGTTTCACGCCAATGTCTCTCCTCAAAAAAAGAAAAAAAGAAGTAAAAAGAGAGTTGTCAATGTCAATCGTAGAAAGAAACAGAAGGCTGCAACGCTCTTGGGATTTAAACCCCACTATCTTCTCGTATGGAGATCTTCAACCGCCGGTCTAAGCTACTAGTCTTTGTTGGTTGCCCCGGCTGGTGTTGAGGCTCCGGTCAAAGAATGGCTTCGTGGAGGGGGATGCGTGCGC
The DNA here is from genome assembly GCA_014182725.1 of Eucalyptus brandiana. Lineage (NCBI taxonomy): Eukaryota > Viridiplantae > Streptophyta > Magnoliopsida > Myrtales > Myrtaceae > Eucalyptus > Eucalyptus brandiana. The sequence continues at coordinate 51,276,310 of CM024670.1, read as the reverse complement.
CAACGATGGGGGAGTTTCGCTGGCGTTGAAACTGAGTCGTGGATGAAGAGGCAGTTTGGGGTTTTGGTGAGTGGAACTGGCACGTGGTTGACTGGGACGATTGAAGACTCGAACGATGCAGCTGAAGACCGTAGGGGGTGAAGCATGTGGCCAACTGACCGCTGCTGCTGACCATAGGGGGTGGACTGAAATGAACTTACAAAGCGGTGGAGCAGCTGCAGAGGGGCAGAGCAGCTGCAGAGGGGCAGAGCAGTACGGTTCGAGCGAGAGGGAAAAGAAAGCGAAGCAGAAACAAATGAAATCGGAACCGAAGAAAGGAGAAGATAAGGCAGCAAAGAAAGAGAGGGACAGCGACGGGAGGCAGCTGGCTGATCGAGATGGAGAAGCCATGGACGGTGCAAAAAGTCAAGAATTTATCCAACTAATTAATTGGTTTGTCTCCCATATTACTTTCTTGTATTAGATTTTCCATAATCAATACAATTTGAGGCCAAAATTCCACTCACCAACCAAAGCTCCGAATTTCTAAATTTTGGCTTCAATTTCTTCATGAAATTTCCCAAATCAATGTCCAATTTTGTTGAAGAAAAATCCCGAACAATTTTCTATACGTCCCCAACACTCAAAGGCTTAGCTTGGAAGTCCAAATTTCCTTTAATTTGGCCAATCCGAATTTCCGTTAATTTTCCACAATGTCCGAAATGATTTTTCGTAAAAATCCCGGAATCTCTGAAGGTTTCTTAGAGGGTGAGTCGACATTCATAAAATAGATCGTAACATGACAAAATTTTCAATTTCTGAAATCAGACCTGAATTCACGATTAAATTCACTCCGGCGCGTTTTTAGCGTGACCTAAGCTACCGGGTAGTTTTTAAAGATTTTTAGTGCAAATGACCCGTGTTCGATTTTCTTCGAACCACAATGAACCCACTTGACACATTGGTGACTCTCAGTGGTCGTGAAAATCTCAAAGTCTCAATCACGAGCACATGATAAAGAGGAGAGATAATGACATTGCCATTCAACTTCTATAAACTGCCACAAGAACAAATTTAATCCTAAACATAAAAACTAATTTTGTGAGGTTTGCAAGATCTTTCATAAATTTTTAGATAATTAAGTTTCACGCCAATGTCTCTGAATTATTATAAAAAAGATTGCTCTCCTAAAAAAAAAAAACAGAAGTAAAAAAAGAGTTGTCAATGTCAATCATAGAGAGAAACAGAAGGCTGCAACGCTCCTAGGATTTAGACCCCACTATCTTCTCATCTAGAGATCTTCAACCGCTTGTCTAAGCTACTAGTCTTTGTTGGTTGCCTTTGACCAGCGGTTGTTTTTGCCGCCTGGCGCTCTCTTTTTCCATCTTTTGTTGTAGTCGTTTGGCTTTTTCTCGCGGCTTCCTTCTACTCATAATGAGCCTGTTCATCTTGAGTGCAAGTTTTTGAAATCGTTTCGCTTATACAATTTGGCATTTTCCCAATATATTCCTCGCTTTTACCAAAAAAAAAAAATGTTAATCATAGAGGCCATGCCAAAATCCCACTTCTTTTTGGGACGGCTTTACATCCCTTGAAAAGTGAACTACAAGGCGCTTGTCCAGCATTGAGAACTTCAAAAGGAGAGGACAATTAATTTCTTTTTTCAACACAATAAAGAGTAAACATTAAAATACTATTTAACACGTATGGATTAGGTTCAAGCGGCATCCCTCTAAGTCAAACCCAATTCCTTTTTTGTGATCGCCAACCATCACAACTTCATTAATTCTTCCCTTTCAATTATACCTTAGAAACGATTTTCACCATCCCATTATTTCCACTTAAAGTTTTGAGCTCATTTTATAATTAGTCCCCGCAAGTTTTAGCATATATAATATTGGCCAGGCCTTGGGTCGACGTTGTGCAATCTCACCTCAAAAGAGAATCATTAACCTACAAAGATAGTTTGATTAATCAGTCTCATCCGAGTCACATCTCAAGGTCAAGTTCCAAAATAATTGATGTATATTCCAATTGTTTTTATTAAAATGGGATAAGTGTATTGAAAGTGCTAAAACTTGTTACGGGAGTGCAATTGAGTTCTAAAACTATCAAAAAGTGCAATTGAGTTATGAAATTTATCATGAAATGCAATTGAATCATGAAACTTGTCACGAAGTGCAATTGAGTCTTGAATTTGTCACCAAGTGCAATTGTCAAGCCCCGGACCTTACCCTCGCCAAGGAAATGTGACAACCGCTTTGTCGGGATTAATTTGCGATGTCCCAAGAAACTTCGCCGTCCTATTGATTTTATCTTTCTATTAAGCATATGCAGAACTGTGCAACTCAATCATCTAATCAACAACATCAAATGGATAGTAAGGAAAACACACATAATATGCAACTTATATGCTTCATTATATAACCAGAATGATTCATTACAAGCCTATTTCTTAGGACTATTCTGATTAACGCCCCATAGAAAGAGATACGAAGGAGGGGTTTACGAGTTTCAGGGTGAGCCTATCTCCTCTAGCAAGACACAACTAAAAATGGCTCCCTCACGAGGACCCGCTGCCTAAGCATCACCTACTGAACTGTCTGGCAAGCTAGCATCCTCGTTTGGTCTGGGTGGACCATGGAACCCATAGAAAGGTCCAAAGAGATCCTTATCGAACCATGCATATCAAGCTCGGTAGCTATGGGGGACGAGATCACGATAGCCTTCATCCACCCAAATAGTGATGGTGATCCTTCAGAAGGTGGCATCCTCTCTTAACACATCTATGACCGTAACTTCCATACTCATGGGTACACCAAAACGCATGAACCAAGTAGGTAGTGGATCCATAACTATTAGCTTGAAAAAGGTTTAACAACAATAAATGAGTTGAAAACTCAATAAATAAATAACCTAAATCTCATATAGGCAGATGCCTTGCATGAAAACCTTACGATTACTCGACCCCGATGGTAGATCAATAGTAAAGCTTTTGCTTTGCCTTGACTATGTACATGAGGGGCACTCATCCTCTGCCCAAACATCCGTCCTAACAAGAATCTACAGAGTATCCCACCCTCATAAATTTTCTAAGCACACCAATTAATCACTTCAACAATGTGCACTTGTTCCTTGAGTCCTAAATCATAGCATAAAAATTCACACGTGCTATAGATAGAGCAACTAATAGCTACTAATATTCCCATGTATCATTTATTAACATCTAAAATATTACCAAGGTCTTCGAGACTCAACTAATGACTTTCAAAACATCCACATGCCTCTTATGTCAAAATAATAACAATTGTTGCATGTACATACCTTCCAAGTCATTAAAAATGACGATTAAATTATGCATGTGTTTCACACATCTCATATAAGGCCATATCAAACACGCACAAGCCATATATCAACTTCTAAAATATGCACATAACACTCAACTGCTTTGCACACGTTTAGCACCTTGACAATCACATAATATCCCATAATATTATGCTATCTCGAGTCTAAATTATTAATTACACATAGCCAAAACCCCCACCACTTTTGAAAATATCTGGGACATCGTCTCGCACTATGAAGCACGGCATTTGAACCCTCGTTGGGCATCCCTTTGGGCATCGTTCCGTAATCATCACCGCAAATGGAAACTGGAAACCTTTGGGCATCGCCCTCCGATGTCTCTTGGTGGTGGCATCATCCCTCAAGACCTTCGGTGACGGAATCCCTCGTGTGATCATACGAGTCAAGCACACAATTGGTGTTATCTTCCACTATAGTTTAAGGTATGAGTGCCCCAAGTGCGAGCCAAGTGATGTGTAACTCATGACCTATCGAAAATGTATTGATAAAATATGCTGAGCACGAAATGAGAATCATGGCTTGACCCCTTACGTTTGAGCACTAGCTTAGGTTACACCCAAATCAGATGATACGCCTCAATATCACCGATGTAGGAGAGTGACCCAGCCTGGTGTATTCCCATGCATGTCTAAGAACCAACGCATTTCTAGCTTTGGAGGCTTCGTGTGAATTTAAGCATCGACCATGACTATGGATTTCTATATGCGAAGACCACATCCATATTGCAATAGCAATTCTTGACAATCAAACCTAGCAGTAACACATAAGGAAGATTCAACCAACAATAGTCATGACACAAAATAATCTACATTACATAACACTTATACAACCAACCATAACAGTCAAATGTGAATATTAAGCCTAGATGTCAATAACGAACCGTCCCCAAGCAACAATCACGGCAATCTTTCTAACCCAAGCAATAACTTAAGCCTAAACAGATTATTTTACAAATTACGCCAACCAGAACAATCTCGACGATCACTTACTCACTCCTCGCCTATCCTTGAACCGTATAGTCCAAGCATATCATGAAGAAACCATACAAAATTAATCACATGAGCTCCTCTACCTAGGATAACTCTAATAACACTAGAACTGAACCTAAACCGAGTTACGCAATGCAACGACCTAGCCAAGGTTTAGGAAATCTACTAACAAAAAAAAGAAAGGGAACACTAGATAGACGAATGGTGGATGGACGACATTGTGAGGGCGATGACTCAAGACGGTGGGCAACGGTGAATGGTAAGATTGTGCGAGGACAGCGATGTAGCAGTGGCAATAGCAACGGCATGGCAATGGTGACGGCGGGTGGTGCAACGTCGGCAGTGTAGCGATGGAATTGTCCAATTAGTCATAAACCTATGAGCTTAGAAGTGGTGCCACTTCTTACGAAAGAGTTGGTTGCTTTCTAGAGAGCTCATGAAACAGAATCAAGCACAAGACCATAATAATGTGGAGTAATATAGAACTTCTTGCTAAAACAAGAGGTTAGTGTCTGTGTGGTATGTCCGGTTCTATTATATAAAAGTACAAGTTTAAAGCCGAGCTACTTGTCATTTTGATAGAGCTTTGATATACTTGCACTAAGTAAAGGTTTAACCCGAAAGAGACCTTTATGTATGTATATTAGTCTTACTGAAATTTTGGCTGTACGGGTTTTTAAAATATTTAAATTTTGAAATCTTTGTTTTACAAACAAAGTTGGGAATTGTTGGAAGTTTGTTTATAAAACAAACTAAGTATATGTTTCCTTATCCCATATAGGAAAAGTGGGAGAAAGTGGGCCGATTAATAAGTGTGTGGTTTTTTTTTTTTGTACCGAAAGGAATGATTGGGTGTGGGCTAGACCCCATCATACCCGTGTGCGGGTGCGCAATTCTAGTGCGATTATTTGGTGCACTTGGCTATTTGCAAGCCTGCACGCTCGCGGTTTAATTAGCACTAACTCCTTTGTTAATTTTTTTTCTTTCATACAGTTATCATATTAATTTTAATTAATTCAAAGATTGTTTTCTTTATTGAGAATTTTCGGAAATTTAAAAAAAATCGAAATTTTATTTATTAAAATAATAATAATATATTTTTTTTTTCCGATTTGATTTTTTTTTTTTTTTTTTTCAAGACAACATTTGGAAAAGATACTCGTTCAATTTGCAACTTTTCTCGAAGGGTTGCATTTGTTCATTTTTTCAACTTCTTCTGAATGGATGCCTTTGTTTCTTTGGGCAATTTTCGAAATAATACGTTTGTTCATTTTCGCAATTTTTCACGATAATAATTTTTTTTTTCGAATTGTTGTTTGTGTTTTTAAAGACAACCTTTGGAAAAGATACTCATTTAGTTTGCAACTTTTCCCGAAGGGTTGCATTTGTTCATTTTTTCAACTTCTTTTGAATGGATGCTTTTGTTCATTTGAGCAATTTTCGAAATGATACGTTTGTTCATTTTCGCAATTTTTCACGAAGAGTTGCCTATGTTTTCAGACTGTTTTATATATATACATGTCAGTTTTCAAAAGAACAGTGTGTGATCATTTTTATCTTTTCGAGCCTTTTTTATGAAAAAAACTACAGCCATCTTTTCAATTGTTTCCTAAAGAGATCCCTGGAGAAATACTAGAATTGCTATCTAGTATTATCATTTTTTAAACTTTGTTGCATCCTGGAGGATATTTGCCGGTGACCATTAGTAACGTTGTTGGGCAAATAAATCCTTAAAGAAAGTGATATCATGCCTTAAAGTCCGATTTGATTATTCTAAAGATTCGACTTTATTGTTCTACCCAATTCGAAGCCATATTTTCCCAACAAGAATTGCTTGTGAGAATAAGGGCTAGAACGTGCGAAGAATCAATGAGATACTCTAGCCCCATGTCATCTACGATGAGGCCACTGCTAGTGAGGTCGTGGTTGTGGTTGTGCAGTGAGGAGGCGGTGGTAGTGGCGATGGCAGAGGCACCAATGTTACTTGGATGTGGCGATGGCAATGCCTGGGAGGCCAGAAGGAGTACTAGGAATAGTGAGGAGAATGTGAGGGAGTGACCGTTGTTGCTTGCAGGGAGAGCTTCCATGCCGATGAAATATGATGTTTTAGGATTTGCTGCACCTTGCTTATGTAGTATGTCAAAGAGAATAGTGCATAAGAGTAGTGGAAGCGGGGATGCCATAGCCACTCTTCCTCCATTATTGCAATTGAGCTAGAGCGAAAGCAATTTCCAAAAGTGAGTCACTTTAATTCACGTACGAGGTAAGAGTTGGAACTTTGTTGCCAAAATTAACGAACGCGTAGAATCTATCCAATTGACCTCTGAACGGTATCTCTCCATCGAGATCGTTGAAGGCGACGCTGAAGTAACTCAGGAAATGCAAACCGATAAGTGATGCAGGGATCTTTCCTGTCAAGGAATTCGAAGAGAGATCGTTCTTGATTGGTGACCTGTGCTATTTCATCCGGAATGCTGCCGGAGAAGTTGTTTCTTGAAAGTGAGAGGACGTTAAGACACTTCAGCCGACCGATCTCAACGGGGATGCTTCCACTGAGACCATTGCTATCCAGATATATTGCAGGAGGCAGGACACGTCGCCCATTGAATAGCCTCATCGTCGATTTATCAGGCATGACAAAGATGGGAAGGACCAGAGGACTAAGGCCAAGAATATTGCCCGCCTCTCCTGAAAGAGCCGGGAGTAATGTAAGTTGCTTAGGGAATGGTCCTGAGAGAAGGTTGCTAGACAAATCTATGTAGAACAGATGCGGCAGACTGCTGAACAAGGGAGGAATATGACCTGCTAGTCTGTTCTTAGACAGGTCAAGGACCCGTAGATTTCCTAGCTTAGCAAGCCAAGCTGGAATTCGACCCTGGAGTTGACATCTGCCTAAAGCCAATAGCTCTAGATTTTGGAATCCCCTCGAATCGACTGTCATGTCAATTTCTGGCGTCGATTCACCTATGAAGTTTCGGGACAGAATGATGGCAGTGAGGTTCCTACAGCCCCTTAGACTTGTGAAGGTTGCAGCGATGTTCGATAAGTTGCTTCCTGAAATTGCCATGAAAGATAACGACTGCAGTTGAGAAATTTTGGGCGGGATGTGCCCTGCAATTCTGTTAGCGGATAGTCTGATTGCGGTCAGTGACTTACAGGAGAGAAGGCTTTGGGGGAAGTTCCCGGAGAAGTCATTGTAGCCAAGGTTGAGTACTCCTAGTCAGACGAGGTTGGAAAAGTTGAAGTTTGATAGATCGCCCAGCAACGAATTGGATCGTACATTCAGTAGCATAAGGTTGGTGCAGTCCATCAAGGATGAGGGCAACGAGCCACTCAATCTATTATTTTGCAGGCACAGCTGCTGCAGATTATACAGCTTCCCAGTTTCTGCAGGAATTGGGCCGGTAAAGCCGTTCGCTGAGAGGTCGATGATTCTAAGGTTGGTGACATTGGCTATTGCTTCACCTATGGGCCCGGAAAGCTGATTTTGAGGCACAGAGAGCTCCTCAATACTTGAGAGAGAACCAGCGCGAAAAACCTTCAAGTTCAAACATGACCCCAGACCTTGGGGTATTTCCCCCCTGAAGTAATTCACGGAGAAATCCAAGAACTGGATTGAGCGAGAAGAATTGATCCATATGTGATAGGGCACGACTCCAGTAAATTGGTTGCTGCTCACACTGAAACTTGTCAGATTCCTGGCATCTTTCAAGAACCAAGATGGGATGTCTCCCCCCATTCGATTTCTTGACAAATTCACATTTTCTAAATGACTAGACGACGAAGATGATGAAGGAAGTTTGCCGGAAAGATCGTTGTAGCTAAAATCGATGATCTGCAGATTATTCAAGGATGAAAAGAATCCTGAGGGAAGGGAGCCAAATAGAGAGTTGCGAGACAGATTGAGGTGGGTGAGATAATTGACATTAGCAAGACTTGGTGCCACGGGACCGTGGAGGCCTCTAGAAGGGAGCCATAGACGAGTCACTCGATTCAGGTCAGAGTTGCAAGTGATCCCTTCCCAGAGGCAGCAGTCGATGGAATTAGACCAATTCAGAGATGGAGAAGATAACATGCTGGAGGCGAAGGACAGGAGTGAGTTAGCATCGACTTCATCGCAAGCGTGGATGGCTGAAGGAAAGCAACTGAGTGTGAGTGATATGATGATGGTTAGGACCACGGTCATCTCCATCATCTTGGACAAATCTCGGTGTGAGAGATGACACGGTCAAGCTTTATCGCATCTTGCTTGGCAGTGTGCCGGGACTTTTTGTCGATGAAAAGGCGAGGAAAAGAAACGGGTGAAGGCGTTGACAAGGAGGACATAGCTGAGCTAAATGAAAGCTAAGTCTTCAGCAAGCTGCATGGGAGATGACATGCTACTGAAAACTAAGTTGGGGTTTAACAATTTGGAGTCCATGCAAGGGTAGGAGTGGGGATGATGTGACAGACAATGTAGTGAGGGAATCGCAGGAAACTGCTGAACTCGTGAGGTATCTACCCCCACCATTCTCAGCGTGGTGTTTCACCAGCCGATAGTGACTGTAAGGCTTAGCATCTTATTCTACGTGGCGCTTTTTTCTATAATATTTGGTCTTTATTTAAAAAAAAAAAGAAAGGAAAAAAGAAAGAGGAAAGTTGGCAGTGTTAAAAGGTAAGAAGAAAAAGGAAAGAAAAGGAAGAAAAACAAAAACATGGGTGTACACGTCTCGCAAACCTAGCCACCCTAGATTAATTCCGTTCCGCAGTGCCGGTCGAGGATTCGAATCTTTTGTTAATTTAATCAGAGGAATTTTGGAAATTAATCATAAATTTGAAGTTATGCGAATTTTAAACTATAAGGTTCTCTTTGAGAGTTGTTAAATTGTTAAATCATATGAAAATGATAGTTCAAGATGTTATGGAGTAATGTATTTTTTCGATTTAGTTATAGTTTGATCAGAATGAACATTCTAAGTTTCGCACTCGAGCTGTGCATAGCAAATAGCAACAAATAACTGCTTTGGTCAAGCATTCTATTGGTGTGAATGTGTCGTTTTACCAGCAATTGAACTTAATTTAGTCGATTTGTAGTTGAAGTAGCATTTTGCTTGATTTTGATATCGTTTCTCACTTATTTGATAGGTTGCAAGTTCGTCGACTCGAATACTCTATTTTGTTTGATTTAGAACAAGCGAGTGAAGTGCTTATTTCTTCTTTGAAACTATGAACTTATGTCTTGAAAATGTCATGAATTAGTTACACTGTAAATTGGAAAGATGTACAGCAGCACGTGATATTTACAAAATTTGAAAATGCCCAATGTCGCTACCTTAATAGCAAGGATGGGATGCCGAAGGCAGGGCTAGTGACTAGAGTGAAGTCCTAAGAGGTGTTTAGAGCATATTTATTACATAAACCTTGTTTGAGCATTTTTTACTATTTTGATTATTCTGAAATGGCATGGGAAGCATTAATGGGAATGATTTATGAGTTGATTATTGTGAAGATTTTTTGAGAAAAGTTTTATGAAATGAATTGCAAATGCTTATATGTTTTGGAGCACACACCTGTTTATCTCTGTGCAAGAGACAAGACGATAGACATGCTTATCTATGTGCAATTGACCTATAGCGAAAGTAATCATCTTCACGTTTTACGAAATCCTATCTTCTCTCTTTCAATAGGTTTTTCTTTATTTTAACTATAGCCAGTTAAAAATTCACCTAATTGGTCCAAATTGGTCAGAAAAGTATCTAATATGGTTTGCTTTTCAAAATTAATTTGATCTTCTTCAATAAAAATTACAATCATCAATATCTCACTTTCACGCGATGAAAATGAGTCACAAATGTACGACTTATATTACCACATCTACTTTACGACTTGTTTGATGGACGTTGACATTAAAAAAAAAAAATTGAATTTTGACAAACGAGAAAAACAATTAAAAATAGAATAAAATTATTTCATACCTATCCGAACCATGGGGACCATTAGATAGAGGCCATCAATCATCTTGAAGCCCTAACATCACGATTGAGGGCTTCAAAGAGCCCTTGAATTTCAGGTTTTTTCATAATGAGAGTTGATAGTGCCAAAACACTAGTTGTGTTGCTGCTTGTAGAGGGAAAATGCGCAGTGGTCCTCAGATGAACTGGATGTGGAATGGAGCACTCAGCCATGCGGGCAAAGACGTTAGCATTGACGGGAGAAGTGGGAAGAGAGTGACCGCAAGAGCTTAGTGCTCCCTCGTTTGAAAACCAAAATTTTGCTCAACATTATTGGCGTTAGGTCCACCTAACTTTAATGTCAATGTCATTGTTGACTACCCTCACAGGGCTTGCCAGGCAAAAGATCTGCTCGCTGCCGCCGCCGCATCGAGGCAACCGCCATGACCGGACACAATCCACCTCCTTGGCCGTCGCCATCGAGTCGCTGCTTCAACTCTCTCACTTGGTCATTCACCCCACCATGTCCCTCATGCTCTTTCCCTCACTCAATTTCTGTGAGGAGGTCTTGACACCGCCGTCAAGCCTTGTCGAGATTTGGCCATCGCCATAGAGATCTCATGAGATTTGACGGCGATGCCAGATCCAAGGGAGAGGGGCCTCTGGATCTTGTCGCTATCAACGGATCATGTAGGCAGCCCCATCTAATTGTCAGCACAATATTATTTGCTCTGATCGTGGCTCACTCATGCTAATTTATGGTTGTGCGAGATTTATCTAGTACCGCAACAACCTATATTTAGCTGATGTGGGATAAAAAGATATCTGAATCCCAAATCCCTACTCTTGAAACCTCTTGAGGTAGTTACACTTGCAGCCCAGCACGGTCCCGCATGGCTCTACAGTGCGGCATGCGAGTTTAAGGTCTCACGAGATTCATTTGGTAGTGCAACCAATTGTACCTCATTGCACTTTTATTATCATGATAAGTATTAATAATGTATTACCATTACTATATAATAAGAATAGCCTCATTATTATATTATCTATATTGCGGAAAGCAAGTGATCGAATACTAAATTAAATGATATAAGAAAATAAATTTGATACTAGATTTACGTGTACCACAAGCACAAGCTCCTTTTGGATGCTATTTGTAAAGATGACTCATTTCTTATAAATAGACGAGTTTGATCTAAAATAGGAAACCTACTTAGGTTACCACTCAAATAGGAACCAATTCTAACTCGGAAAGCTATTCAAATTAGGGGAGTTTCCTTCTCGGGTTCATACGCGAGATTAATTTTCAATAATTTCCACTTGGCTCAACGTTTAAGCCAAGCTATAATTGCTTCTCTTAAAATCTGAAATTTTATGCTACTTGCCTACTACCCCTCATGGACTCAACTGTCACAAACATCTTCCAAAACCAAGCTTTGCTTGAACTTAGTCATGAACATGGATCTCATCAAAATGCTAACTTTCCCTTAATTGCTCCACAATGATTTTCAGACACAACATCCTCAACCTCTAATAAAAGGCATCCAATATCTATTAGGAGATCAAATATGCACCCTGTCAAATTTAGCAGTTACCATAGCCATTGGCTCAACAGGCTCTGCTTCACTACAAGCTTTATCTGTGTTGATTACGACGCAAGTATTTGTTATTTCATGAGTTTCTGTTGCAACTCCACCTTAACCTTAACACCATGCAGATTAGTACAAATAATGCTACACTTAGAGGTGCGCAGTTCTGGGTTAGGTTATGGTTCCATTTGGAACTTGGAACATGGAACTTACCTTGGACTAATTCCCAATTTATGAACTTGGAACTTATCTTGTATACCTTGGAATCAACTTTGGAAACATAGATTCGGTTCTAGGGTCTACCAATACATTGAAAATAGTTTTCAAGAGGATATTTAAAATGTTTTAAATCCTACATTATTCTATTCTATCCCAATTCAAATTTGGACAACCGAATGTAGGCTAATAGTTTTTCCCCTTAAACACGGAAAATTACATACTAAGAAAAAACTAATCAATCAATTAGACATGATAAAGTTAGCAAATAAGAAATCAATAAAAATTCGCTAAATGAAGTAAATCTCTTGGTGCTAGAAATTTGATCTAATTTTGTCTTTAAAAATTTATTTTTCTTCTACTTATTATAAAATAGAAGAAAAAAAAATCCTCGGCTGCACATATAATTCTGAATAAAAAAGAGAATATTTTCTAATATTTAAGAAAGCATACCTAAATTTTATAAAACAAAATGTAATATGAAGATGGAGGCGCTAGTTCCATCAGTATTTTAGTTAAGACACTTTTTTCCGGTTGCTTGACCGAAATACCCTTATCTTTCTTTCCTCAATTTAAGTGACTTTATTTCTATCATCTCGTCAGGAGTTTTGCAATACAATGCCACATTACAACCAACAAAATATCATCTTATCCTATATCCCGTTATCATTTTGTCTAGAGAAAATTGTTAATTTTAATCTATAGTCTCACATTTTTAATCACAAAAGCTCCATAGAAATTCCTATTTATGATAACTTATGAACACACAATATATTGCATATTTCTTATCAAATAGTTTAAGCAAAAATTTATCTCAAAGTTGAAAATTAAATTTCAATCTAGTTATCTAGTCAATCTTGATGAAAAATAGAAAAAAAAATTGATCAAAATATGGAAAAGGTTAGCATGAGACGTGCGGACCCCTCAAGTGCCATAACTTTGCACAACGGGACACTTAAGTGCCATAACTTATGAAAGGTACACTTAAGTGCTAAAATCGGAGTAAAATGGATTACTTGAGTGCCAATCTGGCCAAAGTTCGGCCAAAATGCCGACGTGGCCAAATAATGCAAAAACGGCGTTGTTTTGCGTTGATGTGATAAAAAAATAATATAAAAATTAAATAAATTAAATTTAAAATTAGATTTAGTTAAAATATTAAAAAATAATAATTTTAAAATTAAATTTAGTTAAAATATTAAAAAATAATAATTTAAAAATTAACTAAGTTAAAATATTAAATAATAATTTTAAAATTTTAAAAATTTACAACAAAAAAGAAAAAAGGGGGGGTGTTTGAGGGCTCAACCCTCGGCCACCACCGTCGCCTCCTCGTCGTCGTCGGGAAGGGCCGGCGACAGAGGGGGGAGGCAGGGGCCGACAACCTCGGCCGACCGGCGGCAAGGGTGCGCGAGCCCTCACCCCGGATCGAGGCAAGGGTTGCAGCCCTTGCCCAAATCTGGCGAGGGTCGCAGCCTCGCCTAGATCCGGTGAGGGTCGGCCCTCGCCCGGTCGGGCCAAGGGCCGCCGCTTGTTGGGGCGACCCCGGCGGGCGGCGGCCCTTAGCTTCCGAGCGAGGGCCGCCGACCCTTGCCGATCTGGGCGAGAGTCGCGACCCCTCGCCACTCGCCGGATTTGAGCGAGGGCTGCAACCCTTGCCGCCGGTCGGCGGGTCGCCGACCCCGGCTAACCCTTCCCCCTTTGTCGCCGGCCCTTCTTGGCGACGGCGGGAGGCGGCGGTGGTGGCGGAGGGCCGAGCCCTCGGCCATCGCCCCCCCCCCCCTTTTTTTTTTTTAATTATTATTTTTTAATATTTTAACTAAATTTAATTTTAAAATTATTATTTTTTAATATTTTAACTAAATCTAATTTTAAATTTAATTTATTTAATTTTTATATTATTTTTTTACCACGTTAGCCCAAAATGATGCCATTTTTGCATTATTTGGCCACGTCAGCGTGCAAAACAGTGTCGTTTTGGGCTCACTTCGTTGGAAATTCGCCGGAAAAATGCCACGTCAGCTTTTTGGCCGGACTTTGGCCGGAGTGGCACTTAAGTGATCCGTTTTTCTTTGAATGTGGCACTTAAGTATCCCTTTGAGCAAAATTATGGCACTTGAAGCGTTCTTTTGCCGTTAGCATGATCAAAATGTTAAACATGTTTACATTGTGATCATATCTAAATATTAACAAAAGATAAGCACAAAAAGGGGGAAAAAGAGGAACTTCTTGCTATTCTACTTCTACCACCCATAAACTAATTAATATATTGTAAATTCAATTTCATAACAAGTAGATCAAAACTTTAAACATGCTTAAAAGCTTTCCTTTGTTATAATCTATCGTGAGTTTAAGAGTGAAGAAGGTGTAACTAGATTTTGTACCCCATCCTGCAATTTAAATATTCAAAAGAAAGCACAAAATAAGCAATCTTTAGCTTTAGAAACCTACAAACTTATTCTTGAAAAACACCCTCGAGGCCAAGATCTGCTAGATAATTATATTGAAATTTAATTTTCAATTTTGAAATATAGTTTTGCTCGAATTATTTGAATAAAAGATAGCAATTAATGGTGTATTCTTAAGTGGTCATAGATAGAAATTTCTAATTTTCTATGTGGTTTTTGTGATTAAAAATATGAGATCATATTTTAAAATTAACAATCTTCTCTCATGACAGGATGTAGGATAAGATGATATTTTGTTGGGTGTAATGGGGTAAAGAGATGATAGAAATAAAGTAACTTTTGTTGGTTAGCCTAATAAAAAAAAATGAAACAATACATTGAAGAGAGAGAAGGGTCTTAAATAAAGTAACCTTTGTAATGTGTGCTTCAGTTGGTTTAATTTACTGAAAGTTGATGGGTTTAATTAAAGGTGTGCAAAATGGACCATTCGAACCAAGAAGCACCTGGACTAGACTAGCTGGTTTGATCTAGTTTTTGAGAGTGTCGGTCCAATCTCAGTTACTAAAAGTGGAATCGGTGTCTAGGGGGTTTGATTCTCGGTTCCTAGGGAGAATTGGACCAAATTGACCAAATATGCTTTTTTATTTTATTATTTCTTCAAAAAAAAGTAAAATGTGAATTATACACCATATCGGTTTGGTTCTAACTAGTGAGAAAAAAAAATAATGGGATAAAAGTAGTGAGAGAAAAATAAGTGACTAGTCTCTGATTTCAAAAATTTTGGAAATCGATCATCCCTGGTTTCTAATTTTACTTTGGAACCGCATTGGATTGGAACTGATCACCCCTAAGTTTAATAGTTTTCGAAGGCCCTGGGCAAATAAACCGGCAACAAGAAGTGGGTGTACGCAGGGCCAGGGGAATGAAAATGATAGGCTGCAATAAAATTGGGAATGGGTAAGTGCCCAATCCCTTCGTACCCATATGTAGATAGGCATTTTATTTGTTGGGCCCATTAGAACCTCTTTTTAAAAAAAAAATTTAGACAACCCATTTATGATCCGGACCATGAAATATTCAGAATTTTTTTTTTTTTAGACCCATGTTGCCACCTGTATTAGAGAAGGTATTTGGAAAAAATAAAAATCCTCGACTTTAGCGGGATTTTGGAAATTTTTCCAAACTAGCAAGTAATAAGGAGAAAGCTTTCCTGCCATTAATCGAGTTTCACTTCTGTGAACAAGGGGCTGACTAATACATGTCTAACTAAAGAAGCAAGGTAGTAATCGACATTGTAGAATTCTCGATAAGGATGTAATCAGTTTTTTTTTTTTTTTGGTCGAAAGGATGTAGTCAGTTTAAACGGATTCCTTTTCTGCAGTAAAATAGATAGAATCGTCATTTTCCAATCTCAAATTGCACGATCGTCCTTAATTTATCGCAACTCGTCTAACTAAATTGTTTAGCTCTGATCGGCGTACTTCTCGTCGTTCAATTTGGCTTGGCTAATAGATGCTTTTTAAATCATCAATCCGAAAGACTATTTAAACGGTAACCAAAGCAAACTGATATACCTAACCTCCTGTCGAAACAATAATCTGAGTTTCATTCTTTATAGACAAAAATGTTAGCCCCCAAAACAACTACCTATCATTTCATTCAACTTCCAAATCTACGATTACATGATTTCGTGAATGGATTAATTATTTACACATCGAGTAAGAACATCTGATGCAGTAATTGTACAAATGATTAATAGGTTTGATTTTGTTTGGGAAATATCAGACTCAACTTTATCAAACCAAAAGAGATCGAACATTTTCATATAATTTAGCTATATCTAATCGGTTTCTCTTTGACGCCACTAGGTTTCACACTTTCTTTTGCAATCCAACCCCTGACTTTTTTGTATTTTGGGCAACAAATTGAATTCAATGCACATGCTACCTATACTCACTCCCAGACAGAGTCCACCCAAATGCACTAGATTTTCAGGAGATACACATTGATTGACTTCATCCATGGAGTCATTCTATATGATGTGTTCCAACAAATCATATCATTTGCAGGAGGGCAATCACAAAGTTGCTGATGCAGATGGCTTTCATTATCACTTAGACTTTTCCCCTCAGGAGAACGCGGTTTCTCAAACTTCACGTTTTCTGTCCAGCGTTTATGCGCTCAGACAGTGCACTGAAAACAGCAACCAGCATATAAAATATACATATGTCCATCACTCAAGGTCATTAAACTATTGAATATATAAATTCGTGTAGATCTAAGCCAAGCTGCATTGAGAACGAGATCTTTCAGTATCCAAAACAGGTCACAGAAATGCAGCTTGTCTTTGCCTCTTTCGGATCTGATAACATTGGAGTCCCCAAATAGGTCGACATTTTGGTCAATCCATTATTGTTCTTTCTGAGAGGTTCCCCGGAGCAAAACTTCAGGAACGGGATTACTTAAAACGGGAAATGTACTTGCGAAGTGTCGACTGTTGCCAACTATGGAAAGTCCAAGGAACAAGAAGAGAGGATACGAACATGGGACTGGTGTTTTGGAAGATGGCGCAGTCATCGCGGGGAAGCGAAGAAGCAGAAAATACCCACTTTGGGAAGGTCTGTTTAGCTCAATTTCTGAGTAATTTGATGCTTTTCCAATCATGGGTATTTGTTAGATATTGATTTCTCATTCTTTATTGGTGATATCAAGTAAATTGACTTTAGCGGTACAGAGAGTTGAGTGAGCACTCGTGAGTTGTGGTTCAGTTACTTCCGATTATTAGTGCTGACTCCTCAACTTGTTTGGAAGTGAATTCCTTGTATTGAAATCCAGTTTGTAGTTTTTAAGTAGAAGATGATATGATTGAAGAGTACTATTAAAAAGGAGAAAAACAGAGAAATTGTGCCGGACCAATTTAATAAAGGGCAAGCCATTTGAGATACTTGAGAGTGGCATTGGCATATTGTTGGGGATATTAAGGAAATCTCTTATGATGTTTTGAAGATAACAAAATAAATCAAAGATTATTAACGTATTTAATGTTTGAGTAACAGATTATGCAGATGATAGAATGTGTAAATGACATTATCAAGGATTATACTTGGAAAAACCATAAGATAGATTTTATACTGAAGTTGAACTTATTCAGACTGTATCTAGACTTTAAGGCTAAATATATTTAGAAGCAGAATATGTTCAGACTTATATCTAGATTGTAAAGTCTATTTCAGATGAAACATGCTCAGACTTTACATACATAATAAGACATAAGTCCAAAACGGAATAAGGTTCAGAACAAGACACAAGTCTAGAACGTGACAAGGTCCAGAACAAAACACAAGTTCAGAAAGTGACAAGTTTAGAACGAAGCATGTTTAGAATGAGACAACTTGACCAGAACAAGACACAAGCTCCAAAGGTATAACGGCTAGTGACTTAGTTTGGATTCTACATCAAGATAGATTTGATTGACTCAATTTAATTGATTGACAATTAGATCCTGAAGACAAGAACTTTTTAAACGGAGAATCTCTACTTATGAAAATCAAGATTCAATTTATATGGGCGATCAGAATCAACTGGGGATTTTGCTTCCGTTACTCAACGGCTACTAAATCTTCTTAATATAGATTTGTCCAACAGATAGATTGGATGACAATCCTTTGGATACTGTCTAACGGCTAGTTTGGAAGTAGATGAGTATTTAAGGAGACCAAAGACAGAGCAAGTAAAAGATGGAGTATAGAATCTAGAATTCCAAAGTCTGAGCGAACTTCGATTATATACTAGTTTTTCGTGAGCTTAAACGTTTGTGATCGTGAGAGAAATACAAGAAAAAGTGACTTAATGTGATAGTGTAATCTACCACCGAGTGTTTACACTTAAAATTGTAATATCTTATTGATAATATAGTGGAATCCAGCTAGTAGGTTGTTAGTGTAGGAGAGTTTTGATCTAAACCGAATCACTTTAAATTTTGTGTGCAACATTCTCTTCCTTTAACTCTTCTTATTTAAGACTGTTACACACTTACATGTTATTTTAGAAGTCTGTTTCATTGCATAACATATTTTGAACATTTATCAGAAGTCTGGTGACTTGTTTATCGGAGTCCGATCCTTATTCAGACTTTGCTTGCAACTTATTTTATTATGTATTTATCTGTCAAGACTTATTTTAAACACCTATTCATTCTCCTCTAGATGTTCTTACTAGCATCATTAGGGGAGACATTACAATTAAGAGAGAATGCCATCACGAACGCATATCCATCAATTTGACATATCGACATGCTTCCGTATGTGTCTCATGCTGGTAGAACATTGCTTGGAAACACTGCCAAAATCTGTAAACTTGTATGCTGTTGATAGAAGTCATGATGTCCAAGCTTGTCGAATGACTTTATTATATGGCTTGATGAATATGTTCACTTTTGAGGTGGAGGCAATTTGAGATAATCGAGAGTCTGGTTTGTGCAGCATTATCATGGAAGTCTTAAAGGTGGACAATTTGCAGAGGTTTTGCTCATCACTGGAGCTTCTCCTGCGAAGAATTGTAAGTCATCACCTCTTTGTTTAGACAATGGCACCTTGAGAAATGGTCTCTTTCATGATATGCGGGTTGTCTTCCTTTGTCATTCACATGTTCTAATGTTAAAAGATATCCGTCCTTCAATTATACTGGTTGATTGAGCATGCCATTTGTGAAAAAGGAGGTAAACATCACTCACTCCAATTTTTATATTCTATCTCATGGTTATAAAACAAGTGAGCGAAGAAGTAGAGAGGGCATTGACAAGATTATGCCATCCTAGGCTGGCTGAAAGGTATGTTGCTAAGTTCAATGAAGGACACGGACCCCATTTACTAACACTGGCATGTGTTAGTAACTATTGAAATAGAAACAGAGATATTCATGCTCACATAGAGATCTCATTGTGCGTGTGCTGAGAATTATGCAATTAGAGTTTGCAATGGGATGAAATAATGATCAATTATACTTGCATGGGAGAAAGAAGCATCCTGAATCTGTTAATTATTGTCCTATCTTTGAAAGATTATATTAATCAATTGATGAGTGCTTGTGAATGCTACAACTTCTCTCTACTGCCGGAAGAGTGCAATAGCAGAAGCATAAGAGGAAATGCACAGTGTTTAGGGGGTAAGCAGGAGGAAGACTTTGCTAGATGGCATTAAAGTTGTTTTCTGCCACTTAGATCTCAAAAATGGCTTGCTGTCAAAATGTTTCTGTGAAATTTTTTAACACAATTAACTCTAGTTAATGTGCGATTCTGGTTTATATAAAACTTCAATCTCCATGGTTAAAATCAATTCACTAACATCCACTATCGCGTTGAAATTAGATACCAGATGTGCAAAACATTGAAATTGTAAATGACGATGCAATGAGCAAACTTTTCAACTATGGTCGTTTGAGTATCGTATGTACTCAGGAATTCCCCTCTATGGGTCATCCCCACCTAGAATACAAAATCTAGAAGAGAAAGGTATGCAACTTCAATTTAAGACCATAATGCCGCCCCACCTATTCACTGGTGGAAGGGTCGAGATTCTATGAAATTATTGCTATCTAATCTAACAGTTCAAACTGTTAGATAAAGATGCGGTTTAATATTTAATTATTTCATTAGAAGAAGAAGCAACACCCAAGCCGGCTTGACCCGAACCATCGATACCTGTACTTTTAGGCGGGTTGGGCATCCAACCCTAACCCTTGTCCAACATTGTGAATTTTTTAATTGGAACATATAACCTTCCCTTTCTTTTATCTTCGAAATTCTCTTTTGAATAGTGACACAATAATAAACACCTTTGAAGATGGGATGAAAAGATCATGAGACGTATGGAGGAATCAAAAGTTGATACAGGCAAAAAGGGTGATAATTCCACTATGAAAAATCACTAGTTTGATGGATGACTCTGGTTCATTTGGGAGCTATGTTGCATAGGGAAAGATAGAGTAAGTGATTAAATTGAATTAGAGTTCTGAATTGCTCAAAACCTAGCATGTTTCGCCACTCCTCCTAACTTGCTTGTACATATATTGTAAGAGTTTTCCAAATATAGGCTACATTAATTGATATTAGAATTTACTATTTTACGGGGTTGATCTATGGTGAGATAAAATGTTTCTTAATTAGTTCAAAATGAGGTGGCTAGTGTGGGCCGAGTTGAGCCTAGCCCGTAATATGATGACCTGATTGGAAACTCTATAAATAGTGCTCAAATCTCTCATCTAACCCTAACTCTCACAATTATCCTCATAAAGGAGCGTTTATCTAGCACTAAAGGGTGATGGGCCATCTCATTGTGCCTCTGATACAGAGGATAATAGAGGAGAATGACTTACGCTTGGATTGTTACTTTTTCGCTTTTGCAATAAGAACGATGGATTCTAAACAATGTGCGTTAATCTTTTTACTTAATTATGTGTGTTCTTGTTTTAATTATGGAGATCGTAGGATTGCGCGTTTTTTGCGATTAACATATATCATCGGAGGTGAGATATTCCGCAATCCGTTCCCTATTTGCAGAGCAAACCCAACATATTCTAAGCGCTTTGCATCACGATACTTCCATGTCCGTTCTTGTCAGTGCATTTCAATTTCTTGCTTCTATGGAATTCCACTTTATATATACTCTGCTCTTTAGCGGCGTCAGCTCAGGAAGTGAACAACAAATTACAGTAACGAAAACACGAGCAGAGTAGACCATTCATGCACCAGACTGTTCGGGGCACACGTTATTTATTTATTTTTTTGCTGCTTACTGTGAGAGTGCAACATTTATATCTTATGCAATCGAGGGCTTTCCGTGATCAAGCCTTGCGTTATGCACAAACAATTCAAGGTCAGTATCAAACTTTTGGAGGAAGCTCCACATGCAGCAAACTCCTAACGTCCTAAAGTCTGAACAATTTCAGTGTTGGTCGGCTAGTGAAGTTACTGGTAATAAAATTGGACTGGGCACTTGCTTTCAGGTAATTCTTTTTTTTTTTTATTCAAACTAATTAGGATTGACCAACGTTGAGACGATTTAATAAGTTACTAACTCTAAAATTTTACTGGTGTTACTTAGTATTTTACCAAAACTATAATAAACTTATCAATATTCCACTAAATTAATGACTTACCAACTTCATTGAAAATTTATAAATGATTAGCAAGATACCAACCATATAAAGAATTTGCCAACCTCCCAATTGATTAGTAAGTGTCTCACTTCTTTCAAAATTTACAAGCATGATTCTTAACTGATCAACACTAAAATAAATTTACCAACGTCCCAACAATTTAGTAAATTGCTTGCTTTTTCAAAATTACCAACATAAGATTTTTTTCAACGTTCAAATGTATGTGTCATTAGTAACTTTCAAAACTGTAATAAATGTAATGACATTTCATTAAATGATAATTTATCAACTTTTAAGAAATTTTACAAGTGTTGTTAGTAAAATACCAATCCTATAAAGAATCTAACAACATCCTAATCAATCAGTAAATTATCAATTTATAATTAGCAAGTTACCAACGCTGTAGTAAATTCAAAAAGTTAAAAAAAAAATTTCATTTTTCCAGAAAAATTTAAAATATAACCGATATTTCAAAAAAAATTATGAAAAATATCATATATGAGTCTACAGGCCAACATTAATGTATCATGAAGTTTTCATGCGTTGTTAGAAAGCTTAAAAGGTGTATGCCATAAGATTCAAATTAAGTAAAAGGTAAAAAGTAAAAATCTATTCAAACATGCCAAAAAAAAAGTTAGGTGGGCCTAGGGCAATCCCGTCCAAAATAGGTCCAAACTTGCTAGACCAATCCAGATTTTTCATCCCCCAAAAATTTATTCAACTAATGAGCAAGATTTGTTCATATTTTGCTCAATTAAAAAAATAACTTCCCTAGTAAATATAAAATAGAAAATTTCATGATATCATGTTTATATCTCTTCCATGTTTGGATTATCAAGCCAAAACACCGAAAAAAATGGAAAAATTAAGTTATCCGCTTTAGTAAAGGTACCAACAGTCAGTCTCCATCTATCCACTCAGATGATAACTACTCGCTTCCTTTCTTGAGGTTACTTTAAATTCATTTTTTCTTTTCATCTCCATGCATATTTATTCATTTTTTTTATTGATCATTCCTAGAGGGATTTAAGGGAGCACTCCCCTATATGGGTGCGTTTGGCACCAGCTTTGCTAAGTACCTTTGGATATTCAAAGCCCATTTGCCAAAATATTGGGTGTTTGGGAAAAAATTTTAGACCTGCTTTGAAGAAATGTTGGCCTTCCAAAAGCTGAAAGCCCAAGGTAGGTCCTAGGCTGCCTTGGGCTTTCAGCATTTTCGGAAGGCTCGATGCACTGTTCATCTTCCTCTTCGTCGAATTTTGAGATGTCGGCAGGCGAGGTGGCGATGGGTCGGCGATGGGTTGGAGAGAGGCCGGCAACTGTTGCCAACCAGTTGCGCGACCCAGATCTGGGTCGTGTCGGTTGCCTAGGTCAAGGCGAGGTCGGTTGCCGCGACCTCTAGCGACCTTCGCGACCCGGATCCGGGTCGCGGCGAGGTCTGTCGCCGCAACCTTCGGCGACCCAGGCGACCCGGATCCGGGTCGTGGCGAGGTCTGTCGCCGCGACCTCCAGTGACCCACGACCTCGCCGCGACCTAGATCTGGGTCGCGGAGGTCGCCAGAGGTCGCGGCGACCCAGGCGATCCAAATCTGGGTCGCAGAGGTCGCCGGAGGTCGCAGCGACCCAGGCGACCCAGGACCTCGCCACGACCCAGATCCTCTGCAACCTCGTGGTGACCTTCGCAGCGCGGTGGGTTGCGCGATGGCGCGGCGAGGGTCGCGGCGACCCTCGCCGGATCGCCTACCCTTCGCCGGCGCGAAGCCTTGGCCGGCGGTCACCAGCGAAGCCTTGTTCGGCCAACTTTCCTTTTTTTCAATAATAAAAGTATTTTGCAAATTTAATATACCCAAACACTATTTTGCATAAGTATGGACTTTCACAAATAAATTTACCAAACACACTTTGCATTTTGAAAAACACCATTGACTCAAAGGCCTTTACATTTTCTCAAGGACTTTCCCCAAAAGTCTTCCCAAACGCACCCTATGACCTTGATGCATTCAAGATTTTTATTCTTGGACTGCTCCCAACAAGGCAAAATTAGAGATCGGTCATGTTGCAAAAGGTAATTTTTCATCACCATCATATTTTAAAATAATAATGCTTTTTATTGTAATGATCACATATATTGGTTCTTTCAGGTAAATTGTTCGTCAGGGAAAGTTCCCTCGACAAAATCTTTCACCGAAGAGGCAAAGCTTCAGCTTTATTTTTTGTAATGGGTCCTATGTAGCTTTGGAAAGGAAGCAACTGTTCTAAACTAATGGCAGAGTAAAGTGCAGGAAAACAGGAGGAAAAGTAAAGGACAATTGAATGTAAAAGTGCGATAAAATGAAATATAACAACTTGAAACTGAATGATCAATTGTTGATTTGGCAAAAGGTCCTTACATTGATGTCTTTTCGGCCATTTATAATGGTATTCTATAGATAAATGTCTTTTTACGATTACCATTTTGATATCTATAGTGTTTCGGAAGTCTCTGCTCTACATTGGTAATTGCCCTGCCTGGCCGATGTTTTTGCTGGTATCGATTCCAGTAAGTGCTTTCATCATTATCTCGTTGGTTTCGGCAAGCCCCTTGTTGCATTGTTCGAGACCCCCATTTGTCGACTGTTGACATCCTGGCCTATTCTTTATGGATTCCTATGTTTTGGGCCTGCTTTATTTTCTCCAACTTCCGAAGCCCAACGAGCTAATTTGGGCACCAACATAAACATAATTGTATCCTATAAAATACAATATTGCAATACAGTATCTTCCTAGAGTACATAATGAAATGTCAAAAGCAATTCATCAATAATAATCGTCTAAATATTAATAAATTCATCAGGATGTATGTAAACGTATCAACCCCGTTGGTCGTCAATGCATTTTAGCATGGCGCATATCAACCAATTTAGAGGAGGAAAAGATGAGGATCGGGTTCATCGCCTCCATGGTTTAAGGTGGCACACATCAAGATAACAAGAAGTGCTATATGAACCAACTTACATAGCACACGCAGATTCAACGAGCAAACTAAGTGGTCACGACATCATCAACCCTGAGACCACCTGAATGTGCCTGATGCTTGGATCGTCGCA
The DNA here is from genome assembly GCA_014182725.1 of Eucalyptus brandiana. Taxonomy (NCBI): domain Eukaryota; kingdom Viridiplantae; phylum Streptophyta; class Magnoliopsida; order Myrtales; family Myrtaceae; genus Eucalyptus; species Eucalyptus brandiana. Next base: position 51,251,592 of record CM024670.1, on the reverse strand, counting down.
ATTTCGGTTAGCATCATCAGCAGTACGGCATGGCTTTTGATCAAATTTCATTAATGGTGTTCACATGAGAGGGGAGGCCGTGAGGGAGCTTGTAGCTGGTGTGAGAAAGGGACCTGGTCCCCAAGGCACAACTCGGCCAATTAAGCCCGTGAACTTATCGGCTTTGGACGATATGAGCCGCCAATCAGTGATCACTATTAGGGCGGGTTGGTGACCCAAACCACTGTTATAATTATGGTTATAATTATGGTTAATGGATCAACGAATGCCAATAAATTAAGATACGTCTTTTCTGTTCACGTATCTCTTTTGGATTTATGAATTTCTTAAACTTTTTTGTTCAGGTATCTATTGAATTTATGAATTTCCTAGATTCATATATCTTTTAGTTCATGTATTTATTGAGTACACAAATCTCTTGAATTCACGTATCTTTCGATTCATGAATTTCTTGAATTCACGTATCTCTGTACATGAACTAAAAAAAGCTCTATAAATAGATAGGAGCATAGAGCTTCAAAATAGTTTTTGGGTTTTTCCGACTTGACTCCAAAAGAACTTTGATATATCTTTCTACTCTTCTATTTTTTCTGGGTGTGCTAGTTCAATTGAATGGTTCGACTGAGCCCTATTTGTATAGTGCTAATCCAAATAGGTTTGAGGTGTCGTGGTAGGAACTAATTGCCTTAAGGAGATTCTAATATCCGTATCTCACCTCCAATTTTATGTTATTTTTCAGTGATATCTTATTTTCTTCTTCTCCAAGATTGGTAAAATGAAGGATATTATAAAGTTGTTATCATCTTCTTTACATTGATATTCTGATTACAACAAATAGTTTGCTTTCTCTAGATTAATTTCCAACAACCACATTCAACATCAAAGGAGCCTTTCCTCTCTTCGATTCTCGACATTCTCACTCCCTTGAAGGCGGGATCAAAAGATTGGGAGACATATTGACAAATCAAAAGTTGATACGAGCAAAAAGGGCGATTCTTCCCTACTTTGATTTATGACTTTGGTTCATTTGGGAGCTATGCTGTATAAGCAATGATAGAGAAAGTGCGTGAGCTTTATTAGAGTTTTGGAATTTGCTCAAAACCTCACTTGTTTCTCAACTCCTTCTAAACTTGCTTGCATATAATATTGTAGGTGAGATCTTCCTCAATTTGTTCACTATTTTGCAAAACAAGCCCAAGATACCCTTGGCACTTCATATCTTGGTACTTCATGTCCATTGTAATTTTTTCAATACTGTTGGTAAGAAAATTTGACTGGCCACTCGCTTGTTAGATAGCTTGTAATTAAGTTACCAACGTTACAAGAATTAACCATTTAATAAATTACCATATCCTCTGAAATTTTTCAAGTTATTAACATTCCACCGAGTTAATAGCTAATTAACTTTTGTCAAACTTTATAACTATGATTAGCAAAATAGAAGTTCTATAAAGAATTTACCAGCCTTCCAATTATTTACTAAGGATGTGTTCGGTAACCATCATGTTCCTAGGAATAATTTCTAATCATTAATAGTTTTTTCTGATTCTGTTCCCCAAATGAGTTTTTAAGCATTTGAACGCGTTTAGTAACTGCATAAAAATTCTATTCTCGGAATAAAAAAAAAAAAAGAGCAGGAATGTGTTTGGTACAATCCTAAATTCTTTTGTGATATAGAATTTCTTTTAATTTTTCAAATATTTTCTGAGATTTTTCCTTTTTCCTTCTCTTTTTTTTCCTCCTTTAGTTGGTCACCAGGCCTCAGCGATGGCCAATGATCGGCCAGAGACGAGAGTCGAAGACCTCGGTCAAGCCTCGCCGGTGATTGGGTGAGGCTCAACCTCACCAAATCTTGCCCAGCCATGGTGAGGCCAACCTCGACCAACCAAGGCTTAGGTGAGGTTGTCGAAATTTGTATTTGGTTGGTCAACGTCCACCGCCAAGCCCGTTGATTGGCTAGAGGAGGAAGAAGAAATGAAAAAGAAGAGGATAAAAAAGAGAAAAGAAAAAAAAAACGGCTTGAATCTCAAATTGCTTTTGGGAACAAAGAAGTAACTTTTTTTCTACTTTTTGATTTCATTTTAAATCTATTATCTAACCACTTATCCATTCCCAAGAATAAAAAATTAGCTGATGTTATTAGACAGATTTCTATTTTTTTTATTTTTTTTGTTTATTAGCCGGTTACCAAAGATGACCTAAGTTTCTAACTTCTTTCAAATTTTGGAAGCATGAACTAGTAAACTAAAATGACTAAAATTGTTAGGATTCTACAAACGTCCAACGTGCCATTAATAACTTACCATCGCTATAATAAATTTATTGTTTTATCTAAAAATTAAATCAATGGTCAAGACTTTGTTGACCATCGTTTTTGGAAATTTACCAATAGTTAATTTTCGAGAAAAGTGCCAAAAAAGTCCTAAACATTTTATCTTTGTACCGATTTAGTCCTAAACCTTTTTTAGTGCTGATTTAGTCCTAAACCTTTTTTACGTTGTGCTAATTCAGTCATTTCCGGCCAATTTTTGCCGAATTTTGCTAACTGGACGTCGGCCGGCTGACGTGGTCTAATTGGTGCCGACGTTGACAATTTTTAATAATATTTTAATATTTTAGAATTTTTTTTTATTTTTTTTTCTTCTCCTCTTCTTCCTCCAGCCGCTCACCGGACCTCGGCGACTGGCCAGCGAGGTCAAGGTCAACCTCGCCAGCCACCTCGCCAATGGCTGTGAGGGCGGTCTCGTGTCGAGCAGGCGAGGCTCGACCTCGAGGCTTGGGCAGCGAGGCTTGCCCTCGCCGGATCTGGCGAGGGTCGAGAAGACGAGGTTGTTGGGTGGTGGTGGATGTTGCAACGAGGAAGGATAGGTGGTGACAGTGGAGACGATGCTACTGCTGGGGTTTCAACATTCGACTCTCGCGGAAGCATTGTCTCGGCGAGGGCGAGCCCCACCAGCTTAGCGTGAGGCTAGCTCGAGGCCGCCTCCTCGAGTTGAGCTGGCGGGGCTTGCCCTCGCCAGCTATGGGCGAGGCTCAACCCTCACCAAATCCGACGAGGGTGTGCCTCGTCGCCCAAGCCTTGAGGGCGGCCTCGCGTCGAGCGGGTGAGGCTCGCCCTCGCCGGCCATGGGCGAGGCTCGACCCTCGCCAAATCCGGCAAGGGCGAGGCTCGCCCACCTAGCGCGAGGCCGTCCTCGCGTTGACCTCGCCGGACGTCGCCTCTGGCTGGTCGCCGAGGTTTGGCGACCAGGTGGAGGAAGAAGAGGAGAAGAAAAAAGGAAAAAGAAAAAAAATTCAAAAATTCAAAAATTCAAAAATTCAAAAATATTAAAATATTATTAAAAGTTGTCCACGTTAGCGCCGATCAGGCCACGTCAGCCGGCCGGCGTCTAGTTAGCAAAATCTGGCCAAAATTGGCTGGAAAGGACTAAATTGACACAACGTAAAAATGTTTAGGACTAAATTGGTACCAAAAAAAGGTTTAGGACTAAATCAGCACAAAGACAAAAGATTTTGGACTTTTTTGGCACTTTTCCCGTTAATTTTCTTTCAGAATTTTCTTTATTGAACCGTAGAATCGTCCGAAACTGATCCACAACCTAGCTTCACACCAAAACTAAGTAAGTCAAATCCTGATAAATTTCTATTATTGCATGGAATGGAAGTCCTCCATCCTCTTCTTCTACTCCACGAGACCAAAAATGTCATACCCGAGCATCTGAGCTACAGCGATGCACTATGAGAAGAAATAGGACCGTCGAAGTCGTTGTTGCTTGTGGCTGATCGCCATATAAGATGGTTTGAGGTGAGATAGATGGGTGATCGCTAGGCCTCGACACAGAGCACCGCCGATGCCTGTCGATGCAGAAGTCAATAGGTGGGTAATACAACGCATTTCCACACAGTGCAAATCTTACAATTTAGAGAACCCGGGGGGAAGACAAACGTCGGGCTCATTGTCTCCATCGTCCAAAGAGGCACGCATTAAGGTGCAAGTACTGTTATATGATCCGGACTTGCATGGCACAGGCGGATTCATCAAGCAAACTAAAATAGTCGCGGCATTGCCGACCCTGGGACCGCCTGAATGCGCATGATGCTTGGATCTTTCACGGTGTTTAGCAAAGCCCGGTTGTATACACAGCAATTGGCGGGTCTCTCATTCTGTTCGGGAGTGCATGGTCCGTAAGGTTTGCCTGCTGAGGTTCTCCCGCATCTGGCTGCATTGTTCGGGTCGGCTGTGCTTGTGGTCACACTGGAAGAACCCGCGAGAATATGGCTCAGGATGTGCAGAGAATCGATCAGGTGCTCCAGCCCCAAGTTGTCCGCGATGAGGTGGCTGCCGGGGAGGCCGCCGCAGTGGTTGCATGGTAAGAAGGAGGAGGAGGAGGCGGCGGCGGTGGCGGCAGAGGCGCTGATGTTGCTTGGATGTGGCGATGGCGAAGCCTGGGAGGCCAAGAGGAGTACAATAAGCAGCGAGGAGAACAAGAGTGGGATACTACTGTCGCCCGTAGCTAGATCCATATTCTTTTGGTTTGACAATTGGCACCCTAGAGGACCCCTCAATCTTATCTAGACATTTATCGATCGGGTCTATCAAGGAAAGCCCCAGTTGCTGACTTCTTTTTTGGTGCGGCTTCAGGACTTATGCATGAGATTGCTTCTTGGAATGAGCTTTTGCCCGTTCTTAATCAGGACCCCGATCACTTTTGTTGGTTGCCCTATCGGTTCGGAGTTTTCACTGCTGCTTCGGCTTGGGATGTCATTCGGCTGAGAGGTCAATCCATCGTTTGGGCCCCTCTTATTTGGAATAGCTCAATAATTCCCCGGCATCGTTTCCTTTTGTGGCTGATTTCTAGAAATAGACTCCTCACTTAGGTTTTGCTTCTTGCTTATGGCAGGATCTCCAATGCTAAATGTGTTTTTTGCTCTTGTCGTTATGATTCTGTAGATCACCTTTTCTTTGGGTGTCATATTACTAGGGCTCTGGCTCTTTTTTGGGCAGCTAGAAGCAATCTTCCTTGATGAAACAACTTGTGGAGGGATAACCTTCAATGGGTCGTCAAGTATTTATCTGGTGATTCCTTCCACATTACCATCTCTCGGTTCGCTTTTGCAGCTTTATGTGATATTATTTGGAAGGAAAGGAATAATATCATTTTCCATGATTAGACTCTCTACGTGCCTGCTATGAAGAAACGGCTCGATAAGGTTGTTAGGGATAAGGCCTTGACCTTCCGTCAGGTGCCGGATACCCCTGCCAATAGAAGATTACAACAAAGCTGGAGCCTCAATCCGTCTATCTTCTCGGACTGATCTCTTTCCTTCTTTCTGCTTTGTCTTTGTTTTGCGGAGGGTGCTTCCCTTCTTTTGTGCTTTGTTGGGTTACCTTGACACCCTTACACCCCTGTTGACACCCTGTTGACAACCCTTTTGTCATATTGGGTGCAAGGCCTTCTATTGGTGTCGGGTCTCCTTTCTTTTATATATTCCCGCTTTGGGTGAAAGTTAATATACACATTACCTTTACCAAAAAAAAAAAAAAATCACTGGTCAAGACTTTTTTTACCAACGTTTTTGGAAATTTACCAATAGTGAATTTTCTTTCTCAGAATTTCCTTTATTGAACCGTAGAATCGTCCGAAACTGATCCACAATGCTAGCTTCACACCAAAACTAAGTCAAATCCTGATAAAACTCTATTCTTGCATGGAATGGAAGTCCTCCATCCTCTTCTTCTACTCCACGAGACAAAAAATGTCATATCGGAGCATCTGAGCTACAGCGATGCGCTATGAGAAGAAATAGGACCGTCGAAGTCGTTGTTGCTTGTGGCTGATCGCCATATAAGATGGTTTGAGGTGAGATAGATGGGTGATCGCTAGGCCTCGACACAGAGCACCGCCGATGCCTGTCGATGCAGAAGTCAATAGGTGGGTAATACGACGCATTTCCACACAGTGCAAATCTAACAATTTAGAGAACCCGGGAGGAAGACAAACATCGGGCTCATTGTCTCCATCGTCCGAAGAGGCACACATTAAGGTACAAGTACTGTTATATGATCCGGACTTGCATGGCACAGGCGGATTCATCGAGCAAACTAAAATGGTCGCGGCATCGCCGACCCTGGGACCGCCTGAATGCGCATGATGCTTGGATCTTTCACGGTGGGGATAAGTGCCAAAAAAGTCCTAAACCTTTTGCATTTGTGCCGATTTGGTCCTAAACCTTTTTTTGGTGCCGATTCAGTCCTAAACCTTTTTAAGTTGTGCCAATTCAGTCCTTTCCGGCCAATTTTGGCCGGATTTTGCTGATCGGACGCCGGCCGGCCGACATGGACAATTTTAATAATATTTTAATATTTTAATAATTTTTTTATTATTTATTATTTATATTTTTTTTTTTTTATTTTTTATTTTTGTCTTTTTCCTCCGGCCGGTCGCCGACCTCGGCGACCGGCCAAAGGCCACCGCCGGCGAGGGCGAGGCCGACCTCGCCGGATTTGGCGAGGTGAGGTCGAGCCTCGCCGGCCGTGGGCCTCGCCGCCCGCCGGGGCGAGGCGAGGCTCGCCCATGGCCGGATCCGGCGAGGCGAGCCTCGCCGGCCCTCGCCGGCCATGGGCGAGGCTCGCCCATGGCTTGATCCGGCGAGGCGGCCATGGGCGAGGGCCGGCGAGGCTCGCCTCGCCCGACCTCGCCGAGATCGGGCCATGGGCGAGGCTCGCCCTCGCCGGATCCGGCGAGGCGAGCCTCGCCCATGGCCGGCGAGGTTCGACCTCGCCCGATCCGGCGAGGGCGAGGCTCGCCCATGGCCCGATCCGGCGAGGCGGCCATGGGCGAGGCTCGCCTCGCCGGATCCGACGAGGGCGAACCTCGCCCGACCTCGCCCATGGCGGCGAGGGCCGGCGAGGCTCGACCTCGCCGATCCGGTGAGGTCGGCCTCGCCCTCGCCGGCGGTGGCCTCGGCGGCGGTCGCCGGACCTCGGCGACCGGCCGAAGGAAAAAGACAAAAATAAAAAATAAAAATAAAAAATAAAATAAAATAAAATAAAAATATTAAAAATAAAAAATAAAAATATTAAAATATTAAAATATTATTTAAAATTGTCCACGTCGCGCCGATTAGGCCACGTCGCCCGGCCGGCGTCCGATCAAGAAAATCCGGCTAAAAAGACTGAATTGGCACAACTTAAAAAGGTTTAGGACTGAATCGGCACCAAAAAAAGGTTTAGGACCAAATCGGCACAAATACAAAAGGTTTAGGACTTTTTTGGCACTTATCCCTTTCACGGTGTTTAGCAAAGCCCGGTTGTATACACAGCAATTAGCGGGTCTCTCATTCTGTTTGGGAGTGCATGGTCCGTAAGGTTTGCCATCTGAGGTTCTCCCGCATCTGGCTGCATTGTTCGGGTCGGCTGTGCTTGCGGTCACGCTGGAAGAACGGCTCGGGATGTGCGGAAAATCGATCAGGTGCTCCAGCCCCAAGTTGTCCGTGATGAGGCGGCTGCTGGGGAGGCTGCAGCTGCGGTTGCATGGTAAGAAGGAGGAGGAGGCGGCGGCGGCGGCGGCGGCGGCGGCGGCGGCAGCGGCAGAGGCGCTGATGTTGCTTGGATGTGGCGATGGTGAAGCCTTGGAGGCCAAGAGGAGTACAATAAGCAGCGAGGAGAACGAGAGGGAGATACTATTGTCGCCCATAGCTAGATCTTCAGTGTGATTCTGAGCAAGAGACTGAGTTGATGAGAGTTAGTGGAACGGAAGTGCTCCATTATTGCAATTGCTCTTATGGTGAAAGTAATTCCCACTAACACAACATTTTCATAGATGTCCAATAAATATGTGATGAAATAGAAGTTATATTTTCATTGCGAAAAATAATCCAAGGACTATTTTTATATCCCGAAACAAAGCACATGGACTAAAAATGAATATTTCTAAAGGTACGGGGACCACAGCATAGTTTTTTCAAATATCCATTCAAGTAGACGCCAGGTGTTGATTCGTCGGTGTTGTCTCAGAATATTTTGTCCACATTTGGATTAAAAATCAAAATTTTCCCTCGAAATTATGTTAGGGGTCTGAATCAAATGAAATAAAGTGCAATCACCAGAATTGAATCCGGGTGATAGGTGAATGCCTAATCCCGTCCCCTCTATCTCAATACGTAATCATTAAAAATTGAATCCTGGCAGACAAGAAAAATATTAAAGGTCGAATCAAATTCTTGGCTTCCGTACCACACAATCACCATGAAGCACCATGAAGCACTAGCATCACTATTTCTTAGAACTCGAGTCCTTGAATTTTAGGTTTTTCCAAACGAGAGTTAATAGTGCCAAAAATCAAGTTTTTGCTGCTGCATGTAGGAAATTGCGCAATCGTATTTATAGTTTACCAAACGCACTTGTGATATTTCAAAAAAGTTATTAACTTACTAATTTATTGGTTTATCGGTAAATTAATGATTCGGTTGACATTTTACTCAATTTTCAAAAGAGTTGCTAATCTATTAATTTATTGGTATGTTGTGAATTCCTCATAATACTTGTATTTTATTAACAACACTTGTAAACTTTAACAGAAATAGGCAATTACTAATATATATGGATGGTGGTAAACTCCTTATATGGTCGGTATATAATTGACTACGCTTGTAATAATTCAAAGGAGTTGGTAACTTACTATTTATTGGAATGTTGGTAGATTTATAGCTGGAAAATTACAAAATCAATTTTAAATATATCGTAAGCATGTCAAGTCTTTTCAGTTTTCCAAATTACACAAAATTTCGATATAGTCATTTTGGTCAATTTTTCTCGTAAATTGCTGATGTAACAATCTAGTTGGCCGTCCTGCATAGCACACTGCCATGATAGCGATTCTCGAGGAAAATTGGTAAGAAAGATAACATTGAAATTCTGCGTAAAGTTTAGGACAAAATTAGTTTTAAAAATTAGGATTGAATAGACATCCATACAATAAATTTAGGCTTATTGAAAAATTTCTTTAGTTATATGAGTGTCGATAATTTACTTACAGCACTTGTAAAATTTATACTAGTCAATAATACACTAATTCATTTAAAATTTGGTAGAATCACTTATTCCCCGATGCTCTGTTTGTTTCCACATCCTACACATGAAAGCTTTCTTTTAATCAATTCTAGTATAATGATACAAAAATTGTACAGATCAATAGATGGGCTTCAAGAACCAAAGAAAATATCATCTCGGTAAAATTTTTTGATAATTTCGAGACCAAATCATAACCATCAATCTCATTCATCATGTTGGTCCTTCCCCTTTATCGCATGACATAATTATCTCTCTCTAATTTTTGCACAAGGAAAAGGGAGTGGCATTGCCGAGAAGGATGATGCTTCAAACCAATCTCATCATGTACCTACTATACCCAAAACATACATATTTGTGCCAAAAGCTAATACCATGCTTGATTCCTTGGAGGCAATGTTTGATGCCATAGATATTATGCAAGTGATTTATATAATTCAATCTTTCTGTGGGATAATAAAACTCTTAACTCAATATCACTACCACTCATGAAGGCACTTGTAAGACCTTTTAAATTCGATCCATTTCAGCAGAGAACTTGTCCTTTGTGGCAATGTTGGGTGCACTTGTGCAAGGAGGCATTATGGCCTCGTTCTCGTCTCCTAAGTATCCCCATCTTTGACTAAGGAAACCGTAAATTCATACCCCAACTTAGATGTTGGTCTATGTGGCAAGGCTAGTACCACAACTTCACCACAAGTCAAAAAGTTATATGGTGGGAGGAACATTTATGATTGAGGGGACGAGTATTGTCGTTCAAACCAATCAAACGAAAGGTCAAATTATGAAATCACCCTCAGCTATCCTTTCTTTCAATTATAATTTGTATCCTCCTTTACTTTTAGAATCCTAACCGCAGGACCTTTGGACAATCCCGCATTTCTCCTTATGGATTCTAAAGCCACATCAGGGAAAATGTTAAGAACCCATAAAATTACCAATGGTGGTCCATCCCAACAAGCATCGAGAAATTTAGGTAGCTTCTGTTATAGATGAAGCCAAATATTTTTAGATTTTTTTTTTTTTTTTTTTGTCTTTTCTATTAGATTTACTTTTAGGTTAAAAGCTACACCTTTATATTGGTGATGGTAAGATGCTAGCTGTCAATACGCTGAAAAAGAAAATAGAAAGGCAAGAGAAAGAAGAAAAAAGTGAGTTTTTTCTTTACGAGGGTTCTCAATTTCTTTGTACCCTGATCTTGAGAGAAGAACATCGTTGTATTCCAACTTTTTTCAAAGTGTAGTGGATTCGCAGAGTGCCTCTGCGCGGAGACGTAGCTCAGGTTTGGGTGAACTTTGTTAACAAATTTTCTGACTTGTTCTTTTGATTCTATTATTTTATTATTATATTCTGCTTGGTGAATTGTTTACTAGCATTATTTTTCTGGAATCGACGTGTGATTTCGAAACAACTTCAATTTTTTAGGTGAAATAAAAAGGAAATACCTAGAAGGAATGAAAGAAAGGAAAGAGAGGAAGCAAGGGTAAATTTGCAGACATATGAGGACAAAAGGACCAAAAAACAATAACAATAAATAACAACAACAACAACAACAACAATAACAACAGATTGATAAGAAAAGACACCATGAATCCTAAACTATGCCCACGATAATATATTTGTCTTGAACTCTTTTTTTTTGTGACTCCAAAAGCACCAAACTTGTACTCATATGATGCATTTGACTTTCCATGGCTAAGTGATTGTACCCAATCTTAATACTTAGATGTCACTTTTTAAAGTCTGATCTATTTCCCCGTATGGTTTGTCCTTGGAGGCGATGCAAGGAGGCATATAGGAAGGAGGTGGCCTCATACTCGTCTCTTCCGTATCCCCATTTTTCACTATGAAAGCGGTGTTCATTCCCCAGCTCATATGTCGGTCTATATGACAATGCCAATACCATACACCTGCCACATACGATGTTCAAACGTTAGTCGTGGAATTCTTTTCCTAATGCAAAAATGGTATTTTTGTCCAAATACGTTAAATTACGCAAAAAGGAAAGAAAAGGGCATGTGAAATACCTGGATTATTTGCCCTGAATCTAATCGCAGCCCATCCATTTTTAGGAACTCCAATTGTATTGACCTTAGGCGGGTCAACCAAATTGTACATTTGAGGATCGGTCTCGTTGTCGAAATTTCCTAAGCCGACCCCAATAACATAAAAGTTATATCCATGCATATGCATTGGATGATATGCTGATTCGTCCAACAGATTAGTCCCCTGAAACACCATCTCTACCGTTTCGTTGTAGTTCAGAACTTTCAAGGATGTCCCTTGGGCAGCCTCGGCAAGACTGGTCGACAAATCATCTCCCGTGAAATTAAACATAACGGGAGGAAGATCGGGAAAATCCGTGGTGTAAACTCCGCTGATGTTTCTGCATATTTATGGCAAAAGGATGCGCTTCCCATGATCTTCATCTATCATTAACGTGAAGAATATTCAAATCAGAAGGGAGATAGAGATGAACCTGTAATAAGCTCGTAACACATCGACAGATGGGTCCTCCCAACTTATGTTATTTAAAGTTGAGGCAATTTTGTAATCACCGTAATCACACGAATCATCTGGGCATGGCACATGATTCATGGAAACCGTGATGAACATCCTTGTCGTCACGTTTCCAGGGACGTCCACGGGATGTTCTTCAGATGCCAAGCTTTTCAGCTGTTGTGTGAAACTCGCTGCAGCACCGTAGTCATGATAATATGGTAATGTGTCATTTGGGTAACTTGGTGGTGACGTCAGACTAAAATTCCCTTTATACTGGATGATAGCGGTAGCAACTTCGTGGACAAATTTGGTGAATTCGATGTTTTCAGTTGAAAATCGTTGAACGGCCAGGTAATACCTTCCTGGAGATTGATTTGCTGTAACTAATACATCCATCGTTTGTCCAGGTTCTATCATTAGATAAGAAACAACGATTGGTTTTGTGTATGCTCCATCTATCCCAACTAACGTCATGTTATGATCGGCGATGGAGACGAACATTTCTGAACCGACCACTGCATTGACTATACGAAAGAGATAGGTCTTGCCATAATCAACAGAAAAGTGAGGCGTGGTTTCTGTAAAATTAATAGTATGAAAAAACAATATATTAGACATTGTACATAACAAACATGTGGACAAACCATAATCCATGATCCAGACAATCCAATGCTTAACCATACACATCTATGTAATTCAATGCAAGTTAGATTTACTACATACGGGCGCTACTGAAAGTGTTAGTTTTACTTTTAGATACACGATGAGTATCAACATTGCAGCATAATTTTATCAAAGTGAATCATATATCTACAATAACTCGAAATGCAAACATTTCAAGGAAGTAGCCTTTACCTCATGGTCTGCATCCCTACCCCCATAAGCGTAATATCCAAACAGAAAGGAAAAAAGAAAAAGAAAAAAGAAGATGGGGGGAGTATAAATGTACCGTTGGAGCAGGGGACAAAATCTCCATATTGTCCATTGATCATGTAACCAGTTGCACGAGGTATGGTATAACCGCCTGCAGACAAGTCCATCTCTAAAACTTTATTTAGAAAAGTTCCTTCCTTATACCAAGAACCTGCAAATCATGAAAGAAAAATGGGAAACTGAATTACATCAACCCTTGCCTTTACCATGCAACCGCAAATGTATATTCCAAAGAAATGCATAGTTGGAAAACAGAGATAGCGATGGAGGAGTTCCATCGTAGAAAGTTCTGATCATTAAACTCAATGTCCAAATGAAACATTAAAATAATCTCAATATTCTAGTAAGGGAGTTTGATCTTCACTATAATATACACTTTTGCAAGGTTTTCAAATAAATAGCAGCCGACCATCATCAGTTACTTTGCATGCTTTTAGGAAGAGGCATGCTCTTATGAATTCTACTTTTTTAACTCTTGATCCACTTCCTGCCCTTAGCCTCCAGTTTTATGTCTAAAAGGGACACGTAAGAAATCTTAAGAGCACAAACCGAGCAAGATTAAATGTTCTCCATCTGGCGTAGAGAATGGAAAATTTGATCCTTTGCGTGGTAGAACGACAATAGCACCATACACAGTAGATCTTGTCCACTCATTATGGGCATGCCACCAAACAGTTCCTTCTTCATCAGTTAAATTTACTTCGTAAGTAAAATTTGTTCCCGGTGGAATAGCACATTGTGTAATATACTCCGGACCATCTGACCATGGATTTCGCGGTTGCTTCACCCCGTGCCTACAAATTAGTGAATTTGATCACATAAAAAAGTACTTGAGGAGCTAGACAATGTTTTGTTTGCATTTAATAGTCAAAATTCATTGTCTTTATTGCACATATTTTAGATAAAATATTTTTTCATCATTAAGGCTCTGTTTGTTTTGCGGAAATGAATTTGGAAAATATTTTCCTAAAAATAATCGTTTGTGTCAATTTTGAAAATGAATGAATGAAAAAAAAATTTCATTGTCCACGAAAATGTTAGACATAAATTGTTATCAATATTGAAATCATTCTCTATTGACTAATTATTTCAAGCAATACAAGCAATCGTTTAGAAAAATGTTTTCCAAATCATTTATTTTCTGAAAAATAAATGGAGCCTAAGTATAGAAGTATTTGATTTTCAGATTTCCTGTGCACATATGTTAATCGTTCTTGTTTTAACTGAGAAACCGAGCTGAATTAAGGGGTATATTGTTGCACCAAAGACTTCTTGCTGCTGGAAAATGTTCTCAGGAAATTCAATTTCAGATCAAGTTGAAAACTTTAGTTTCATAATATTTGCCAAAAAGTGAACCTACTAAAGGCAGCTTGTATATTTAAAAATGACATTAGGAACTAATAAACTAGAATCAAAGTTGTTTTAGTTATTTTATAAATTATAAAAATGACATGAATTACAAAGAAATTATTTATGAAATTATGAAGTCACGTTTTTAAAATGTTGTGTATGGTCGTGCTTTCCATAAAAGTAGAAGAAGATGAACATTAATAATCAACTCGGGGTGTGCCTGAGGATCATTAGATGGAAAAGGATTTGTTGATAAATCTTTTTTACATGGTTGCCCACCTGTGAGGGCCGCCTGTGATAGTCCCCAAATGGAACGTCCATTTAGACTACATTCCTTATTTTAATGCGCTGATACTTGTACGCCTCACACTTCTCGTTGATAGGTGAATGTTGTTCTTCCCCACCATCCGGGAAATACTAGAGTTGACATTACAGGGTCTCTCACCCTAGGGTGAATTTCCTATTTGTTTATTCTCTCTTGAGCCTTTTAATGATTTGCTCTGGCCCGAATAAGTATATTTAGGAGATATTAGAAGAGATTTACAGAAAAAAAATGAAAATTATCAAAAAAAAAAAAACTATTTCATGAGTGATAGAAACGAGACATAGATAGACTGACTCTTCTCACTTTGACACGAAGTAAATAAAAATAGAGAAAATGATTTTTTTTTCTTGTCAGAAGTAGAAATCTTATGGAAAATATTTAATCAAACAAATCGACCCTAAACCTACTAATGAGCACCACTAGAGAAAACCAGAGGTTCTTGAGAATGTATCCTGTAGTATAATTTCCGATACAATTTCGCTTCCTTTTAACTGTCTATAGCATCACAAGCTAACAACAGGAGAACGATAAAAAGTAAGAAGAAGGTGGGCAGGATAAAATTACCAATGAAGAGTGACCCCGTACAGTCCTTGATTGTGAACCTTCACGTACACAAGATCGCCCTTTCGAGCTCGAATGGTTGGTCCGGGAAGACTGTCGTTCACCACTAGAATCGTATTGGTTGTACAATTCCTTGTGACGTTGATTTCTCTCAACTGCGGAGGGGAAAAAAAAGAAGGAAAAGCGATGATAAACTTCAGACCATCATTATAAAATTTACCACCCGTATGAAAGAAAATGACATCGTAAGATACGGGATTGTCCAAGTACGTGCAAAATGATTGTGGACCATTTTTAGCCGAGTCGTTGGCTGGTCCCTCTATATGGGGTCCCCCAAATTTCAGATTCTTTTGGATGTGTATGTTCACGATTTATCTGGTGAAAACGACTTGATCATCCCGCTGGTTCTCTAAGTGGCGACATAAGGGGACCGCGGAGGGGCTGATGTATATGTGAGCCCAAAGTCATATGCACAGTCAGATCGCATGTGTCTTAAACGGGTCCCACCTCATTTAACGCCCCATGCAAATTGGATTAGCGTCCACACCGAGGGCAATTAAGACCTGTTTGTTTGTGTTCTTTTTTTCTAATCATGAACACAATTTTTGTATTTTTTTTTGTTCTGAAGAACAAAAAAAAGAACAGAATTTTTGTTCCAAATATATTTTTTTGTTTTAACAAATTTAAAATAGAAATAAGAAATAATAAAAACTTGTTTTAGCTCCCAAACACTTCCTAAACAATTTTTCTCTCTCCTATTTTTTTCTTTTCTTTCTTTTCTTCTTCTTTTTTCTGGGCCGGCGATGCTATTGAGGGCCAGTGACCTTGCCAGAGCGTCGCCGGCTCTTGGCGAGGCTTGGCCTCGCCGGGCCACCGCTAGGTCGGCGTTGCTTGGTGGTGGCTTGGTGAGGCCGAGCCTCGCTGGTGGCTAGGCGAGCTCGGCCTCGACAAATCTGGGCTAGCTCAAGCTCGCCCAGCCAAGGCGAGGCTGCCAGCCCTCGTCAGCCGGTCGTCGGCCATGGCCGAGGCCGGCGACTGGCCAAAAGGAAGAAAAAAGGAAAAAGAAATAAACGTTACCAAACGCACCATAAGATTCTTTGCCTCTAAATGGATCATCACCCGAGATGATTTTTAGGAAAAGAAGAAAAAGATTTGAGAATAATTAATTGCTATCATGCAAATTGCATTATCACTGGTTCCATATGCTCTGGAAACTGAAAGTTTCATTTGTCTATTAAATATTTTAGCAAAAATCTGAACAACGTGAACTGCACACTTAGCAATGTTAGCATCGCAGACATAAACATGAGTTACTTACGACAAAGTCGTAGTAGCGGACATCACTAGCTTGAGCTCTGAGGAAGACGTTTCCAAAGAAAAGCAAGACCGCAGCAAGGAAAATGTTGGAGGAATTGGACGACGACTTGGCCATGCTTATGATCGTTCAGCGCTCGATCTGATCTTCTCTTTACTCTCTCTTTCCTTTCGATGGTCTTGAGCTGGTTCTCTCTCTTCTTTTATAACGAACGACCAGTGCAGGGCACATCCTACGATTTAGCTAACAGTCAACTAATAATTGCAATAACCACTGGGATTCGCCCCAGTGGCTACCCTTCCAACATGGAAGGGGGAGGTGAGGGGTTCAAATCCCCACCTTCTCAGGGGGGATGGGGTGGGGACAAGTAAATTTCAGGAGTGGGTTTCGACTCCCACGCCCTGCAAGAGGCAGGGCAAAAGTCTGAAAGTGAGTGTAGAGTAGGCATAGAGTAGGTCTGACCAAAAAAAAAAAAAAAAACTAATAATTGCAATCGGGCATAAGATCCGATCCAATCATTTGTCTCAGAAAGCAGCCTTCCTCTCTCTCTTTCTCCCTCTATTCTTTTTTCGTCCTTTCCACTTCTGGAAGGGAGGGATTTTACCTAGATTTCTCCCTTCCCTCCCAGTTCCTTTTTCTTTTATTTCCTTTTATTTCTTTCCTACTTCTCTTGATCTAGTTTTAGATCTAGAAGCTTTGCTCTCTTGATCATATGTCTAGTAGCTTTTATCTCCGATTTAATTTTAGATTTTGAAATTTTAATGAATAAATATTCCATCTCTAGTTTTAGGCAACTTCAATATCTAACTTCACATAGTAAAAGAATTTATATTCATGAATCTCTGCTTTTGCCCAAATAAAAAAAAAAAGATTATGAAGTCTCATGTGAATAAGGTAGTAGGAATCATTTTGTGTGCAAAAAAGAAATTATATGTTGGTATTGAATTGGTAATGTGTGGTGGGCTCATAAAAGCAAGTTGATGATGATTTTTTGACTTTTACTTTTAAGATGTGCAATGGTAAAACAGCTCTTGAAGTCAGCTAATCTTTTCCAGTGAATTCCATTTAGAATTGGAAATTCAGACATGTTATATGTTCTCATTTGCGCAATATGAACAAAGCTAAATTGCCTAAATATGTAAATCTGCGCAGTATGCTTACACCGTATGTCATATCTCTAAATCCAAATAAATGACTTTCACAGTTTGCTTGATCAACCAAATGAATGGCATTCATAGTTTCCCTAATCGTTTTTTTGTTTCGTCCAGAGGTGAGGAACCTTGAGTGATGCAAGAGGATTTTCTTTTTTATAATTTCAAATATGTTATGGTCAATTTGAACTATATTGTAATAATTATTGATTATTCATAACAAGACGAAGGTGATACATTGAAAATTACAATCAAGAAATTAAGGGCATAGAACTCTACTTGTTTATGGACACAATTAACTTCATACAGAGACCAGCATTTTCAAGTTGAGGATCTATGAATTTACTTAAAGTGTCTTTATCGAGCGCCGATCCCTATACACAGCCCTTTCAATTAATCAATATATATATATATATATATAAAGTGTCTTTATCGAGCGCCGATCCCTATACACAGCCCTTTCAATTAATCAATATATATATATATATATATAATAATTTTCAGCGTGTGCGTTCCAGCTAATCTAGTGGCAAACAGACTGAGAGAGTAGTTTGTGCACAAGCATGGTGTCTCAATCTTGTCTCTAACTCACCTAATCTTCGGGGCAGGTATCAATCTATTTGTTGAAAAGTAATTGGCTAGATTCGATCTAATGAATCACGTGATCAAATGGTAAAAGACTATTGAGATTCATGTTAGGTCTCACCAAGTGAGAAAAAAAAAAAGGTTCTTTGGGATTGCAACGAAAATAAAAATCATTCTCAAGTATCAAACTCCCTCAAACCATAAGAACGCATAATTTTATTTGGTATAGTCTCTTTTGAAGTTTCGTTAGAGAAAATTGATTTACAAAATTAATATTGTATATGGTGTGAACACTTCATAGCGATTCGAATCGTTTTCAACTAATTTCTCCTGTTGATTTTGAACCTCTTATAAGTCAATGAAATCGCTGTCAGTGACCTACAAGGAGCATCATCGATGGATTTGCCACACCAGTTTAAGCTTTCTTAGCAACGCACGCAAAACCCCTCACCCTAATTGAAGCTCTCAAGTTTTTTTTTTTTTGTGACCGAGGACTCCGCCACGTGCTCCCGTACCCGAACGGCTCTTGAAGGCCAAACCCTATACCTCAAGAAAGACTAGCACAACAATCCACCACCATGGCCCCCTACTTATATCACTAGTAACGTAGGGTTTCGAACTCTCAACCTCAGCGATGAGGGAGGGACTCTCAACCAACTGCGCTACCCACGGGTGGCAAGCTCTCAAGTTCGTATATGCAAGGAGACACAAAGTACTATTCTTGGAGTTGGATAGCTATAACTCAATACATGGTTTGAAGTGCACAGATTGAATCCGGTCGGACGAGCGTGCACTTATTCAATTGCAATCTTGAGCTGCTAACCCACGAAAAATGATTTCTTCATTGCTATTTAAGCCTTTTGCAGTACCTGTGCGCATGCTTTCCCCTAGCTTTCAACAATTTCTTTGGCAGCTTTAGAATTTTGGCTCCAATAAGTTGCCAAACTACATATAACTGATTCGATGAGTTGGAGTTTGCCTGCAAAAGTCAAATGCTTGACATTCTTACAATGGTTTGCAGTCCTTGTCACTCAGCTTTGCCAGATTTTGATAGAAGTTCAAGGTATTTACTAGGCAATGCACCCTCTAGAATGCCACTTATTTGGAGCATATCATCCCGATATGCTCTGTCGTATGTAGCCAAAAACAATTCTGTTTATAAGGATTAAGTTTCTAACCTAGAAAGTTGTTGAAACTGTTGAAAGACATCTAGTATAATATAAGAAGCTTTGTCACTTTTGAAGTCATAATATGATCACAACAAAACTCATAT
The DNA here is from genome assembly GCA_014182725.1 of Eucalyptus brandiana. NCBI lineage: Eukaryota > Viridiplantae > Streptophyta > Magnoliopsida > Myrtales > Myrtaceae > Eucalyptus > Eucalyptus brandiana. Next base: position 51,232,527 of record CM024670.1, on the reverse strand, counting down.
AGATTAACTTGATTTTAGTGGCAAATTTAGGCCCATCGTATGGACTGGGGCAGAGACTATCCATTGGTCACCTCTAAAATCCATACCTTACCCCATATCTACCGAAACTCTTCAGGCTCTACGCATGGAGCAGCGACATATTTGTTGAAATTGATATTAAGATAGTTGTCATTCCTAAAAGATATCGAAATGCAAGGTAAATTATTCAATAGTAAAAAGGTGAATATATTAAATTAGTGTCTTGTTACTCCTGCGATGACACCGCATAATCTCTTCAGTGTACCCCCTATAAAGAGTTCGATTAGTTGGTGTTGATTGAGTCAAACCTCAAGTTAGAGTTTCCGAGATCAATTTAAATTCCAGTAAATTTCAACGTTTGATGTACACTATTAGATATATCAATATAAGTTAATCAGCCAAACTTAAATCAATTTATGTGTGTCCTTTTTATTTTATTTTTTAATTTTAAAGGCCACGGACAACTTAAAACGCCCGGCGGATCCTGGCATCAAAAAAAAAAAAAAAAAAAAACGACTTAAAAAGATAGAGAGGGGAGATAATGACATTGCCATTCAACTTCTATAAACTACCACAGGAACAAATTTAATCCTAAACAAAAAAACTAAATTCGTGAGGTTTGCAAGATCTTCCATAAATTTTTAGATAATTAAGTTTCACGCCAATGTCTCTGAATTATTAAAAAAAAAAAAGTAAAAAAAGAGTTGGCAATGTTAATCATAGGGCCGTACCAAAATCCCACTTCTTTTTGGGACGGCTTTACATCCCTTGAAAAGTGAACGACAAGGCGCTTGTCCAGCATTGAGAACTTCAAAAGGAGAGGACAATTTTTTTTTTTTCAACACAATAAAGAGTAAACATTAAAATATTATTTAACACGTATAAATGAGGTTCAGGCGGCATCCCTCTAAGTCAAACCAAATTCCTTTTTTGTGATCGCCAACCATCACAACTTCATTAATTCTTACCACCCACTCTGGTGGTGTAGTTGGCTTGAGCTTTATACCTCCCAGGAAAAGTGCCAAGTTCAAATCCCAACGGCGTTATTTGGTGACACAGTGTAATGGCTTCTTCCCATTATCGGCTTATGGGGTTTTCTAAGTCATAAAGAAAAAAAAAAAAAAAAAACTTCAGTAATTCTTCCCTTTCAATTATACCTTAGAAACGATTTTCACCATCCCATTATTTCCACCTAAAGTTTTGAGCTCATTTTATAATTAGTCCCCGCAAGTTTTAGCATATATAATATTGGCCAGGCCTTCGGTCGACGTTATGCAATCTCACCTCAAAAGAGAATCATTAACCTACAAAGATAGTTTGATTAATCAGTCTCATCTGAGTCAAGTCTCAAGGTCAAGTTCCAAAATAATTGATGCATATTCCAATTGTTTTTATTAAAATGTGATAAGTGTATTGAAAGTGCTAAAACTTGTTATGGGAGTGCAATTGAGTCCTAAAACTATCAAAAAGTGCAATTGAGTTATGAAATTTATTATGAAATGCAATTGAATAATGAAACTTGTCATGGAATGCAATTGAATCTTGAATTTGTCACCAAGTGCAATTGTCAAGCCCTAGAGCTTACCCTCGCCAAGGAAATGCGACAACCGCTTCGTCGGGATTAATTTGCGATGTCCCAAGAGGCTTCATCGTCCTATTGATTTTATCTTTCCATTAAGCATATGCGGAACCGTGCAACTCAATCATCTAATCAACAACATCAAATGGATAGTAAGGAAAACACACATAATACGCAACTTATATGCTTCATTATATAACCGGAATGATTCATTACAAGCCTATTTCTTAGGACTATTCTGATTAACGCCCCACAAAAAGAGATACGGGGGAGGGGTTTACAATTTTCAGGGTGAGCCTATCTCCTCTAGCAAGACACAACTAAAAGTGGCCCCCTTACGAGGACCTGCTGCCTAAGCATCACCTACTGAACTGTCTGGCAAGCCAGCATCCTCGTCTGGTCCGAGTGGACCATGGAACCCATAGAAAGGTCCGAAGAGATCCTTATCGAACCATGCATATCAAGCTCGGTAGCTATGGGGGACGAGATCACGATAGCCTTCATCCACCCAAATAGTGATGGTGATCCTTCAGAAGGTGGCATCCTCTCTTAACACATCTATGACCGTAACTTCCATACTCATGGGTACACCAAAACGCATGAATCAAGCAGGTAGTGGATCCATAACTATTAGCTTGAAAAATGTTTAACAATAAATGAGTTGAAAACTCAATAAGTAATTAACCTAAATCTCGTATAGGCAAATGCCTCGCATGAAAACCTTACGATTACTCAACCCCAACATGTCAATGGCAGATCAATAATAAAGCTTTTGCTTTGCCTTGACTATGTACATGAGAGGTACTCATCCTCTGCCTAAACATCCGTCCTAACAAGAATCTATAGAGTATCCCACCCTCATAAATTTTCTAAGCACACCAATTAATCACTTCAACAATGTGCACTTGTTCCTTGAGTCCTAAATCATAGCATAAAAATTCACACGTGCTATACATAGTGCAACTAATAGCTACTAATATTCCCACGTGTCATTTATTAACTTCTAAAATATTACCAAGGTCTTCGAGACTCAAATAATGACTTTCAAAACACCCACACGCCTCTTATGTCAAAATAATAACAATTATTGCATGTACGTACCTTCCAAGTCACTAAAAATGACAATTAAATTATGCATGCGTTTCACACATCTCATATAAGGCCATATCAAACACACACAAGCCATATATCAACTTCTAAAATATGCACATAACACTCAACTGCTTTGCACACATTTAGCACCTCGACAATCACATAATACCCCATAATATTATGCTATCTCGAGTCTAAATTATTAATTACACATAGCCAAAACCCCCGCCTCTTTTGAAAATATCTGGGACATCGTCTCACACTATCAAGCACGGCATCTGAACTCTCGTTGGGCATCCCTTTGGGCATCGTTCTGTAATCATCACTGTGAACGGAAACCGGAAACCTTTGAGCATCGCCCTCCGATGTCTCTTGGTGGTGGCATCATCCCTCAAAACCTTCGGTGATGGAATCCCTCGTGTGATCATACGAATCAAGCACACAATTGGTTTTATCTTCCACTATAGTTTAAGGTATGAGTGCCCCAAGTGCGAGCCAAGTGATGTGTAACTCATGACCTATCGAAAATGTATTGATAAAATATGCTGAGCACGAAATGAGAATCGTGGCTTGACCCCTTACGTTTGAGCACTAGCTTAGGTTAAACCTAGATTGGATGATACGCCTCAATATCACCGATGCAGGAGAGTGACCCAGCCTGGTGTATTCCCATACATGTCTAAGAACCAACGCATTTCTAGCTTTGGAGGCTTTGTGTGAATTCAAGCATCGACCATGACTATGGATTTCTATATGCGAAGACCACATCCATATTGCAATAACAATTCTTGACAATCAAACCTAGTAGTAACACATAAGGAAGATTCAACCAACAATAGTCCTGACACAAAATAATCTACATTACATAACACTTATACAACCAACCTTAACAGTCAAACATGAATATTAAGCCTAGATGTCAATAACGAACCGTCCCCAAGCAACAATCACGGCAATCTTTCTAACCCAAGCAATAACTTAAGCCTAAACGGATTATTTTACAAATTACGCCAACCAGAACAATCTCGACGATCACTTACTCACTCCTCGCCTATCCTTGAACCTTATAGTCCAAGCATATCATGAAGAAACCATACAAAATTAATCACATGAGCTCCTCTACCTAGGATAACTCTAATAACACTAGAACTGAACCTAAATCGAGTTACGCAATGCAACAGCCTAGCCAACGTTTAGGAAATCTACTAACAAAAAAAAAAAGGGAACACTAGATAGACGAATGGTGGATGGACGACATTGTGAGGACGACGACTCGAGACGGTGGGCAACGGTGAATGGTGAGATTGCGAGAGGACAGCAATGCAGCGGTGGCAATAGTGACGGCATGGCAACAGTGACGGCGAGTGGTGTAGTGTCACCGGTGCAGCGATGGAATTGTCCAATTAGTCATAAACCTATGAGCTTAGAAGTGGTGCCACTTCTTACGAAAGTTGGGATTGCTTTCTAGAGAGCTCATGGAACAAGATCAAGCACAAGGCCATAATAATGTGGAGTAATCTGAAACTTCTTGCTAAAACAAGAGGTTAGTGTCTGTATGATATGTCCGGTTCTATTATATAAAAGTACAAGTTTAAAGCCGAGCTACTTGTCATTTTGATAGAGCTTTGATATAGTTGCACTAAGTAAAGGTTTAACTAGAAAGAGACCTTTATGTATGTATATTAATCAACCTGAAATTTTGGTTGTACGAGTTTTTAAAATATTTTAAATTTTGAAATCTTTGTTTTACAAACAAAGTGGGGGATTGTTGGAAGTTTGTTTGTAAAACAAACTAAGTATATGTTTCCTTATCTCACATAGGAAAAGTGGGAGAAAGTTGGCCAATTAATAAATGTGCGGTTTTTTTTTTTGTGTACCTAAAGGAATGATTGGGTGTGGGCTAGACCTCATCATACCCATGTGCGGGTGCGCAATTTTGGTGCGATTATTTGGCGCACTTGGCTATTTGCAAGCCTGCGCGCCCGCGGTTTAATTAGCACTAACTCATTTGTTATTTTTTTTCTTTCAACAGTTATCATATTAATTTTAATTAATTCAAAGATTGTTTTGTTTATTGAGAATTTTCAGAAATTTAAAAAAAAAAATCAAAATTTTATTTATTAAAATAATAATTGTTTTTTTTTTTCCGAATTTTTTTTTTTTTTCAAGATAACATTTGGAAAAGATACTCGTTCAATTTGCAACTTTTCCCGAAGGGTTGCATTTGTTCATTTTTTCAACTTCTTCTAAATGGATGCCTTTGTTCATTTGGGCAATTTTCGAAATGATACGTTTGTTCATTTTTGCAATTTTTCACGATAATAATTTTTTTTTTTTCCGAATTTTTCTTTGTGTTTTTAAGACAACCTTTGCAAAAGATACTCATTTAGTTTGCAACTTTTCCCGAAGGGTTGCATTTGTTCATTTTTTCAACTTCGTTTGAATGGATGCCTTTGTTCATTTGGGCAATTTTCGAAATGATATGTTTGTTCATTTTCACAATTTTTCACGAAGAGTTGCCTATGTTTTTAGACTGTTTTATATATATACATGTCAGTTTTTAGAAGAACAGTGTGTGATCATTTTTATCTTTTCGAGCCTTCTTTATGAAAAAACTACAGCCATCTTTTCAATTGTTTCCTAAATAGACCTTGGAGAAATACTATAATTACTATCTAGTATTCTCATTTTTTAGATTTTGTTGTATCCTGGAAGATATTTGCCGGTGACCATTAGTAACGTTGTTGGGCAAATAAATCCTTAAAAAAAGTGATATCATGCCTTAAAGTCCGACTTGATTATTCTAAGGATCCAATTTCATTGTTATACCCAATTCAAAGCCATATTTTCCCAACAAGAATTGCCTGCGAGAATAATGGCCAGAACGTGCGAAGAATCGATGAGATACTCCAGCCCCATGTCATCTGCGATGAGGCTGCTGCTAGTGAGGTCATGGTTGTGGTTGTGTGGTGAGGAGGTGGTGGCAGTGGCGATGGCGGAGGCACCAATGTTACTTGGATGTGGCGATGGTGATGCCTGGGAGGCCAGAAGGAGTACTAGGAGCAGTAAGGAGAATGTGAGGGAGTGACCGTTGTTGCTTGCAGGGAGAGCTTCCATGCCGATGAAATATGATGTTTTAGGATTTGTCGCACCTTGCTTATGTAGTATGTCAAAGAGAATAGTGCATAAGAGTAGTGGAAGCGGGGATGCCATAGCCACTCTTCCTCCATTATTGCAATTGAGCTAGAGCGACAGCAATTTCCAAAAGTGAGTCACTTTAATTCACGTACGAGGTAAGAGTTGGAACTTTGTTGCCAAAATTAACGAACACGTATCGGACGGTAATTTCTACTAGGGAAAATGCCAAAAATCATCTTCACATTTTACGCCCATGGGGCAAAACATTTTTGTATGCCAGAAAAGACCTTCTCCATTTTTTGCCATATTGGCCCTTAAACTTTCCTATCTAGTCCTCAAACTTTTTAGTATACTCAATTAGACCCCAGTAGGGGTGAGCATTGGTCTAAGGTCAACCCTAAACTGACCCTGGACCGGCTCAACCCTGCCGGTCTTGGTCCGATTCTCAAAGAGATTAGGTCGGTCCTTAGTCTTAGGATTCTTGAACTAGTATTGTGCGGGTTGGTCATCGGTCCTGAAAGTTTAGGGTTGGTTCAACTTGGACCAACTCTGATTATATATATTATATCTAATATATTATTTATAATTTTTTCATATAGAGAAAACATTAAAATAAATGGTATTAACAACATTAAACAACTCTTTAGTGAGGAGTTCAAGTAATTTTAGATTATTCTTTAATTATTTAGATTTTTAATGGTCTTTTACAGCATCAATAGTTATAATTTATGAAGGAGGAAAATGTTTTTGTAAGGAGTTCTCACGGTGTTCAAAATGACATAAACAACTCCTAACAGCATCTTCCTCCAGTACTTGTTCTTTTCTATCTTATTTATTCTCTTAGTCTTCAATTTGCCAAAATCGAAATAAACAACTTCTTCGCTCACCACTCGACACTCGCCTCGCTCATTTTGGGTTACTCATGCCACTTGCCGCTCGATACTTGCTTAGCTTGTTGCTCCTTGCTCGACACTCGATGCTCACTTTATTCAACGCTCACCCCATTTGATCATCACTGCTTGCCTTTCTTAACTAACCCCGCTTGTCATTAAACCCATTAGGTTGGTTTGGTCTTTGATTGCCCTTTCAAGAAGTATAAAAAATGAAATAAAAAATTATTAGTTGGTCTCGGGTTAACCTTGGAATTGGACCGAACCCATTGGGTTAGTTCGGTTCTCAATCGCTTTTTCAAGAAGTACAAAGAATGAAATAAAAATTATCGGTTGGTCCTAGATTGATCTTGGAACTGGACTGAACCCATTGGGTTGATCCGATCCTTGATTCTAAGCTCAATAGGGTCAATCCTTGGTCCCAAAAATTAAGGACCTGTACTGTATGAATTTGTCTTAAGGTTAGGGGATGGACCAGCCCAACTTAGATTATGCTCACCCCTAGACCACAGACTCTAGGGAACAACTTTCTATTTTTCTTTTTTCTTTCTAAACTATGGCCAGTTCTTTTTTCTTTTGGTGGGGGGGGTGAATATTCACCTAATTGGTCCAAATGTGTCAAAAACGGTATATTCCAAGTACATTAAGACTCGTATCCAATAGGGTTCACTTTTCAAAATCAATTCGATCTTCTTTGATAAGGATTGTATTCATTGACATCCCACTTGACACAATAAAACTAGTTATAAAATGGGCATATGACTCATTTTATCACCTCTACTCTACGACGTGTTTGATGAACATGAACATTAAAAAAATTGAATTCTGACAAGCAAGAAAAATCTTTGAAAATTGAATCAAATTCTTTCATTCCTACCCCGAGCTTGGGGACCATTAAATAGAGGCTCGGGGACCATTAAATAGAGGCCATCGATATCATCTTGAAGCCCTAACATCCCGATTCAGGGCTTCAGAGAGCCCTTGCATTTTTGGTTTTTCATGATGATAGTTGATAGTGTCAAAAAATCAAGTTGTGGTGCTGCTTGTAAGAGAGGCAATGCGCAATCGTATGATGCACTGGATGTGGAGTGGAGCACTCAGTCATGTGCAAAGACGTTAGCATCAAAAGGAGAAGTGGAAAGAGAGAGACCACAAAAGGTTAGCGCTTCCTCCTTCGAGAAAGAAATTTCTGGTAAACATTCATGCATTAAATCGACCTAACTCTTTAGTGTCCATGTTATTGCAGAAGGCACAAGATCTGCTCGTTGCCACAGCCACATCCACGTGACCACCATGACTAGACACAACCTTCCTCTGTGGCCGTTGCCATCAAGTCGCTGCTCCAACTGTCTCGCTCAGCCATTCACCCCACCGTGTTTCTCATGCTCCTTCCCTAACTCAATTTCTGTTCGCCCTACCTTAGATCTTGACGAGGCCTCGACGCGGCCATCAAGCCATGCTAAGATTTGGCCATCGCATTGAGATCTCATGATTAACGGCGATGCTAGATCTAGGGGAGAGGGCCTCAAGATTTGTCAAATTATGTAGGTAGCCCCATCTAAGGGCCAACACGATATCATATGCTCTCACTATGGCTCACTCATGCTAGTTTATGGTCGTGCAAGATTTATCTACCAATGCAACAATCTATATATAGGTGACGAGGGATCTGAATCTCATATCCACACTCTTGAAACCACTATAGGCAATCCTACTTCAGCGCTAGCATAGACCCACATGACCTCAGAATGTGTAATGCTAGTTTAAGGTTGCACGAGATTTATTTGGTAGCACAATTGATTATGCCTCATTGCACTTAATTATCACAATAAGTACTAGTAATATTATTACAATTACAATAATAATAAAAATGGCCTCATTATTGTATTTGTTATGTTATGGAAAGCAAGTGATTGAACAAAAATAAATAGAACAAGAAAATAAATTGGATATTGGATTTACATGGTTCACCAGCATGGGCTCGTTTTGGATGCTCTTTGCAAAGAAGACTCATTTCATATATGTAGATAAGATTTTGATCCAAAACAAGAAGCCTACTCAACTAGGTAACCATAAAATAGGAACCAACTCCAATTAGGAAAGCCATTCAAATTAAGAGAATTTCTTTTTCGAGCATAAACTTGAGATAGATTTTCAACAATTTCCACCTTGGCTTAACATTTGAGCCAAGTCCTATAATTGCTTCTTCGAAAATCTAAACTTGTATGCTACTTTGCCAACACTCTTCAAGAGTTCAATTGCCATAGACATCTCCTAAGTTAAAGCCTTGCTTAAACTTAGTCATGTCCGCGGTCCTCATTGGAATACCAACTTTGCTCACACCTTTAATTGCTCCACAATGATTTTTAGACACAATATCCTCAACCACAGATAAAACAAAACCACAATTACATCCATATTTATTAGGATATTGAACATGCACATTGTTAAACTCAGCAATTACAACAACCGTTGGCTCTACAGGCTCCACTTCATTACAAGCATTATTCGTGTTAATTACCGCCCAAGTGTTCGCTACCTCAAGAGTTTCTGATTGCAACTCTACCTTAAGCTAACACCATCCTAATATGTACAAATACTTCTACACTTAGGGGGGTGCACAATTTTAGTATAGGTTTTTATTTCACCTAGAACTTGGAACTTATCTGTTGGGACTAGTTTCGAATTTTTGGAATGCGAAACTTATCTAGTATACCCTAGATCGTGGATTCAGTTCCGAGGTCTACCAACACATTGTAAATAGTTTTCTATACGGCATTTGGAGAATTTCTAATCACATCTTATTCAATCTTATCATATCTCAATCCCAATTCGAAAACCAAATGTAGACTAATAGTTTTTCCCCTTAAACATGGAAATAGTGCACTGAAAAAAAAAAAAAAATCAATTAGACATGAAAAAATTTGCAAATAGGGAGTCAATTAAAATTTGATGAATGGAGTGCATATTTTGGTGCTACCAAATTGATCTAATTTTATCTTTAAAAAATGCTTTTGTTCTACTTATACTATAAAATGGAAAAAAAATAAAAATCCTTGACTGTACATATAATTTGAAAAAAAGAATAATAGAATGTCTTTGTTCTAATATTTAAGAAAGCATACCTAAATTTTATAAAATAAATGAAATGTGAAGATAAAGGCGTTATTTTCACCCCAATTTTGGTTAAGACACTTTTTTTTTTCAAGTGACTGACCGAAATGCCCTTATCTCTCTTTCTGCAATTTTTTATTTTATTTTATATTAGGCTAAGCCATTACTTATATAATCTCTCTCATCGGTTTCACAATACAAATGTCTCATTACACTCAACAATATATCATCTTATTCTACATCGTGTTATAACTTTTCTTGAAGAAAGGTTGTTAATTTCAATTTATGATCTCATGTTTTTAATCACAAAAGCTCCATAGAAATTCGTATTTATGATTGCTTATGAACACATAATCAATTGCCTATTTCTCATCAAATAGTTTGAATGAAACTATATTTCAAAGTTGAAAATTTTATATTAATCTAATTATCTAGTCAATCTTGATAAAAAAAATGAAAAATAAAATTATGAAGATATGGAAATGGTTAATTTGTTAGAAGCATGATCAAAACATTAAACATGTTCATATTTAGACAATCTAAATTATTAATGAAAGATAAGCATAAAAAGGGGAAAATGAACTTCTTGTTATTCTACTTCTACCGTGAAGAAAATACATGATAGCAATCGTAAATTCAATCTCATAATAGGTGGTTAAAACTATAAGTGTGCTTAAAACTTTCCCCTGTAAGAGTCCATGTAAATTTGAAAGTGAAGAATGTCTAACTAGATTTTCAACCCCCATCTTGCAATTTAGATTAAAATATGAAAAGTTTGGAAAGAACAAAATAAGCAATCTTTAGCTTTAGAAATCTATAATCTTATTCCAGAAAAAACACCCACAAGATCAAGATCAATTAGATAATTATCTTAAAATTTAATTTTCAACTTTGAAATATAAATTCATTCAAATTATTTGAACAAAAGATAGACAATTAATATTGTATTCTTCAGCTGTCATAAACAAAAAATTCTAGTTTTATATATAGTTTTTGTGATTAAAAATATGAATTCATAGATTAAAATTAACAATCTTCTCCGATGATGAGGAGAATTACCAAAAAAGTCCTAAACCTATTGTAAATGTGTCAATTCAGTCATTAACTTTTTTTTTTGCCAATTAAGTCATAAACCTTTTTACAATTGTGTCATTTTAGTCCATCCGGCCAAAATTGACCGATTGGTATTGACGTGGATGCCGGCCGTCCGACAAAGTTGACATGGTAATTTTTTTAAAATTTTTTAAATATTTTTTGAATTTTTGAATTCTTTTTTTCTTTTTTTTTCCTCATTCTCCTTCCTCTAGCCGACGAGGTCAGCCTCATCGGCCAGTGGTGAGGCTCATCCCTGTGGCCACTGGCGAAGGCAAGCCTTGCCTAGCGATAGTGAGGCCGCCGTTGCCAGATCTGGCAAGGCTGACCCTCGCCTTGGCTGGGTGAGGCCCCACCAGACCTGGCAAGGCTCAGCCTCGCCCAACCAAGGCGACGGTCGACCTCGCTGGTGGCCGGTGAGGCCGCTGTCGCTAGATTTGGCGAGGAGCCTCACCGATCACCGGCGAGGTCGACCCTCACCTTGGATCTAGCGAGGCTCGGCCCCGCCTAGCCATGGCGAGGGTTGACCTCGCCAGTGCCGGTGAGCTTGACTCTCGCCATGGCTGGGCGAGGCCAAGCCTCGCTAGATCTGGCAGGGCCTTGCTGGCCCTCACCTCTAGCCAACACCGGCTAGCCAGAGGAAGGAGAAGGTGAAAAAAAAAAAAGAATTTAAAAATTCAAAAATATTTAAAAATTCGAAAAAAATAAACAACAAATATTAAAAAATTGCCATGTCAGCTTTCGCCGGACAGCTAGTGTCCATGTCAGCGCTGGACTAAACCGGCACAATTGTTAAAGGTTTATGATTAAATTAACCCAAAAAAAAGTTTAGGACTGAATTAACACAATTATAATAGGTTTATGACTTTTTTGGTAATTCTCCCCGATGATGTGATATGATGTTGGGTGTAATGGGGCAAAGAGAGATAGAAATATAAGTAAATGAAAGAGAAAATTAAGTTAAAAAAAAAAAAAAAAAAAAAGAGTGTTTTAGTCAAAATTGAGGTAGAAGTAACACTGCCTTGTGAAGAAAGTTAAAAAATGAATAGACATCTTGTTGTAGATCCGCTATTGAGGACCTGAAACATCTATTGCGGCCACTGACGAGTCGTCGTTGTTGTTAGATCTTTGCTATGGCTAAGCCAAGCCATCCTTGTGGCCGACTCGTTACCAAACCATCACCTTCGTCTTTGGAATTGGTTTCTCTATGTGTTCCCGCTTGCGCGTATGCTTTTAGGGTTCTCAGATATTACTTTTTCCTTTAGGTTAGTGTTCTCATCCCCTATACAAACCTCATTCCCCCTTCTCTATTGCATTGGTATTTCCTTGTGTTTTGCTTGGTTCCCTTCCACTCCACTGGATATTGCCTGTAAAGCATGTTGTGGGGTTTTAGGGATAAGCTCTTCCTGCATAAGATCCTTATTCATATTACCCTAGAACATTTTCAAGTAAGGGCTATATTTTTTTGCTTTAACTTTTAACCAATTTCCGCCAGCATAACAAAAGATAGGCAATCTCTCATATTTAAATCCATTTAGAATTTTTTCCCCTTATTACTCGCAAAAGTCCCTGGGATTAGAGGTCCAGATGAGTCGAGATTCCAGCGAGCTCTCCCATTTTTCTAGATTGCTGAAATTTTCTTATCCACAAGCACATCACTAACTAGGCCAATAATCACTACTACTCGGTAAACAGCTTCTTCCACCACCTACTCATAAGACAGCCCATATAGAAAGGGATAAGTGTGCTAAAAATCTTAACATTTTTCAAGAAAGCGTAATGTAATCATAAAATCTATCACAAAAGTATAATTGAGTCTTAAAACTTTCAAAAAGTACAATTAAGTCATAAAACTAGTTAAGTTGGTACAAAGATTGAGGCAGAGTGATCTTTTATCACCTTTGCTACTTGTGCTGGCTATGGAAATATAAGCCAAGATTTAGAAGAGTTTAAGTGGGATGATAGGTTGTACACTCCACTTTTGGTGTAGCAACAAAGTTCAGTTTCATATATTGTTGTTGGAAATGTTACAAACAGTTTTTAAAGCATAATTTGGTATATGGGTGGCTTTTATCTGAAGCCATTTTGTACAGGGACGGCATCCCCTTGGTACATTCTTAATGAAAACCTCATTCATCATTAAAAGAAGAACATCAAAATAACCTGAGAAAAACCTGGAAAGAGCCCATATAACCGTCATCGAGCTGTCTGGCTTCGTATATCCACACCCTTTGGCACCCAAAAAAAAAGGAGAAATTGAATATTATCGTGATCTTATATAGCAGGAAATTTAGATTTGGTCACATGGTGACGCTCAGCACGGCAGATGATTGAGTATTGGCTTTTTAACTCGTCATGAAATTTATTTGAAATGCTATAATGACCTCCATTACCTTGCGGCTCATCGAAAAGGAGAACTATAGAAAACTACTTTCTTGATGAAGCTGACAACAAACATTCAAAGAGAACTATTTTACCAAAAAAAAAAAAAAAAAAAACATTCAAAGAGAACTATAGGGTGGGGAATTGGCAGTTGGCACATCCAAGAACGTATAGAACACCTAACTCTCTAGTCGGAAAGCGCTAAAAATGGCGATTCCTGCAAATGATTGTACAACCTCAAAATGGAGCATGAAGCTGCAATGGTGATTCTTATCTTTTCGCTTTCAAGTGCTTCTGTTTCATCTCCTCCACAGCGAGAGAAAAGCCTTCAAAAGAACTTGGTGAACCATGCGATGAACCTTCGGAAGTTGTCCATATAGAAGAACCCATAAGTGGACCCTATTATGAATCCAAAACTTAGCCCAGCAGCCAGTCCAACAATTATATCCTCAGGCTCAGGCGCATGCTCAGGCTCAGGCGCATGCTCAGGTCCAGTGGCATCATTTTCTTCCTTAGTAAAGCAAGGGTGTTGCAGAATCGAACTGCAAAGCTTTGGATTTCCTTCAAAACTAGCGCTAGGAAAAGTATCCAATTGACCTCTGAACGGTATCTCTCCATCGAGATCGTTGAAGGCAACACTGAAGTAACTCAGGAAATGCAAACCGATAAGTGATGCAGGGATCTTTCCTGTCAAGGAATTCGAAGAGAGATCTAGTCGTTCTAGATTGGTGACCTGTGCTATTTCATCTGGAATGCTGCCGGAGAAGTTGTTTCTTGAAAGTGAGAGGACGTTAAGACACTTCAGCCGACCGATCTCAACGGGGATGCTTCCACTGAGACCGTTGCTATCCAGATATATTGTTGGAGGCAGGACACGTCGCCCGTTGAATAGCCTCATGGTCGATTTATCAGGCATGACAAAGATGGGAAGGACCAGAGGACTAAGGCCGAGAATATTGCCCGCCTCTCCTGAAAGAGCCGGGAGTAATGTAAGTTGCTTAGAGAATGGTCCTGAGAGAAGGTTGCTAGACAAATCTATGTAGAACAGATACGGCAGACTGCTGAACAAGGGAGGAATTTGACCTGTTAGTCTGTTCTGAGACAGGTCAAGGACCCGTAGATTTCCTAGCTTAGCAAGCCAAGCTGGAATTCGACCCTGGAGTTGACATCTGCCTAAAGCCAATAGCTCTAGATTTTGGAATCCCCTCGAGTCGACTGTCATGTCAATTTCTGGCATCGATTCGCCTATGAAGTTTTGGGACAGAATGATGGCAGTGAGGTTCCTACAGCCCCTTAGACTTGTGAAGGTCGCAGTGATGTTTGATAAGTTGCTTCCTGAAATTGCCAAGAAAGATAACGACTGCAGTTGAGAAATTTTGGGCGGGATGTGCCCTGCAATTCTGTTAGCAGATAGTCTGATTGCGGTCAGTGACTTACAGGAGAGAAGGCTTTGGGGGAAGTTCCCGGAGAAGTCATTGTAGCCCAGGTCGAGTACTCCTAGTCGGACGAGGTTGGAAAAGTTGAAGTTTGATAGATCGCCCAGCAACGAATTGGACCGTACATTTAGTAGCATAAGGTTGGTGCAGTCCATCAAGGATGAGGGCAACGAGCCACTCAATCTATTATTTTGCAGGCACAGCTGCTGCAGATTATACAGCTTCCCAGTTTCTTCAGGAATTGGGCCGGTAAAGCCGTTCACTGAGAGGTCGATGATTCTGAGGTTGGTGACATTGGCTATTGCTTCGCCTATGGGCCCAGAAAGCTGATTTTGAGGCACAGAGAGCTCCTCAATACTTGCACTCTTATAGAGGTCACGAGGAAGCGATCCTGTGAGAGAGTTAGAACCAGCGCGAAAAACCTTCAAGTTCAAACATGACCCCAGACCTTGGGGTATTTCCCCCCTGAAGTAATTCACGGAGAAATCCAAGAACTGGATTGAGCGAGAAGAATTGATCCATATGTGAGAGGGGATGACTCCAGTAAATTGGTTGCTGCTCACACTGAAACTTGTCAGATTCCAGGCATCTTTCAAGAACCAAGATGGGATGTCTCCCCCCATTCGATTTATTGACAAATTCACATTTTCTAAATGACTAGACGACGAAGATGATGAAGGAAGTTTGCCGGAAAGATCGTTGTAGCTAAAATCGATGATCTGCAGATTATTCAATGACGAAAAGAATCCTGAGGGAAGGGAGCCAAATAGAGAGTTGCGAGACAGATTGAGGTGGGTGAGATAAGTGACATTAGCAAGACTTGGTGCCACGGGACCGTGGAGGCCTCTAGAAGGGAGCCATAGACGAGTCACTCGATTCAGGTCTGAGTTGCAAGTGATCCCTTCCCAGAGGCAGCAGTCGATGGAATTAGACCAATTCAGAGATGGAGAAGATGACATGCTGGAGGCGAAGGACAGGAGTGAGTTGGCGTCGACTTCATTGCAAGCGTGGATGGCTGAAGGAAAGCAACTGAGTGTGAGTGATATGATGATGGTTAGGACCACGGTCATCTCCATCATTTTGGACAAATCTCGGTGTGAGAGATGACACGGTCAAGCTTTATGGCAGCATGTTTGGCAGTGTGCCGGGACTTTTTGTCGACGAAAAGGCGAGGAAAAGAAACGGGTGAAGGCGTTGACAAGGAGGACATAGCTGAGCTAAATGAAAGCTAAGTCTTCAGCAAGCTGCATGGGAGATGACATGCTACTGAAAACTAAGTTGGGGTTTAACAATTTGGAGTCTATGCAAGGGTAGGAGTGGGGATGATGTGACAGACAATGTAGTGAGGGAATCGCAGGAAACTGCTGAACTTGTGAGGTATCTACGCCACCATTCTCAGCGTGGTATTTCACCAGCCGATAGTGACTGTAAGGCTTAGCATCTTATTCTACGTGGCGCTTTTTTCTATAATATTTGGTCTTTCTTTTTTTGAAAATAAAAAAGGAAAAAAGAAAGAGGAAAGTTGGCAGTGTCAAAAGGTAAGAAGAAAAAGGAAAGAAAAGAAAGAAGACAAACAAAAACATGGGTGCACACGTCTCGTAAACCCAGCCACCCTAGATTAATTCCGTTCCGCAGTGCCGGTCGAAGACTCGAATCATTCGTTAATTTAATCGGAGGAATTTCGATAAGGTTCAGTTTAGGAATTGTTAAACTATGAAATTATACTGAAATGATCATTCAGGATGTTGTGGACCTATGAGATTTTATAAAAATCAATTTCAAGTTACAGCTTGATCGGAATAAATATTCTAAGTTTCGCGCTTGAGCTGTTCATAGCAAACAGCAACAAATAACTGCTTTTTACGAACATGTTGTTGGTGTAAAGGTGTCGTTTTACCGGCGATTAAACTTAGTTTAGTTGATTCGTAATTGAAGTAGTGTTTTACTTGATTTTGATATCGTTTCTCACTTATTTGATGGGTTGCAAGTTCGTCAGCTTGAATAATCACTTTTGTTTGATTTAGTATAAGTGAGTGGAGTGCTCATTTCTGCTTTGAAATTATAAACTTATATCTTGACAATATCAGGAATTAGTTATGCTATAAATTAGAAAGATGCACAGCAGGACGTGATATTTACAAAATTTGAAAATGTCAGAAGTCATTACCTTAATAGAAAGGAGGGGATGTCGAAGGCAGCACAAGTGACTGGAGTGAAGTTGTAAGAGGTGTTTAGAGCATGTTTATTACATAAATTTTGTTTGAGCATTTACTACTATTTTGATTGTTCTAAAATTGCATGGTAAAGCATTAATCGGAATGATTTATGAGTTGATTATTGTGAAGATTGTTGGAGAAAAGTTTTACGAAATGGATTGCAATAGTTTATATGTTGTGGAGCTCACACTTGCTTGTGTATGTGCAAGAGACAAGGTGATAGACATGCTTATCTATGTGCAATTGCCCTATAGTGAAAGTAATCATCATCATGTTTAATCCTATCTTCTATCTTTCAATGGGTTTTTCTTTATTTTTAGTTAGGGAAAATTTCAAAAAAAGACCTAAAGTGCTCTAGTTTTCTCAAATTATGGTCCAAAGTGGATACTATTTTAAATAATAATCTGAAGTGACCAAATTGTTTCAAATAAGAATCTGAAGTGGCTACATCATCTCAAATAAGGACCTTTGGCTGGTGGTGACTTTTCAGGCCATCGAAGAAAGGGTATTTTGGTCAAAAAATTGTAACTATATTTTTAATTTTCTTTTTCATTTTTGTCATTTTTTTTCTTCTTTCTTTTTCTTTTTTCCTCTTCCTTTCCCCAGACATAGTCGTCAATGGCCAATGGAGGTCACGAGGGTGAATCTCACTAGATCCAGCAAGGGCAAGGGGTGCCCTCGTTCGATCCAATGAGGGATGCCCATGCCCAACATTTGCAAGGGTGACCTTCACCCGACATCCCCAGAGGTCAGTGGGCGAGGGCCGCTAGGCCTATGTGATGGTTGGCAACCCTCGCCCAGATTTGGGAGAGGGTCGCCACCCTCTCATGCCTTTAGCAAGGGCCAAGCCTTCGCCTTTGGTCAGCCAAGTTGTTGGCCCTCCCCTAGGTGTTAGCAACCTATCAGCCTTTGTTGCTGCCCCACCGACAATGGGGCGACGACCACACCCTCCTCTTGTTTTTTTATATATAATTTTTTTATTTTTTGAAAAGAAAAAAAAAGAAAGAAAAAAAGGAAATTTAAAAAAAAAATTAAAAAAGATGAAATTGCCCCTCACATTTGGTGAGTTCAGGCCCTTCTTTGAAACTAATATATGCACTTCAATCTTTTATTTAAAACAAAATTCACTTCAAATTTTTATTTGAAATAAGATTTACTTTTGGCTTTTATTTGAAAAAATAAAGGTACTTTATGCATTTATTTGAAACAATATCCACTTTAGATATTTATTTGAAAAAACAAAGGCACTTCTGCCCTTATTTGGAATTTTCCTTTTAACAATAACCAATTAAAACTTCACCTAATTGTTCCAAATGTCAATAAGGTATTTAATAAGGTTCGCTTTTCAAAATTAATTTGGTCTTCTTTGATAAGGATTACAACCACCAATATCTCACTTTCACATGATGAAAATGAGTGACGGGTGTAGACCTCTACTTTACGACTTGGTTGATGGACGTTAACATTAGAAAGAAAAATTGAATTCCAACAAACAAGAAAAATAAATAAAAATAGAATCAAATTGTTTCATACCTACCCGAACCATGGGGACCATTAGATAGCGGCCATCAATCACCTAGAAGCCCTAACGTCACGATTTAGGGCTTCAGAGAGCCGTTGAATTGCAGGTTATTTTTCGTAGCGAGAGTTGATAGTGCCAAAGCACAAGTTGTGTTGCTGCTTGTAGAGGGAAAATGCGCAGTCGTATTGGGGCAGGGTGGTCCTCAGATGAACTGGACGTGGAGTGGAGCACTCAGCCATGCGCGCGAAGACATTAGCGTCGACAGGAGAAGTGGAAAGAGAGTGACCGCAAAAGCTTAGTGCCCCCTCGTCTGAAGAAAAAAAAAATTTCTGTTCAACATTATTGGCGTTAGGTCCACCTAACTTTCGGTGCCAATGTCATTGCAATGCTGACTACCCTTACAGGGCTTGCCACGCACAAGATCTGCCTGCGACCACCATGACCGGACACAACCCACCTCTGTGGCCGTTTCCATCAAGTCGCTGGTCCAACTCTCTCGCTCGGCCGTGCGCCACACTTGTCCCTCATGCTCTTTCCCTCACTCAATTTCTGTGAGGAGGTCTTGACACCACTGTCAAGTGATGCTGAGATTTGGCCATCGCCATAGATATCTCATGAGATTTGAGGGTGATGCCAGATCAAGGGGAGAGAGGCCTTTGGATCTTGTTGCTATCAACGGATCATATAAGTAGCCCCATCTAAGTGCCAACACGATATCATGGCTCACTTGTTCTAACCTATAGTTATGCGAGATTTATCTACTAATGCAACAACCTACATTAAGGTCACGTCGGATCAAAAGATATCTAAATCCCAAATCGCCACTCTTGAAACCACTATAGGCAGTTCTTCTCGCGAGCTAGCATGGGTTTGGATGGCTTTAAAATGTGTCATGCGAGTTTAAGGCCTCATAAGATTTATTTAGTAGGGCAATCGACTATGCCTCATTACACTTTTATATTATCTTGATAAGTACTAGTGATATTATTACAATTACTATAATAATAAAGTTTGCCTCATTATTATATTATCTATATTGCTGAAAGCAAGTGATCAAATACTAAATTAAATAGTATAAGAGAATAAATTGGACACTAAATTTACATGGTTCACGGGCACAAGCTCTTTTTGGATGCTCTTTGCAAAGAAGACTTATTTCTTATAAATAGACAAGAGTTTGATCCAAAATAGGAAACCTACTCAGTTAACCACTCAAATAAGAATCAAGGAGAGTTTCTTTTTCCGGTTCATACTTGAGATAAATTTTCAATAATTTCCACTTTGACTCAATGTTTAAGCCAAGTCATAATCGATTATCTGAAGATTCGAAATTATATGCTACTCTCCCATTGCTCCTCATGGGCTCAGCTATTGCAAACATCTTCCAAATCCAAACTTTGCTTGAACTTAGTCATAACCATGGATCTCATCAAAATACTAACTCTCATTTAACCGCTCCACAATGATTTTTAGACACAACATCCTCAATCTCAAATAAAGCAAAACCACACTTGCATCCAACATCTATTATGAAGATGGATGCGCTATTTCTATCTCTATTTTAACTAAGACACTTTTTTTAGTTGATTGACCAAAATACCCTTATCTCTCTTTCCTCAATTTAATTGACTCTACTTTTATCATCTCTCTCTTCAGTTTTACAATACAAATGCCACATAATACCGAGCAAGGTATCATCTTACCCTACATCCCATCGTCACTTTGCCTAGAGAAGGTTGTAAATTTTAATCAATGGTGTCACATTTTTAGTCACAAAAGCTTCATAGAAATTCCTATTTATGATGGCTTATAAACACACAATAACTTGCCTAATTCTTGTAAAATAGTTTTGAGCAAAAAACTATATTTCAAAGTTGAAAATTAAAATTCAATCTTATTATCTAGTCAACCTTGATAAAAATGGAAAAAAAAAATTGATTAAAATATGGAAAAGATTAGCATGATCAAAGCGTTAAACATGTATATATTTACATCATATCTCTCAATATTAATGAAAGATAAGCATAAAAAGGGGAAAAAAAGGAACTTCTTGCTAATCTACTTCTACCACGAATAAACTAATTAATATATTGTAAATTCAATCTCATAACAAGTAGATCAAAACTTTAAATATGCTTAAAGCTTTCCTTTGTTATATCTAATGTGAGTTTAAAAGTGAAGAAGGTGTAACTAGATTCTGAACCCTCATATTGCAATTTAGATTAAAATAAAAGAAAGCGTGAAATAAGCAATCCTTAGTTTGAGAAAATACCAAAAAAGATTTTGAAGTACTATCATTTTCTCAAATAAAGGCTCGAACTGGACTTTTTGTCAAATAAGGGCCTGAAGTGACCATGATTGTTTCAAATAAAAGCCTAAAGTGCTCATGGTTGTTTCAAATAGGGACCTGACCTCATCCACTGGCTAAATATTTTGACAAGTTAAGGGCGTTTTCGTCCAATTACAATTTTAATATTAAATTATTTTCTTTTTCTTTTCTTTCCTTTCCTTTTTTCACTTTTTTTCTTTTTCCTAAGCAAGGCGGCGGTCGCGAGTGAGGGCTCGATGACTCTCGTCGACCACTAGTAAGGATTGACAAGAGCCTACCAACCTTCGCTAGTCACGAGCGAGGGTCGCCATGCCCAGGCGAGGTTGTCCCTCACTGGCCGCTACAGAGGCGACCCTTGCCCAGATTTAATGAGAGTTAACCTTGTCGATGGCCATGAGGGAGGCGTCGACCCCAAGTGAGGTTGGCCCTTGCTCATCCCTATCAATTATTGCCAAAGATGAAAGCAAACCTAGAAAAAGGGGAAAAAAAAAAGGAAAAGAGAAAAAAATTCAAAAAAATGTAAATGACTAAAATGCCCTTAACCAGCCAAAAAGTCAAACCCTTATTTGAAACATATATAATTACTTTAGACCTTAATTTGAAATAAGATTCACTTAAAGCTCTTATATGAGAAAATGAAGGCACTTTAGACTCTTATTTGGAATTTTCCATTAGTTTTAGAAACCTTCAATCTTATTTTGGAAAAACACCCTCAAGGTCAAAATCTGCTTGATAACTATACTTGAAATTTAATTTTCAATTTTGAAATGTAGATTTGCTCGAATTTTTTGAATAAAAGATAGGCAATCAATGGTGTATTTTTAAGTTTCAAAAATAGAAATTTATAATTTTTTATATAGTTTTTGTGATTAAAAATATGATACCATATTTAAAAATTAACAATCTACTCTCATAACCGGCTGTAGGGTAAGATGATATCTTGTTGGGTCTAATGGGGTAAACAGATGATAGAAATAAAGTAATTTTTGTTGGTTAGCCGAATAAAAAGGAAACAATACATTGAAGAGAGAGAGAAAGGGTATTAAATAAAGTAATTTAACCGAAAGTTGGTAAGAAGTGGGTGTACGCAGGGCCAAGAGACTGAAATAGCTTGATACCCGGCAATAAAAATGGGCTTGAAATGGGTATGTGCCCAATCCCTTCATACCCATACTATGTAGATAGGTATTTCATTTGTTGGGCCCATTCGAACATCTTTTTTAAAATTATGATCCAGCCCATGAAATATTCAGATAAAGGAAAAAAAAAAGAGTTTTAGATCCATGTTGCCAACTGTATTTGAGACAACCCCATTCAGAGGCATTTTAAAAAAAAAAAAAAAAAGCCCATGATTAAGTTTCTGGCTTTGCTGATAAGAGTTTTCACTTCGCACATGAGTTGATCTTACTTTGAATAAGGTAGCGGACTGGATTGTAAAAAGTCATCAGGTGTGGATCCCTATCTCATAATTGGTCGTCTCATTACCCTCATGCCCTTTGGGTTTTATTGTGTTGGGAATCTCGTTTTATGCACTTGAACTCATTGAGATAGTAATGCAATTCATATTACTGACAAAAAACAAAAACAAAAAAACATAAAAAAGAGCTCCGCTTTCGCAGGTTTTTGGAAATTTTTTTCAAACTAGCGAGTAATAAAGAGAAAGCTTTCCTGCCAATGATCGAATTTCACTTATGTGAACAAGGGGTTGACTAAGAGATGTGTAACTAAAGAAGCAAGGTAGTGATCATCGACATTGTAGAATTCTTGATGAGGACGTAATTAGTTTGAGAAAATGTTCATTACCCTCGTTAATGACACAGATGGATTCCTTCTACGTATTAAAATAGATAAGAGTTGTCATTCTCATATCTCAAATTGCTTGATCGTCCTTAATTCATTGTAGCTCCTAAATCATGGATCTGAAAGGTTATTCAGACAGTAATCAAAGTAAATTGATAAAGCTAAACCCTGCATCCAAACAATATGTGGATTTCTTGTATTGCTTAAAATAAATTATTTTGAGGTTAATATGTTATTGTGCGTTCAATAAATGGCAATCTTAATATCCAACAATCCAAGTTTCATTCTTCAGAGACAAAAATGTCAACCCAATCAACAATTACCCATCATTTCATTCAATTTCGAAATCGAAATCTAAGACTGCATGATTTTGTGAACAATTGTACAAATGGTTAATGGGTTTGATTTCGTTTGGGAAATATCAAACTTGACTTTATCAAACCAAAAGAGATCGAATGTCTCGATCTAGTCGATTTTTCTTTAATGCCCCTAGGTTTCATACTCTTTTTTTTTTTGGCAATCCATCCCCCGTTGTTCTTGTATTTTGGGCAACGAATTTCAATTAAATGCACATGCTTCCTATTTACTCACTCCCAGATAAAGTCAACGCAAATGCACCAGATTTCCAGGTGATAAACATTGATTGACTTCATCGATGGAGTTATTCCACACGATGCGTTCCAACAAATCATGTGATTTTCAGGAGGGCAATCACAAAGTTCCTGATGCAGATGGCTTTCATCATCACTTAGACTTTTCCCCTCAGAAGAACGCGGTTTCTCAAACTTCACGTTTTCTTTCCAACGTTCATGCGCTCAGACAGCGCACAGAAAACAGCAACCCGCATATAAAATATACATATATCCATCACTAGAGGGCATTAAACTATTGAATATATAAATTCGTGTAGATCTAAGCCGAGCTGGATTGAGACGAGATCTTTCAGTATCAAAACAGGTCACAGAAAAATGCACCTTGTCTTTGCCTTTTTTCGGATCTGATAACGTTGGAGTCTCCAGATAGGTCGACATTTTTGGTCAATCCATTATTGTTCTTTCTGAGAGGCTCCCAAAGCAAAACTTCAGGAGCGGGGTTACTTAGAAAGGGAAAATGTACTAGCGAGGGTCGACTGTTGCTAAGTATGGAAAGTCCAGGGATCAAGAAGAGGGGATACGAACATGGGACTGGTGTTTTGGAAGATGACGCATTCATCGTCGGGGAAGCGAAGAAGCAGAAAATACCCACTTTGGGAAGGTCTGTTCAGCTCAATTTCTGAGTAATCTGATGCTTTTCCAATCTTGGGTATTTGTTAGATATCGATTTCTCATTCTTTATTGGTGATATCGAGTGAATTGAATTTAGCGGTACAGAGAGCTGTGTGAGCACTTGTGAGTTGTGGTTCAGTTACTTCTGATTATTAATGCTGACTCCTCAACTTGTTTGGAACTGAACTTCTTGTATTAAAATCCAATTTGTAGTTTTTAAGTAGAAGATGATCCGAAGAGTCCTATTAAAAGGGAGAAAAACGGAGAAATTGTGGCGGATCAATCTATCAGGTGCAAGCCGTTGGAGATACTTGAGAATGGCATTGGCATATTGTTGGGGAGACATTACAATTAAGAGAGAGTGCCATTATGAATGCAGATCAATCAATTTGACATATCGACATGCTTCTGTATGTGTCTCATGTGCTGGTAGAACATTGCCAAGAAACATTGCCAAAATCTGTAAACTTGCATTCTGTTGATAGAAGTCTTGAGGTCCAGGCTAGTCGACAACTTTATTGTTTAGCTTAATGAATATGTTCACTTTGAGGTGGAGGCAGTTTGAGATAATCGAGAGTATGGTTTGTGCAGCATTGTTGTGGAAGCCTTGAAGGTGGACAGCCTGCAAAGGTTTTGCTCATCGCTGGAGCCTCTCCTGCGAAGAATTGTGAGTCATCACCTCTTCGTTTAGACAATGGACAACTTGAGAAATGGTCTCTTTCATGATATGCGGGCTGTCTTCCATTGTTATTCACATGTTCTAATGTTAAAAGATATTTGTCTTTCAATTACACTAGTTCATTGAGCATGCCAGTTGTGAAAATGGAGGTAAACATCACTCACTCCAACTTTTTATATTCTATCTCCTGGTTATAAAACAGGTGAGCGAAGAAGTAGAGAGGGCATTGACAAGATTAGGCCATGCTATGCTGGCTGAAAGGTATGTCGCTAAGTTATTAATACTGGCATGTGTTTGTAACTATTCAAACGGAAACAGAGATATGCATGCTCACATGGAGAACTTATCGTGCATGTGCTGAGCATTATGCAAGTAGAGTTCGCAACGGGATGAAATAATGATTAGTTATACTTGCATGGCAGGAAGGAACATCCTGAATCTGTTAATTAATATCCAATCTTTGAAAGATTATAGAAATCAAATGATGAGTGCTTCTGAATGCTACAACTTCTCTATACTGCTGGAAGCGCGCAGTAGCGGAAGTATCAGATGAAATGCACCTTGTTTTTTGGGGGTCTGAGAGGAGGAAGACTTTGCTAGATGGCACAAAAGTTGTTTTTGGCTGCTTAGATCCCATAAAAAGGCTTAGTAATCTTCATCCGTTGCAAGCAATTGTTTAACTGCTGTCCAAATTTTTCTGTGAAATTCTATAACACAATCTACTCTAGTTAATATGCAATTCTGTTTTATATAAAACCTTACTCTACATGGTTAAAATCAATTCTCTTACATCCAATATCACGTTGAAATTAGATAACAGATGTGCAAAACATTGCAACTGTAAATGATGATGCAATGAGCAAACTTCTCAGCTATGGTCATTTGATTATGCTTTGTACTTACAGATTTCCCTCTACAGGTCATCCCCACCTAGAATACAAAATCCAGAAGAGAAAGGTATGCAGCTTCAATTTAAGACCAGAATGCCACCCCACCTATTCACTGGAGGGAGGGTCGAGGGCGAACAAAGTGCAGCCATTCATGTTGTGTTGATAGACCGAGCCACTGGTCTTGTGGTGCGAGATGGTCCTTCATCAAATGCCAAGCTAAATGTCGTCGTGCTTGAAGGAGACTTCAACGACGAAACTCAAGGTGATTGGAGTGAGGAGCACTTTGAGAGTCTCGAAGTGAAAGAGCGGGAGGGCAAAAGGCCACTCCTCACAGGTGATCTCCAGGTTATACTGAAGGAAGGGGTTGGAACTCTTGGGGAACTTAGTTTCACCGATAATTCCAGCTGGACGAGAAGCAGAAAGTTCAGGATCGGTGTGAAGGTTGCTGCTGGATGTTGTGAAGGGATTCGTGTTCGCGAGGCTAAAACTGAGGCTTTTGCTGTTAAAGATCACAGGGGAGAATGTGAGTTCATAGCTGAATTTTCTCTAGACCGCACTTAACAAGTTCAGATAGAGACGCTACAGCTGCAAAATTCCTGCAGTCTTAGTGAGAAATTTTTTGGATATTAAGTTACAGTTTATAATCACTTGGATGATCTACTTCACTTTGAATTAGTGAAATAAGATCATTAAGTTTAGTGGAAAAGCATAAGGATCTTAAATTAGTAAGACAAGTCGTAGACAAACTGTAATGATCCGCTTGATAGTCCTTTCGGTTCTGCTATATCGTTATTGCTCATTGATGCAGGTTCAGATTTAGTTACAATGACATGGATTGTATTTTTCAGTGTATAAAAAACATTACCCACCTGCTTTACATGACGAAGTATGGAGACTGGACAGAATTGCAAAGGATGGAGCTCTGCATAAGAAGCTAATTAACGCTGAAATTGTAACGGTTGAAGATTTTCTACGGCTTCTTGTCAGGGACCCTCAGAAGTTAAGAAAAGTAAGGACTTCCTTTGCATGTTAATTGGTATTTTTTTTTTTTTAATCTTTTTCTTTGATCTGCTTAGACAATGACTATTCTGTGTGTGTACTGATGATCATGACGAAACTATAGATCCTAGGGAGCGGAATGTCGAACAGAATGTGGGAGAATACGGTCGAGCATGCAAAGACGTGCGTCATGGGTGGGAAGGTGTACATATACTACACTGACGTCAATCATAATACTGGCGTGGTCTTCAACGATATCTATGAGCTCATAGGCTTTCTTACCGATGGGCAGTTCTTCTCTCTGGAAAATCTGACCAACAAGCAAAAGGTTTGCTCCTCTACTATTGAAAAGTTTCTGAGAGGGTTCTAATCAACTTAATGACAATGACAAAGAACAGTTTCTTTCATATGCAACTCATCTTTTCCTGGTTTCTCTGTCCACAGATCTCAGTAGACTCCTGGTGAAGAGAGCCTACGAGAACTGGAACCAAGTCGTAGAATATGACAGCAAAGTTCTAAGCCCCATCCCCGGTACAAGGAACGAAACGACATCCTCAGTTTTCCCAGAGGCTGTAACCGAGAATGCTAGTGTTCGAGATCAGCACTACACAACGACCACAAAATACTCACAGCAATATTCATCACAATGTGAAGAAAGAGACCCGCATTGCCAAGATCAGAATATCTACCAACCGATTTCTCCACTCATGGAACTTCCGATTAATATGTGGATTTCTTGTATTGCTTAAAATAAATTATTTTGAGGTTAATATGTTATTGTGCGTTCAATAAATGGCAATCTTAATATCCAACAATCCAAGTTTCATTCTTCAGAGACAAAAATGTCAACCCAATCAACAATTACCCATCATTTCATTCAATTTCGAAATCGAAATCTAAGACTGCATGATTTTGTGAACAATTGTACAAATGGTTAATGGGTTTGATTTCGTTTGGGAAATATCAAACTTGACTTTATCAAACCAAAAGAGATCGAATGTCTCGATCTAGTCGATTTTTCTTTAATGCCCCTAGGTTTCATACTCTTTTTTTTTTTTTTTTGGCAATCCATCCCCCGTTGTTCTTGTATTTTGGGCAACGAATTTCAATTAAATGCACATGCTTCCTATTTACTCACTCCCAGATAAAGTCAACGCAAATGCACCAGATTTCCAGGTGATAAACATTGATTGACTTCATCGATGGAGTTATTCCACACGATGCGTTCCAACAAATCATGTGATTTTCAGGAGGGCAATCACAAAGTTCCTGATGCAGATGGCTTTCATCATCACTTAGACTTTTCCCCTCAGAAGAACGCGGTTTCTCAAACTTCACGTTTTCTTTCCAACGTTCATGCGCTCAGACAGCGCACAGAAAACAGCAACCCGCATATAAAATATACATATATCCATCACTAGAGGGCATTAAACTATTGAATATATAAATTCGTGTAGATCTAAGCCGAGCTGGATTGAGACGAGATCTTTCAGTATCAAAACAGGTCACAGAAAAATGCACCTTGTCTTTGCCTTTTTTCGGATCTGATAACGTTGGAGTCTCCAGATAGGTCGACATTTTTGGTCAATCCATTATTGTTCTTTCTGAGAGGCTCCCCAAAGCAAAACTTCAGGAGCGGGGTTACTTAGAAAGGGAAAATGTACTAGCGAGGGTCGACTGTTGCTAAGTATGGAAAGTCCAGGGATCAAGAAGAGGGGATACGAACATGGGACTGGTGTTTTGGAAGATGACGCATTCATCGTCGGGGAAGCGAAGAAGCAGAAAATACCCACTTTGGGAAGGTCTGTTCAGCTCAATTTCTGAGTAATCTGATGCTTTTCCAATCTTGGGTATTTGTTAGATATCGATTTCTCATTCTTTATTGGTGATATCGAGTGAATTGAATTTAGCGGTACAGAGAGCTGTGTGAGCACTTGTGAGTTGTGGTTCAGTTACTTCTGATTATTAATGCTGACTCCTCAACTTGTTTGGAACTGAACTTCTTGTATTAAAATCCAATTTGTAGTTTTTAAGTAGAAGATGATCCGAAGAGTCCTATTAAAAGGGAGAAAAACGGAGAAATTGTGGCGGATCAATCTATCAGGTGCAAGCCGTTGGAGATACTTGAGAATGGCATTGGCATATTGTTGGGAGACATTACAATTAAGAGAGAGTGCCATTATGAATGCAGATCAATCAATTTGACATATCGACATGCTTCTGTATGTGTCTCATGTGCTGGTAGAACATTGCCAAGAAACATTGCCAAAATCTGTAAACTTGCATTCTGTTGATAGAAGTCTTGAGGTCCAGGCTAGTCGACAACTTTATTGTTTAGCTTAATGAATATGTTCACTTTGAGGTGGAGGCAGTTTGAGATAATCGAGAGTATGGTTTGTGCAGCATTGTTGTGGAAGCCTTGAAGGTGGACAGCCTGCAAAGGTTTTGCTCATCGCTGGAGCCTCTCCTGCGAAGAATTGTGAGTCATCACCTCTTCGTTTAGACAATGGACAACTTGAGAAATGGTCTCTTTCATGATATGCGGGCTGTCTTCCATTGTTATTCACATGTTCTAATGTTAAAAGATATTTGTCTTTCAATTACACTAGTTCATTGAGCATGCCAGTTGTGAAAATGGAGGTAAACATCACTCACTCCAACTTTTATATTCTATCTCCTGGTTATAAAACAGGTGAGCGAAGAAGTAGAGAGGGCATTGACAAGATTAGGCCATGCTATGCTGGCTGAAAGGTATGTCGCTAAGTTATTAATACTGGCATGTGTTTGTAACTATTCAAACGGAAACAGAGATATGCATGCTCACATGGAGAACTTATCGTGCATGTGCTGAGCATTATGCAAGTAGAGTTCGCAACGGGATGAAATAATGATTAGTTATACTTGCATGGCAGGAAGGAACATCCTGAATCTGTTAATTAATATCCAATCTTTGAAAGATTATAGAAATCAAATGATGAGTGCTTCTGAATGCTACAACTTCTCTATACTGCTGGAAGCGCGCAGTAGCGGAAGTATCAGATGAAATGCACCTTGTTTTTGGGGGTCTGAGAGGAGGAAGACTTTGCTAGATGGCACAAAAGTTGTTTTTGGCTGCTTAGATCCCATAAAAAGGCTTAGTAATCTTCATCCGTTGCAAGCAATTGTTTAACTGCTGTCCAAATTTTTCTGTGAAATTCTATAACACAATCTACTCTAGTTAATATGCAATTCTGTTTTATATAAAACCTTACTCTACATGGTTAAAATCAATTCTCTTACATCCAATATCACGTTGAAATTAGATAACAGATGTGCAAAACATTGCAACTGTAAATGATGATGCAATGAGCAAACTTCTCAGCTATGGTCATTTGATTATGCTTTGTACTTACAGATTTCCCTCTACAGGTCATCCCCACCTAGAATACAAAATCCAGAAGAGAAAGGTATGCAGCTTCAATTTAAGACCAGAATGCCACCCCACCTATTCACTGGAGGGAGGGTCGAGGGCGAACAAAGTGCAGCCATTCATGTTGTGTTGATAGACCGAGCCACTGGTCTTGTGGTGCGAGATGGTCCTTCATCAAATGCCAAGCTAAATGTCGTCGTGCTTGAAGGAGACTTCAACGACGAAACTCAAGGTGATTGGAGTGAGGAGCACTTTGAGAGTCTCGAAGTGAAAGAGCGGGAGGGCAAAAGGCCACTCCTCACAGGTGATCTCCAGGTTATACTGAAGGAAGGGGTTGGAACTCTTGGGGAACTTAGTTTCACCGATAATTCCAGCTGGACGAGAAGCAGAAAGTTCAGGATCGGTGTGAAGGTTGCTGCTGGATGTTGTGAAGGGATTCGTGTTCGCGAGGCTAAAACTGAGGCTTTTGCTGTTAAAGATCACAGGGGAGAATGTGAGTTCATAGCTGAATTTTCTCTAGACCGCACTTAACAAGTTCAGATAGAGACGCTACAGCTGCAAAATTCCTGCAGTCTTAGTGAGAAATTTTTTGGATATTAAGTTACAGTTTATAATCACTTGGATGATCTACTTCACTTTGAATTAGTGAAATAAGATCATTAAGTTTAGTGGAAAAGCATAAGGATCTTAAATTAGTAAGACAAGTCGTAGACAAACTGTAATGATCCGCTTGATAGTCCTTTCGGTTCTGCTATATCGTTATTGCTCATTGATGCAGGTTCAGATTTAGTTACAATGACATGGATTGTATTTTTCAGTGTATAAAAAACATTACCCACCTGCTTTACATGACGAAGTATGGAGACTGGACAGAATTGCAAAGGATGGAGCTCTGCATAAGAAGCTAATTAACGCTGAAATTGTAACGGTTGAAGATTTTCTACGGCTTCTTGTCAGGGACCCTCAGAAGTTAAGAAAAGTAAGGACTTCCTTTGCATGTTAATTGGTATTTTTTTTTTTTTTTTTTTCTTTTTCTTTGATCTGCTTAGACAATGACTATTCTGTGTGTGTACTGATGATCATGACGAAACTATAGATCCTAGGGAGCGGAATGTCGAACAGAATGTGGGAGAATACGGTCGAGCATGCAAAGACGTGCGTCATGGGTGGGAAGGTGTACATATACTACACTGACGTCAATCATAATACTGGCGTGGTCTTCAACGATATCTATGAGCTCATAGGCTTTCTTACCGATGGGCAGTTCTTCTCTCTGGAAAATCTGACCAACAAGCAAAAGGTTTGCTCCTCTACTATTGAAAAGTTTCTGAGAGGGTTCTAATCAACTTAATGACAATGACAAAGAACAGTTTCTTTCATATGCAACTCATCTTTTCCTGGTTTCTCTGTCCACAGATCTCAGTAGACTCCCTGGTGAAGAGAGCCTACGAGAACTGGAACCAAGTCGTAGAATATGACAGCAAAGTTCTAAGCCCCATCCCCGGTACAAGGAACGAAACGACATCCTCAGTTTTCCCAGAGGCTGTAACCGAGAATGCTAGTGTTCGAGATCAGCACTACACAACGACCACAAAATACTCACAGCAATATTCATCACAATGTGAAGAAAGAGACCCGCATTGCCAAGATCAGAATATCTACCAACCGATTTCTCCACTCATGGAACTTCCGATTATTAGACTTCCTCAAACTGCAACTCAGGTTCTAGATGCTCCACAAGAAGCATTTCCCAGCATCGGTACAGATTACTTGTCCACCGGCACTCCGGGAATTGGGGGGACTAATTATTCTGGAGACTTGTTTGCGGAGGATATCCGGCTCAGGAGCATGGAGATGCTGCAGAGTAATGATATGCAGAGACTGCTCAGGTCATTCAGTACTGGACCCAGCTTCCACCATTCGAATGAGGATAGCGTCACTTATGGTGTTCCGTATGACAGTAGGACGGACTGCCAGCTCCAGCAGAAGTGCAGCCAGAGCTCAGGAAAAGCCGTTGTGGGCTGGCTTAAGCTTAAGGCCGCTTTGAGATGGGGCATATTCATTAGGAAGAAAGCTGCAGAGAGAAGAGCTCAGCTTGTAGAGCTTGATGACTCCTAGACTGCCTATCTTTGTTTAATTTTCTTTTTATTTTTCTGCCTCTCCCCGTTAGCCTCTGTTGGATATTCGGGCATTTTTAACTCCTCTTTTGTCGACTTTAAAACGGCGATATCTTAGCATAATAAAACGGCTTGAACGGTCTTTAACTTCTTTTTCTTCTGGTTTTTTTTTTTTTTTTTTTTTTAACGCTTTTACTTTCACTTGCATTTTGGCATATCAAAGTCAAGAAACAATTTTGCGCCATAGAGAGAACTGAGAAGCATAGTAGATATCCGAGTGGTCAATTTTGAAGCAGTTGATCAGATTCTCAACTAGCATATTGAGATTTTTTTCAGTAGCTCTATAAGGACATGAAAATTGTCGAGTTATCAAATCTAAATAGTGTATAAATGATAGAAAGACCAATACACATAACCAACTCTGATTAATTGTCGAGCAAAATAGATTCAAAAACAAGCACAAGCAAACATATAACTCAATGCCGAATTAAACTATCATTATGTGCATTGTCTCAATCATATCAGCAAAGAAACGGAAGGAGATTGATCATATGGAAACATAACATTGTAAGTTTCTAGTGCCATTATTATGGTATGAACAAGGCAGAGATCAAACAATATGAATGAAGAAGAACTGCGATTAGCAGAACTCATAACAGGCATCTAGACAATGAAGACTCAGAAGAAAAAACTATACTCAGGAGAAAAAAAGAAAAAGAACTAAATTACAGCACGATGAGAGCTCTTCAGAAAATTCGCAGCGGAGAATTCTCATATGCATGACCCAAGTGGATAGGGGTCAAATCCCAAATCTGCATCCATCAGCGGCGTTCCATTGTGGTCCTGCATATAGTCACAAAATTCCAGTTCAAGAAAACCATAATATTTGTGGAAACGTTTTATTCAAGTAGTCAAAAGGTGAGGGAAAGAGAAGGAGAAAGAAACACGAGTCACTAGTATATCAAACTCTCAAGGTATGAAAATAAAACTATGTTTACCAGGATTAGGTAATTACATAAAAGGTGAAAATACTCCATTTTGTCAAGTTCTGTTTATCTGGAAATATGTGAGTCCTGCTAAGAGAGCAAGTACCACAGACCCAAAGTATACTGATCTCCCTATCTTTCTTTTATGAAAATCGTAGTCTAATTTCTAGAATCAAACATGGTACCAGCATCAACAATGACATTCAGATGCTCTCAGAAGACATGCTGAGGTGTGTTGTACCACCAAGAAGTGGCTAACACTGAGGTAATCCGATAAGTGTTCTCAATCTAAGTATTCAACAGCTCGTCAGCTAACCAGATCTATGTATTTCTCATTAGTACAAAAAGACCTGACCAGATAGACTGTCACTGACCAAGAGGTGCATTTGACTGATGAAGCTGTCCAGCTGTTTGGCCAAAGAGAGAATATCACATACTAAATGTGTATGCCTAAAGCCTAATCATGACAAATGTAATAACCATCATGGTAATAAGGTGAAGAGATTCTTAAATAATAATGCATCTCAAGATATGTTACTTACACGCTTGATGGCATTCATTAGCTCATCCAACGACTCGTAACTAGCTTCAAAGATACAATCCTGCACCTTTGTTTGCTCAAAGGGGTTGTTGTCACCAGATGTTATGATTGAGTCCATAGAAGATATATCAACTTCGGCATGGCAAACGGCAGACCGAGCACCTGAATTTAGTAGGCTAGGCAGAGAAACTTCAGCATTTGGACTGCAGTGTGCATTAGTTTGCCCCATAATATGGCTGATGGAACCAGAAGAACCACCAGCAGGAACAAGACAGTTCATTGCACTATTTTGACTCAGATTTTGTTTGTAATTCTGGGATTGTTCTTCCCATCTTTGGGCTTGTCCAAAATTCACAATCTGCACAGTATTGACCAACCCCGCTTCACACTGAATGTCACTTCTATATTCATCCATAGTTCCTGCCACTGTGCCAGTTGACGAGAAGTCAATTCGGCCTTCACGTAATTGTGGGGTAGCCAAAGAACAGCCCATTGACCTTTGATCGAGATTCATTGTCCCCGTCAGTGGCAGAGGATTTGAAGAAGGAAAACCGGACGACTGCATGGAAGCATGCCACATATCATTTGACCTACATTTGTCAACAAAACTAGGTCCGGATACAAAACCTCCAATGTCTTGGGTTTGTGTCTGATTCCCCCGCAAGAAAGCCTGATTGCTTCTTGGAACGTATAGAGAATTGCTCGAGACACCAGTCACTGCCCTGGAATCTGAGAGGTTAGTGGCAACACTAGCATTTGTTGTATCGATATTGAACTCTCCTACAGGGGTCTTTACATTTCCCTGCTGCAACTGGTTAAGCTCCAAACATGTCGGAATTCCTTGAAATGGATTGGCAGTCCGGGCACCAACAGCATTGACCGAGCTGCTAAATTTTTGAATATGGTTTGTCCGATACGCTGCAGAGGATGTGATCCCCCTAAACCCTAAACTAGTTGGTGTGCTTAGCCTACCTAGCATCCCGCCTGCAGCATAAGAGGATAGAGATGTGCTAGAAAGCCTTCCTGAACCAGCTAATGCATGAAAATCTCCAAATGCAGCCTGGCTTGCCCCGTTGCTATTGAGTCTTTTCAGGTAAAGCCGATATTTCTGTATCAAAGCAACAGCATTAGACCATGGATTGTTTCGGTTACAAATTATATACACTAGAAGACACTGTAGGTCATGCCAAAGGGGCTTAGCTCATAGTAATAGTCATTATAGAAGAATCTCCATGTGTACTAAGCAAAGATTCCTAGCATATATGGAGATGGATAACCAGCCTTCCGTTTAAAGCATTATTTAGGAAATAAAATGATGCATCTCCATATCACCTACGTTGTAAAATAATAGTCCCATCATAGGAAATGAAGGATAAAACTAGTGTAGAGAGAATCTGTGAAATACTGTCAGACAGTTGAAAGAATGAATAGTTATATGAAAGCAAGGCCCCCACAGTGACTCAATCAAGAGATTAGTGATAAAAATCGTTAATGGTGACAAAGAAAATCCATAAGAGGGCAAAGAGCAGGGGCTTGACCTGTAGGTGACTAGCCACATTTTCCCTTGTAATGCCTTCAACATTCATCAAGTCCAGAATTTTCTTAGGGACAGCCTCTGCATTGACAGTAACAACAGAAGGCGGTTCACTCAAAGGAGAAGATTTCTGCAAGAATTAGCATAAGCAAGGTTGAACAACCAAACTACGATGCAATCACGAAGCACTCACTGTCATATCCTAATTGTTCAACAGCTGAAACAAACTTGCGATGCAGATCAACAGACCAAACAACTCGAGGCTTTTTTTGGTTCGACTGGTCATCAATCTCGTGTCCATTCTCTTCACTGTCTTCTTCCTCATCATCTGTCAGGTCCTTCCTCTTCTTGTTGGGCTTTCCATTCGGATCAACATTACATGTTGATGCAGGTCCTTGCTCACCAGCCCCAGATCCATCCAAAGGCTTAACTACATTGGCAAATTTGCTTCTCTCCTTTGGTTCAATATTTTTTTTCCTCACTATGTGTTGCCATATGTTCTTGAGCTCCTCCATTCTGGCAGGTTTCAACAAATAGTCACAAGCACCATGAGTGATCCCCTTCATCACAAGTTCAGTATCGCCATGCCCAGACAACACTGCAAACAATTAAATGGACCAAAATTACATCGAGGCCAACGGAGTTATCTCAAGGAAAGCGAAACAGGGGATTTCGGCTTACTGATGACAGGCAGATCCATTTCAAGACCCACAAGCTCTAGAAGCTTAAAACCATCCATGTCAGGCATGTTCACATCGCTAATCACCAGGTCAAACCTGTTCCTTTTATCCCTCAGCATTTTCAGCGCCACGGTTGCTTCACTGGTCGTAGTAACTATAAAAGATCAAAGAATTAAACAAGAAAGAGATGCAACTGTGATAAGACTTCAGATCCATTTCCAAATTCAAGACCAGAACATCACAAGTTGTAATCATCATTTCAACGAAGGAATTCCCCAAAACACATCCTTAAATGCAGACAAACAATATCCGACGCCCCCCAAACTGTCTAGCAATTCTAAATAAAAGCCAAAATCCAAAACTCCGTACCACAATTCCACTGATCTAACGCCATTCTACGACACGAAGAATCAACCATAAAATCAACCGACACTCGATTGGCCCTTACACACATGACAGACAAAGAACACCAACCCAAACAGACAATCCTCGAATACACTAGGAAGTCATATGAACAAGGGTGTCAGAACCATCAAATTGCAGTCAAAACTGAAAACAAAGATCCAACCTTGATATCTGCACTTCCGAAGCATACCCTCCAACACTTTGAGGCAAGACGCATCGTCATCAACGGCCAGAACCCGCATCCCGACCGGGAACGGGTCCTTCCCATCCTCGCTCAGGATGCCACTCTTCTTGTCCTCCACAGTCATTGGCCTCTCCCACAATTCAAAAACCGCCCGAAAGAAAGTTAAAAGCTAAAACTCCCACCAAGAACGGAACAACAAAATCCAAACTTTCGTGCGCGAACGCTCCAAAACCCAGTCCTTGAAAGCGAGCAAACATACAACCAATAAAACAGACAACTTGTTCATGTGTTTTAGTGAAGCTAAGTCCTTGCAAGCTTCCTCAGCATTTCTGAATTATAAATTTCCACGAGAGCTCTTGCCCCCTTTTTATAATGTCCTTCCTCTCCTGCCCCCCTCCGTTCGATGCTTTTATGGCAATGACAACACTTTCCTTCGTTGGGTTTTCAGTGTGGGGAGGGACTTTTAAAAGAAACAGAGCGACTGGCTTTTCAACGTTTGTCTGCTTTTCTTTCCTTATCAGACCCCTGCTTTTTCAACTTTTACCATCTGGGGGGGCATCCATTCAATCTCCCCCCTCCATTCCCTCCCCCAGGGGCGAGCTTATCATGGTCTCCTCCTTCGCCTTGGTAGAATTGATTAACATACTCTTCTAGTGTGTAAGCACCCTTTATTCTATATCTCTCCCTTTGTCAAAGTTACCTTTCTCATGACAAAAGCTTAAAAGAAAAAGTTACCTTTTTATGGAATTTATGGCTCATACCAATAAAGAAGAAGTTACCTTTTTATGGGTTCATGGCCATTTTTTTGAATTTTGATGGATTCCCCAAGAATTAATAAATCCCAGTTCATAGTACATAACCCTACCTGATATAATATAAAGGGAGACTACTTTTAAGGAGAATAAGCCTTTTCCATATTCTCAGTATGACCTTACTTGAACGAGTTTTAAGGACAGAAACCAAATTCACAGCTCAATTTAGTTTCTGATCCAATCCATCCTCCCCCTTAAATTTTTAGCACAGCTAATTTTGTTATGCATATCTCTAAGTATCTAGACGGTCGTATTTCCGATAAATTCTTGATTGTTGTTTAACGCACTTTTATGTCAGTGTGCGTAAATGTTCTCCGGATTTTACGCGATGCCAAAATTTATTTCCCTTGACGGTTTTGCGAAACGTGTAAATCTAAAAGCCAATGGTCCAATCCAAACGCATACAAGTATGCATGTGAATACTAAATACTTCCATTCCAGTAGCGCGAAATTTCGTTAGAATAAATTAGCAATGTACACCTCTTTCAAATACTCAATTCACATATCCGCAGGCCATGAATAGAAAAGATTGACCTAATTTATTCTTGAATTTGGTATTCCGTTAAAACCTAAGCATCTATCTCGAATGTTAACATTGAGTCTTGTATTATGTGATTTATTTCGCTTCCTTTTCCTTATAAACAGAAAAATAATTTAATCCCGGAATAATGCTTTTTTTTTTTCCTTGCACGGAAAAATCAAACCACGAATTTGTGTGTTTTCTAGCATTATTTCCTTAAGTTTTTTTTTTTTTTTTGGAGATAATCATTATTTCCTTATGTTGAATGGATAATATATTCTGTAAATCACTATTTTTCCGCTCATGGTGGTTTGTGTTTTTCCTTCCTTTTCTGTCCTTCTCTTTTTACCTAGGCTTCATGGTACGTTTTCATTTTATTGACCAAGAAAAAAGTCAGAAAAACGTACGGCGGGAAGACTGCACAAGTTGAAGGAATGATGAACTGTTGGCCCCATCGTACGACTCAAAAAGAAACAGACAACTTTTCCTTTTGGTTGTCCTTGTCAAAGGATTAATTATTTTGTTATCATAAGTTTCTAGTTTGGACATTATCGGTCCATTATCTGGCAATTATTTAGGCCATAAATGCCAATGATATATTCCAATCTGGCATTTATCCCCAAAATTAGTCATCCTTTCTAAGAATGGCCCGTGATTTTTGGATCATTAATTAATCATCGAATTAGAGGAGCATTCTGCCCTAATTAATCGTACACAGCTGGACCTAATTGATTAAACTTTTACTCTTGTTGAATGATGTATTTTTGGTGATTGGCTAGATTAAGAAAAATAATAAAGAAATGACCGTGTGGGAAATTACATCCTGCATTGCCTTATTTGGAGAATTTAAGGAAAAAAAGGGTGTATCTGGTAAATTAGTTAATGTCTTCTAGCGACCTCATTTATTGTATTCATCATGGAACAAACCAAAGATGGTCTTTCTTTATTAGCAAGTGTACCAAAGATGTTCGCATTAAACGTTTTATCGAAGATTTCATAAAAAGGAAACGTTCTTTCATTATTACTCCATATTGGGAGAATTCATAATATGGAATTTGTACTGTGAAACATCAAAAATACAACATATTTTTGTCAACAGTTTTTGTTTTTCTTACTTTTATGATCCAATACGAAAACGCTAGACATGATCCATTTGGACGGCATTTATATGAAACATGATAAAACCCAAATTATAAAGAGAAATCACAAACATGACATCACATGATATGGTTAGTTTTACATATTAACATAAACTAAGATGGGTTTCCTCGTAATCCTATTTTTTGGCATGTAGAAACGGAATGAAGATATTTTAAGGAGGCATGAAATTACAAACATGATTATGACACATTAACACGAATTGTCAGAGCCATTTAAAGCCACATCAGACCATTCCTAAAAACCGATCTTAGTGTAAATAGGCCAGGCAAAAAGGGAATTCCACCATGCAAAATTAGATTAGGATAACATCATCTTCAATGTGGAATGGAGAGCACTATTAATCCTTTTCCAGTGGAAACTCAA
Source organism: Eucalyptus brandiana (assembly GCA_014182725.1). Taxonomy (NCBI): domain Eukaryota; kingdom Viridiplantae; phylum Streptophyta; class Magnoliopsida; order Myrtales; family Myrtaceae; genus Eucalyptus; species Eucalyptus brandiana. The sequence goes on along the minus strand of CM024670.1, from coordinate 51,193,374 downwards.
TGTACACACACGCCTGCTTAACATTTCGAATTGATTGGGAGCTAGTCTATACGCAAGGAACACACCCATTAAATGAGTTATAAAGGCGCTTAGGGTTATTTGCAAAGTTTGCAAAAATTTGGAGCGTATAATTGCCAAGATTTAAGGGGAAACATATATTTGCCATAAAGTCCACGGATTAGGGGTATTTGCATTAAATGAAATTGAAAGTCATGAAGGAAAATAATAATGGGGGCGATGATAATTGCCTATATCAACAAAGGTTTAGAGAGTCAAAACTTAGGATGGAGAGTGTTTAGGTTAAGAGCCTGGGCAATTACAATCAAAGCTGTCAACACAAACTAGATCGGACCAAGGAATTGCCTACGAAACCCGACGATTAGTCAAGCTGCAAAAAATAGTCGGGATCTTGCATCTCGACAGACGCCGAGATCGTCTCGAGCTTGGTTCGTACTCTGCATCGCTAGGGTTAGGTCTCAGGATATTAAGTAATCCCTGGCAAATGTCCCGTCCTCACGTGAATGGTCAAACCTTCCGAGAGGTGGGGTGCAATCTGATACTCGGACCCACTTGAGATTCCAAGGGTGGGGAGGGAGGGAGGGACCATCGATCGAAATGAAACATGTTACGAGGTCGGCAGTCGATGATGCTTCGGTCCCGTCGGTCATCATCCGGCCTCAGTCAAAGATTGCCCATTCGTATCCATGTTGCCGGGGAAACACACAGCCATTTCACGAACGAGACAAAAGTCATATGATTCGAAGCCAAATATTCAATGGATTCGTGTAGGGATTTTGGCACTGAAACTAGTGGAAAGAAAAAAAGATATGGGAAAGCAATCAAGGACCGAAGGAATGGAATCCTTTGAGATGATTATTCAATGGATTTATGTAAGCTTAACCACTGACTGATCCCCACTAATGTTCAAAGGGGTTGTAATTAGATATTCTTGTTTTCCCAACTGGTTTTCGAGTTAATGATAAGCAAGGACAGAAGCAGCCAAAAAGAGGCCCTCATTATTATTCCACTTTTCGTGGGAAATTGGTGGTCTACAAGTCAAGGGTCGACCTAACCGAAATTCCAATGGCTTGAAGAATCCGTCCGTGGGGAAAGCACGACTTTCTCAGCAGCGCGCAATCATGATTTTCTTGGTTAGATGTGAAGATTGCATTTCATGATTCATGTGTGTAACTTGCTAGTAATTTATTATACTGCGTGGTGCTTTTAGACTTCAGTGGGATATGCACAAACAGTTTTTAGGGGAACGTGGACTTGATGGGCTGGTTGATCGGGCCTGCAAAGCCCTAAACTACAAAAATAAGCCCACCAAGCAGTTGAAAAGCTGTTGCCCGTTTGGGCTTCGTTTGTTCTGCATTTAATGGATGATTTGAAGAATATTTTATTAAAAATGAAATAAACGATCAAAGAGTATTTTCATTGTCCATAAAAATGTTTGGAAATAAAACTTCGTAGACGATTAAAAACATTTTTCATTAACTAATTAATTCGAGCAATTAATTTTAGGAAAATGTGTTTCAAATCATTTATTTTTTATGAAACAAATGAAGCCTTATCGATACACTTGTGGATTATTATCACCAAGTCTACAACCACCACCCACCTCCATCTCTGTTGCCGCTTCCATTGCCACCATAAAGACCTTGCCTCAACACCTCTCTCTCTCTCTCACATGAGCACAGGCCGGGAACGAGATAGGGTGAGCAAGTCCTTGTGTGGAAAATAATTTGATAAAGTTTCAAATTATATATTAGAAGCATACACTCGTTAGAATTTTGATAAAAACTATCAATTATGATATCTCATATTTATTCACATTCTAAAAAATTGTTAAAAGTACCACTATGTTATGAGCTCGACAATATTTATTATATTTATTTGTTGGTATTGTTAACTTAATAACATATTTATTTTAAATGTTTACTTTAATTTTAAATTAAGAAGATAATTGCCTAGGTGAGTCGTATGATAAATAATATAAAATTGTTAAAATAAACCAATTGGGCGGATTAACCAGGGGGTGGGGGGTGATGGAAGTTGAGGGTTGGACATTGAGTCGTAAAGAGGATGTATACTGGCTACATAAGGAGTGTAACCAAGATTCTACACATCTTATATCTATCATCATTGGTGGAGGATACGAGATGTGTAAAAAATTATCCATATAAATAAGATTAATCCTATAGTAGAAGAATTCTACTTTTTGTCCTTGTACTCTCATACTTTTTTCTAATTATGACATCGTATTTTGAAGTATTCTAGTCAAGTTGTTCTTCTTGCACATGTTGCCTATTTTAATCCCTGCAGCGTTAAATCCGACCAATTCAAACTGGCAAGGTCATTGGATGATGCCGGAGGGTGACATGGATGATATTTTTCCAAGTCAAACCCGAAAAGGCATGAAAAAGAGAGATTATGACTGGAAGAAAGAACATTCTTTTTCCTTTACTATTTCTTTTTCCAAGGCGGCGTTCACGATAGTAAAATGTTATTTGCGTCACACTCAGGCTCTGCTGACAACTACGTCGGCTGGATTTGACCAAATGTAGCGTTGGAAGAAATTTATTAAATGATTTGTACAAGTGGAAAGACTTTATTGAAAAAGATAAAATACAGGGACTTGATTAAAAAAAATTTGAAATCACGAGGATAGGTATATTTTTTTTTGTTATAAATCGTAATGCGGTCGCTTGTTGAGTTTTAAAAGGTCAAAAGAAAGAAGAACACTACATCATCCCTTTGTATTTGCACCGTTTGAACCTTCTGCTTGTCCATTTCCGGATCATGAATTTTACTCCAAGGCAAGGTGCCAGACACAAAAAGCCACTTACTACCGGTTAGAGGCTTCAGGTACATTCACAAGCCGTTAACTTAAACACATCATTTAGCTAAACTCTTGAATATTTTAAGATATTTTTGTATTCATTTGGTCGTTCGGTTCTTCAGGATTAATTATGGAATCATTGTGCTATCGTGTTCAGTTTTTATGTCAATTTTGTTTTCTTGCACCATGAACTGTAATTGCTCAATCCATTCACTTATAAGTATTTTTCAATCGTAGATTAAACTTGAATCCGTAAGAAACAATCGCGAAAAAAGAGTTTTCTCAGACTTTCAACTATCTTGGATGATGGCTCACATTGCTCTATTTGTCTCTCGCAAGTTTTCACACAAATTAAACGAACTCATTGGGCACACAAGACTAGACTTAATGACATCATGTTTATATGCAAAAATACCATGAGCCCTTCTCTGACGTCAACATGGACTTCATTTTCAACAAGGAAAATGGCTCGGGTTTCCTTACAATTTACTTATGGCTTGCATTTCAAATCAATCTGGATTAACTTTGAGCCATAATCAACAAATCTCCACCTTGGCAAGAAGTCCGACTCCATCCCTATTGATTGCCGTCTCTCCCGAGCTCCTTTGGGCTGTTCACTATCTATAGATGCTCGCGTAATCTAAATAGTACCGTCACTTGCTCAACAAGATATAATTCGTTAACTTGTATACAATATCATCTACCTTATTCCCCTTTTTCAACAGATGTGGTTTTTTGTGGCACTATTTCACGAATAGAGTGGTGTCTGACATCAATGTTTTTGTTCCCGTCATGATACATTTTATTACAATCAAATTTATTAGACTTTGTCGCAATATCCAACAATCTTCTTTTGTTGCAATCCCAGATCACTGAGTAAACCTTTGAGCCCAAGTACCTTCCTTGGTTGTCCCATATACTGTGCTTGACTCCTTGACAAAGCAATTGCCGATTGTAATTGCACTTTTCACTGATTACACAACTTGCGAAACTGGACACATAACTTGTTAAGGACCTCGGTCCATCCATGTCATCGACAAAATCCGAATCCTCATAACCAATTATACCTCATGGAGCCCGTCTCTTCCTAAAAGTCAAACCGCCGTCTACTGTCTCTCTCAAATTCGTTGGAATCCATTTTCCAGAGTTTCTTTCTAAGATTACTCATAAACCTGCTCATAACACACAACATGCCAAATGCATAACTTAGTGCACACCATAACATTCATAATATCATCAACAGTGCTAGCATAGGGAATATGAGACATATACTCTCACTCTCCGACGGTGGTTCAATGACAACTGAAAACTTTAACTGCGTAACTTACAAGTTACTTGCCGTTTGGCCTTATACATGCTAAACCATCCTAGCACTTTACATATGTAATCACCCTGCGATAGCTGAAGCATCCTTGCAGACCTATCCTTTAAATCTCCATATTGAGCAATTTTTTGCTACATCCAAATCTCTCATCATGAACTCACTACTCAATTATTGTTGCAGCTCGTCAATGTTATGCATTTTCTTGGTTTCTATCAACATATCATCATCATACAACAAATAACTGTAGCTAACGTCCTCTAACCTTCTATACCGCTCCTTCTATACTACTGACAAGTAATAAATGAGTCAAACCATTTGTATAACTACCGAGGATATTGCTTAACGCCATAGAGGGATCATTTAAGCTACCATAACTTGTCTTCTTGGGCCTGAAAGTGACAACCTTCCGGTTGTTTGCATGTATCTTGTGTAGAAAAGTGACTTAACATCTACATGCTCTTCGCTACAAGGCATGCCTCATACTGAGACACCTCTAAACCAAGATTGCCATGCTGCTTCTTGAAGGCCACTTGCATCCCTCCATGTTCTACCCCCTTGGAGGTACTATCAACTGTGATGTCTGATTTAGTTGAAGAGACTTTTATCTTCTCTCTACACCTCATACCGCCTCTTGATATGAGAGCGGACCCAGTGTCTCCTCTGCAATAGATAAGGATAAACTACACTTTAGAAGTAACTTCAACAATAAAACTGCACATTTGTGGTTCCTCTAGTCTCTCTATTCTCTATCTGTCGCTATAGACTACACCATCTTTGTGAGCTCCACCTCACCATCAATACTATCCTTTGTTGTGGGTTGACTCGTGTCCTCATTGGCACTTTGCTCGGGACCTCAATCCCCAATACTTATGTGTGTTATCCATTGGGCTCCACTGGAGCGATTGCCCATTGGAAAGTTGAATGAACGAATATTGGACCGCACAACACCAGCACAAGTGGTGGACCGTCACATGAATGGAACACCATCATGACAGAAAAGATACCTGAATGGAACTAGATACAGGTCTAAATGTCCGCACAAGACTTTGCAATTGCCTATACTACATGTTTCTGGAACAATATATCTATTGATCAATCGGGTCAAATGATCAAAATAAATGAGATTTGGTCAACCGTACATGAACCTACATAGTTACGTAACGTAAAAAACTCATGAAAGTCAAGGGCAACTTGCGGTTTTGATCCTTTGACCGTCGATTGCGGTATGCACCGCTTTCCAGGTTGCGAGCCAAGTCAAATACGCAATTAGGTACTGCGCAACATCAATTGAATAACCAATTTCCTTCGTGTTCAGGTTTGACCTTGAGGCTGGAATTCATTCAACTTTCAGTTGATAGCTCCGAAATCATTGACTTCTTCCTATCGACTAGGCCAAGTCAACCTTTGCCTTTTCGAATGTTCCGCTGACAATGCAGTCTTCGAAATTATATGCGCAAAATTAACCCAGCTATAAGACGAATGGCCCGTAACGGTGTTTGAAAGTACTTCAAGCAATTCACTAATTCCATTTAGTTTGACTCAATTACACAAATGAAACAGTAATTCATTACATTAGCGTTGAGTTCAATTACACATGTGATAAGTGAATGGTGTGGGATGAGTATGATGCCAATCAACTCAGCTCCAGACATAATGGACAGATCACTTTGGACCAAATAATGGAGCTGGTCAAGAAAGGCAGCCCTCTAGTAATCTAATGCTCTTTTACCAATAAGGCCAGCGATTCTCAACTAAAACAAAAACTACCACTCACTAGCATGTCCTTCATTTTCTTATCCTCTCTAGAACATGGTTCCAAAAGCACGCAACTTGCGGACAAAATCAATCATTTCTGCGGTCCCAAGAATTTTCTTTTCAATAACCTGATCTGAATAATGCCTAAGAGACATCTGATTTGTATATATACATGGGCTCCAACCCTTTTAATTGCACACATGCCTTAAGACATTTGGAACCCTTTTCCTGCAAAGCATGGCAAATTTCAGCTTCTTGAATTTGCTCTTCATAGTTCTTTTCTCAACGGCAGCCGTGGAAGTCGCTGTCGCGGCTTCGACTCCGGCAGCAACTGTTAAAGGGGCTTATTATCCTTCGTGGTTCTCGAGTTCTTTCCCTCCGTCGTCCATAAAGACATCGCTCTTCACTCACATCTTCTACGCTTTCCTCTCCCCAAGCAATTCGACTTACAAGTTCGAAGTCTCCGACTCGACGGCCCCGCTGCTCTCTAACTTCACTGCCTCCCTCCGCCGGAAGAACCCGCCCGTGAAGACCCTTATATCCATCGGCGGCGCGAGTGATGGCCCGACTCTGTTTGCCACCATTGCGTCGAGCGCTTCGACGCGGAAGCTCTTCATAGACTCCTCCATTGAGGTCGCGAGGAAGTACGGTTTTGATGGGCTCGATCTCGATTGGGAAATGCCCGAGAACCCAAAACAGATGACGGACTTGGGCTTGTTGTTCCAAGAGTGGCGGAGCGCGATACAGAGGGAGGCCAAGGCCACGGCTCGGCCTCCGCTGCTTCTCACGGCGGCTGTGTACTTCGCCGTTGACTTCTTCCTCTCGGGAACGTATCGCATGTATCCCGTGGCTTCGATCAATCAGAACTTGGACTTTATCAACGCCATGTGCTACGACTATCACGGCTCGTGGGACACTTCGGCCACGGGGGCCCAAGCCGCATTCTTCGATCCAAATAGCAACATAAGCTCAAGCTATGGCCTCAGGTCATGGATTAAGGCCGGGTTGCAGAGAAAGAAGTTGGTCATGGGCTTGCCACTTTACGGAAGGACTTGGAAGCTCAAGGATCCGAACGTTCATGGCATCGGAGCGCCGGCCATTGGGCTCGGCCCGGGAGACGATGGCGTGCTCCTCTATTCCCAAGTGGAGACGTTCAACAAGGAGAACAATGCCACCGTGAAGTACGATGCGACCACCGTGTCGACCTACTCTTTCCAAGGGACATCGTGGGTGGGGTACGACGGTGTTGTCTCGACGGCCTTTAAGGTTCGGCTCGCTCAGGCCCTTGGGCTAAGAGGGTACTTCTTTTGGGCTCTCAGTTATGACAAAGAATGGAAGATATCGACCCGAGGTAATTTACTCTCTCCAAGTAGTTGACTACATTTGAAAGTTTATTAGTGGAAACGCTCTACAAGAATATGCTAAGCTCATTCGATTTGTGTTTTGCAGCTTCTAGGGCTTGGATCTATGGAAAATGAATTGGAAATTGAAAGACAATGCGGAGGCCTCACTGGAGCTTCGGACATTCTAATGTCTAGTGGGAGCTCAACATAGGACAGAACCTCCCTATCATAATGCATTTAGAATCATTAGTTTAAGTTCTAGGTAATGTTGATTATGTCTATTGAAATAACGGAATGGATAGAGAGGATGAAATAAATTGATCTTCTGAAGATTATTTTGAATAGTCATTATGACTACGTGAATGCACTTGCAAGGATGACTATCATTCTGATCTTAAAACATCTCTGTAAAATAAAACTATTAATCGAGGAGTAGAATATGTATGTTAAATGGCATGGTAACGCTCATGATGGTCGATTAAAAGTTCCACATTTCAACTCGAGATGTCCAGGCCAGCTTACCCCATCATTTAGTAAGCAACTTTCAGCAAAAATTATTAATACATGGCATTTCTCTGTATTGCGTATTCATATCCTGTAAATAAGATAGTACAGGCTTCAGGATAAAGCTTATCAATATCGATCGCCATCCATATACCCGCCTGTAGACATTGTAGTCTGTCAATTGCCAATTCCTCCCGTAGTTGAAGCTGCAAAATATGAAATATGATACAAGTCAACCGACTTCCCAACAATATAAAATGGCAAGGCACGTAACTATGCTCTACATGATGAGAAAGAAGCTATCCGATTGCTTTATTTGAGTCCTCTGGCAGCATTAATCTCAGTTCCGCAAAGTAAATTTAATGCACTATACTAATTACCTGTCCGAGAAAGAGTCCAATCCTGGTCATCGTACCCAACTGCCCACAAAAGGTAGCCTCTAAGATCCTGCTCCTTAGCGAACTTGACCCTGTTCTCTATTGAGGTCGGGCCATCATATCCAATCCTGCTCGTTCCAGCATAGAAATAGGTGGACATGGTCTCAGGATCACACACCACGGTGGATATCCCACGTCGATATCCCATTGCTTGTGCTTACGTTGCTTGCCTTGTTGTAGAGCAGCGCGTGCTCGGCCATGGCCGTCCTGTCGCAGGTCCCATGGTAGTCGAAGCATATCACATTCAGAAGTCCGAGTAATCCCTCATCGCTTCACCTGGGGAAGACATTGTCGGGTCATTGGATAGGAAGAATTCCGCGGAGAAGTACACGGCAGCCATCAGGAGGAGCTTTTGCCTGCCCGAAGCTATGTGCTCCTTCTCTAGGGAGATTTGCAGCTCCTCCAGGAGGTGGGATAGGTTCGACATGTTTTGTGGGCTGGTGGGGAATTCCCAATCGGAATCGATGCCGTCGAAATTGTAGTCCCGAGCCAAACCAATGACGGACCTAGGGAAGGCCCCCCTGTAATTCTTGAAATTCACGGTTAAGGCGGCAAATATGCTCAAGTTTGAAGCAGTACCACCGACCGACAGGTGGGCCTTTGCCGGGGGATTATTGGCGTGAAGAGTGGCGATGAAGTTCCTCGTCCATTTCTTGTCCACGTCTGTGATTACAACTTCGTAACTCGACAGGTCGAGCTGGACAAAAGCGTAGAAAATGAGTGAAGTAGGAAGTTTGAATCGCCGAGGGCGGAAAATCCTCCGCTCTAATACCCACCTTTGATTACTTGGGAAGGAGGCAGAATAGGAGATACATTGGTGATGGAGAGGGGGCATCCGGTGGCTCTGGTCTAGGCAAAATTGGCACAAAAACTGAAGAAGGCTTTGAGGCTTGCCAGCTGCTAAAGCGCTAGGAAAGGCAAAAAGAGGCCCTCATTGTCATTCCACTTTTCGTGGAAAATTGGTGGTCTACAAGTCAAGGGTCGACCTAACCGAAATTCCAATGGCTTGAAGAATCCCTCCGTGGAGAAAGCACGACTTTCTCAGCAGGGCGCAATCATGATTTTCTTGGTTAGATGTGAAGATTGCATTTCATGATTCATGTGTGTAACTTGCCAGTAATTATTATACTGCATGGTGCTTTAAGAATTGAGCGGGACATGGACAAACACTTTTTAGGGGATCATGGACTTTATGGGCTGGTTGATCGGGCCTACAAAGCCCTGAGCTACAAAAGATAAGCCCACGAAGCAGATGGACAAATTGTTGTCTGTTTGGGCTCTGCTTGTTTTGCGAATGATAATTGATTTCATAAACGTTTTACTAAACATGAAATGAGACAATGAAATGTATTTTCATTGTCTATGAAAATATTTGGACATAAAATGTTGTAAATGACAAAAACATTCTCTATTGATTAATTATTTTGAGTGACTAATTTTAGGAAAATATTTTCTAAATTATTCGTTTTCCATAAAACAAATGAAGCATTGTCTATATGTTTTGCGTTAATATTACCAATTATGCAACCACCGCCCACCTCCACCTCCGTTGCCACTGCCCTCGCCACCATAAAGACACGGCCCCTCTCTCTCTTTCTCGCTTTAGCATTAATATTACCAAGTCTTTGTTTCTTTTGTCAGTCCTACTATAATCCTACTCTAACACTCGCTTTCAATCTTTTGCCCTTGCTTCCTTGCAGGGCGTGGGAATCGAAACCCATTCCTAAAATGAAATCGTCCCCACCCCAATCCCCCTGAGAAGGTGGGGATTTGAACCCCCAACCTGGAAGGGTGGTCATTGGGGTAATATTACCAAGTCTGAAACCATCGCTCACCTCCACCTCCGTTGCCGCTACCATCACCACCATAAAGACATGACCTCTCTCTCTCTCTCTCGTGAAATCTCAACATCGTTGTCGGGACCTTACTGAGGCCTGGTCATTGGATGATACCCCAGGGTGACATGGATAATATTTTTAGGTCAAAACCCAAGTGCGTGTAAGAGAGAGAGAGAGAGAGAGAGAGAGAGAGAGAGAGAGAGAGAGATTATGAGTGGAAGAAGAAGATTCTTTTTCTTTTAGCTTTTCCCTTTCCATGATAGTGCTCATGACAGCAAAATGTTATTCCCGTTACCCTCAAGTGTTGCCGACAGCCATGCTGGCGGGATTTGACAAAATGTAGTGTCCGAGGAAATCGATTAAATGATTTGTACGAGTAGAAGAACTTGACTAAAAGAAAATAAAAGTACAAGGACTTGATTGAAAAAAAGAAATAAGAACGCTACATCATCCCTTTGTATTTGCACTATTTGAACCATTCGCTTGTCCATTTTCAGATCATGAATTTTACTCCAAGGCAAGGTGCCAGACACAAAAAGCCACTTACTACTGGCTAGAGGCTTAGGTACATTCACAAGCCGTTAACTTAAACATATCATTTAGCTAAACTCTTGAATATTTTTTGATATTTTTGTACCCATCTGGTCATTCAGTTCTTCAAGATTAATTGTGGAATCTAGTGCTATCATGTTTAATTTTTATATCAAATTTTTTTTCTTGCACCATGAACTATAATTGTTCAATCCACTTATAGTGTTTTTCAATTGTAGATTAAACTGGAACCCATAAGAATCAATTACAAAAAAGAAGTATTCTCACATTCTCAACTATCATGGGTGACGACTCACATTGCTCTATGTGTCTCTCCCAAGTTTTCACACATATTAAACAAACTTACCGTGCACACAAGACCAAACTTAAGGACAACATGTTTATATGCGAAAATACCATGAGCCCTTCTCGGACGTCAACATGGACTTCATTTTCCATGAGGAAAAGAAGTCTCATTAGAAATTAATCGTCCTTTCTAGCACCACCCACAATCCTATTGGCAAGGGTCAAATTTGGACTTTCCTTATATGGCCGGGTTTCCTGACAATTTAGCTACGGCTTGCATTTTAAATCAATCAAGATTGACTTTGAGCTATAATCAACAAATCTCCACCTTGACAAGAAGTCTCACTCCATCCCTATTAATCGCTGTCTCTCCTGAGCCCCTCGGGGTTGTTCACCCTCTACACACGCTTGCGTAATTTGAACAATGTCGTCACTTGCTCAATAGGATATGATTCATTTTCTAGGATCCCACAATATCTAATTTATTCATTTTTTCAATGGATGTGGTTTTTTGTGACATAATATGACAAATAAAGTGGTGTCTGGCATCAATGTTTTTCATCCGGTCTGATACATTTGATTACAATCAAATTTATTGCACTTTGATTGTGGCAATACCCCCCAATCTTCTCTTGTCGCAATCCCAAATCACTGAGTAAATCTCTAAGCCAAAATAACTTCCTTAGTTGCTCCATTAACTTTGCTTCAGTCCTCGATAAAGCAACTTACCAATTGTGATTGCACTTTTCACCGACTGCACAACTCGCAAAACCGGACACATAACCTATTAGGGACCTCGATCAATTCAAGTCATCGACATAATGTGTGGAGAATTACCCAAAATGTAATAGTTGTGGGAGATGACCAGTCAAAGAGTTTTAAAAAAAAAAAAAAAACTACTGCCTCAAAATGGACTATTGGGAGCTCCTTAAAAGAAAGAAAGGCTCCGTCAATGAACGGGAAAAGCGAGGAAAGGCAGGAAAAGGAAAAAGAGAGAAATGTTGAAAAAGTCAACAAAAGAAAAGCAAAAAGAGAACAGTGATATGCTTAAGCCCTTTTGGACCCGAGCAGGTCCTTAAACTACTCCCTCAATCCCATGTGAGGTTAACCATTGGGTACCGGTTTATCCTAGGGACCGGAATTCCAAAACCCAAGGAACAAGGCGGGCCGCCGCCAATGAAGGGACCCCCCCTGGGGTAGGGGGTGTCAGCCGAGGCGGGACCCGTCCAAGGCCGAGAGCACACGCATGGGTAGGGGGAAAAGAAAAGAAAAAAGAGAAAGTAAAAGAAAGAAAGAAAGAAGAAGGAGAAGGAAGAAAGGAAAAAGAGTTTGCATGTCTACACTACCGGAGCCTTGCCAAGCCGGAATTACTCCAATCCGCAATGCTCGGTAAGTACTCACGCCAATCGTTCGTCCAATCAGAGTAGTTTTCGGATTTAGGGCTAACATTGAAAAATTCTGGGAAATTTGAGTTGTGTAGTCTGACTTTTGAGTCGTTGAGCTGCGTATATATATAGAAATGATAGTTTAGGGTGTTGTGGAGTTATAGAATTTTACGGATCTTGAGCTTATGATTTACCCGAAATAAAATTTCGAACACGTGTTACGAATAGTGCATGCCCAGCCAATTCGAGGCCATATTTTGTCAGTTTTTAGCTTGATTTTGGAATGGTCAAGTTGGGGTCCTTATAGTGTGTTGAAAGAACTTTTTATTAACTGTAAGAACGTTTGAAATGAGGTTCGGTGGAAAGAGTTATGGCATGACCAAATTTCGTGCTCAAGCTCCACATTGTGGATGGGTTGAATAATCACTTTGGATATGCGATTTGTTAATGTTGAGAAAGCTCCTATTAGATTTTGAAGATTGACAAAACTTTCTTTCTCTTATTCTTATTCTGAGAAATACTAGACTTCTGTGGAAATTTGTCAAAATCTATTTTACATCAGAAGTCTGTCCCACTCTGACGAAGATTCAGACTGAACCCAAGTGAAGAATGAAAATATAATCAGACTCAGTATTATTGATCATTCAACAAGGATTCAGTATAAACAAGGTATATTTGGCTCTATGGTTGAGAATCTCACTTACATTTTATAAATATTGATAAAATCAATCACGGATTAGTGAAATCAATTTCGAAGACAAGTTTTTTCTGTTGAAAGAATCTACTTATGGAAACTTAGATTTTGATTGTATGAGTGACCAGGATCATCGGATTTTCACCTCAATTTTCAAACGACTACAAGATCTTTTTGATTGATTCTGTCTAACGGGATGATTGGAAGAATTCCTCTAGATAGTGCCAATGGTAGGCATAAAGGAATATTTAATGAGGCCATTCAAGTTATTTGAAGTGTGCGTAAAAATTAGAATTCCAAAGTCTGAAACTTCTCAAATCACTTGTTCTTCATTGATAGTGTTCATATTCATACGAGTATACTGTTGTAATTCTCTTTCGATTTATAGTGAAATTTAGCCAGAAAACTATTAGCGTGAGAGAGTGAACGTAGGTTTAATCTAAGCTAAACTATTATAAATCTTGTTTTCAATTTTCTCTTCTCTTAACTCCTTTAATTTAATTATTGTGATATTTTCTAAGTGTTGCTATTTTGAATCTATATCAGAAGTCTAGTATCAGTCAAACTCAGTTTGAAGAATTTTTTTTTATTGCTTCTATTGATAAAATCTGTTTTTACACCTATTCATCCCCTCTAGGTGATAATACTAGCTCTTTCTAGGGGTGTGCAACCGGACAGGGCATACTCGATTCCCAAACTGGCCCACCCGGAAAACATGGTCGGGAACTGATTCCCAAAATTCGGAACCAGTTTAAACCGATCCGGGAACAGGTTCCGAGTGATTACCCACCCGGAAATTGGTTCCTGGATCAGCTTTGGAACCAGTTCCTAAACCAATTTTGTAAGTAGAGGTCCAAAACATTTTTTTCCCCTGATTTCTATTTTTACTCCCAATTACACGATGTTTTTCCTCTTGGCTCTCTCAAACACGCACGACACTCCTCCTTTGTCATTCCTCTTCCTCACTTGCTTCCCTCCCTCACCGGCTCCCTCTCACACCATCTAATGGACAGACGGTGTTCACCGCCGCCAAATTCTTGTGTATCACATGGATTGACTCGCCTAATTTCTCTTTTGTATGAGAAGTTATGCTTGCATAAATGAGTAGCTTCATGTAGTAGTTGTGGGAATAAGACTAATATTAGACCCATGTTTGTTGCAAATTCTTTGCCTTATGATTTTATTTAATTATAATTAGCCTTGTGGATCCTTAATTTTTTGTTTAGTCAAAAATTTTATGTATTTATTTATTACAAGTGCTTAATGTTTCAATACAAATTATGAGAATTACGTTATTTTCTTGTGTATTGATATAAAATTTGAAGTCGTATAGGATATCGGGAGATTGTAAAACAGGTTCCAATGGAAACAGGGTTGACCTTGGAACAAGATCGGAAAAACAGGGTGGGTTGGGTATAGGGTCGGGTATAGGGTCCAGAAAAGAGGAACCGATTATAACAAGGTTGGGTGTAGGGTCTAGGTCTAGACCCTACCCACCCTGGATCCGATCACCCCTAGCTCTTTCAGTTAAGGCATGAGAGTTATTTTATAAGCGTTTAAGCTTAATTTAGCTTAGCCGTAGTTGAGATAGCATTTTATTTGGTTTTTGATGCTATTTCTCACTTATATGATAGGAATGCAAGTTCACCGGGTCAAGTGAGCCTTGTTATTTGATTTGGGACAAATCTAGGTAAGTGGTGCTATCTCTTCTATGGCTTTGTAAACTCATGTCTTGAAAGCAATAAATATTTGATAAATTGTAAGTTATGAATCAGCATTTTTGTGGCATAAAAGTCCGGATTGGGCAATTACTACTTAACTCAACAAACTCCAATCCTAATTGGTAATAAAGGGTGCGTTTGGTAATGCTTTCGGGAACAAGAGTTTCTGATTTTTTGCTCTCGTGAATAGAAATAGAATGGAAACGCATTTGGTAGTTTTTGTTGTTACCAGGAACATATTTGGAATATAAACAAGAAACAAATAAAAGTTGCTTCTTATTCTCGGAAACAACTCAAGCAACAAACATTTTTTTTTCTCTTCCTCTCTTCTTCCTCGTAGCTAGTCACCAGCCTTAGTGAGGCTCAGGGGGACCTTGCTGGTGGCTGACAAGGCTCCCTCGAGACCGGCGACCCCACTAGCTGGCCATGGCCAAGGTTG